>OW964188.2:13878049-14567216 GCA_943136025.2 Agrotis puta | reverse complement strand
TTCTAAAATCTAATTGGGGCACAAAGGGGCACACATTAAGAGCTACTCGCGTATGTTTATTCCACAGGGGCACATGCAATGGTTTTAGAGATATACTATTCATCAAAACGTTACTCCAGCAGGAAATGCAATATCTCGAAAATCTGAAGGGGCACAGATTTTATTTTTGGGGGCACATTTTGGCACACATATAAGCTATCTGGCCATGCACAGTTTTTCTCTCTCCGATCATTCGTTTAGAATTTTCCTGCTAGAAAAACGTTACCCCAGCAAGAATCGTTTTTTCGATTTTTTTCGAAACGTCAGGGGGCACACATTTTTTATGTGGGGGCACATTTACAGCAGATAAGGCACAAACTATACGTTCTACTCATATAACTCTAGGAGATACTTTCTTGCTGGAGTAACGTACACTGCTCATTTATATTTAAAGGCAGAGAAAACCAAAGAAAAGATAGATGGATTGTATGAATAAGAAAGATAGTTGAAACATTGACGACACGGTTGGCTGGCAAAGCGATCGACTGCTGCGCAGCGTGTCCCAGATTCGATCCCTACATGGAACAAAAATTGATATATTTGTATGCAAGTAGTTGTTCCGAAATAATAAGTAGCGTTCGTCAACACTGTGAACGAACGAAACTTTTTTTCCCGATCGTCAACAGTGTTGACGAAAGGGTGTTACCGAGCGGGAATAACCCCCGGGTCTGGATGTTTGTGTATGTGAGTTTCTTTGTTTGTAAACGCACCCACGATACAGGAGAAATTCCTCGTGTTGGGCAACGTTTTTCGGATGGCAGGGAATGGGGCTAGGACAGGAATACAATACTTATCAATTTAATTACTTACTTTAAACAAAAAAAAAAACCATTCATTTAAAATTATTTATTAAAAAAATATTGTTCATGTAAATCGAGTATTGTAGAGATTCATACACTGAATTTTTTTCTTGAGAATTAAGTACAAAAATATTTTATGTATACTTGGTACAAAAATATAAGTTTTTAATTAGAAATTCATAAGAAAATACTGAAAATGAGTAATATTATCATTACTTATTACTATACAGTCTTGTGATTGAGCACCTTTCTAGATATGAATTTAATTGTTTTTTTTTTTGTGTGCACAAGTAGCACTCTTGGGAGCCAATACAATTGATAGTTAGTTATTATTTATCTATGATTTAACTGTCGTATTTGTATTATATATGGGGATGAGTATGAGCATTATTTGTATGAGATTAAAATCTATTCGTAAGAATCCTACCTCACTTCTTAAACATAAATATGAACATTATGCCTTTAAGAATAAGGTTCATATTTGTTATGAAAATGCCTGTTTTGCTTGAAAATTCAAGTATGCTAGGTTCTCGAGATAATTATTATTTTTATCTACATAGATTGTCCAATAATCTACAGACGCCAGCACATCGAAGCTACTTCAATATTTCAATATTTCTTTAATTGATTTTCAACTTTATGACAATTGCAGAAGGTTATTGCATGTTTGAATAAGAAAATTTGGCAAATTGCGGTAGGTTGATCTCCCGGTATCAGTAATAATTAATTAATTTACTTATCATCCAAATAACATATTATTATATTATATAATATTATATATAAAATTCAGATTCAAATATGGGTAGTTGTACGTTAAGAGGTAAGTACTATCGACGGCTATATGAAAAAATCATACATAATTTGAAAATTTGCGGAAAACATCAATCATATTTAATAACTAGCTTCCGCCCGCGACTCCGTCCGCGCGGATGTCGGTCTTCGCGTGGATGGTTTTTTTCTCCATTTTGAGTAACTCTGACAATGACATCTTATAAATATTACGGCGCTGAATCCACTGCGTCAACGTCTATGAATAAATTATATTATAAGAATGAATAACTACTACTACTACTATGAATAATAATATATTTTTTTCTACGTATTTTTCCAGGAAAAAAATGTAACCGCCTTCAAAAAGAACCACAAAAAAGGGTAAAATAATCAACAAAATAACTTTTATTTCGGAAGTCGGTGGCCTGGTGGAAGTCGGTGGCATTTTTTGCCACCGACTTCCGAAATAAAAGTTATTTTGTAGATTATTTTACCCTTTTTTGTAGTTCTTTTTGAAGGCGGTTACATTTTTTTTGAAAAAGTTTTTTATTTTTACTAATACATATAATATGGACGCGACCACTCAAGCTGGTCGCATGCCAGAGGGTCATGGCTATCCGGATGATCCGGGGATACCGCACGATCGCCGGCGAATCAGCCAACCTCCTAGCAGGATTGCTGCCCTGGGATCTGGAGGCGACTGCCCTCCAGCGCGTCTATGAATGGCGCGTGGAGGCGCAGCGTCGGGGCGAATCCCCGCTGCCTCGACAAGTCGAGGCGCGGCGGGAAGAGCTCCGGCGTGATCTCAGGGCAGTATGGAGGGAGCGACTGTCGCAACCGAGGTCCGGGCACGCCGCAATCGCGGCGATAAGACCCCACTTTGAGGAGTGGCTGGATAGGCGTCACGGCGTCCTGACCTACCGCATGACGCAGGTCCTCACCGGACACGGAAGTTTCGGGAGGTTCCTGTGTCTGATAGGGAGGGAAGAAACGCCTGGGTGTCACCACTGCGAGGATCGTCCGGAGGACACGGTGGAGCATACGGTGCAGGACTGCCCCGCTTGGGCAGAGCACCGCCGTGTCCTCACGACGGCGATAGGCGGAGACCTCTCGCGCCCGGCATTGGTCGAGGCCATGCTGCGGGGCGAGACGGAGTGGGAGGCGGCCCTGGGTGGGAGGACTCATTTGATGATTTTACCACGATAAAAAAAAAAAAAATACATATAATATAATCCGTAGCACTGGTAATAACATCCCTCATGTACACAATAACCTAATAAAATTCCCTATCTCAAAAACTACTGAACCGATTTTGATGAAACTTTCAGTATTCCCTAAGTGGAACGATACCTAGCACAAAAAAAAAGAATATTATTTAAATCGGATGTGTAGTTCCGGAGATATGCGAACAATGAATCAGTCGATGCCTACTCCTTACTTTTAAGGAGTTGTACCTTCCATCATCAGCTCAGCTACATAAGATGATGATTACCATACGCAAGTACTTGAATTACTTCATAAGATTTACGAAAAACGATGCGTGGGCCTATAAAATTTGAGGGTTGCCCTCGATTTCTCCAAGATCCAATCATCAGATCCTGATTTGGTGACAATGGGACCACACGGGAAGTACCAGTTTTCAAACAAAAAAAAGAATCATGAAAATCGGTTCACGAAGTCGGTCGTTATGCGGTAACAAACTACTGTTAAGGAGTTGTACCTTCCATCATCAGCTCAGCTACATAAGATCATGATTACCATACGCAAGTACTTAAATTACTTCATAAGATTTACGAAAAACGATGGGTGAGCCTATAAAATTTGAGGGTTGCCCTCGATTTCTCCAAGATACAATCATCAGATCCTGATTTGGTGACAATGGGACCACACGGGAAGCACCAGCTTTCAAACAAAAAAAGAATCATGAAAATCGGTTCACCCAGTCGGTCGTTATGCGGTAACAAAATTAAAAAAAAAAATACAGTCGAATTGATAACCTCCTCCTTATTTTGAAGTCGGTTAAAAAGTATCCTATGTTACGCCCAGGATAATAAGGAATAATTATACCAAGTTTCAACGAAATCGAACCGTTCGTTTTCACGTGATGCCTGCACAAACAGACAGACAGACAGACAGACAGACAAAAATTTTTTTTTATCATATATTTGGGTTTGGTATCGATCCAGCAACACCCCCCGCTATTTATTTTTTCAATATTATCAATGTACAGAATTGACCCTTCTACAGATTTATTATAGTATAGATAGAAGAAGATAAATAAAAAAACCAATGAATTACAATATCTAAATTAGCTTAGTTTAGTCATAATTTCATGTTTACCTAGAAAAAAGTATCCACCCTGGCCTGTCCCTTTACTATTCTGTAACAAACTCTTCAAAATTGAACACATATCTAATTAATTAAATATCTAAGCATTATTTATTACATAAAGCAGTGTAAATAACAATGATGAATATTAAAAAAACTCCCAAATGACTTTTATTTTCTATTGAAAAAAAATTCCAGTTTTTGTCCCTCATATATTAAGTCTCCTCCCCTGCCTATTTTTCATACGTTATAAATGCCGCTCAAATACGTTGACGCTTTTTTTTTTTTTTTTTTTTTATCGTGGTAAAATCATCAAATGAGTCCTCCCACCCAGGGCAGAGCGGGAGGGACTGTCAGACTTGTACTGACTAAAATCCACGGTGTCCTTCAACAGCCCTTTACGTACCGGGGTCACGGTAATCCCTAGGTCCCGCGATCCCGGCAGGCTTTGGCCTTCTACAGGCCCCGTCACTATGCTGACACTCTTTGAGGCGCGCGTGGAACACAACGCGCCGTCGACCCGGGCATGGTCCATGGTCGGACAGCGAGTCGCCCATTACTCGCTGCCCGCATGCCCGCGCCTACGGTGGCCGGAGATCGTCTTGCGACGTCCGACGCCGTGGGCGTCTACCACTGCGGCTGGGGTGGAGGGAGGACGCTGTCCTCTCCCTCAGGCGGCCCGCCTCCTCCTTCACGAGCATGACTGCTTCGCAGAAGGAGGCGACCGCTTCCCACTCCGTCTCGCCCCGCAGCATGGCCTCGACCAATGCCGGGCGCGAGAGGTCTCCGCCTATCGCCGTCGTGAGGACACGGCGGTGCTCTGCCCAAGCGGGGCAGTCCTGCACCGTATGCTCCACCGTGTCCTCCGGACGATCCTCGCAGAAATACGTTGACGCTACAAATTTCAATAGGCAGAGCATTTGTTTTGGCATGAAGTTAGCAATAAACGTTGCGAGCGCCATTCGCGTGGTCTCATTGGCTGAACGACCTGGGCTTCAAAGTGCTGGATCAGTGATCCTGAGTTCAAAACTTGACCTGGCTTTTTCCATTTCACCCTATCAAACACCTTGGCAGGAAGCCCAGGTCGTTCATGGTCCTTCGAGCCGGATAGTATAAGTACTTTGAATGTATAAAATTTCGGCAACTCAGCTCAAGCCCAGGTTGTTCATTGGCGGATAGTTCGACCACGCCACTCAGGTTACTCAGACGTGTCAGTAATTGCAGTGTCTCCACTGGTGAGTTTTATTTATTTGTTATTTACATTTATAGTTTGTTTGTAATATTCATTTACTTAATTTTAAGCTCAGTTTACCGTGTTAGTTTGTATTTTCGTTACGACATAGTTGATCCTGATTAATCTTAGTTTTTTCATGAAAACGTCTCTTCCCTGCCATATTTACCCTGCTTCATGAGATGCCAGGGTAGAGACTTTACGCCCAGGGTAGATAAGGAAATGAGATATTACTGCTTTCTTAGTATTCATATATTTTTCTTAGCGTGCGGTCCATGGCCCTCTACGTGGCCCCTGTGTGAGCCCTAAGTATTCGGACGCGACCACTAAAGCTGGTCGCATGGCAGAGGGTCATAGCTATCCGGATGATCCGAGGATACCGCACGATCGCCGGCGAATCAGCCAACCTCCTTGTCGGATTGCTGCCCTGGGATCTGGAGGCGACTGCCCTCCAGCGCGTCTATGTGTGGCGCCGAGGCGAATCCCCGCTGCCTCGACAAGTCGAGGCGCGGCGGGCAGAGCTCCGGAGCGATCTCAGGGCAGTATGGAGGGAGCGACTGTCGCAAACGAGGTCTGGGCACGCCGCAATCGCGGCGGTAACTTGAGGCACTTTGAGGAGTGGCTGTGTAGGCGTCACGGCGTCTTGACCTACCGCATGACGCAGGTCCTCACCGGACACGGAAGTTTCGGCATGTACCTGTGTCTGATAAGGAGGGAAGAAACGCCTGGGTGTCACCACTGCGAGGATCGTCCGGAGGACACGGTGGAGCATACGGTGCAGAACTGCCCCGCTTGGGCAGAGCACCGCCGTGTCCTCACGACGGCGATAGGCGGTGACCTATCGCGCCTGGGATTGGTCGAGGCCATGCTGCGGGGCGAGACGGAGTGGGAAGCGGTCGCTTCCTTCTGCGAAGCAGTCATGCTCGCGAAGGAGGAGGCGGGCCGCGTGGTAGACGCCCACGGCGACGGACGTCGCCAGACGATCTCCGGCCACCGTAGGCGCGGGCATGCGGGCGGCGAGTAATGGGCGACTCGCTGTCCGACCATGGACCATGCCCGAGTCGACAGCGCGTTGTGTTCCACGCGCGCCTCAAGGAGTGTCAGCATAATGACGAATCTGTAAAGGGCCAAAGCCTTCCCTCTAAAATCGAATCGAATCGAACTGCCGATGATAGGCAGAAAATATTAGACTATCGCCATGTACCGACGTCGAGGCGAAAGTGACATACGGTCGTTTGCAGAACTATTTCCTAGAAAATGCAACGAAACCAAAGTCGACGGCGCTTTGTGTTCCACGCGCGCCTTAAGAGTGTCAGCATAATGACGGGGCCCCCCTTTAGAAGGCCAAAGCTTACTTGGGTCGCGGGACTCACAAATTACCGTTACCCCGGTACGTAAAGGGCTATTGAAGGACACCGTGGATTTTTGTCAGTACAAGTCTGACAGTCCCTCCCGTCCTGCCCTGGGTGGTGGGAGGACTCATTTGATGATTTTACCACGAAAAAAAAAAGTCAGAATAGTGGAAAATACTTCAAAATCGATGACAAAGACCGTCAAATAGGACCAGATTATTGAAAACTTACCAGCCCTGAATTTAAAAATGAAAGGGCAGAGGATTTTTTACGCTTTTGACAAAAGTATTAACGTCTTTGAACAGGCGTCATCTCAATTGTTATATTTTTTAAATATTTATTTTTATAGAAGTTCTTGTTAAAGTTTAATCTTTTTATCACAGAGTTGATTTTCATATTTTCCCTTAAAATTTTATTAAAGAAAATATTCAAGTAAGTTTATTTTACTTTAGAAAAAAAATATGTTATTTATGTGGTTTTTGTAAGCAGTATTAATTATTTTTGTTTTCTAAGTTTAATACCTAATTTAAGACTGTATGAAAATTCAAGTCTGACTTTCTGTATTAGTTATAAACTGTCACAAATTAGTGAATAATTAAAGTTGATTCTTACGAAATTAAGGTATTTTTCTCAATTTATCTTTCCCCTTTAAAGTATGGTATCCTGCCCTGGCCTTCATGTCTCTACCCTGTACAGATTATCTCCCTTGGTCCCTTAAAATACTCGTAAAAGTAGATTAATTGACTGGCATTCATCTACAGCATGCAAAATACCTGATTACATAGTATAATGTAGGAAAAGAAATAAATTTTAAATATTTTTATAGTGCCGCCCTGCCTAATATCAGATGACCTCTTAACGTAGAATAACCCATATATATAATATTGGTCCATAGCTGAATTTTATTTGGATGATAAGTAAATTAATTTATTAAACACCTACTAATGAACATAGTGGTAAAAATTGCGCGGTTTTTTCCATAATATTGGGTACTGACACCAGGACATCAACCTATTTGCAAACGCTATTTTCATTAGTAGGTGTTTAATTAATTAATTAACTTATCATCCAAATAAAATTCAGCTATGGACCCATGAGGGACACCAAAGTTACAGCATGTCAAAGTTGAGATGAAATGAATATCACTTCGTAGATGAACGGTACCTTCTTCAATACATACTAAGATTCTATTATATTACAGTATTAAGATATTTTACATCATTTTCCATTTATGCAGGGGCCACACTAGCCATGGACGTTTACACGTTCTTTAAAAGTCGTATATCGCGCAAATTAATGGCAACATGGTGGTAATGTGGCCCCCGCAATAGAGTAGTTAGCAAATGGAGTGTTAACACTAGTCATGAATGACCACATTATGAAACATTCACAGGACATTTTTTCAAATGATGTTGCTTGCTTCATTCGTGAAGATAAGTTTGAGATTTGCCCCCCAGTTTACTGCTATTCTATAAGTTTATAACACTACATGTAATTATACTAAATTACCTAAAACCAACAAAATCATTTGATAAAGCGAAAAATAAATCCATGCCCCGTATTAGACATTCATTGGCCTATATGTAATTCAAACACATTTTTTTATTTGAGACAATGTTTCAGACGAATGGATCCATACAGTGTTAGTATGAATTATGCCTATGTTACTAAACTAATCCTAACTAATATTATAAATGCGAAAGTAACTCTGTCTGTCTGTCTGTCTGTCTGTCTGTCTGTCTGTCTGTCTGTCTGTCTGTCTGTCTGTCTGTCTGTCTTTTCTTCACGCCTAAACTACTGAACCGATTAGTGTTAAATTTGGTACAGACATAGTTTGGAACTTGAGAAAGGACATAGGATAGTTTTTAACCGACTTCAAAAAAGGAGGATTGTATTTTTTTTTTAATGTTTGTTACCGCATTACGACCGACTGGGTAAACCGATTTTCATGATTCTTTTTTTGTTTGAAAGCTGGTGCTTCCCGTGTGGTCCCATTGTAACCAAATCAGGATCTGATGATTGGATCTTGGAGAAATCGAGGGCAACCCTCAAATTTTATAGGCTCACCAATCGTTTTTCGTAAATCTTATGAAGTAATTTAAGTACTTGCGTATGGTAATCATCATCTTATGTAGCTGAGCTGATGATGGAAGGTACAAATCCTTAACAGTAGTTTGTTACCGCATAACGACCGACTGGGTGAACCGATTTTCATAATTCTTTTTTTGTTTGAAAGCTGGTGCTTCCCGTGTGGTCCCATTGTCACTAAATCAGGATCAGATGATTGGATCTTGGAGAAATCGAGGGCAACCCTCAAATTTTATAGCCTCACCAATCGTTTTTCGTAAATCTTATGAGGTAATTTAAGTACTTGCGTATGGTAATCATTATCTTATGTAGCTGAGCTGATGATGGAAGGTACAAGTCCTTAACAGTAAGGAGTAGGCATCGACTGATTCATTGTTCGCATATCTCCGGAACTTCACGTCCGATTTAAATAATTCTTTTTTTTTGTGCTAGGTATCGTTCAACTTAGGGAATACTGCAAGTTTCATCAAAATCGGTTCAGTAGTTTTTGAGATAGGGAATTTTATTAGCTTATTGTGTACATGAGGGATGTTATTACCAGTGCTACGGATTATATTATATGTATTTGGCAAGAATTTGACAAAAAAAAACGAAAAATAAAAACTTTTTCAAAAAAAAAATATAACCGCCTTTAAAAAGAACCACAAAAAAGGGTAAAATAATCTACAAAATAACTTTTATTTGGGAAGTCGATGGCTTTGTTATTTTTTATTTCATTGTTTTTTTTTTGCCACCGACTTCCGAAATAAAAGTTATTTTGTAGATTATTTTACCCTTTTTTGTGGTTCTTTTTGAAGGCGGTTATATTTTTTTTTGAAAAAGTTTTTTATTATATATATTTTTACGGGTTAAGCTGCGCTTGCCGAGGTTGGTCTGTGGATGGGTAAAAAGCACTCGGAAAGCACGTAAAGCCGTTGGTCCCGGCTGTCATTTGAAGATCTTTGACAGTCGTTACTGTCAGAAGCCAATCTTACCATGGGGTATTACCCAGTTACTGGGTTGTGGAGGTCCGACAGGCAGTCGCTCCATGTAAAATACTGATATCCAGCTGCATCTGGTTTGACTGGAAGCCGACCTCAATATAGTTGGGAAAAACGCTAGGCAGATGATTAACGGAGTATAGATAATTCTATTAGTAGTATATGTCGAGTGGTCCTTATGCTCGATAGATGGCGGTGATCGCGCAATGATGTCGATCGTTACACGGGACAAAGAAAGCTACGTTGTTTTATACTATGTAGTGATTAAATGCAAGTAACATTGGTCCGACCTGTTTATTAGTCAGTGTTTAGTAATCCGATTGTGCTGGATAGGATATTCTCAAGTCCGGGGAAGGACATAGGGCTACTTTTTATAAACACACCAGAGGTAAAGATTGATGAAGAAACCACTGGTAGAATTTCGAAATTTGCAGAGTTCTGTTATTATTATTTTTTTATCGTGGTAAAATCATCAAATGAGTCCTCCCACCCAGGGCAGGGCGGGAGGGACTGTCAGACTTGACTGACTAAAATCTACGGTGTCCTTCAATAGCCCTTTACGTACCGGGGTCACGGTAATTCGTAAGTCCCGCGACCCCGGCAGGCTTTGGCCCTCTAAAATAATGAGCACTTAGAAAGGAATTCAGATAGTTCCACACTCAAGAGATTCCCTCTAAATATTAGGTATAGGTGTTCAAAGATTGTATGGAAACTAATTTTGAAGTTTGAAATTTGGGATGTACGATGTGAAGTTACATAAAAAAAAATAAGTATTAAAAAAAATGTTACGTAACTTAATGGGGCAGACCAAATTCTACGCGAGCGAAGCCGCGGGCAAAAGCTAGTATAATAATAAAGTGGAAGTAATATGGTAACATTAATAATAATCTCATGGCTTTCTTAAATCTTTCGTAAACCGAAGATTTAAAACGTAATATCCGCTTGTACGTATTTTTAACCCATTCGTAACAATAAATAATGGGTGGTATTGTGGCGGTGGTATTAGTGGATGGTAGTTTGTCTCGTTCACTTTACTTCTACTAAAATTGCAACCATTGTTACCTCACTATTCTCGGTATAAACACTTTTGTGACTTATATCGATGTATGTATATGTATATTCGCCGTAATTGACATTAACTATCTTCTGGGCCCCTATTGTTAAAGAACGTCACGCTAAAACCACCTTTACTGACCTTTGGATGGAAGAACCTGTAATAAATCACCATGATAACTAACCCCACCACATAGGGAACAATAGTACACGCTAAAACTGGAAAGAAATAAAATGAATTCCTCATTTCATCACTCACATATACATACCAGATGGCGCCACAAGTAATGTTCTGTATAAAACATATACTATAGTAAATAGCATATCTGTACCTAGTTTTTCCTTCAACAGGAAGTATGTATGTGAAAAGGTACACAGCCCCAAGTGCGAAAGAGAAGGCTACATCGGCGACACGGTTGTGTGAGCAAAAAGGCGAACGGTCGAAGACTTGTATGAGTGTGGCTGTTATCAGGACGTGTATGAGGCAGGCTAGGATCGTCCAGTGAGGGAAGAGATATGCGATGACTGATATCGAAATTATGCGGCTCGCTAGAAAGAGAAAAGAAATTGGTTTTGTTAGATTTTTTTTTTTCGTATGAAGGTTATTGTTTTGAAAAATAATAAACTTGTATCAATAATGACTTCATTTTCAGGTGGATATAAGACATAATATTACTATCAATTTATTTAACAATACTTAATTATACCATTTTTTGCAAGTTAAGATTCTATCAGAAATACTTCTGCTTGATGTGAAGACCCGTGTTTTATTCCTATGTTCGTTCGTTTGAGTGTTTTTATCCTAACAGAAGTTTCTCAGTAGCAGAAATGTTGTCTGAACTTGTAACTGGTTGATAGCAATAAGTTTACACGAACCTTAACCGTAACCGGGGGAAATGTGTAATATTAGGTACTTCGGGAATGTCTAAGAGTGATGTTATGTTTTTGTACAATAATAATGCTAAAAATACTGCGTTATAACCGCAGGAAATTGATAACGACAGGCTTATAAAATTACTCACATGTAACAAGGAAATGCCAGACAGTCTGAAGTCCAGACCCAGTCCAGGACATGTTCTCCTTGTCCGGTTGGTAGAACCGCACCGCTCGTTGGTACGCCGCCAGACACCATCCCATGCCTACGATGGAGGAGGCAATTGACAGGATCTGATGGACTGATGATGAACGAGACAATGTTAATACAGTCATTGTCATGTGGAAAGACAGAAAATCAATGTTCATGATTTAATGAGGGTTCATATTGCCATTCGATGATTAAAGGTTGACACAACTATAGTTGGCTAAAAACTTTGGAACAACATTTTCAACATTATGAAGCATTTCACAACAAAATATCCACCAGTCACTGTCACGGAGTAATATCGTCCAGACCAAATACCGTACATGTTTATAATGGGTTTATTTTTAACCGACTTATCGAAGTGAGAACCTACTTTTTTTTGTACCTGTATGTATGTATTCACACATTCTGGGAAAGGTTTTAATACATAACAATAATAGATATGTCGTAACGTTGCCCGCATAGATTCGTTTTTGTTGCTTACTTGGATTGTAGATTTTCAAAGACGCCGATTATACGACATTTTTTGTTAAATATCTAAACTAAAAATGATAAAATAAAAAAGGAACCGACTTCAAAACTTTAAAGGCTTTGTTTTTTATTTCATTGATTATGGCCACCGTAATCCGAAAGAAAAGTAATAACTTTTCTTTCGGATGTCGGTGGCCATAATGAAACCTTTTGTTTTTGGTTTTGACGTAGGTTCCTTTATCTTTGAATTTTATTCTTTCTTCTTTTTATTTATTTGGTAAATCTAACGAAAATCATCGAATGAGTCCTCCCACCCAGGGCAGGGCGGGAGGGACTGTCAGACTTGTACTGACTAAAACCACGGTGTCCTTCAATAGTTCTTTACGTTCCGGGGCCTCGGTTACTCGTTAGTCCCGCGACCCCGGCAGGCTTTGGCTCTTTAAAATGGGGCCCGTCATTTTGCTGACAGCTCTTTGAGGCACGTGTGGAACACGACGCACCGATCCGTGTATGCTCCATAATCGGACAGCGAGTCGTCCATTACTCGCCATCCGCATGCCCGCGCCTACGGTAATCGGAAAACTTTCGTCTCTCACTGCGGCTGAGTCGTGTGGTGGACGCTGTCCTCTCATAAAAAATTAAACCTAAGGAAACAGATACCTTAGTTCCGTGTTAAGTTCTTACCAGTAAATTCCGGGTTAGCTCTCAACAAAAGACTTGTTTGCAGCACTTGTTGAGGTGCTGCTTCCAAGAAGCACTCGAAAATCTTCAACAGAGCGCCATCCGAATCTTCTTTCAACATCAGCTTGTAGTACTTCCGTTGTGATGCCTGGTCCTGCTTGCGCTCCGCAAGACGGGACTTTATTGCGTAGCTGGTGGAGCGGTGAAAAGAGAGAGGTTGGTTTAAAGCAATAACAATCAAATAGCGTATGTGATAACCAGTAGCATATCATCAGAGAGATGTTTCTTCCATTCCACATCTAAGTAAGTTGAACTAACAAATAGGATGTAACAAGAGTCAAGCCATCTGGTCATTACATTATAATATGTAACAGATACAGTTTGCAACAGACTTTCATTTTTATTCTTGTAAGTAAACACAAAAATTTAGTTTTAAAGCTACCCTTATTGAGTAAGCTTTCAGATTAGCACTCCATTTACATTTATAGTCTGTGTTTTCCACAAATTAATCAATGCATATAGAAAACCCAGTCATTTAGGATCATAATATAATTACAGAATGGCTTGGCTATGTCTTCAAGTTATAATAATAATTTATTGTAAAAATCCAGTAAATCAAAAATATCCTTACATAAAAGCATCAGTGGTCCGAAGCATGGGTGCCATCTGTAATACTAGGATGAAGATACGGAGCCACTTGTGTTTCTTGAACTCCCTGTGTAGCGCATCCTGCTGCTTATCTAAGGAATACCTGGAGTTGCAAGAAATATTAGTTCTACTTTCTGTAATTTGTCAATATTTCATTAATGTTTTATATCTAACACTAGGCCCACACTAACGGGAAATGCAGTTTGTGTGGCCCGGCTGTAAATTATTCCAGGTGAACATGAAAACATATTGAAATCTTCACTGTTTTAATGCTAGAGAGTTTCTAGACTTACTATTTAAATGGATTATTTACATACACTTTTCTCTCTATCAGGCAGCACATATTTCTGACCAGAATGCACCACAGGCAATACACATTAAAGGTATTTGCATCCATTCGCCTACACCAGGCACAGAGAACTCAAGACATTTTAGTTTACTTTATATGATTTTACGTAGAGCTGCATCCACTATCTGCAACGCCTGCATCAAAGCAGTCTATTTCAAATTAAACAAAGCAAACAGAAGTCCGTTGCTTGTAATGCGTGCACTATGCATCCAAACCTTAGTTTTTTAAAATAAAATTTTACCTCATACTATATGGAATAAATAATTTAGTCAAAATAAAATAATAATTGCAATGACTTCATTTATTTATCATCATCCTTTATTTACAAAACAACACAAAGGGTTTATGTTGAGGACCATGAGGACAATGAACCTGCCTACTAATACATTAAAACAAAACATTGATAAGATAAATATCACAATAATGAAGATATGATTTAGGCTGTAATATTATGACTGAAATTATAATTATTACAATCCAAATAATTTATCAAAAACATGACCGGCCATCCTGGCCCATCGCTGGCCAAAGGCTTCGCCCAAATGCATACAGGACTTAAATTTTAAAATCAGAATTTGGAGATTCTGGAGTTCTACATTGCATTGCCCTAAGACGATCCACTGACCGAAGAATTCAGTCAGTGGGTCATCTTAGAAGTCTGTCAATAAAATTCAGAAACTGATAAATTTAGAGCTTCTAAGATGACCCAGTGACTCTTAAGTTTAGTATTGTATTAAATTAAAGTCAATGGTTACGAGATTGGTAAACAAAGAGACTTACATTCTGATAGAGACTGCAGTATTCACAAACGCAGGCACAAGTAAGAACGCCAGCGTCCACCCGAACTCCGTCATCTTCTGGGCTATGGCATACCTCACAGCGATGTTTATATCCAGCCCCAAGTCCACAAAATACAATATTATTGAAACCAAATACATGATCAGATCTAAGATGCTTATATCTATTTTGTCAGGCATTCGATCCGTTTCATCGTATGAACGCCCATTTTGGAGCAATTCGAGGGCTTTTCTAGTCATTTCGGCAGTTTTAGAGCCCTTTTTGATTAAAAATTTCACCAAAACATCATGAAGAACAACGACAGAACAACACACGCGCGTTTTTTTGACAGATGCCAACTTTTTAAATTCTTGTCCACTTGTCATTCATACACGCAAATCATACAGCCTATCACAACGAGGAGTTCATTACAAATGGTTTGTAAATATTGTGTCAACTATGATCGTTTTATTGTGCTATTCATAATTTTGTTTTTTTTCCTTGTTATCAACTTATTGGGAGAGGCCTTTGCCCAGCAGTGGGATGATGTAGGCTAGCAGTATCAGTATCAGTATCAACTTATTATGCGGGCAAGGGTACATAATAATTAATACAAAAGTTATACGAGCTAAACGTGTTTTATTTCTTTGCGATAAAGATGTGCTGAAGTTATAATAAATTGGAATTTATACGTACTTTATATCCACTACATGATTAAGCCACTAAACAATTCCTAGCGTCTATTGTATTATTTTATAATTAAATAAAAATTACAAGTCATTCATTTTTTATATAAGGTCCTGACAATGTCCTGTGATGATAAATTTGCTGCAAAAAGGGTTAAATGTAGCGGTTCTTCTAGGGCATTAATAGGCTGTTTAGTTCTGTAATAAAAATCATATGTTTTTTAGACACATGAAGCGATGTTTGCTGATATAATAACGTCGCGAAACTAAAACAAAACGAAAACTTACTTCTGCTGCAACAGCCGTACAAGAGGGCTCCATTTCTCTGGGAACACAGTTTCGTTGCCTATCCACTTATCTCTAACAAGATCTGCAATAGACGCATTGACTACCCGTAAGTATCCGCACTTCTCAGTGTACGCATCAAGCATAAGCTGGTCGAAGAATTTGGGCACAAAGTCGTTTATACACGTCTGAACATTGTACAGCGAAGTATTCATGTCTTGAGCGTGTTGTCTTGTCTTTATTTCGACGATAGTAACTAAACTTTCTTGCATCGTTTCATTGAACCTTAAAAAAATTAAATAAAGTCATAATGGAACAGTCTATATTGGTACCGACCTATAGAAGTTGAAACAGAAATTACCTAAATGGTGTAAGGTCACATGTGCGTCCAGCAATAGCATAACGATACTAAACATGCGTTTTCCATTTTTTTTAATGATAATCAAACAAGCAGTTTCGAGTTTATCCTGAACACGGGTAGCCTCTGTCCCCGTGATTCTGTACCTACTCTTGATGTATGTTTGGAATAAAAAACGGTTTCTTTGTGCATAAAAAAGATAGATTTAGATTTTCTGAATTGCGGACCCTGCTTGCTATCTTATCTCCGTTCTTACTCAGTTTTTTATTTTGTTCCTCATGGTACGAGTATCTCTCCGTATTGTTACCATACTTACAGAACAGCTTGGTGCAACAAGCAGTGAGCTGCAGCAACTTCATCAGGCAGTTCTTTGTGACACTTGTTGACAGAGTCAAAGTTTCTCACATCCTGGAAGTTCTTGATGATGCTGTGGAACTGCGAGCGGATTTGTTCTAGCTTCTCCGTGGGATCCATTAGACAGTGCTCCACTATTTCAATCATCTAAAAATATTGAGAGAAGTCAATGTCAGGCAGGTTAGAAGATGGATGGCATTTATAAGAATCTTTTTCAGCAATCTGCCGGGGTCTGTCCAAACAGGTAACCGTGACCCTGGAACGTAAAGGGCAATTGAAGAAACATGATGGATGGACGAAAAAAGAGGGGACGGTAGTACCTTTCGAATTAAATCTTACCTATTGTACTTATCCCTAATTTTGCAGTTGATCTACCGGCGTACAAAATAAAACGAGAAACATTTTTCATGACTGTCGTATGGTTAACTATTTTGGAATTGAAGGAAAATGGATTGTTGGAAGAAAGTGTGGACTGGAGAATTTTTGTTCTCAGGAGAGCAACATAGACTCATTCACTGAACATGATTTGCTTGAAAGGAATGCATGGCTTGGCTCAGTCCATTCTCTATATCTATGGATACACCTTACAGTCTTCAGAAAATTATACATACCTCCTCCATACTGATGATATAATTCGTAAAATCATGTAGATATTTGACTTTATAGAACTTCAGGACGGCACTCCTCAACTCCTTGGACATTTCATCATTCATGATATAAACGAGGTCGAGGAATGTGTCTATGGTCCGCAAGGACTTGGTCTTCAAACTGATGTAATTCGCTCTGCCTTGGTTAAAGAGGTTCTTTGCCATGTTATAGGCTTCGGAAACTAGGTAGTATTTCTTATCCATTTTTTGGAAAACATTGTTTGCGCACTGTGTGGGAATGTCAAAGAGATTAAATATAAGTACCTGCAATTTAATGTCTTTGGGGAATGTCCAAAGATGTTAGAGTATAATTATGTCTATCTCATTATGCCCTCGTGACGACGAGAAACCTACATAAGCTCACACCTTTTATTATTGAATTCCCATGGGTTTGGCAGAAACTACTAAATGCTACGATGCTTACACATTTCTTTAGCTTCGTCCACAACTTTTTGATAATTTAAATTAATTCGATTTCAGACATACTTAGGTTTAAAACGTTTTAAAGATAGATAAGGGGAGGACTTTGTCTAGCAGGGGGAAACAGCGCAGGTTATTAGAAAAGAAATTGTAATTATATAATGAAACTTTTCTATACATGTTTCCCCCCCGGTCACGGGACTCTACGAATTACCGTGACCCCGGAACGTAAAGGGCTATTGAATGACACCGTGGATTTTAGTCAGTACGAGTCTGACAGTCCCTCCCGCCCTGCCCTGTGTGGGAGGACTCATTTGATTTTACCACGCTAAAAAAAAATACATGTTCCCCTCATTAAGAATTTCTCCTGTTTCGATGGTACGAGTACATACTCACTTTATAAACTTATTTATAGACACACAGCTAAACCCGGAACACTACGTATAGTGTTGCAGGCCATTCGTGCGGGCATCGAACTCGCGACACGCGGCGCAGCAGCCATTCGCTCAGCCACTGCGCCAGTTATGGAATACTATACTGTTCTCCTAAAAATGCTAACTCACCTCTTGATAATGTATTAATGCAATAAAGAAGACCACAGACAAACACAATCTGCAGATAAAATTCATCACAAAAAATGTTGTTCTTCAAATTTACAATAATAATTTACATTGCTGTAATATTTGAAGTCAGAAAAGATTGGCTACCATTACATGTAGCTACAATATAATCCTTTTTACCCAAGTAAGAAAAACAACAGAAAATAGCTTATATTGCTTTACGATAAGGGTTAATGTCGTACGACAGTATTTTGATTACCTAACTGAAGTTAAGTGTTCATGGTTATTGCTATTCAAGTTATGTATCTTTGGTCGATTAATTTTCGAAAAGCGATATTCTTATAAAACTGATTTATTGTTTCACTCGAAGAGGGTACACAACCAGCGGTATTATACCTTATAGACAGTTCTACAGTTCAACCGATTTTCAACTTTATACTTACAGAATTAAGTTGAGAATCCATTAAAGACAAATTGATGTTCCGACGCTGTATCTTTTAAAGAATAGCTTTGTAAATTTGGATATTGAAAACTTTTTATATCATTTTTGCTATGAAAATGTGCTACAAATAAAAAAAAAAACAATAATTGGTGTGGAATATAAAATTTATTTGTAATAAATTCGCTTAAATATAACGACATCATTATAGTATATAATATAGTGAGTTTCAAACAAACATTTTGATACAGAATTTGCTTTATGTAAAAACACAGTTTATATTATTTTCAGAGATCTCAAATCATATTTATGGGTTGCATTAATTTTCATCGTTCAAGAAATGTCAGAATCAATATTCAGCATGACGATTCTAAAGGTGAGTCTACGCTTAGGAGCCGAGCACGGAGCACGAGCGGAGCACAAATCCGTGTAGTGTGGACTTACAAGCCTCGAATGAGAGCTCTTCGAGCATTTGGTTCATGCTTGACTGTGCTCTGCCTATTTGTTGATTTTTTAACGAACACAAAAGTGTTCGAGAAGGGGATTGTTTAGTCTTGTTGTTCGTCCACACTTGACACAGTGACTTGAGCGACTCGGCTTGTGCCATCTCGTGCTCTGCTCTTTAGTATAGACCCACCTTAATGTGCTGAACCTGTTTAGTTTAATGAACTTAACTCTGTGTTACCGAAAATCTTTATAATTTTATTATTCTATGAATTGGATATGCAAGAGTAAAATATTAAAATAGTACATTTGAGACAATAATTTACATCGAAGGTACATAATATGTTTTAAACAATCACATCAACAAGCTATGGGTGAATATACACAACGCTTTTGAGCCGGGTCACATCTGAAATGATAAATAATAATTAATCAGTGGGTCGAAGGCCACTTTAACAGAATTATAATATGATTTGCGATAAAATGCGTAATACGGATTATTCTTTTCTATGAATTACCTAACCTTCTGCCAGTATTCAGGGATATTTTGCACCAAGACGAGGTGATTTGTTCAAATAGTGCTGATTATTATTGTATTTTTTCTAATGTATTGTTTAAACTTCAAAATTGTAGTTTTTATAATGTATTGTTTTAACTTTAAACAATAGAGTAGAATATTCAAAATTAAGAATACATAATTTTAAAGAGTGTAAATAAATGACTGTCTCTCAAAAAAACAAAAAAACAAAAAAAAAGTTAAAACATTTGTATTTTTTCAGGCTCCATTTTGATTTTATATCCAAATTATGAACGAACAATGTAGTGTACCTCACAGCTATGTCCTCAGTCCTTGTGCAGGAACTTGTTGAAGGCTCCGTACGAGGTCTCCAGGTCGAACAGCAGCTGTCGCACCTGGCTCTCCGACAACTCGTCTGACGCCGACATTTCGGACAACTTATCTACCCATTCTTGTACCTGGAATTTAGGAGGAACAGTATACAACTAGAGCGAGATATTTTCCTTCCCATACAATGAAATTATCCTTACATGAATAAACCAAATAGCATCATAAAAAATAGGTAATTTTTTCGCTCACAAAATTTGTATGAAAAATATTTTGCTTAAGACCAACTTTCACTGGTCGCGGGAGTAACGAATTACAGTGACCCCGGAACGTAAAGGGCTATTGAAGGACACCGTGGATTTTAGTCAGTACGAGTCTGACAGTCCCTCCCGCTCTGCCCTGGGTGGGAGGACTCATTTGATTATATCGATAGGAAAAAGATCAACATGCACCGTCCCGATTTTTGTCTTTTCATACAATGAAATGATCCATAGTCGCCATCTCCACAAGCGAGATAATCGTGACGCTCGAAAACAAATCGCTCGTACATGGAGATTCTCCAACGATAGGACGGACTCGTCACGATTCTGTCGCTCGTGGAGATGGCGCCTAACATGAAACAGAGTAACGAAATTAAAAAAAAAAATGGGAAATTTCACTCATTTTAGTGGACAACTCTCATATAGTTTTTACCTTGATCTTTCCCTCAAAGTCCTCAGGCAGCATGATGAGGCGGTCCATGGTGTCGCGCAGGTCCCTCAGCTCCGGCTGGATCATGTCCATGGCGCGGAACTCCAGGCGGAGCTTGTCCATCAATGTGATGAACAGCTGTGAGAAGGAAATGTCCATATTCAATGACTGGTGAAGGCGATAGGATGGACTGTATGAGACTCTGTGAGATGAGGTGGAATAAAACCAAGGAATGGCAGTAAAATCTAATATTAAGCAAGCAGAAATATATAAAACAGGTTCGCGAAGCTAAAACAATCTGACAATTCTAATTTTATAAGAAATACGTCAAAAAATAGACAACAAAAAAAGAAATAAAAACTATTACCAAGAAGGTTGTCAACAACTGGGTTTATATTAAAATTTGTTGTGTGCCAACAGGTTCAATGTATCTGGCAAAATCTTGTTGCTCCGTGTATTTGGCATAAACGGAATATTTTTATGTTAGTAACGAGTGCGCGTACCATCGAAAATGTATATACAGGGTGAATTTTTCAATTGGATGTGGATAAATACTAAAAATTTTAAAGTTTGCATAAAAAACATAAAGTTTGTATTATTCTCATAGCCGAGATACGAGCTCCCTCTCTGAAGAAGTCTATTCTATTCTATTTTTCTCTTATGGCAGGTCAAGACGATGTCGACTATTCTGCCAGTGTCAAGAGTGACTTAGAAAAACAAGTGTGCATGAATAAAATCTGAAGACGTCAATGGGCTATATTCCATGACACAGAGCCTGTGTCTGAGTCTTTCGGTGCAGTTTTAGTTTATAACAAGTCTTTGACCTCCATTTTTTTTCCTTTTAACTTCAAATTCAAACATTAATTGCATTCATGGGTATTTTAAGTGCGCGTATTTTGAATGTTGGCTACGTCTCAAATAGTTGTCAAATATTAACAAATTAGTACAGTACTCCCAAATTAATAATGCTCATGCAAATCTTCGCAAATTGTCGTATTCCCGGAAACACCCGAATCATTGAATCGGATAGAGCCCTAAACAATGCACTTGCATTTTGCACCTTGTTCCAAAGAAACAGGAGTCAATGTCATATGTCAAATCATGTGAAACAATTGAAAACAATTCGGGCGGTCGGCGGCTGTCGCCGGTCAGTCAAAGGTCCGTCAGTCGTCTTATATATTGGTGGTGACTGCACGTGTTCTCTCTGTGTGGAATTATATAGAGCTGCTATTACACACCCTTATTGGTTTTGTTTTCAAAGGTGAATTTTCAATCGTGTCGTTTTCCTCGCTATTTACTTACATCGAATTATCGAATCAATTTCGTTCTGGTAAATCAATATTTCTCTCTTTTAGCACAAAACACTTAATTCTACTAAATTATGCATGAAGAAAATGCACTTAACCACTCTATATACATATCGTCTTTCGACGCTCGGGGAATACGAACGTTGCCGAACAGTGACGAAGATTTCTATGCGCATTATTAATTTTGGAGTACTGTACATGCTACTCAGTTAAAAATACTTACAGACACAATCTCAGCAATATATTTGTTGGTGTTGCCCTTGTCGTCCTTGATGAGATTCGGCTTGTTCTCTCTTATCCTTTCTAGAGCTGCCGGGCAGTCCAGCTGGAACATATCATGAGTTTTAAATTAACCAAAGAGGTTAAGAGAAAAAGTTAACATATTTAGAATTTGATGGCACAATACAGTAGCAGCAACTGAATTCTGTGCTTCGAGTCACAGGTTCCATGAAATAAGTTTGTTTGAAATAAATATAATATTAAAACATTTCTTTTTTTGGTTTATTTTATATTATTTTATTGTACAAATACATAAATATTAATTAAGCTATAGAAATATAAAAATGCTAAATTAAAATAAAACTAAACATCATTCATTCATCCTCAATGCTGTCAGCTGGTAATATGCCAAATAGAGTGGTAGCGTTGCCTCTTTGTATGGCAATAAATTAATAAAATACTACAAGGCTACTGGCTAACATAAAGCTAAAGAAAATCAACCTTTTTTTGAGCTAATTTACTTAAATAAAGTATGAATTTGTTAAATTGTTTACATTAAAAAATATTTTATCAGGACTTCACAAAAATATTTTTATAAAAAGTCGCGCAGCAAGTAATGGGCGACTCGCTGTCCGACCATGGACCATGCCCGGGTCGACGGCGCGTTGTGTTCCACGCGCGCCTCAAAGAGTGTCAGCATAGTGACGGGGCCTGTAGAGGGCCAAAGCCTGCCGGGGTCGCGGGACCAAGGGATTACCGTGACCCCGGTACGTAAAGGGCTAGTGAAGCTTTTTTTTTAGCTTCGATATTTAATTTGTGTGTGGATCAAGGGGTCTTTCCAGATCTAATGAAACACAGTAAAGTAATACCGCTTTTTAAATCCGGGGACAGTAAAGACACCAACAACTATAGACCTATATCCGTATTGCCGGTTTTCAGTAAGGTGTTTGAAAAAGTAATGCTTGATCAGATGCTCAATCATTTTAACATCAATAAAATATTACACGAGCAGCAGTATGGTTTCACCAAAGGACGTTGTACCACTGACGCCGGTGTTACCTTATTAAAACACATATATACTACGTGGGAAGATGCTCGAGATGCCATAGGAATTTTCTGCGATCTCTCAAAGGCATTTGATTGTGTAAATCATGAAACCTTGCTCTTAAAACTTGAGCATTATGGCCTCAGTAAACTCGCGCTTAACTTAGTGAAATCTTACTTAAATGATAGACAACAGCAAGTACAAATAAATGGTGTCACTTCAAAGGGCTTACGGGTAGAAATGGGTGTACCACAAGGTTCAATATTGGGTCCTTTTCTCTTTTTAGTTTATATAAACGATCTACCCCATTTATTCAAAAATCAACCTGAAATGGTATTGTTTGCTGACGATACTTCTTTGATATTTAAGATTAATAGACGCGCCTCACACCTTGATGACGTAAATAGCGCTCTACTGCAGGTGCACAAGTGGTTCACCGCTAATAATTTAGTTTTAAATGGGAAGAAAACTAAGTGCATAAGATTTTCTCTACCAAATGTCAAAAGTAATGATAGTGACATTGTATTGAATCAAGAGAAACTAGAATTCGTCGATAAAACGGTTTTCCTAGGAATCACGCTCGACTCAAGGCTACAATGGAGTCCTCATTTAACATCTCTTGCAGGACGGCTGAGTTCAGCAGCATACGCTGTTAGAAAAATCCGCCAACTTACTGATATAGATACCGCGAGGCTAGTCTATTTTAGTTATTTTCATAGTATTATGTCATACGGTATTTTGCTATGGGGACGGGCTGCAGACATCGAGTCCATATTTATTCTGCAGAAAAGAGCTGTCAGAGCCATATATAATCTATGTAGGCGCGATTCTCTCCGGGAATTGTTTAAGGATATCAACATCATGACAGTACCTTGTCAATACATATATGAAAACATCATGTACGTTAGAAAAAATCTGCATCTATTCAGTAAAAGAGGTGACAGACACAACTATAATACTAGAAATAGGGACCAATTAGTTCAGCCAGGTTTCAGGCTAGCTAAAGTAGACACATCTTTCATGGGGTACTGCCTAAAATGTTACAATAAAATACCTCCTCACATAATAGAACTGAATGAAACAAAATTCAAATCATGTATAAAACGCACACTATGTAGGCAAGCATATTACAAGTTGGAGGATTATATTAATGATAAAAATGCTTGGCTCAATGCTGGTCCTGCTCCACTCCTCAACAATAGGGGTAAATTTATTAATTAGGTAACTCGCATAAATATTGAGGAAGCTGCAGAAGATTGTAAGATTATCTTTGCATTGTATCGATTCAATTTCTTAGTATTATATAATTTTATTGCACATGTGTGAGTACTATGTACTACTTATTAATTATTGACTCGATTTTACCCTGGTGGTTGAGAGAATGTCATGCTCACTCAAATGTCTCGCTGATGGTGGCACGTGTGTCGGATCATTTAGCTCCCTCCAAAATGGTTGAGCTGAATGGTGCTGATACGTGTGTCATGTTCGTGAACGGGCGCTGTCAGTTGAGACTGGTCATCTCTTAGCTGCCACGGTTTATTTTAATTATTGATTATTTTGTTTCTGAATTGTTTTTTTTTTTGTATTTTACTGTGGACACTTTTAACTTGCTACATCGTTCTCACATAATGTACCATCTAAAAATGAATGATGTAACAAAGGTTTTGTAATAATTTGGCGATCTAAAAAGAGTGTCCATGGAGTTTCTTGCCCGTTCTTCTCCATAGAGATCTACTTCTTGGAACGGGCATCTACGGTACTTTCACAGTTTTTATGTCTTGTGACTGGGACTGTAGCACCATAATTTTGTAGTATTTAATTATATTTTTTATGTCTTTGACAATTCAAAAGTGCCTGTAACTGGTCTACTTGAAATAAATGCTTTTGATTTGATTGATTTGAAGGACACCGTGGATTTTAGTCAGTGCAAGTCTGACAGTCCCTCCCGCCCTGCCCTGGGTGGGAGGACTGATTTGATGATTTTACCACGATAAAAAAAAAAAAAAAGTGTGCAGGAAGAAATTGAATTATGTTTACAAGATTTTTAAATTTTACTGTCTGCTGTTCACAAAAATGCTTTGTATTCGATTGGTTAGCAATAATCATTTTATGACTAAAACTCACCCTATACTTAGCAACAAAGGCCTCAATATTAGGGAACTCATCACCCTGAACTTGCTTGAAAGCCACTTTGTATTGCACGAGCAGTCGGCTGCAAGCTGCTGTGTACTCCTGAGCCCGCACACAGTCCCTCATGTACGCCTTCTCCAAGTGCTGTAGTGTGCTGACCACAGCATATAACTCTGCCATGTTATCATGCCTGGAATGAAGTATGGTTACATTTTAATATGTCTATGGTATTTGTGACTCATGAGAGAATTGTGTCTATGGGGTGACTATCTGGCTGATAAATTATGGTAAAAAATTAATAAATAGTTATTTATGGTGTTAAGATGACAATTACAGTGACTAATGTAGCTTGTAGAATGATGAAATTGATTATGTGTGTGTTCTGAAACATCTTAAGTAAAATAAGTATATTACTTACTTTTCACGTTCCCTAGCGTTTCTGTATAACTTTACTTCCTCGTATAATTCGGATCTTGTGTCTGTAAAAAAGTGATAACTTGAGGAAAAAGAAAACAAAGAGATCGATAGATGAAATAAAAAGATTGCGACCATTACTATACCTTGCATTTTGAAAGAGTAACTTTGAAGCGATTGATGCACTCAAATTCAGGTACTAATAAATCTGAGCAGAATAATAGATTATTGTCGTATTTTCTTAATTTAATAATAATCAAATTTAATGAAACAACAAAACGATGACAAATACTCCACAATCTTATCAATTTTGACAGATTTGTTTGACACCTAATTAAAAGGGCTGCCAACAACTAAACGAAATCTCCTTTACTTTTGAACGTTTAAACAGAGATTGGAAATTGAAAAAGTCGGAAGGTAAAGTTTAACTCGAACTTTATAAATGGCAAAGATTTAATCGTTTTTTCTAAATGTAAATACAACACTTAAGCGCGTTTATGTAGTAAAAAAGGACCAAGTTCGAACACTGTAGGTAGAGTAGGGAAAATGCACATTGTATCAAAATCTGCATTCAATATGAAAATTTTCAAACCATTTCGAATCAAGATTAAACACATTATAAAAAGTAATTTGCATGTTTTTGCTTCAGAGCACTAAAATCTTTGTTACCCGTAATACAAGGACCTTTTTACGAGTTGACAACACTGGGAATGAATGAACTAATTGACCGAATGAAATCAATTGAAGAATGAATGATTTGTTCGGATACACTTGCAAATGTAGCAAACAGTGTAGAATAAGCCGTTACTTGGTAGAAAAACTAGTTTTCGAAGCTTACTCATGCTTTATAAAAAAAATAACGACCAAATGACGTAATCTTCTAATATGGCGGATGACGCGCGCGCTCCCTGTCGCCCGCGCTCGTAGTTTCTTCACCAACTGCCACTCGTCTCGAATGATTTCACCTTGCGATGAATGAAAATTGTTGTAGACAGCCCGAGTGCGAATTATTCACATAATAAACTCATCACCGGACACAAAAGGTGTATTGTGATACAGTGCGTCTAAAGGTGGATTCGTGGTTGTGTTTTTACCAGTTCTTCTTTTTGTGAGACCGTTGTGTTTACGTGCTGAAAATCATCGAGTGCAAAATCTACAGGTCTCTGGAGTCGCCGGTGCAGTGTTTAATGGGATCTTGTTGATCAACAGGTAATTTTTATAAAGTTCTCATTGAAAACTAGTTTACCCGTAATTCCGTTTCCTATCGGCATACGAAGTTAAGAACATACGAAGGCAGCAACGGCTTGTTTTTGCGTTTCCTGTCGCTTTGTCGGTGCTGCGAAGTTGTTGACAGTGGAGTAAAAAAGGTGTAGAGTAACTTATTGTTGTTTTTGCAAAGCGCTCGTGTGGTAAAAAAGTGTTTTTTCTTATTGGAATGTAATCGCGGTGAGCGGGCGGGGTCCTGGGCGCGGTGCCGGCTGTCCCACTTTTGGCCAGTAGGCAGCACATGAGACGCGAACTGTTTACAACTTTGGCACGTTTCTACGTCGCTGCACTTTTATGAACAATCAAATGTAGTTTTAGACGGCTAGGAAATGTTTTGGGAGGCTAATGATATTTTAGAAGCACTTACTGATTCGTAAACGCCTTTAAAATACCACTAAACATTTTAAGTCTCCTATAAGCCAGGTGATTAAATAATAGAGCCAAGATGCAAATAAAAAATTTAAAAGAAGAATATTGATTATTAAAAACCATTTGTATTCACTAAAATATAACTTCCCTACTAATCAGAATCTAATATGTTCAGGCTAATTTTGTAATAAGTTCATTAGCAGAACATTTGCTAATTGGACTAATTACTAAGGATTACATATCAATGTTAATGGAACAATCTTAGTCATGCATGCCAAAAAGTTTCATAAAAGTTTTAATTTGTGTCCCAATTTAGTTTTATAGCAATAATATTGTTAATTGAACATGTAATATGTTGTAATTAATTGCTCTATAAGGATAACACTGAAGGCAGTAAAATATTTTTTTTTATAAATCGGCATTAATCAGTTTTACTACTCTGTGTAAAATCAATATTTAATGACAGTGATTATTATCTAAAAGATGGATATGCAAACTTTAGGGTACATGAAAGAGGAGCATAACAAAGCTCTCAACAACCTCTAGAAAAGTCATGAAATGTGCCAAATTTCCCAAATCAGCTTGATGCCATCATTAGCAGTAGAGATTATCGATTTTGTATTTTTTTTATCATTGGTATTTTATTTATTTGTTGCACCGCTCAAAGAATTTCTTCTGTATCTTGGATATTTTCACAAAAATATAGACTTTTTTATGTTGTAAAATCATCACATGAGTCGTCCCACCCAGGGCAGAGTGGGAGAGACTGTCAGACTCGTACTGACTAAAATCTATGGTGTCCTTCAATAGCCCTTTTATGTTCCGGGGGCACGGTAATTCCTGAGTCCCGCGACCTTATAGACTTACAAATGCAAACACCCAGCTCTTTGTATTTTTACTCCAAATATTTGTTCAACAAATACTTGTAGGAATATAATCTTAGACCCGCAATGCAGCAAAAAATCACTCAGTCAATGCATCAACAATTCCATCAAAAAGTGAGAAATTTACAAAAATTTGAAAAGAATCAGATTCTAATAATCATTAAAAATCAATTTATCGTTATTAATAGTAATTGTTAGTACTACATCCTTCCTTGTTTTCATAGAGGTATTTTTATTAATATAAACTAACAATAGGAGGATATATCTAAAAATATGTGAAATCATGTGCCATTTCAGGACAAACATGATGATTTTATGGTTAAATATAGATAGATTTAATGGTATTATAAGTGTTAAAATATTTTTTTTAGCTTATTGTCTTTATGATAGATAGTCCATTTATCGAGGAAGGCAAGCAGCGCGGGTGAAACCTGTGGGGAACAGCTAGCGCCACATTGTATGAAGCACACTAGCACTTTGCCCGCGACTTCGTCCGCGTGTGTTACGTACTTTCCTAATTCCCCCTTTTCACCCCCTTAAAGGTTAAATTTCCAAAAACCCCTTCTTAGTGCTCCCCTACATTATAATAGGAAGCCGTGTGCAAAATTTCACATTCCTAGCCCCAGTAGTTTCGGCTGTACGTTGATATGTCAGTCAGTCAGTTCTCCTTTTATATATATAGATAAAAGAAGTCAGTATTTTCTTATATAATGGTGTTGTTATTTACTACATAGTAGGGAACTGTTCACAATGATGCTTCTATCATTAGTTGTGCAGTGCAGCCTTGATGTTGCTTATGTCACCATACCATAATACTTTTAAAGCACCTTGAATACATTGTTTTGTTTACTTTTATGATTTTTATTTTCTACTTAAATTTTTTACCTATTTATTGAAGTACTTATCAGGAAGAAAATCATGATTTCAGTTAACATTTTGGAAATCATCACTGCTATTTGGGCAAGGCCATATGATTTGCACAAAAGTGACATAAAATATCCATAATTTAATTCAAATATAAATTCTTCTGTTGATGGTACTTGTTGCCACAGATTCTAGTGCTCTTATCATAAGTAAAGAAGACCATAAAAAACCTTATCAGCACCTTTTCCAGTCAATAACCTTTAACTGACAGTAGGTGTCTATAAAAAAAAATATATATTTAAAAAATCAAGTTCATATCAACCTCGACCTTTAGGCGGTGACATCACCGTGATAAGCAATGGACCACAATGGCCGACGATGGCCGCGGTTTCCTGATGACATCATGTCAACAGTTTTTGTGATTGCCCAATATAAAATGCTCCATTTGTAAATGCATGATGACTGACGCGAATCGCGCCGGAGTTCTTTTTGAGTTTTATTATTTTGTTATTGCTTTTGTCTGTCGCAGTGTTGTGTACGTTTATTACTTTTCTCTTGTTAGTCCAAATTTTACCTAATCCCGATCGTCGCTAAATTTTTCGTATGGTGTGGCCTTGGTCGCGGGACTCACGAATTACCGTGACCCCGGTACGTAAAGGGCTATTGAAGGACACCACGGATTTTAGTCAGTACGAGTCTGACAGTCGCTCCCGCTCTGCCCTGGGTGGGAGGACTCATGTGATGATTTTACCACGTAAAAAAAAATATGGTGTGGCCTTCATCGCATAATTTCTCCCTAATGTACCTCTAGGATATAAGTTACGCATAATCAAGCTGTAATAGACATTGGCTTTGTCTATGAAAGAGTTTAGTGGGCGTGGGATCCACGACGTGGGCCTCGTATGCGTACCCTATATTTTACTGGTTACCTACGTACCATTCCATACTGAAAACCCTCGTTCTAGCGCAGCGACTAATCTATAAAGGGACCGGTAACTCAGCATATCAAGGAAGAAATTTCACTAGGCATCAAGCTGGTTACAAAATTCACTGATAAGTGAATAATGACATATCATTGACATAAATAGAAATAATGTCATGATATCAATTACATTACATAGAGATCATGATTTGTGAGTAATGTTAGGCATGTAATATTTGACCTCCGCGGTCTTCCGAGCTGGTTAGCTCATCGGTTCCGGTGCAATCGCGTCATCTATGAGACCATGATTTAATTTAATAAATTGGACATATGTTGATTGCTATAAAATGTTGTTAACAACATTCTATAGCCCTGTGATGACGTAATATTTGAGATTTGATTATGTCTTTAGCACTGACTTAGTCATTCCTGATAGTTTAGTACCTAGGTCTCTAATAAACATTTTGCTAAATTGTGCTCAGTACATGTAGATCCTATCAAGTCATCAACTTAACCATGTCTCATTTATTTGGGTTGGCACAACATGTTTTCATCTTCTTTTCTTTCCTGCTAATTATCCTATCGCTGTCTCGTCAAATTCTATTCTAAATGAAGAAAAAAAATACTAAATAGTACTCTAATTTGTTACTGCAGTCTTCAAACAATATGATTATTAATAATGAGTCACTTTTTATATCTTATCTAGATGCAAATATGTCTTATGCAAAAAAGTAACTTCCGTAGATTTGAGAATCTTCAAGATATTAAAGTTAAAAACTCAAGATCTGCAATAAAGTCGGATTTAAAATTCGCATGCCAGACAACTCGTCATGTCGAGAGTCATAAAAACCACTTGACTTGCAGGTTAAGCGAATGACGCAACCCTGTATTTACTAAGATCAAGTCTTCTGCACGAAAAAACTGTTTTTAGGTATTAGATGTAATTGTTGTAATGACAGGGTACTCCGTAGGTCAGTTCAATGACGATAAAGTACTTTTGTGTCTGTTAAATTGACCATAATATCACGTAACGTAAATTAACTGCAGAATCAGTACGTACGCTAAATTGCATTTGCTTGAAATTAACGAAAAATTGGTAATATCGTTTCTACGACGCGACGCTCAAAATTTTCGTAGTCTAAGAAAACACTGGTCAATTTTTAAGTCTGGGAAAACTTTCTCTCTTTTGTTTAGATTTTGATAGACATTAAATACATGCTTTAATCGTGTCAAGAACGTTCCGCATTCCCCAAAAATCATGAATCAATATTGAACGAATGAAGAACGGAAATTATATTGGCTGGATATAGTCAAGCACACCTGCATCATAATTGTGTAACATTTTCACAATCGGAAACGCCTCGCATTCGTGTATTTTTGAGTATACGAGCTTTTGACCAAACGATACTGTGAAACCAGTCCACTGAGACGATGTTGTATTCTCTTACTTTGCAAATTCTGCTCCAACGAATATTTTTCGGGCAAAAGCGTGTTCATACTGAGTGGAATTATGAATTTAAGGGTATTTCATTTCATTTCATTTCTAGCCGCAGTCGCAATCGCGGCGGTAAGACCCCTCCTTGAGGAGTGCACTCAAAAAACGTAAGGGTTAAAAATAAATAAAATACTGTTAAAAATAACCCAGCATGTTTGTCAACATAGCACCTGCAAAGTTTGTTGCTAAAAACAAATACGTCAACTTTGCTGACATTACTTGTTAAATATTAACCGTTAAAATTGGTTAAAAATACTTGGTAAGAAATAACACAGTATCTTAAGTTAGTAACGACCGAGTCAAGTTGGCTGAATTTAGCCAATTTTACTTGGTTAGAAATAACACAGTATCTTACGTTAGTAACGACCGAGTTAAGTTGGCTGCATTTAGCCAGTTTTACTAACTTAACTACAGCCGGCTCACTCGGTACATAACATCAGTGTTACTCGGTATTCTTAACCAATTTATCCAGTATCTACAGCCAGCCTACTCGGTAGTTAGAGCAGTGTTACTCAGTATACTTAACCAATTTATCTAGTAACAGCAGCCAGCCTACTCGGTAGTTAGAGCAGTGTTACTCGGTATTCTTAACCAATTTATCCAGTATCTACAGCCAGCCTACTCGGTAGTTAGAGCAGTGTTACTCAGTATACTTAACCACTATATCCAGTATCTACAGCCAGCCTACTCGGTAGTTAGAGCAGTGTTACTCGGTATTCTTAACCAATTTATCCAGTATCTACAGCCAGCCTACTCGGTAGTTAGAGCAGTGTTACTCAGTATACTTAACCAATTTATCTAGTAACAGCAGCCAGCCTACTAGGTAGTTAGAGCAGTGTTACTCAGTATACTTAACCACTATATCCAGTATCTGCAGCCAGCCTACTAGGTAGTTAGAGCAGTGTTACTCGGTTTTCTTAACCAATTTAAGCTGTAGCCACAGCCAGCCTACTCGGTAGTTAGAGCAGTGTTACTCGGTTTTCTTAACCAATTTAAGCTGTAGCCACAGCCAGCCTACTCGGTAGTTAGAGCAGTGTTACTCTGTATTCGTAATCAATTTAATTCGGTGCATAAAGACAGTTAAATTTGTATTATCAATAAAAATACTTAGGTCAATACTTCCAAAGTTTTTATATTCGAAAGTAGATACACTTTAAAATATAAAAACTTTGGAAGTACTGACCTAAGTATTTTTATTGATAATACAAATTTAATTGTCTTTATGCACCGAATTAAATTGATTTCGAATACAGAGTAACACTGCAAAAAAACAATTCTTATTAATAATAAATATTAATTAACCGTAACCACACCTTGAACAATTTTATTAGTTGCCCAGAAAATTGTTGTAAACCGGCAGTAGTTACCAAGTAACATTACTGTAAAAGAAAAAGGGGTTTTAGGGGTTCTTAGGAAATTAAAGTACAAACGTATGTGTAATGAAATGTGTTTATTTTTTTTCCATTAAACTAAAAATACTTACAACAAAAAATTCAATTTTCATGAATCTGAATGCACGCATGGTTTCTATGGCGGATAGCTACGGCAGACCGACGTCAGTCCTGACCGTCAGGAGAGCACTTAAGACGCCTGCGGAGCATGCGTATTTCATACAAACGTAATACCAAAATAATTTGTAAATTAAACATATTCCTAAGGTAGTGTGTGTTTATTTCGATTGAATTACAGAACATCTAGGTTCCCAAATATATATTTTGATTGGATACTGATTTTAACAAGAGTTATAAGAAAAATAAGTTTTCTATGGAAATTTTAAATTCCTCATATCTCGTCTTTGTATCATTGTCCTCTCAAAAAATATATTTGGGAACATAGATATTCTGTAATCCAATCGAAATAAATACACACTACCTTAAGAATATGTTTGATTTACAAATCATTTTGGTATTACGTTTGTATGAAATACGCATGCTCCGCCGGCCCCTTAATACGGCCTTGCTCTGCGCTCCTCGTGCGTGGCTCCGCTAGTGAATACTGGGTGTGACACGTTGTTTGTGGATGACAATGGATGAAGAAAAATATTATAAAGAACTTCTTAAAACTATGTACTGTTTACCATTTTGTAAAACACTCTTAGCATTTGGCCAATTTTACTTAATTAGGTACAACAAAAAATTGAGCGTGTGGACTGAGGTATCCTTTTTTAAAAATTGATTGATTCTAACGAAAGTTACATATATTTTAGTAAAAAAAATGTAAGAATATGATGGACTCGTTGAAAGAAATGTAAACAGTAAGATAAAAGAGGTAGGACCTAGAATTTGGATCACTCCATTCACACGCCTGCAACAATTGTCATGGCAAAAATCTCAGAATGTACGGCCTTGGAGGTTTAAGTTTGCGTTTCAAAAAATTGAAAAGAATTTATTAAGAATACTACATTTGATGGCCATAAAATGAATTGAGAATTATGTAGTATTTCTTAATATTTTTTTTAAATTCCTCATATCTCGTCTTTGTATCATTGTCCTCTCAAAAAATATATTTGGGAACATAGATATTCTGTAATCCAATCGAAATAAATACACACTACCTTAAGAATATGTTTGATTTACAAATCATTTTGGTATTACGTTTGTATGAAATACGCATGCTCCGCCGGCCCCTTAATACGGCCTTGCTCTGCGCTCCTCGTGCGTGGCTCCGCTAGTGAATACTGGGTGTGACACGTTGTTTGTGGATGACAATGGATGAAGAAAAATATTATAAAGAACTTCTTAAAACTATGTACTGTTTACCATTTTGTAAAACACTCTTAGCATTTGGCCAATTTTACTTAATTAGGTACAACAAAAAATTGAGCGTGTGGACTGAGGTATCCTTTTTTAAAAATTGATTGATTCTAACGAAAGTTACATATATTTTAGTAAAAAAAATGTAAGAATATGATGGACTCGTTGAAAGAAATGTAAACAGTAAGATAAAAGAGGTAGGACCTAGAATTTGGATCACTCCATTCACACGCCTGCAACAATTGTCATGGCAAAAATCTCAGAATGTACGGCCTTGGAGGTTTAAGTTTGCGTTTCAAAAAATTGAAAAGAATTTATTAAGAATACTACATTTGATGGCCATAAAATGAATTGAGAATTATGTAGTATTTCTTAATATTTTTTTTCAATATTTTGAAATGCAAACATAAACCTCCAAGGCCGTACATTCTGAGATTTTTGCCATGACAATTTTTGCAGGCGTGTGAATGGAGTGATCCAAATTCTAGGTCCTACCTCTTTTATCTTACTGTTTACATTTCTTTCAACGAGTCCATCATATTCTTACATTTTTTTTACTAAAATATATGTAACTTTCGTTAGAATCAATCAATTTTTAAAAAAGAATACCTCAGTCCACACGCACAAAATAAAAAATATTATAAGGGACTTCTTAAAACTATGTACTGTTTACCATTTTGTAAAACACTCTTAGCATTTGGAATAGGTGAAAGTAACGATTCATAAAATACAGTGCAATGGACAACTCTGTCAGGAATTTGGACATGGTATGCATAATAATGTTCATCAAACTCGACAGTATCTAATAAAATACCCAAAAAAATTAACTGATTTTCGTCGTACAGGTAAATATGTTCAACAATTAAGAAATTGTAAAGATATTCATCATTACTTACACTATGTAAAAGTATACATCCTATATCATAACGCACAGAGGAAATCATAGCCCAATTCACACTTACGAAAGATTTTGAAGAATCTAAATTCAATTTTGATTGAACAAACTCAGTCTCTGATTGTAAAACTTTCTTCTTAGGCCCTACTATGAGAACATCACTTAGACTGCCACGGTGAAATATTTCATTTAGTTGAAGTTGATGTCTCATAGCTAAAGTTAAAGTCGGATTAACACGATTGCATGATGCCTTTGCAGCCATTTTTGAATGTCTATGTTTACCTTCAAATCTCATTGACCATAATGAAGAAATAGGCCCGTATTTTACAAGAGCAGAGTGATAATGGATCATGTTATGAAATTTTGGTTTTAAAGAGTCTTTCGTAACTTTGATATATAGCTCATTAAATTCACCTACCAATACTTGCAACAAATCTTCTGTACCGACTGTGACTTTTACACTAAGAATGATGTCAAGAATTTTCCTCAATTTTACATATAAGATCCAAATGACGTCTCTTCTCGGCACGAAATCTCCAATAATTATTCCCAGGAATCGTAAAAGAGTTAACATCTCCCCTGAAGATAAACGTAATGTACTTCGAATCAGGTGGTCCTTTTCTATCGAACACGGTCTATTTTTAGAATCGGGTCCAAAGTTCATTGTTGATATTTTATCATTAAGAACAGATAACGAAAAAAAGTTAAACCTTTGAGTGTACTCTAATAACATATAACTTAATACGTATTTTGCTACACCTTCGAGCACATCATGCATTATGTCAAGCCCAACCTGCTGAGACATATCAAAGTATTTAATGTCTAGAAAAACACATCTTTCTTTAATGCCAGTCGAAGTTACATTATTCAAAGCCAAGTCTGCAATATATGTATCGTTATTGCGTAGCAGTGTTTTGTCTTCGAAGCACTGCTCTTTTAAGACAGCTTTAGGTACTTTACATACTCTACATGAAAGGTTAGCTGAAAAGCTTTCCACAAGCCCTAACATTGAATGTAAGCCTAAATTATCACCCAGAATCACACCAAGTTCAAAGTAGATGTTCCCTTTATAAGTTGGAATGTCTATGGTTATACCAAATTCGCTTAAGTAATTGAATTCTTCTATCACTGGAGCGAATATAATGCGATTACCAAAAGAAATCCTGTCCGATGAATGAAACAATAAAGCAAGGAATATATTGGAAAGAGCAGAAGAGCGCCAGGGAGGAAGACATGGAATTGAAACATAAACTGCTCCCAACTTATGTATACCAGCATGGCTCCCAATAACATTTCCGGTCTCATAGTCATCAAAATACATAAATAAAGGAATAACTGTCCTGTCACCATGGTGATTCATTCTCTCTCTCCAATATGTACCTTGGATAAAATTTTCTTTTTCCTGTTTTAAATTTAAACTTTCCATATACTGCAACATTTCAGACAATACATTATCCAAAGATAAAAAAAATTTTAGAGTTTCTCTTAGTGGAATGAATTGTTCATGACAGTCTACAGGTTGCAAACGTGTTATCCCTTGACTTTTCACTGAAGTTAACCGTTGTCCAATACACACTGGCTGAGGTTTAATGTAAGATCCTTTTTTAAAAAAGTAATTCAAACGTTTACGTTCTGTTAAAAAATTGTTTAGTGAAGATGTTATTGAAGTCTGTACTTCATTAGCTAAACTCTTTGAAATATTAGCAGAACTGTTTGAATGTTCAATCAAAACCTTATTGACACACTGTTCTATTACTGGGCCCAATGAAGTTAGGCAGTCACTTAGATTATTAACAATACTTTGTACTACATTTCTTGGCAGCAATGTATTACCATAAAGCGATGCTATAAATGTGGAAATAACATTATCGATAGAGTTTCTTTGTTGTACAGAGCATGATGATTCAGAAGAAATAGAACATGAGGGAATAATATTATTTACGCTGTTATGATTATTACCTGATCGCTGCAACTCATCAGTATTAAAATCGTTACTTTCTACCGTATTCGACGTCTGCAAGCATTGGCCTTTAGATACATGGCATTTCTCTAAGTGCCTTTTAAAAGAATTATATATTTGAAATGATCTCTTACAATCGTCTTCACAGCATCTGTATGTTGCTATTGTGTGGTCACTGTGTTTATATTTTAAATGATTCCTAAGTAACTTAAGCTCTACAGAATCTCTACACATAAAACAAATAACCATTATATCAAAAATACTAATACTAATAGTACAACAAATCTTGAATTAACCGTTGAAGTGAAGTATATCAGCCTGTCAAAAAGTTTTGTTTTCTCGTGGAATAATTGAATATTGAAATCCTACATGTAGGAACAACATATCATACATCAATGCCCAGCTCTCCCAATAAGGTAACAGCTGAAGTTGATTCACTATCAAACTTAGTTTTAAGTTTAAAATACGCGTGCTGAATAAACATCCACGTACTGTGACACTCTACTGAATATTGGGCATTGACTACCCAGATTAATTTAAAACACGAACTGACAACTGACAAAATATTAGGAAGATCGTACCACACTTCATCGATTACTACAAAATAAGATTTAATTGTGTCAAGTGATGGACCCACAATTACCATGAATGGTTGTACTGTAAGACCAAATTGCCTAAACTTTTCTCTTCTTGTATCTACAACTGACCTTACATCAGAATCGTTTTTGACATGAGTGATGAATCCTTCTCTGACTTCGGATTTCGATGGCCGCCAAACTTTTTTTTTACTATTTTTTAAATGCACACTTGTTACAGCCAAAAGTGTAGGGATCAATAGCATGCAGGCAATGTTGGAGCTCTCTTCCGATGCTGGAAAAAGAAAAAGCTTTTGTAGTGTATGAATAGTAAAACATATTAAATATAGATTGGAGCGATTGGATAGAGAAGGTCATGGGCTATAAAATTGTCACGGGAATAACTATGTTGAAATTTGGTAGTACCTACTTATTAGTGTTGTGTGTATTACTAACATCATATGGATCAAGGTCTGAAATATTTTTTTTATAAATGTAAATATACCGAAATTGTTTTTTATTCCCACCCTTACATGAGTTACCCAGAGACATAATAAAAATGTAGGTATAGGTATTTACTTTACTTAGCAGTATCACTTACATTGTATTAGCAAATAGAATTAGAGTAGAATAGAATTAAAATTGTAATTATATATATTTAAAGTGTAGGTACTTACAATCTTGGAAACTAAGAAGTTCATTTAGAGCTGTGTCCTTGTTGTGAGTAGTTTTTCGCTTAATGGCCAGTTTAAAAATACTTTCTTTTAAAGTAGGAAAACTTTCAAAAATTTCTGTATATTGGCCAGCATACAGCTTTTCAAAATCGTTTTCCAACTGTAAACAAAATCATAATTTTAGTCTCTAAAAATAATTTCAATTTAACCAATGGGTTCTTTTTTTGAAGTACTTACCAATATGTATCCAGTTGATTTCCTCAAAGCTGGGTACTCCTTGAAATATTGAGATATAAGTAATTCTTTTGAAAGGTTTAAGCGTGTCCGTGTTGTCTCTGTCCACTTTTGTAAAACTGTTGACCAAGGCTCGCTGGAATTTTTAAGCCATTGCATAGCATCAGGGATCTCTTCCTCTTGTTCCGTCAAGAATTCATCTGGTAAGCGTAGTGATGGTGAAGGTGGTAGTGATCCATCAGATGAAGTTCTAGAAATTCGTCTACGTTTTTCTAGTACACCAGAATCCCGGTATTTTCTTTTTAAATTATGGATTTGATCCGGTAACTTCCCAGCCAACCTGGTGATAAGGCCACGTGTAGACTCAACAATTTTACTGTGAAAGTACACGGATGGTTTTTCACATGGAAATATTGTTACTATCTGCCTGGCCCAATTGGCATATTCGGCGGTTCGAATACATCTGTCTGGAGTATCTCGTAAGATTGCTGTTCCTATTATCCGGACCAATCGTTGGCGTGCAGCGTTCTCTAATGGGCTGTTTTTGTTTAAATTTAAAAGGCCTTTTCCTTCTAGACTATTATTTAATAGCAGTTTTAGATCCTGAAAATAAAAAAAAAAACATTGGAAGCACTGTACACTAAGGCCCAGTGATTTTTATAGTAGGTACCTATTTTGTATAGTATGTATTTTGTATACTAAGAAGAGTTGTATTCTACACGAAAATAAATATCTGAAGATCTGTGGATCATAATGTACAGTGGAACCAAAACATTTTAACTCATAATAACCACCACCAAGCATTAAGCAACAGCATAATTATAAGCAACCATATTACAGGGATTTTCACATCACACGAGTCGCAACTCACACTCTTTGTCAACCAACATTTTAAAAAGCTAAGTAATCATCATCATCTTAGCCACAAGATTTGTTGTTAATGTGTTAACAAAGTTTAATGCAAATAAAAAATAATTTAAAAGTACTTAATCGAATTAAAACTTATTTCAATTTTACAGATGTGGTACGTCCCTGTAAAATAGTCACCCGAGTGTTAATATGTAAACCAAAATATGCAAAAGAAAAATACATACATAAACTTCAACTTGGCTTGCAGCAGGAATTGTGATTGTTAAAGCTGTGTTAGATAATTTTGAACGAGAACCAGTACTAATTGCATTATCTATTGTAACGGGAGATTTTGGTTTAGGTGTGCTCGTTTCAGCTTTATTACCAAGTGGATATTCCAGCAGATCTGTTAATGAGATATCTAAATCGTCACAAGCCTGAAAATTATAGCATTCAAAGGTCAGTGGGTCGTCTTAGGGGCGGATTTAAACTTGAAAATAAAACAATATAAAGCTTGAATGCAAAATATTATATGCGAAATATTATATGCGATTCAACTAAGAATAGGATGAGAGCTGTGCTACTATGTGACTTTACAGTAAATAAAGTCGGCAAATATTATTTTGACAAAAAATAAGCATTGTTTTTGTTTAAATATTAAGTAAATTAAAGCAATTTATACAATAGTATTCTTATTATTAACGAGACAATCGTAATCTAGGTACATCAAAAAATGGCGCGGCTCTCATCCTATTCTTAGTCGAAAAGTAGGTATGTACTAACTGTTCACAGTTATTTTTACCTCGTACCTATTGAATCTGAAATCATCAATCGTGATTTTGAATTTTATTTCTAAGGAAAATTGCCATTTATCAGGTTAACAACAAATCTACCAATCCGCACTGGGCCAGCGTGGTAGATTATAGCCCATTCCCTCTCATTGAGAGGAGGCCGTGTCCCAGCAGTGGGAACATTATACGCTGATGATGATGATGAGGTTAACAACATTAGCACTAAAGGTAAAATAAATATGAACGAATAGTACCTACTTAGAGAAAGATTTAATACTTTCTAATTTTTTTTTTGTAAGTTAATACCAACTTACATTTAAATTAACGCAATCAGGGTGCATTGTTTTTTTATAAATTTCCAAATTTCTTAAAAAAATTGATCTTGGCCCTAGTTTGGGAATCAAATCTTTTATTTCTGCCTCCCCTAATAGGGGCAGAGATAAACCTGTTATCTCATTTTCTGTAATGAAAAAAGTAAAGTTACAAAGATACCTACTCTTCTAAATAAATTAAAATTTAACCAGGAGACTGAATATTTATTGCAAAACATGTAATAAGGCGGCCATTTTAGACGCAACCACATATGGTAGGTACTCTGTGCAACCACACCACCTGAGACCACCTGTTTGTTACCAAGTGGTTACCTTGCCTTGTAAGTACATAGGCCTCCCCCAAGGATCTTCAACCTGACTAATCCTGTGCAGCCCGCATCCAGCGGCTTCCCGCGTGCCTCACCACATTGCACGACATGCAAGCCCTACTATTCACCTAACTATCACAAGAAAAAAAACAATAAAATGAAACTAACCTTTAAACACTTCAATGTAGGATTCGAGCTTCCAAGCAGTTAATAAACTTTGCACTTCTTCGTCCATAATATTGTCCAAATAACGTGTCACTTGTCCAAACTTGTCACACCCAATATTCACAATGGAGCCACGAACGAGTAGCGCATGCACACGTGCTTACTTTAAGAGAATCGACGGGAAAATGAACGAGCGAACTAGCGACCGAGACTAAACGAATGATGGGATTGATTGATGCTAGCCAAACGATTCGATTATTTTTAACAGAGTTAGCTACTCGGTTAAAATTAAACGACACGAACCGATTGCCGTTAACAGAGGTAGTTTGCAAGAAGCAACCGAGTAAAGAAAAATGGCAGCCGCCCATACCTACATTTGATTTAGCTGAGATTAATTTCCTACGTCTTTAAATGAAAAATATTTTATTTAACTCAACGTTATGTTCTGAATTAGTTTTTAGTGAATAATATAGAATTCAGTCATGAACTTTTTAATGGGCTTAACTAAAGGGTCCCCTAGACGATCAATTGCACTTGATAAGTCTAGGTACGTGATTGAAGCGCATTAATTTCGTGTGCAGTAGGTAGTTTTTAAGTGTATTGTTAAAAATACGTATTAATTTTTTTTTTTTTTTTTTTTTTTTATTTGGCAAGTCGCTATTTGCGCAATGCCAACAACAAAAAACGAGGAAACTTGGTAGAAAATGAAATGTTTAATTTAGGACACGGAATTTGGATGGATATTGGATAGGATTATTAGGAAAGGCATAAACATAAATAAATATTATATGCGTATATTATTTTGAGTGATAAATGATGATAGATACATATATATTTTTGAATCATTAGAAGCCAGAAGGACAGAGATGGAGGTAGGAAAAGAACGTATTAATTTCGAGTTATTATTTTTAACCGACTTCGAAAAAAGGAAGAGGTTCTCAATTCGTCGTAATCTTTTTGAAGTGAAAACTTCTTTAGCGGCGTTGAGCACTTTTTCTGTAATGGGTATAAATCTTAAACTCGCGTCAGGACACGTGACCTGATCGAAATTATTAACTATAGATGTTTGTAAAAAACAACCGAATAATTACTCGATTACAATCAGAAGAGTTCTACTTATCTATTATTACCTATAGATGTTTGTAAAAAACAACCGAATAATTACTCGATTACAATCAACAGAGTTGTACTTATCTATTATTAACTATAGATGTTTGGAAAAAACAACCGAGTGAAATACTCGTTTAGTAACAACAACATGCTTATTGGTTATTAGCCAAGAATATTTAACAATATTCACAAGTCTACTCTTTGTCAAGTTTACTTGTAGATTTTTAGGCAAGTCTTAGTTAAAATTTACCAATATGATTGTAACCGAGCCAAAAAGGTACTTTGCTAAAGTAAAATTTTTTCAGTGTGGCTGGATAGGCGTCACGGCGTCCTTACCTACCGCATGACGCAGGTCCTCACCGGACACGGATGTTTCGGGAGGTTCCTGTGTCTGATAAGGAGGGAAGAAACGCCTGGGTGTCACCACTGCGAAGATCGTCCGGAGGACACGGTGGAGCATACGGTGCAGGACTGCCCCGTTTGGGCAGAGCACCGCCGTGTCCTCACGACGGCGTATGGCGGAGACCTCTCGCGCCCGGCATTGGTCGAGGCCATGCTGCGGGGCGAGACGGAGTGGGAAGCGGTCGCCTCCTGCGAAGCAGTCATGCTCGCGAAGGAGGAGGCGAGCCGCGTGAGGGGGAGGACAGCGTCCTCCCTCCACCCCAGCCGCAGTGGTGGACGCCCACGGCGTCGGACGTCGCAAGACGATCTCCGGCCACCGTAGGCGCGGGCATGCGGGCGGCGAGTAATGGGCGACTCGCTGTCCGACCATGGACATTGCCCGGGTCGACGGCGCGTTGTGTTCCACGCGCGCCTCAAGGAGTGTCAGCATAATGACGGGGCCTGTAGAGGGCCATAGCCTGCCGGGGTCGCGGGACTTTCCCATTACCGTAACCCCGGTACGTAAAGGGCTAGTGAAGGACACCGTGGATTTTAGTCAGTACAAGTCTGACAGTCCCTCTCGCCCTGCCCTGGGTGGGAAGACTCATTTGATGACTTTACCACGAAAAAAAAAAAAGCCGCAGTTATGGTCAAAATCACAGGAACCAGAGATTCTAGGATTCTTCAAAGAATGCTGCTTGCCCAAAAAGGCTCTTCAAATGTTTTCTAATTGCAGATATGGTTGTGATTTGCGTCCAGGAAATCTGATCCTGCAAAGATGTTAGAGTTGCTCAGTTGAAAATTACATAATCTTACTCCTCAGTCACTGATTACCTATTAACCACACCATTGTTTCGTAAGAATCCATCTACGAATACCATTAGCTTCTAAAACAAAACTTCCGCTGCGGCCAGCGCTTAGAATACTATATTAATTAACAGCTTGTTTATACGGCACCGCTTGTGCGTGCTTGCTGTTTATTTTGTAAATGGTGGCTAATGCGGTTTGCGTAGTAGGAAGAGACGGAAATAGGAATGGGAAGTGATAGCCTCGTCTTTGTTTTTGAATCGGATCAGAATGAGCTAATCTGCTTCTGTAATCATTGTGCCGGGGTTTTCGCCCACGATAATAATAATGTAGCATCCTTTTCAAGATATTTCGAAGTTGTAGTCATGATTCTATCATCCATTTTGTATAGAAACCGGAACCTAACGGAGTTATAGTGTTCTACCTAGCCTGTCGGTAATCTACAGAAAGTACAGTATAACCAGTCTCCTAATTGGATTTCTAAGATTCGCACACTTTTCATGTATCTTATCCAAGAGACGTGCTCTTTTATTCAAATATTAAATCCCCACTTAACCTCAAGGAGGCTATAACCACAAAGATACTCAAATGCATGAACGTATACGTACTTCCCTTCCTTCACGTTCGTTGTGATTATGCCAGGTACCTCTCGTTTAAACATGTCATTTAGATGCGTCGGCGGTTCGCCGATGGACGCGAGTCCCGCTTGGTTGCCGAGGATCTTAAGTAGGCAATTACTGGAAGTTATCGTTGCCTGCCTTATAGGCTTTAGGTCCGGGTATCTTGCTCAGATTTGATGTGTTAATAGCATCGATCACTAATGGTTAATAGACTATTAACTCTTGTTTATTGATTGCCAAGTTTGGCTTAGGTGCTGATGAATGACCGACGAGTGAGCTTGAGCTACTAATTATCGTTAATCAGATTTTCTTGGCGGTTGCATTAGATAACGCAGCTTTGGTAAAAGAAAACAAGCTTTACGTTTATTATAATAAGTACCTACTTCTTTCAAATAAACTTGGATTAACGATAAGTCTTTAAACGTCGATCTTGCTGTCAAAACTTGGATCACTAAATGCTCCTCAATGAAAACGGTATCAATCTTTATTCTCAACGAAGTCCTTCAAACAAAACCTCTCCAATTAGCTCCAATATTTCTTCACAAATGCTCAGCAATTTGTCCTCAAATAACTCACGTAACATCTGAAACATTGACATAATTGTTGGCTGCAACAATTGCTCCAATTAACAATGTAGCTCATGCTTATTTCTGCGCCGATAAAAATCTTAGACAATTACTGAATTATACTCGAGCTTGATTGCGTTGATTAGAGTGACGTCAGTGTGTGCAAAAGTACAATCATACGTATTGTTGTGGCTAGCGAATGAGAGTGAATAAACAAACAAGGGTGTCCTTTTTCGGAACTTTATTTTACTATTTTCTTATTTTGGCGGTAGAAATGTCCTGATTTTCTACTTCAAAATATAATCGTTCTAGCCATGTTAAGCCTCAAGAGAGACCGTATTTTTTTCTCCTTTATTTCATTTCTTAGTCACACAAAACAACCCAAGATCTTCGAAGGCGAACAGCATCACTTGTATAAAGAATTTCCTCCTCTCTTGCTTTCGTTTGCGTGAAACCTCAAGCTGACCGCAGATGCCTTATAGCGATTTATACAATCGGTAACCACAGACTCTTAACTGAGATCATTGTACTAAACAATAGTCCTGTTACCAACAGAACTATAGATCTACATGTTGGTGGTATCGAGAGAAGCGAAAAAAGTTATACCAAAACTTCTAAAACAAGAAATCTTTAATAAGATTAGGAGAAAGTGAAACTTGCTCTGTTATTTTTGCACCTTTTATGTTTAGGTCGCCCTTATCGCTAACTGCCAAGAAAGGTGTTAGGCAAATGAACTCCCTAGAATTTGCGGAATCAGTTGAACTGCGACAGTGTAAATTAGCGAGTCTCCTCGCGTTTATTAGCAAGAACACACGTCTATTTTTACTTAGATATATGACAAGGATTAGATTTAAAAAAAAAAAAATATATCAGTACAATTAAAAACGCTTCCGTGTCGTTTTGTTATTTCTGGACCTTCAAGAAAGAATCCACGTATAACTGCTTATGAATGTGTCTTTTGTGGTGTCGTTACGGTATCCCATAAGGTCTGTAACTGTATTTTATGTCCGCAACGAGGACATGACGGAACAGAATGCGTGTAAAACCGAAGGACGTGAACTGAATGCAATATTTCGTAACGAAATTCTTGGGTCAAATGTCCTCAAATTGGGTCGTAGAATTCGCTAAGGGCTTGGAGACAATGTAGATATGTAGATATCGGCTAATTCTGCACCAATAGACATTATGTCTGGGTTTAAAGAAAGTATGCATGATATAGGAATCGCTTAAGAATCGTAGATTCATTATCAGGTATTATCTTTCTTGGACTATTTCTCGGATAGTAGGATTATTATTATTTACATAATAATCGTAACATTGGCCCGTTTGGCTCGGTTTCAATTCACATTTCTCCAACCGTATCGTTAGAATAGTAAGTTATCAATCAAAAGGGAATTGTAAATATGCCAACGCGTAATCTGGCGTATTGTCTAAATATGTCGCCCAGAAATCAACAGAATCATTACAGGACAGAAATATAATCAATCGTTGCAAACAAACGGTAAAAAACTATGAATTTGTCAATAGCGGTCACAGAAGCTGTGCTCTTCTTATATCTTCACAAAAGTGTGTGTGTGTGTGTGTGCGCTATCGGAACCACACAGACTCAAAGCTATTTCACACAGTGACTCATTTGACATTGTTTACACTAGATATCACTATCACCAGCTAATTATGTTGAGTTACTTTGTTTTTTATAAATATTATCTCTTTATACACAAGAAACTGTAAATAGATAACATTCTCTGATCAAATGTTAGTATATAAACTGTTTGAATTCGATTATTTTTGGCAACAGACGTTTGTAGATAAATCTAACTGTAAAAATACACGTGGTGTTTCGTAATTTGGGATTGTAATACGTTAGACTGAGATTCCGAGGTGTCTGATTAAAAGTAAAATACTTTTTAGAATATAATGAAAAACAAAAAATTTCAGTGTCTTAATAATGCCGGTTTACGCTAATTTGCTTGCCAAAAGAACTCCTAAGATACTTCCCTTCGTCATTCCTAGTTAATCTCTGGAGAATAAGTGGCGGTACTAACGGCCCAGCAACACATTTGTCTGTATGGACAATTGTGAGCGAGCACCGTTATCACCTAGCAGTTATACTAATGATATAATAGATTCTGGAGTATCACCGCTTCTTTATTCAACTTTTCTTGTACAATTCCAACATGACTTATTCCAGAAATTGTTTGTGTATCCCTTCATGAATATGGAACATCTCCTGACATATCAAGGGTACTCAGAATAAACTTTACGCAGATAATATTTCTCGCTCCAATAAATAATTATTTACTGACTGAATTTATAATTCAGACTGCGCAGATGATACTTCGTCTGGTTTATAACAATAATTTCGTAATAGTCGTTGTGCTGCATTATCAATGGTTAATCTTATCGATAATGGGAATCGTGTGTATGTAGACGACATTATACTCGACACTTCATATTCTTGTCCCTCTTCAACGTTTGTTGAAGAATGTTAAGTGTTTTAGTAGATAGATTGAAATGGTGAATGTGAATGATGGATTGTAGCATCCGGTTTTACATTAATGAAATCTATTTTAATGTCGTGTTCCGATTTCTTAAGATAGGAGGCCAAACAAATTTCTTTGAGTGCCAATGATTTAAGTGTGCGAGACCAGAATGTAACAGCCCTAAAAATTTAAGAAAAGCTCTCATTTGGCAATCTGATTAAAATCTTATGATACAGAAGGCGGTAGACTCGATATAATTTTACTCACGGTCTATACAGCTATTCTGGGTATACATGCAAGCATAGACACTGCCGTTAATGGAAGTAATTCAGAATAATTTGGCAAAAAGAAAATAAATTACATCTATAGTCCAATCGCACAATTTTTAACATATCAATGTTTAGAAAACCAAATGTCTGAGTCAAAATTACTCCCCAGAACAATTGTTCTATTAGCTTCTTTATACATAATATAGTAATAGTACCATCAGACTTACAACAAAATTGTTTACTAGGTCACGATATCCATTATGTAGGTGGAACGTATCACATTGCCCCATCAGCTGTGCGTTATCAGCGCCACAGTGTTTCTCATCTATTTGTTCTCAGATATGGTTACATGTGTGCACAGATTACGCTTAATTGATGCCGGAGATAAAGTCTTTGTTATTGTTTGTGTTTGACGGAGATTTTACCGTAATCTGGATATTTTTGGTGTTGTTATGATGCCTAAAAATGATAATGTAAGATTAGTTAGGAGGCTTGCTTAATTTGATATGCTCTGCTGTCTGTTAGTTTCAAATTGGGGAGTTTGTTGTCTATTACACATCTGTAGGTGACAGCTATTTGGCATACATTTCAGTCGATATCATTATAGTAGTAGTTCTGAAAATGTGTACTACACATACTACTGTGATTATAAACAAACACAAATTCTCCAACGAGTTGTTATGATAAACAACTGGCGGATGTGGAGCACCCGGGCTTATTTTCAGTCACACATTCCGATACTGTCAATATCATTTTATTCCCATTTCACAGCGTAATAATTTATGAGGCGTGTAATACTTTATGGTTCCTCTGAAATGTGTGTAGTAAAATAAAATAAGTAATTGGAACAGTGAGTTTTTATGACCACGTTGTGAATCCCTGGAGTCCCTGACACGATACTATTAATATCATCCCACATTCACATCTCCGCTCTTCCAGTACTGATTACACCATAAGATGACGTCACCGTCGACTCATGGATAACAGTAGATGTTAAGTGCCTCCAAATTAATTGTGTTCGTCGAATGCATTTGGAATCCGTCCAGAATTGTGAGTCCTGTGACAGCGAAAACTGAAAAACAGTTATTAATGTACTCAGCATAGACATGAAATCGTGGGAATAATAAATAAACTGTCGGAACTGGTAAACCAGTTCAAGAATATTTGCTTGACCCAAAAAGGATGCGTCAGTTTTTGTGATGTTCGAAATTGCGAGATTTGACTGCACGAGCTTTTTTTTAATCATACAGCATTTTATTGAGGCTGTAATGAAATAAGATGAGACAGTCGAGAAGAGGATTGTCAATTCTATACAACGATAACTCAATTTCCATTGAAAGACAGGCATGAAGATACATAAAAGACCCACGGCAAAAAAATTAGCCACCATTGAGCTTCTATCAATTATATCAAATGACTTCTTCAAAGCAAAGCCCTTTAATTGACTACAGTTAGTCCGTTTCCCCGCCATGTTGCCACAGTCTACAAATTGAGCCCTCATAACAAATTCTCTATGTTCACCTATTAAGCCTCCACATGTCTGTCATAACGGAGAGACATTTCCTCCTTAGGCACTGTTAGTCCGTCGGATCCAGTTAATTGAATATGGTTAACCCTGCGAATGCAGAACTTGATTAACTGTCTATTGACGGACTGAGAAAGGGTTGGCTTGTGTGTTTAACGAGTTTTGCAAGTATAATGTGATCTTAGACAGGCTCAGTATTTATTGGATGGCTTTATTTAGGTTCGTGGCATAATTAAAAGTTTATTTCCTTCTTTTGTTACATTGATACAAGTTCTGAGAAGATTTCTATCATAATTTGCAAAGTTGCGCCTCATTCTGCTCTAGCAAAAGTTCCTAGGCATTTGATGAAAGTTGCTTCACAAAGCATCGTGTTTCCGTTTAAAACTTTCCGTATGCACTGCATTGTATCCTTTCCATTATTATCGTCTGTAGCATTTTAATGGAGTTTTACGTAAATATTTGCTTCGTATATTTGTACTATACAGACAGATACGTTGGTTGATTTGTTTCAGCCTGTCAGATTTGTTAACTTGAACATCCTGAGCTGTCAGCCGAATTGAAACAAACTAAGGTGTTCCGTGCCCAAACTGTTAGACAATGAGACGAGTTATGTATACTGTACGTAACTACGTATATGCCTATGCGTAGGGTTGACAGTTCCGGAAAATGGGGACTGGCTGAGAACTAAATTGTTGTAAAAGGAGTGTCGCCTCGGAACGGTGTTATCTATGTATTCTGTTACGACTTTGGAGACACTTACGTGAGTAATGAAACTTGTTTAAAGCGGCCAATGCCCACGGCCTTGACTTTATAATTTGGAATATTTTAACTTCTTCTATCACGTGAATTTATAACGTTTTTAAAATTTCTCCGCCGGCAACATTAAAGTTGCCTCATTTATCAATTCAAACGGATAGACCCACTTCAACTTTGACCTTCGCAGTACGCAAATGTAATGCTTGATAAAGACTGACATCCATCGGTTCGGATCTATCATCCCTAACAATTACCCGCCTACGATCTCGGCTCGTTTAACTGCGTGGGCGCCGGTCTAGCCCGGCTAGATTACAACTTGTGTTGCCAACTCATCGTTGGCATCCATGGTACCGTTTCTATGGCAACGGTTGTTTACTGGAACTGTGCAAATTTGTGTGGGAATTGTGTTTGTTTTTTTGGCTGTCGTAAAAATATTTACTGCCAGAAAGTTGGCAAATATTTGCATTGTCGTGCACTTCCCAGAATGTATTATCGGTGATTACCATTTCTTATAAATTGAGGATTTACGTTTTAATCAGATAAAACCTAGAATTACCAAATGATGATTTTATTAATTATTGTAACGGATATACTAATTACTGTTCGTGTCTGACCGCATAAATTCAATCCTTCCAGTGGAAACATTTCAAAGACATTTTTTATTTCTAACAACTCAATAATTTATCACTGACTTCTTAAATATGCAATTTTGTAACGAACCAAACATATATTTAATTTCCTGTAGTAAACCTCGTTAATAAGTTTAAAAATAAGAGAATCCGAAAACTAGCGATGTATCAGGATATTGAACTTCCGTTATTTTAACTAGCTGAATTTCCTTTATCATTTCCTTTTGGATTCACCACTGGTTTATTGGTTACTACGTTGGTAGATAATTATGATTATGGTTTAATGTTTTGGTTTGCTAACAAGGATCAAGTTTGGGCTGTCCTTATTATAATTTCAATACTAATACGGTCAAATTCGGTCGGAAATTTGGACGGTCAGGACGCTATAAAGCCTACTGATCAATTTTATAGTGTTCAGCCAGTCTGCAAATCCTCATTTTGATTGAGTAAGACGAAACGTTGCCTATATGTATTTAACTAAACGCAGCTTTATAAATAAACTAGTTTGCCATGTAACAAAATATCATTTTCTATATTTAAATCATTACCACACTCGTCATGATCGAAGCCTTTTCTTACGTCATCTTTCTAAAATGTAAGGTTAAAAATAAGGTTGTATGTGTCGGCCATAATAATATCTGGCTAGTGTTTTGACAGGCTCTTTTGAGAATTTTACAGCACGAGGAGAATGTCTGAGGTCATCGACGTCACAGACTTGGAAATAATAAATGAACTTGAACCTGCCATTGTTGTTACTTATTCATGGATTCAAGGATACTTACCATACTGTCTTTTGTACAACTACGTCGCAGTCGGCTTCCAGTCTAACCGGGTGGGAATAAATATCAGTGTTTTACATGGACCGACTGGTTGCCAAATTTTCGGTCTTCAATTTTACTCGTAGCGAATGCACTTTTACACGATTAGTCGCTTTGTGTGACCGAAGTGTAATTCGCGACTACCCGTAGCGAGCGACTGTCAAAAATATACAGATGTGACGCTAGTGTGTCGGTGGAATGACTAGTACCCATTTACGGACTTGCCATATTATGTGCTCGGCGACTATTATGCGTCACCTTGACATATGCACATCACCTGTTCTGGAAATAATTATCCTTCAACTTGAGAAAAGCTTCTGTAATTACCTGTTTTGTTCGAAGAAGGTGAATAAGCGTCGCGTTGTTGTATTGTACATTGGCGGTAACACGCTTTACCGTGGTTCCACGTTTTGAAGCGGTTACCTCATCATGAGGTCACTGCAGCTTGCATCGGTCATCATTATGTGACACGTAATCCAGTTACAGTCCTGGTTCGTATAGGGTAATAGTCACGTCCAAGAAAGCTTATTAAGATCAAGCCTCATCGCTGCATATTTATATCTGTTGGTTAATGTTTTCTTTTTACAAGAATTAAGACGGTTATTCGAGGGCAACTGGGCCCGTGTGAGGTTTATTGGGCAGTTCGTTTCCTCTCGATGCGAGTAGAGGCCTTATCCCAATAGCAATTAGACTAAACGACACTACGTTTTTGTTGATTACTTAGGTTATTAGCGTTAGTTTTTAAAACGTATTGGAATTCGAAGTGGTGACGTCATCAATGAGGTAATTTTTGCACCGTTCTATGCATTATTTTTCTATTACTATGCAGTTCAAAATAGCTATTATTTTCCCTAAAAACCTTTTTGTGCATTATTCCACTAGTTCGCTAATAAATTGTTTATGATCTTCATTAATTAGTTAATTAACATGGAAAGGCCACGTTTAAGGCTACCAGGACTTTAGAACATCTGAGTACGTATCATATTTGGGAAATGTTAGATTGCTTAACAGTTTTCTGTCTAGTTACGAAACTTTCGAGTACCAGGGTTGCAGAACACGAACGCGGTCCTAAAACGCATAATATTAACGCATCCAGGGTTAGTTAGTATGAGTTTCATAATCCTTCTTCCGCTCCTCCCTAACCGGGAGTAGTCATTTAATTTCCCACCACAAAAAAAAGCTTCAGAACATGTACTTTTGTGACCTTTTTACAGTCCGTCTAACAGTTATGAAACTTTCGAGTACCAGGAGTTTATAACATGTAAGAAGGTGTACATTTATACGTAGGTAGTTTTACTGTCTCCTCAACAGTTTGATGTCTTGTCACGACCAAGGCGCAGTGCACTTAATGGACGCCGATAAAAGTATCAGTGTCGCCTTGACATTGTTTAGCGTATAGTAAATAACTGAGTTGTCTGTTTAATAAATATAAAGCAAGTGTCTATGTTTGTTTTATATTAACCTCTTTGGTTGTATGTGGTCTTATTCTAAAGTAGTTGCTGGAAACACCTTTAATTTTGCATGTTATATATATGGATATCAGTGCTCATTCTAGCATAATCTGCTTTAATATGTTGTCTCCACTGACGAAGATGGCTTCGTCTCTAGAGATACAATGGGTTGTAATCCACCACGCAAGCCTAGAGTAGGTTGGTATTTTAAACTACTTTGATCAATAATGGTCTTATAAATAATAAAATTAAGGACGTAATTGGGTTGCTGCTTCTCCCGAAGCTGTTTGGTCAATACTTCCTAGGAAGTAAAGGCTCAGCTTTCGTTATAGCTGAGTCAAAATAATATATTCAGTGATGGTGATGATCTATTAGCGTTATTAGAGGCATGTACTTCCTTACCGCATGCTGTATTACCAAGTAAGGACCCTACCGGTTCTTGCCGGATGCGGGCGTGATAGCAACTCCGCCAGTTCGACGAACCGACGACGATAGATGTTAATTATATAATAGTAACTGACTAGTATGTTCTGATGAACTATTTTGCTTGGGGTGTAGATTTTCTTGCTAGTATTGTTTTACTGAGACAGACTTCGGCATTATTACTAGTACTGCAGCCAAAAATACCGGCTTAAAATTCAGACCACGAAAACACATTCCGGACCTGTAATTTAATCTTGCCAGCTGATCTTGTACAACCGCATACCGAATTAAGATCCTTTTCAAAGACGAACATAACTAAACTATCTACTGAATGTCATCAGCCACTTTAATTAAACTAAATTGTGCGTTTATCAGATATTGATAGAACAATCTGTGGAATAAATCGTAAATCATTTTTTTTTATTCCTAGACTTTCTAATATCGACAATTTAGCGTTCGCGTTAAAAGCTGGCACCGTAAGAGATTGGATTCGCTGATATAACTAGATAGCATCTGGTTAGGGAGCTTTCAGACTTGGCATGTCGCTCGTGGCGTTTTGTAGGCTTTGAAGGGTAAAGAGATACTTCCAACACTATAATGTGATGATCTTTAGTCCGGCTATTGCAGCATTTGTCTGACTTTTGCTCCAGAAATTAACTCTCTACTTTCTGTGCTGCATATCCATATTACTGACGGTTGCTTGATTCGTTATACTGGAGATAACTTGTAGTAATGTTGACATTTCGAAGCTCTTCTCCACATACCCTACTGACGTTTATTCTAAGTATCTAAATCCAGTTCGCAGCGTCGTGTCTTCAATATGTAGATGATCTAGCATCATCAGTGCAACTAACCTGATCTGCAAGACCGGTCCTGCACTTATCTACTTACGTTCTTGTCACTCCGTCGGTTTGTCTACGTATCCAATTATTATTAATACGCATTTTCATAATTTTTACAACTTGTCTTTCCAGATTTTTTGTCGTTCTGGATTCCTATCATTTGGATCTATCGGTCCATTCTTAATGATAGATATGTACCTATAAAATACGGCACGGTTAGCGCAGTGGCTGAGCGATTGGACTGCTGCGCTAGGTGTCGCGGGTTCGATTCCCGCACGGAGCAAATATTTGTAAGATCTACAAGTAGTTGTTTCGGGTCTGGGCGTTTGTGTATGTGAATTTATATGTTTGTAAACGCACCCACGACACAGGAAAAATTTCTAGTGTGGGGCAACGCTTTAAAAAAAAAAATTGGCAGCGCTTTGAGAAAGCTTAATATTGGATAATAAACAGCGATTTTCAAAGCGGATCGCGTATCTTAAACATAGTTTTTCATCGCTACTCAGTACTCATACACTAGAATCCAATATTAATTTTCTAGTTAACGACCACAATATAAGTCGATTAGATGGACAGATGACAAATTGCTTCCAATCAGTGATTGATAGAATCATATTTCTGATCCAGCAACATTATAATTGGATGACACTTGACTTGATACTCCATTGAAGGACCATTGATTTATTTTAATGACCTTATTTCTGAAACTTCAATTGATTGCTTTTATCATTAATTAACATAACTCAAGCATTTTCTTAGTACGTAACATTGCAATCTTTATACAATAAAACGTGCGTTTCTCCTGACATCAAAATCTTTACCTTTCCCATCCACTGGTTGCAAACGTTCTTGATACTTATCCATAAAAAACGAAACCGGTCTCAGTCCCCGCATATTTAATGGCGTGATGTCACCGTTTTGGTCAGAATCCTATAACCCGACCGAATACAGACACATTTTTAAATGTGCTTCAGAAAATGGTCCTAAGGTCCATCCACACAGGTTTTCTCCTAAATCAGTAATTTTGGCTAAGTCGCATATCGCTTACTCAAAAATAGTCATCTGTGTCAACTAAAAACTATAATATTTTTATCCTATAGCCTTTAAATTCATTGGTTTCAATACTCTGACAGCACTTCTATACCCGCCAAACACGTTTTCAATTTGGTCTCGTATTAACATTTTGAATGGCAACTTTTAAAAGGAATTTCGCTTATTTTTTTGCGTGTGGACGGTATAATGTAGATGTGCGGCCATTTAAGGAGGTTTCATATAACGTATAAGTTGACGGCACCTTAATGAGTGACTGGTTCTAGTTGCATTCTGGTATGGCAACTATGTGTTGGTATTTAATCGGCCAATCTTTTTAGAAAGATGTGGCGAAGATTGTGCGCTTTGTTCCTTTAAAATTTCTGAAGATTGCCTAACCATTCAGTGTCTTTTGCCATGTGAAACCGACTTTTTGGTAGGAAAAAAATGTGTTTCGAGCCGTGTTAGGTGTTCCATTTCTCTGGAGCATTATGGAAATTAGTTGTGCAGTTCATTGAACTCTTTTGGCTAAAAATAAACTGGCCTTGGTTGCTGGGGGTGGTAGGTTCGGCTAGTCTAGCTTTCAACTTTTTAATTATGTAGTGTCTGACTTTTCAGTCATAATATTTTACACCATATTGGTGGTTTTCGTTTATGATTGCTTAAATCCAATACCTCACAGGAAACATGTTTCAGGTGATGTGGTCAAATGTACTGATGAGAAGGAAAAACACGTGACTTGTATCACTACATAGTATAAAACAAAGTCGCTTCCCGCTGTCTGTCTGTCACTATGTATGCTTAGATCTTTATAACTACGCAACGGATTTTGTTGCAGTTTTGTTAGGTTAGGTTAGATAGGTAGAATTATTCAAGAGTATATATGTATATAACGGCGGGTCGGTAATTTAATACAAAAAATTCAAAAACAGGCAGAAATAAGTTTAAAAAATCATTTAGCGGTCATCAAACACTTATGAAACAGTAGCCATTAATACTAACAATTCATCTAAAAGAGAATAAAATAAAATCACATTATATTATCGTAGTTCATATTCCACGCTGCGTGCGTCGATAAGCCGTGTATATGAATTAGCCATTGTTGTGCCGGTAGCTTGGCAATCAATTTGAATATCTCTGCTTGTCCCCGGTGAGAGCTTTGTGACTGTCATGGGCGGTATGTTTTTTTTGTCAGCCATGATATTGATCATGAGGAAAATGTATCTTTAAACAAGTTTTAAACTATTGCATAGCTTTTATCGCGGGGTTTGAGCGCGGCGACCGAATCAAGAAATTCCGTAACGAAACTAAACCTAACACTGTCACTGTTACATGTGTCATGTCTACGTGAATGAATAAAATTTGAATGAATGATATTTTTTTTCTTGAGGTTTCACTTGATTGACGTGGCTGACCATAGCCTAATTAGTATAGTAACTTCCCATAGAGCAACGATGGGATGATATTCTCGTTAAATATTCGCGGTAGGCGATCATTTTTCCTTTTTTTTTCATAAAAAAATAATAATAATTACAATTGCATAAGTTGATAAAAAATGCCATGCAGTAGCTTTACCGCGGCAGTTCCCAAGTGCCACACGTTCTATGAACGTTATTCTTGTTATTTTCGGGAACAGTACAGTAGTCTGTACACCTGAAAACGTATATATATATATACAAACAGGATAATCGGCTCAGCGGTTTAGACGTGAAAAAAATACAAAATTAACTTTCGCATTTAAAATAGTAATTATATTATAGTTAAGAAGCAGAAGGTTACTCAAAATAAGCTCACAAATTTATCGTTCTTACAGCTACTGTCGTTTGTACTCCTGACTTCAGAAGCGTTTTCAGACTTGATTGATGGAGAGCTCATTTACATAAGCTTCATTAAAAGCAAAGCGGTTTCGTTTGACCAATCTTCTTCTTGAATGAATCAACGTGATCACTCAAGCTTGTACGTTACAACAGTCAATTGAAGTCTTCGTTGATTAGTCTTACTCACGAGTTCTCTACAACTATTGTTCTATTGAGTTTAAGTAACGTTTCGTGATAAAGTTCCTCGATAAAGAAAAAAAAAACAAGTAATTGCCTGTAGTACTATTATGTAGTGCAAGTTGCAAGAAATTGCATGCGACTTGCATGCAAGATTCAGTTAATCAACAAAATACTGCAATGTGTTAAAAGTGGCACCCAATTCGCATGCAATTTCTTGCAGTGTGTAAATGAGTCATTCTGAATTCTATAGCGTGGGAATTGAATACTGGACGTTCATCCAAGGTATACCATTCAAGCCACGCATTCGAGCAAGACATAATACTATGAATAGTTTCATTTAGTAACAATGAACTAAATCAGACTTGACGAAATTTGGGTGCACCCACTCCAACACCTAAACTTCGAAGGATTACGGCCGACACGTTAGGTGAGCCAACAAAATAATGGCTTAATTTAATAATATTCACTAATGGAACGTGTAGCAATTAGTAAACTAAACGGTGCGAACATTCGTGGTTAGCACACCGACATAACAATATAAATATAACTTTACCGCAAAGTTAAAATATAACAAATGATGTAACATGGCTAATTATAACGATAGCATGGTTAATCTATTTTTGAATTACGGCCTGAGCGACCATGTGTGCAGTACACCAATGAGGAAAAAAAGAACGTAGTGAAAATGAAGAGTTTGCATCATAGGGAGACGAAGGGTTTCATCATCATCATTTGTAGCCTTGTTCCACCATATGTAGAATATAGACCTCACCTTCCTGAGTCTTTAATCAGTCTTCTGAACATCGTCCACCCATGGTCGCGGTGAAGGATCGGCCTCATCCGCTGTAAACGCGCTTGCCATGGATGTAGGACCACGGTAAATTTTAGTCAGAACAAGTCTGACAGTTCCCTCCGCTCCACACAGGGCGGGAGGTCTCATTTGATGATTATACCACCTAAAAGAAAGAGCTGCTGCTCAAAGTCCGACATCTACGTAGAGTTTAAATGTACATTTTAGAAAACGTGGACTAATTAGCAGCTGAAAAATCATCTGGGGCTAACAAGGGACAATAGGCGTTATGTAAAAGGCCAGAATTCCCGAAATGGATCAATATGGCCTTGTATCAATAAGGCACATACATTTCAGTGTCAGAAATGGATCTGCTCCATAAAATATAACAATGAATTGTCCTTGGTCTTGCCATAACAATGTCTCAATGGTCTGCAAATTCCTTCATGTTTGTCGACGAATTGAGACTAGTATTTTATTTACTTACTTGACGCAACTACAGTCTCATTACATACAGTTTTCGCTTCACAAACTTTTTCACAAACCGTTAAAAGTCTACACGACAAAAAAAAAACATAAAATGCGATGTCCTCACATCACAGGCATGGCGTCATTTCCGGTACACACGCGAATGTTGGCATTCCTGCATAGTAATCTTACGTGCAGTTGGTACTGCTGAGGCCGAATGGAATTCATAAATGTATTTTGATGTTACGACCATCTGTCACGAAATATAGCACAATAGATTTAAGTAGGGACTTGTCCCGCAACCCTGGCAGGCTTTGGCCCTCTAAAGGAGGGCCTTTAGAGGGCCAAAGCCTGCCAGGGTTGCGGGACTCCCGAATTACTGTGACCTTGGAACGTAAAGGGCTATTGAACGACACCGTGGATTTTAGTCAGTACAAGTCTGACCGTTCCTCCTGCCCTGTGTAGGTTGGAGGACTCATTAGATGATTTAACCACGCTAAAAAAAAAGTTTGAGTAGATTTAAGTCCTGAACTTCGGACTTCAGTAATTTTCGCCCATTTTTTTGTCAGTCTCAGGCTGTGGCTCACAGCTTGAGCTGTTTACCTCCTAGGCAAATGCCTCTCTCCATTCCTTTCACGACTCTACTCCACTCACAAATTTCCATTCACTATTGTGCTACAATTAACAGCCCTATAGGATGGATTATTAGTCGATCTGACCAATTTCATACAAATCTCTTTGATGAGTTCACCTTATTGCTATAAAGACCAAGGACCATAGTTCCTCAGGTAATCGACAAATGCAAGAACAATATAATGAGTCGCACGAGGCCTGTAGACCATTCTAGATCGAAAAAATCAAGGAACCCATTAGTAACAAGCTGGCGGATATCAACAAGGTTTACCAAAGACCACAGTGACCCAATAATATTGGGAGTGCCATTATCTTATCTGCAACTTTCGTTTAAAAATGGATTTAGTACCTACTGAAGAATTTGACGATAAAGACTGATAACCTTAAATATATTCTTGTAACTATACAGATTGTGAATATTATGTAATTTAAGGATTGATTTGATAGGAGTGAATAATAAAAAGTAAAAATTCTGCTTCAGTTATACGGCTCTTGATGCAGGCGTTAGAATATGAACACGCCTTCTTTTTGATTGTTTTATGCAATAAAATGCGCTAATATGGTCTTCAGAACCATTAAGGAGCTAGAGACTATGCATGTAAGTTGACCCAGACCCAAACAAGTCTTCAAGTCTCCATAACTCAGATCCAGGTCACGCCAATCCTATCTTCAATTTCATGCTGTGCTAGACATCACCATTGAAAACCTCAACTATTCAATGTAAAGTGGCTTGTTGCCCTACAAACAAAACACCAGATGGCACGCATTCCACAATAATGGCCGCAGGGCAGATATAAATACAGTGACCACCAGGGAAATGACGTCAGTTGATTATGAAACTCTTTTATAAGCCATAACGTACAGAAATACCAGGAGTTGGAGTTGATATAGAGGGGAACGTAAGTAGGGATCGTGTTGAGCGTGTGGAGCAAACTTTTAATGAACCTCATGCAATAGGACCTACTTTAGTTTGAAGTTGTAAAAGTACACCACAGTCATACATCATATTTAATTAAATATCTAAAAGAATATTATCCATGGTACTGAGGTATTCTTTTTCGATTCTGTTCTTTTGGATGTGTCCGAGGCTGCAACTAACGCCATGAATGTGGCAGAGTTTTGGTCAAAATTCGGTTAATTAAAATTCAAGGAAACATTGACACGACGAAAAAGAAGGCATTGGATTTTAATTATGATACTGCTTAAATGAAACTTTTGAATCTGTGGTCTCCAAAATATTGTATTTCCTATAGGCCCTACGCAACTAGTCACATCCTAGGATCTCTGGGGCCCCAGTATCAAATAACCATTTGATAGTAGTTATAGAATACAGACTGTATATATCTCTGTAAACGTTTGTTAATGTCCGACCACTCGAGCTAAATCAATGAAAGCTAATGAATGAAAGTAGCGATATTCATTCATCGAGACAACAATAAAGCCACAACGGCTACAGTGTAGACAGATTACAAAGGCAGAAATATGGTATGGAATCCAGGGCATTGTATTACTTTGTCCCCAATGACTGCCAAGACACTGGCGATATGTAAACGATTGTACGAGTTGTACTCCGACCTCCTATTCTTAGCTCACATACTAGGCCAATTATTTGGACACCCTTTCTCTCTCTAAGCATACAATTAGACAGCATTTCTGTCTATTCAGCCTGTGTTGTAACTTTCATGTTTTTTTGCACGATTCGTGCCGCCATTTAAGACGAATTGAGGTGATAGTTGTTATTGTAGGACACGGCAAAAAACGATGGCGCAATGGTTTGGAAATGTATTTTTAAATATGGAGATTGTAAAAGTTAAGTAGAAATGTTCTGTTATGCAGCAGATTTTGGTCTTTACGGAAAAATGTGGTCTTTCGAGCACCTGGCCTTTTTCGAAGGAACTCCACGCATGAACAGCTATGACCGAAGTGCATGCACGTAGCTTATTAATCATCTAAATATTATCCCATTGTACAATTGCAGCTGCAAGTGCAGCTTGCCATAAAACATTTTTCTAAAGTTGAAATAGAACTAGAGTACAAGTAACGTTTGTATGTAAACACATGTATTATCTTTACGACCGACAATACAAATGGTAAAGCCAATCATAGAGAGGAAGTGACATGATAATATAGCAATAGTCGCGCATAATTTGTGCTGAGAACGGCTGTCATTATCGACACCTGGCACGAGCTATCAATACATCGAATGTTTCTGTATGTCATCCGTAATTTTATGTTTATCTTAGCCTTACCCTAGCTGTAAAAAGTATCTATTGGATTATGTGATTATGTTTCTGTTGATTGTCTAAAAGTAAAAATAGTATATATCCACCTGATTTAGCATTGTTAATTAAAAGTTTCTATTTAAATCTCCTGTGCCGAATTAAAAGTTTAGTCATCGGTTGATTACCGCTTGCATGCATTATCAGTCTGCAAACGTTCACTGCTTAACGCAAGCTTCCTAATTACTGTTTAAATGAATGGTAAACGGCAAACCATTCAGTTTCTGATACATTATCGAGAGGTAGCCTATCCAAGCTATAAGTTAGAAATGCTTCAGTGTCTGGACTATTCTTAGGCTTCCAAAAATAAACCAGACAATGCCATACATTACTTAGGATCGCGGCTTAACCCCGTGCACACGTAAATAGTAAATTGTTTTAACCACATACTGTTTTTATCGCAAGTTTCGTTGTAGTAACGTAAAAGATTTAATCAAGTTTCTAATATTTCTTCAACTGCCCTAAATCAACGTGTTTATGGTCCAACAATTTTAAACTTTACTACCTCGTGGTCGCGTCACCGCTGAAAGAAAACCGGTTAAGCGTGAGTTGTACGTTAACGTTTACGCTATGAACAAGAAATATGTGTCTATTATTAGAAAAGGTGTTTACAATTCGTGTAGTAAATAGTTTTAACGTAGTAAGAACATTGTGAATTCTTGCGACGCCTACGTCAGGTTGTATTTGTCAATTGGTTTATGATGATGATGAATTATGAGGTCATGTTTATCTATAAAGGACACTTGAATTAGTCTACCGTCATATAAATCAACAATCGTCAATTATTTAAGAATCATTTTTTTAATTAGGGCAGAAGAATCTGCACTTTTTAAATGTGAAAATTACATAAGGGAGTTCCCTAAACGCCATCATATACAAGAAAGAAATCCCTAGCTATAAAGCTTGAAGTAAAAACCTCAGAACCTTGCTTCGAGAAAGAAAAAATAAGTAGAATAGTTACAGATGGGTTTCGAAATTACGCATTCCCGCCTGCTACAGTTAATTGCAGTATGTCTGCTTCAGCTTTCAAAAGAAAATAAACGACCGTATTTATTTAAGCTTGGTACTGTTACTTAAGTAAACAATATTCACGATTTCGCTTCAAATTCTTTCAAAAGACGTTACAAAAAAAAATGCGTATCGTTCTGCTGCGCGTGAGTTTTGGCAAAAATGTCGATTATTTTAGCTTTGTTTGCGTGTCTGTCAATGCCATTCGAGAGACTGTGCAATAGATTCTTTGTAGACGAGAATTCGTGATATTGTTTTCTTTTGCTTATATTATTTTGGTGTGAATATTGTCAGAAAGATATGCCAGAATTATTTTTAGTTTTATTTAGGTCTGTAACTTTATTTTTTACAGAGTCTACAACTATGTCTTTTGAGTTATCATAAACTAGCTTCTGCCAGCGGTTTCACCCGCTTAGACTCGAAAATTATCCCACCGGAACATTAAATCGGGTAAAAACTATCCTATGTGTCAATCCAGGTTGTAAACTATCTGTGTACCAGATTTAATCCTAATCCGTTCAGTAGTTTTTGAGTGAAAGAGTAACAAACATTCATCCATACAAACTTTCACATTTATAATATTATTATAGTTGGAAGTAGGATAGGATAGGATATCATCTATAGTACAACTTTACCTTCTACTGGATATTCTGCTCTTTCTTCGTGCTAACTTCCATGTTCCTGTGCCAACATTACCTTGGATTTACCCATCACGGCATTAATTTCGTCTGCTCTAGGTGTATTGGTGTCCGCAAAAGCTACTGCTGCTCGAATTGACTTCCAAACTCAGATTGAGGAAAGTCGTTTTGGATCAGCAGTTTCTCAGTGATAGCCTGGAGTTTTGGTTTGTCACAATAGGATGTCAATAAGGCCCTACAAAACTATAAGAGCCCTTAACTCTGCGGGAAATAGCCTCCTCTAAATCTGCTCTACTTTTAAAAGCATATCATCTAAATCAATTGGCAACTGTGACCTCCAAGCCGTCTATAGCACATCCATACGGGCGCGACAATGGTACTAAACTACGACTACAAAGAACCAATTGGTATACAATAGCAAGAGATGACTTCACGTGCATTCGTCACCGCCATCATGCAGTGAAGGTCATACCTTTGTAGGTAACTGTTACTGATAGCGTTGGAGGAAAATGTAAGGTAATAATAGAACGGTTTAATTTGTGGTCCTTAGTCACACACAATCATCGCTACAACGACGTAATTTTGAAGAACTACATTGTGAATATCTAACACCAAATATTGCAGGTTATGCGGTAAGATTGTTACACGATTTATTATTATGTAAACCCGCGGGATTTCTGTGGATAATAAATTATATTCAACAATTATACTATTTACACACATCGAACTAGTCATATTTATAGTAAAGTATATATTATTCACGAAACGACTATTTTCTGTTATGAATGTGTCACAAATTGTATTTGCAGCAATTTGAACGTAATACACACAAATTCATGCATTTATTTATAGTCTTGACCGGCGATGCATTTGCGATCGACATTTTATCTAATATGATAAGACCAATACTTATCTTATCAATGGCACAGATGCATTGAAGATTCAGTTATTATCGTGAAATTCCTGTACGTATAAATACTACTGATAGCGCTCCAAGTATTTATGAAAGAAGGGAAAGGCTTGCTTGTACCTTGCCTTAACGTTAGGATTTGTCGATAGCGTTTGATTGGCACGTAGACCTCTTTTTAAAATGAGAATCTTGATTTTTTTCGTTAAATCACCATCTGTCATCTCAGTGTTTAATTTATTCCTAGATATTCATTATCTTTCGATTTTCTTTCTTTCTTTTAGAAATAAATGTCATATCCAGAACCACTATACTCAGTAACTTTCATCGTATAAAACCTTGCAACATTGATGTTACTTGTTGCTGTGCCATTGATTGACCTAAAGGCTTAAGTATCAATAATGCAATTCAATTTGCAACCCAGTATGAATAATGAATGGCAATGTACCTACTGCTAATAAATTCTGTAGGGGGTATATCTCGCCAAGGAGGGATTCGTGGTTCTGTGCTGTTACAAATAATTGTGTTGCGTTAATTAAATGTACATGTTTAAATAATACGTTTACTTTTTGCGTATGACCACTATTTAGCTTGACGGTAAGCAATGATGTGGTCGACGGTGAAATACACTTGGCTCGAAATAACCTATACACTCTTGACTTAAAGACCCCGAGGTTGTAGCACAAACACAGACTCCGGCAGGGAATTCCTATCCCTAGGTTGTGCGCACAGTGATAGTTTTAAGGGAGGACTGACCTTTGCTATTATGTATGTCAGTGTTTCTGTTAATTTGTATTTGTCCAATATTTCACCCTTTCCGTAGCTACCTATTAATACGCAGAGAGGTGCAATTATATTACAACTGCTGTGCAATAAATTGCCTCCATCTAATTTAATTTATGAATTAAATATTAATAGCTCACTCAGCATTCAATTGTCTGAATTGACATACTTGAGTATTCTCATCGCTCGTTTTGCTCATCTTCGTCGAGAATAACCTAGTTTCCGATTACGTTGTCTTGGAGAACAAGAAGGCTGAGATCTAAGCTTGTCTGTGTATTCTCAACTTTTAAACCAGATCGTTATTTCATATGAACTATGATCGTATGTTCTTAGCATGTCTTTGGTAGAAAATTTCGAAATATTTAGCCCAAAATTTTCCATTGGTAAATCAGCCATGACTCGATATTGTCTCTCAATATTATCTTCTATAACTGCAAGAGCAGAACCCTATCCACTGTTCAGTATACGTTTTATGTATGAGTTCTTTTTGTGAGCATCTGAGCTTAACTGGTAGGTCTACTGCGTTTTGTGTGACATAATATATATCGAAGGGAGAAATTATTGTTGCTTCTACTTACAACTCTTTGCTTGATACTCACTCCTTGTAACTTCTTGAACCCTATAACCCTCAGCGTCTATCGTGGCGATGAGTCACCGTGTCGATAGCGGACTGTTGACCCCAATTAGAGTCTGTGTGATCGCGCTAACGATATTATCTTGTCTTGATTAATGTACCGATGGCTTGGACGTTTCAGTTTGTTTGTACTCAGATTTCTGACGTTGTGAAGGGTGATAATAGATCAGGGGGGGGGGCACAGAAATCTTAATAATAAGGCAATAGAAGTCGCATAGACGCGTGACCTTGTCGCCGCGCATGTGTATCGTAGGTCACAAGTGCACGAGGAGCGTTTGTTGCGGTTACTTGTGTTATTTGAGACGCGGAGAGGTAAACATGGTGTTTTGCAGCGTATCCAACTGCGGAAACTCGTCCAAAACTTGTAACTTAACATTTATAGGAATAACATTTCATATGTAAGTACTTAATTTTTGAAATATTGTCGTTTTTAGTAAATATAAACAAATCAAATATTGTTACCACCGCTACAACGATTTATCACGAAAAACGTTTTTTTTGTCAATTCAATAACCATCAATGCTTAAGCTTGTCCATGTCTACTATTACATTTAGGATGCTGTTGGGGCTGCCTCGCTTCTGCAGCGCGTCAGGTATGTTTGCTGATGCGCATACTGATTGTTTCGCTGCAATAAAACGCAAGCGTGCTGCGTCCTTGTTGTACAGAGTGCGGGCCAGCTCTAACAGTCTCCTGGGTGTCATTGCCAACAAACTGGATTGTCCTATTGTGCACTTTTTGAGTCAGCTTCATGTGGTTGACTCAAAAAAATAATTGTAAATTACTAACATAGTTTTTTAAGTAGTTCTACTAATAAATTATTGTACATTATAATATAATAATATGGAATGATTTCTGAAATAAATATAATAATAATAATAATAATATTACAACTGCTAAAAGCAGCAATGGAATTATAGTCATGCGGACTCGCATTCTCGCGGCGCAATAAACAATTCTTGGTACAAGCCGCATGAGTTGGCCGCAATTTAGTGACGTGCCACTACTATTCTGTATCGATAAATTAATTACGTTCAGTTTGATTCTTAGTTTTACCAAATTGGAAAACATTATGGTTTTATGTTAAATGTTTAAATATGAGATGTATTTTCAGTTTTCAAAATCAAAATAATGTAGAAGTCCCATACTTTTTCATTTTTACAAATTATTTGCTGAATCATTGTTCAATGTGACCCATATTAGGTATGTATTTATATTTATTTATAGTGTATAATTAATATTCTTACATATTTATGTATTGTTATTTATATAAAACTTGAACAATTTCAATTATGTTATTTTAGTTTATATTTTAATTTCAATTATGTTAAATTAGTTTAGTTTATTAAGTATTTGTAGTCCACCACTACACTAGCTACCTCCACACTTTTATCTAAGTTCGTACATAGTCCGTCCTATTTGGTCATTGCTTTTTTTTCCATAAGGTGAAGTATTGGAGAGCCTTTGAGATTTAACTATATTATAAACTAAATGTATCTACTTACACTTATTGTTTTATTGAATCCCTTTCAATAAAATTAGTTATCTATTGTTGCTAGATTCCTTGGCGATTAACACTCAACGGAAAATTATAATTTGTCGACATGAGCTCGTAGTAGTTTGCACTTGCACTGCACTATTCCTACGTGAGAGTGAGCGCGCGATATCATTTTCTGCTTTTCGCACACGTTTTTTATTGGCTGCAGGAGTCACGTGACCTTAGATTATACGTTTTTAGAAAATGTTGCGTAATGTCATCGCAAAAAGGTTTGGTTTTGTTGCAGCAATGCAAAGTGCCTATGTAGTCGTTATTGTGTATCTATTGTTTGTTTATGTGGTGGTAGCTGTGACCCGGCGACACTCGTCCCGCTGTAAAATGTAGTACTATAGCATTTCTATTACCTTATTATTAAGATTTCTGTGGGGGGGGGCAGATGTTTGCATTGGGTATTTGAAGCATCCATTTAAAGGGGTTTGTGTTTTGACTTGAGAATTATTCTTCTGCCTTGTCAACGTTTATTTGGTGCAGGATGTTTTCCTCTTCCTTCCACACTTCTCTTCTACTCGTTCTAAGTTATCGCCATTATCATTTGTTTTGACTTGAGCAAGCTATGCAATTGAGAAATGGCATGCACGGCGCTTTCTCGCAGACACAATTTTCACACACGAATAGCAGTAAACATAGATTTGGAAAGTGAATAGTTCCGAACTTACATCGAATGTAAGCATAGCACAGCACAGTGGTATTGCAGAAACACTATGAGCCTACAAACGAAACTTGTATGAATACGCCTGTCTTCTATTTTACAGACAAACCACTTGTCTGTAAAATTATATGTATCAAACCATCAACCTGAATTTATAATCTCACCAATAAGACATGTTATGTCTTCAGCGCAGTTCCATAAACTTAGAGAAATGTTTTGAGTAAATCTTTCAGTGTGTTTGTCCTCCGTCTGTGTTTACGCCATATCATGGCAGCCTGGTGAAACGTACGAGAAAGCCGCACGTTCGGTTCGGATGTTATTTAATATTATATTAGGAGCGAACATGGTGCGATGGAGATATGAAGTTTATTTGCGGTGCAAGGGATACGCTTAGCGAGACATCTTCTAGTGAAAGACATCTGTACACAGAATTGGATGTCATCAAGATGTCCATCTTCGAATAATGAACATTCGGAGACGTCACAGTCAGTCAGCAAGGTAGTCCTCGCTATAATCAAAACTGGTAGGTTCAAACAAGCCGATGAACTTAGCAACCAAATGATGTACCTGTCTAGTTAGCTCCAATTTAAAAAGAAATTCTTTTTTTTTTTAAAGGACTCCTAAAGCAATATCGTGACCTCATTTTACAGGCACTGGAGTCCAATCAGCCGAAATCAAAAAGGCAAGTTACTTGATTGAGACTGTTTGCTCACTCCCTCGTGCTTCTATAACTTAGTATCAACACCTCTTGCCATGATTGCCCGATACGAGTACAATTCCATCGGGACGTGTGTACTGGTGAAAATTCTCCGAGAAAGCTGCACGTCTTGAAAGGAAACACGAGGGGTAAACATCCTCTGCTCCATATAGTATGTGCGTAGCTGTGTTTATTTATTATATCTATGTTGGGTGCCCTATAAACTCATTTCCGGGTGCTATCCGATTCATATTTAGATATAAGGGTTTCGTTATGGAATTTGAGCAGTTTTAGCCTCGTACTAAAGATGGTACAATGTCTGGCTCGTTATTTATTGTGACCTTTTTTTATTAAAGGGTTTAGGAAATGTGTTTCTGGTGTTATATAGGGACGATATGGTTTTCTGTCTTTTCGCAGATCAAAGGAAATGATGACCCTATACTTAGATATTATTCGCAGCTCATAAATATAAATAATTTCGCTCCAAAACTGTATGCTTTGATTTGCTTCTTTGAGTCCAGGTCTGTTTTTATATTTTTTGCTTCTCCTCTGCATCTAATTCACTTAAATTAAGCTAAGTGTCAATTAAGCTTCAGATCTTTCCTTCCTACGTGTGTCATAAGACGTCTAAATTATGTCAAGCGGATGGCAACGGTCGCCAAGTCGCGCATTAACTCAAATGATAATAGCGTAGGATTCTCCCTTATAAGAAAACGTGAAAGTCGTCTAATGAAAAATACTCTTGTGCGGCTGAAACGTGTAACTAATGTATATAATTCACCATAAGTTTATCTTATTTGAACTATCACGTTTATATGAATTACGTAGGTAGTCTGAGAACTCGATACTCTAACCCTGAGGTGTTAAGATTTGAGACCTCTCTAATGAGTTATTTTATAATGAAGTCATAGCTTTATAGTCTAATGCTAAGCAGTTTTGAATAGTTGTTACACTACGTTTTTATTTCCTGAAAGGTTCGGCTGTTATCCGAGGTCTGCCTTTGTGTTATTGGATTTTACATTTGGTTCGAAACTGTTTACAGTAGAATGCTCTTGAGGCTTGTTGTTGAAACTGTCTATGTCTTCTTATTCGTTTTTATCAGACACGACCTTTAACTTGTGTGTTTCACAGGTCTTTATGTAGACGCCAGCACATTAACGTACTTCAATGTGTCAAAAGTTTTCAATGAATTTTCAGCTTTGTCACAGAAACAATGGGAATTTTGACAGATTGGCGCTTTTTTTTTTATCGTGGTAAAATCATCAAATGAGTCCTCCCACCCAGGGCAGGGCGGGAGGGACTGTCAGACTTGTACTGACTAAAATCCACGGTGTCCTTCAGTAGCCCTTTACGTACCGGGGTCACGGTAATCCCTTGGTCCCGCGATCCCGGCAGGCTTTGGCCCTCTACAGGCCCCGTCACTATGCTGACACTCTTTGAGGCGCGCGTGGAACACAACGCGCCGTCGACCCGGGCATGGTCCATGGTCGGACAGCGAGTCGCCCATTACTCGCTGCCCGCATGCCCGCGCCTACGGTGGCCGGAGATCGTCTTGCGACGTCCGACGCCGTGGGCGTCTACCACTGCGGCTGGGGTGGAGGGAGGACGCTGTCCTCTCCCTCAGGCGGCCCGCCTCCTCCTTCACGAGCATGACTGCTTCGCAGAAGGAGGCGACCGCTTCCCACTCCGTCTCGCCCCGCAGCATGGCCTCAACCAATGCCGGGCGCGAGAGGTCTCCGCCTAACAGATTGGCGCTGGCGTCTGTACCTAATCAAATATTAAACAGTTTCTCTCACTATCGCGTGCAGTTTGCTCATTTATTACTCATTAACAATCACGATCATCTTACTAATGACTTTATTGTACTTGTTTCAGGTAAAGTGTTGTGGTTTGTGGTTACTTTTAAACTGATCATCTATACCTGCTGGTGACTTCACCATGATGACAGTATGCAGGTAATTAGGTAGTAAAGTGACACATGGACGAAGTGATTGAAGGAAATTATGTATGACATCATTATAGTAAGTGATGCTGATGCATCATTATGATGATTGCTGTTTGATGTTGTCTCAAGAAAGTGTATCATTTTTGGTCTCTATTCGTTGTTAGATCCACTGGATGTTACTTGGATCTTGTTATCAAGTTGGTCAAGTCGTTACCGACTTAGTTGATTGGTATTGCTTGCATTCCTGAAATTAGTACTAGGAATATAAAGACTTTGTTAATAAATATCTTATGCCTAATGAGGAATGTGTTTTTGAAAAGACCGCTGTAACCACAAACTGGTCATTTATGTGGTTGTTCTCTTGTGGAGAATGACGTAATAGTTTTAATTATTTTATGGCATTTTCTTATGGCAGCCCCAAGCAAAATGTCTCCGAATATAAATGTCCTATTGGCAATTACCAATGAAATAATGGGATCAAATAATTGATTCTTACTAAGAATTAACATAAATCCAATCCGAAACTGCCTATCAGTTTACCAAAAACGATCTGAATTACAATAATTCCACGACGTAATATTTATGACGTCATTTATATCTATAAAGGTTATAAAGCTAGATGACGTAAAACCACCATAAACTGTGCTGTTCCCCTTTCCAATAGGAAGTGCTCCCGCCATGGAAATTGCATGCGACGTACCCCGTTGCGGTGTATGTAAATTATACATGGTGTCAAATTGCTATGTTAATTTTATCCCTATTTGGTCGGTGTTAAGCTCTATTTTCGTGTAAAACATGTAGTGAATGCGTGACTTGTAGTGCGTTTTATGGGTCCTTTAAAGAGATACGACGAAAGTTTATTTTTTTGTGTCCCCTTACACAGTTTTATTGTGACTTGTGCATAAGAACCAACTTTTTACATGGACATGTTGCGACATACATTGGGGAAACACAGGTTTTAGTACAATCAACTTCAAATATGCGACACACAACGATTAATTGTAAAATTACAGCTGTATTGCTGTCGATTGTATAATGATTTGTCAATTTTTAGTCCAAGCTAATCCGATACAAACTTTCTTAAAAAACTAAAAAATCTCAGGTCAAACAATTTAAAAAGCTGTCAAGAAATCTTTGTTTTTTTCGCGAAAAGTCAACACTGTCAAGAATCACGTCTCACAAAGAGTTAAAGAATTTGGTTCAAACAGACTAAATCAGTTGATCAGTCTCCAGACGAAGTTAAATCGATCGTGCGTAACGTCGCCCCATTAGATAAACAATCACGACTTTTATGTTAGCAATAGAATAGGGATGTCGACCCCGAATTGCTGGGATTTGTGGGTAAATCTCACATCGAGATTATTCAGAGAATCAATCAGAATAATCTTGCTACTATTACTATCTCAAGCCTGGTTGATGCAAATCTCGTAATTTCTATTGCAATAGACTCTGATTTCGATTAGGATACTAGTCGTAAACAAGGATTTATGAATAATTTATTTGGGGACAGCGCAACATTTCTTTTTGTTTCAAATACATTTCTTTGATTTGTTTTCTCAGTCAGTATTAAACTCATCCCTCTTTTATTTGGTAGTCTTTTATACCCATCCACATTTTTACTCAAAACTTTTCCGACAAAATTTTCCTTGGTCGTCCGTTTCACAGAAGCCACAATAACAATATTACTCCTGACGTTGAAAGCTTAGAAACTTCATAATAGGATCACGTCAAAATAAAAACACAATATCTTTTAAGCTACGTCCATCACAACCCTATATCAGACAGGGAGGGTTTCGGAAGGCTGTCTTCACCCCTCTGCCCTCAGTTAGGGAGGATAGCGTCTTTCATTTTTACCATAATACTATGCGATGTCACGCTAAATGACGCAATTTTGAATTAGGCTATTTTGTTGTCAAGAATTGCGTGTTTTGTCGTCTTTGGGGGCGGTTTATTTTTTGTTATGATATTATGGGGTTGATAAATGTAGGATATTCAAGATGAGGGACATAAAGGACTTGCAAAGAAAAGCTGAACATTAGAAAGGGACAGAAAGATGAATTGTCATAAATATTATCAAAGATGTTTTATTTAGGTCTTTGTACGAATTGGGGTACAAAATCTTTAATTGCAGTTAAATATACAAACTGCAAACAAAGGCAAGCCTGGAAATTAAAAGCCTCAAACAATACAATGGTCGCAGCCTCCACGAGGCATAATGTAGCGTTACATCTCCGACACGTTATTCATTTACATGTCATCAGTATTCTCCCACGTTGGGTTCTGAGTGCTTTTCAAGCCACCACTCGTACATCTATACTTATAATTACTAATTACCGCCCTATTGCTCTTTTACCTACAGCCTCGAAAGTATTCGAGAAAGCAATGTGTAATCGCGTCTATTCATTTTGCGAAAAATATGAAATTTTTAATGAATCCCAGAATGGTTTCCGCAAAAACCACTCTACAGTTCTAGCAGTATATAATTTTATCCAGGAAGCCATTAATATAATTGATAAGAAACAATATGCCGTAGGTATACTGTTAGACATGACTAAAGCTTACGACAAAGTGCAATTTGACATCCTACTTAATAAGTTACAAGGAATAGGGATCCGCGGAAAGGCTTACGAATGGTTCAAATCATATTTAGAAAACAGAGAACACCAAGTCGAAGTAGAATATTACAACGAACATACAAAACAAATCCAATACGTTCGGTCGGATAGCAAACAAATTAACGCCTCAATCCCCCAAGGGAGTGTTATTGGATGTCTCCTATTTATCATCTATATAAATGACCTCCCTACAATCATAAATGAGTCATGTGTTCTGTTTGCCGACGACATCTCAGTACTAACCTCCTGCCACGACAATACCAACTTAACCGAAATACTTACAGGTATACTCAACAAAATTATAACTTGGATGACAGAACATAATCTTGAACTAAATTTCAATAAAACTAAAATCATATCCTTCTATCCACATCAAAAAACTCCTTTAGACATAACATTTACTTATAATGACAAAATAATAGAAACAGTAGAAGAATTCAACTTACTTGGCTTATCCATAGATACACATTTAAATTGGAAATCGCATATTAAAAAAATCAGGACAAAGTTGTCAAAATTTGCCTATGCCCTCCGTGAAATAAAAAAATCGACTAATATCTCCACTGCTCTGGTTACGTACTATGCCTATGCATACGCATGGTTAAGCTACGGCGTAATATTATGGGGAAATAGCACAGACGCATCAACACTTTTCATACTACAAAAACGACTGATTAGAATACTAGCCAATATAGATAACACAGACAGCTGCAAACCCCATTTTCAAGAATATAAACTTCTAACCCTACCTTGTATTTATATCTTGGAAATGTGTAAATTTGTTAAAAATAATGAAAAGCTCTTCACTACACGAGAGAACATACAGACTCACTACACACTACGACACAAAAATAGACTAAACCAGCCAGGTTCTAAACTAAAAATACACTCCACAAGCACTTTAGTAATGTCAGTTAAAATATATAATAAATTTAATATAATATAAAATTTAATATCTTTATAAATAAATTAAAACAATTTCTAATCCGTAAATGTTATTATAATGTACATGAATATTTCACTGATAAATTTAATAAATAAATAATAATACCGAAAAACGCAATAATAATCTATAATACAAATAATAATAAAACATGTATAAATTAAATAGTTATTTATGCATAGATTCAATATTTTAGTCGCAAAAATTATGTGATAAATTTAATTAAAAGCCCACCTACCTACATTATATTAATTGAAGTTGTGAACAAATATTTATAATAGCCCTCCTCCTAATTTTTATGTTGTTATGCCCGACAGGGCCCACAATGCTCCAAAACTATTGTATGTATCTTTATGTACCTACCACCTAAGTTCACATTGTGGAATGCAATAAACGAATTGAGTATTGAGTATAATAAATCTGTAGAGAGGTCAATTCTGTACATGAAATATTTAAAAAAAATAACTATCAAGGGGTGATTAGGGATCGCTACTGATGCCAAAAATGCAATCAGTAAAATTTTTGTCCGTCTGTCTGTCTGTCTGTCTGTCTGTCTGTATGTTCGTTATAGAAACAAAAACTACTCGACCGATTTTAACGAAATTTGGCACAATTATTCTTCATACTCCTGGGAAGGTTATAGTATACTTTTCATTACGCTACGATTAATAGGAGCAGAGCAGTGAAGGTAAATATTGGGAAAACGGGAGAAGTTACTCCATTTTTTAAACTTCCGTCGCGTGTGCAGCCTTAATGGTTAAAGCTACATAGAAATCATGTATGACGGAAATGTTCTCCTTAAAATTATATAAAAATATTCCTTGACAGCATATGTCTATCTTTTATGGTTGACTCACAATAACACGTGAAACTCCCGCTAGCTTAGCAATTCGGAGCTTTCTGATTATATTTGTCTACTCTTACGTTTACAACAATCACTCATCCCTAATTTTAAAGTTTTTTAAAGTTAACATTATTACCTATTCAATAAAAAAAGAATCATGTAAATCGGTGTAGAAACACCAAAGTTATACTTGACATACGCTAATGAGTCATCGCGCGTGAATACAGAATCATGCTATAAGGATTATTTTTGTGTAGCGGTAGCCGCGCTCGACGGCAGGTATAAAAAGGCCCGTGCGCCGTGCGCCTGGAGGCCTTAAGGCATCTACAGAAAAGTCCAGTTGAGCAGTACACAACTTACTAGAGGTTGACCTGCGAGATGCTATACACAAAAAAAAAGCGCGCGTGCTTCATACAATATTTGGCTGTTGATGAGAATAGAAGTTCAGACTGTTCGACCTTATTGACAGACAATAATTGTTATTTACAAACCGTGCTTATCAGCGCGACTTTTTGTCTTTTTTTTTTAATTTTTTTAGCGTGGTAAAATCATCAAATGAGCCCGCCCAGCCAGGGCAGGGCTGGAGGGACTGTCAGACTTAACTGACTAAAATCCACGGTGTCCTTCAATAGCCCTTTATGTACCGGGGGCACGGTAATTTGTGAGTCCCGCAACCCCGGCAGGCTTTGGCCCTCTACAGGCCCCGTCATTATGCTGATACTCCTTGAGGCGCGCATGGAACACAACGCGCCGTCGACCCGGGCATGGTCCACGGTCGGACAGCGAGTCGCCCATTACTCGCCGTCCGTATGCCCGCGCCTACGGTGGCCGGAGATCGTCTGCCGACGTCTGTCGCCGTGAGCGTCTACCACTGCGGCTGGGGTGGAGGGAGGATGCTGTCCTCTCCCTCACGCGGTCCGCGTCCTCCTTGGCGAGCATGACTGCTTCGCAGAAGGAGGCGACCGCTTCCCACGTTTTCCCGTCTCGCCCCGCAGCATGGCCTCGACCAATGCGGGCGCGAGAGGTCTCCGCCTATCGCCGTCGTGAGGACACGGCGGTGCTCTGCCCAAGCGGGGCAGTCCTGCACTCCTGTCCTCCGGACGATCCTCGCAGTGCAGACGATCCTCGCAGTTCTTCCCTCCTTATCAGACACAGGTACCTCCCGAAACTTCCGTGTCCGGTGAGGACCTGCGTCATGCGGTAGGTCAGGACGCCGTGACGCCTACCCAGCCCCTCCTCAAAGAGGGGTCTTACCGCCGCGATTGCGGCGTGCCCTTTTTTACTTTTAGTCTTAGAATAGTTTATTTTTAGATTTGTTTTGTTGTTATTTTATGAAATAGTATTAGAGGTTTTGGTATTTTTTAAATATATTATTAGTTTACATTTTATTTCTTTAAAGTAGGTACGAAATTCTTTAATTTGGCAGTCTACACTAATCTACACACTTCTACACTAATATTATAAAGAGGAAAACTTTGTTTATTTAATTGTAATGAGCTCAAAATAGGCTGGACCGATTTTAAAAATTCTTTCACCATTCGAAAGCTACATTATCCACGAGTAACATAGGCAATATTTTATTTTGGAGAAAAATAGAGTTCCGTAAGATTTTTGGGTTTTTCGGCCACAAGGTGTAAAAAATCAATCAGAAAAGATACTTATTTTGCGTACGCTGCCTAAACTATAAAAGATAGAACCATAAAATGTTCTAATTAATTGTTGATCTTATAAATATCTACAAAAAAGTCCGCGACACACTTTATCTATCTATGTCGAGTGTTTGTGATGACTGCGTCGTCGATGTTAGTGTCGGTGTCTGTGAATAGACCTGGGAATCATATTGTAGACCGTGTCTTTCCTGAGTATGCTTTTTGCAGCGGTAACCGACAATCACGCGAGCGGAGCCGCGGGCGCCCGCTAGTCATTAAATAAAACCTACGGAGATAGGTTTTATATTCGTCTGCAAATGAAAAAAAGTTTGTGAACCTATTCGTACGAGTTATATTTATAATCAAGAGAATGAAGAAGGTGAGTGAAACTGATGGTATTAAGCGTAGTTTGGTGGTAGATGAAAATCCTTGATCAGATTTGGTCCTTGCTATCGACGCTATCTCCATTTTGCAAAGCCAATCCAGAAAATAAACAGATTATTTTGGACAGGCACCCCAAAAACATCGAAATACAAGCCATATTTTGCACACAAAATTTATGTGTAACCGCCCCCCGAGTAAGCCGAAATCGTCCTGTACCGTAATAAATTTACCAGGCCAACAGGAAACGTGAGAGGTAATTCTGTTCTTCAAGAAATTTAGGTGTTCCGGTGATGTGCGGAATGTCGCCTGAAATATGAGGACGGTTGTGGGTGTAAATAACAGTCTTTTGATCTTGTTTGCGTTTAATTTCCTAACTCTTTCAACCACATACGATTATACGTTTGTATGATTATACCAGAAATAATTTTGGGTCATGAATGTAGGGGCGTTGCCTTGTTACGTTCTCTTGTAAACCTAAATTTTACGACGGTCTTGTAGATTGGAGATCTTGCCAATATAAAACCTAGATTATCATATATTGTATCAGCCTATCATTTTTCCCAGCGGTCTCGAAGCTTTACATTTTTAAAGTACTGATTTTCAATGTAAGAACGTCTACCAAATTATGTTGATCCTCACCATCGCCATCACTCACTGGTGTTTACTCTATGCCTCCCTGTGTTACTAAAATGGCGACCTTTGCCACCCTTGCCGCGCCGTGCTATTGAATTTTATTTGCAATTCCCTCGGTACTTTATGTACTTCACCCTCGTATTTATTTAGTGACAGGCCGGTACTAACTTATATTTTGACAGTTGTGAAATTATGTGGCTGATATTAAAATGTTCTTTCCTTTTTCCCTTTGTTGTTACTTCCTAAAGCTAAATGGACCTCATTTTCCGTGTTGGTCTTTCCAATAACTACTTTACTTTGCTACCAATTCACTGGCAGATCCCGATGGGATTTTTAATTGACTTGGCAACCATTCAAACTCATTTATTTAACCCTTATCAGGGCCCTCTTACAAATGACCCGACAGTGATACTCGAAAACATTTCTCTCCCAAATTAATGTCGGAACAAATCGTCAGAGTATCGTAAAAATCCATAATGGTATCAGTTTCAATTAGCCTCTTCGTCATGGCTGTAATTTTATGACGTATCTGCTGTTTCTCGGATTTCGGGTCCGGAGTTTTGCTCGTGACCTGGAGGCTGTCGACCGGACGTAACCTGTATCTCGCCGCCGGAACCCGGACGCACGTACGATCAATATTACGTTAAATCTAGACAGTTGATAGGGAAGTTTGTATGCACTAAGGTGTATGCGTGTGTTCATTTATGGAGGAACTGTATCTCGGCGTTGTTGTTTTAATGTTATAGTCTATCAGCATTTTTTTCTATTAAAATGTCGATTTAAAAATTCTAGCTCTAAACTTTTTCTCAATTAAACAAGTGTTTGTTGTAGTTTGTAAGTCGCTTTTGTATTTTCAATTTCTTAGCAAGACCTTACTCCGAAATCCGGCTGTAGAAATAATCGAATTCATAGTTCTTATTATTTTACTGTTGGCCTATGCTGTCCTACTGCTAGCCCAATTCTCGTGGAACTAAGTGGAAGTTCATAAATTATAATTACTAAAATTTTTGGGATATTAAAGATGATGTTTAGCGGTTCTTTAACGGGATCTGTCTAAAGTGCAGTTCATAAGTTGTGAAGCGCACGCGTAAGCGTTGTGACTTGAGTGTACTTGAAGAAAGTGACAGTGCTTTGAATACCGTCTGGCAAGTAAGTTGTATAGTATCCTCCTATTGGACGTGTTTCAGAGGATAAGGACGATCATTTTCATCCTGAACACTTTCTTTTGTCAGCGGTGACAAAGGCAGACGCTCGGTGCAAAGTTTGAATGTGACCAGGAGATTGGAAAAGTTTGCTGAGATTGTGGAGGGATGACTACCGTTTCTTATCATCCGCGTCTTGAGAATATCTTATGAAATTGCTGACATAATCATAACTTATATAGTTAGTAAGAATTTCTCCGTAGACGTGTGTTTTAAACACATTGATTCTTCTGTGCCATATTTCGCGCGTAACTTGTCAGCAATTATACGTATTTTGGGCGAAAGTTAATAAGCTTAAAAGCACGGTAAATACTTTCATTTATGTGCGGTTTGTGGACTGTTGTTAAAGTGAGAGTCATGGTACCATATTACTTTGTCTTTTAGCTTTTATTCATTTCTCGAAACCTTATTGTGTATTACCGCGAGCTTTTCATTGGGGGCTTCTGAACTTTGATTTTACGTACAATTAATTTATGATAGTTATATTGTTCAGCATTAAATTAAGCAACATTATCCTTCTGTCCTATTTGTTAGAGGTCTATCGCATTAATGAAAACAAAGAAAGCAAATATGGCTTCTAACATTCACCTACTTTCCCATCTTTTGAAATCTCTTTGCCTTTGTGCCAAAGACGACTAAGTTATCACCTGCGCATATTGTAGTATGTAAAATATGCCCGAGTACAACAGGTAGGTATGTTATGATAAAGTGGCACTGAACTCGTGGTAATTGATTCACCAAGTGTTGGCGTAATGCCAAAGCCCCTACTATGGGGCTCTTAAAACGAGTTGCATGCATTTTGATTGTTATTATTACTTTGTCCTTTTGGGTTTTGCGATTGTTTTCAGTGGCTTTATTGTGCAGTTGGTCATGTAAATTATCAGGCTTTTAGTTTAATTTCCTTAGTACTAGGCTTGTTTATCCTTAAGCAATAATATTATACCATATTCTATGTTTCACAAGTTCATTTCATTGTTTTTATCAAGTTTTCGTGTCTCGCATTCCAGATTTCTGATTTTCCACATTTGTTCATTTAGAATACCTCTTTCGTTCCAAATGTCTTCCACGTCTAATTCGTCACATCGCGTTGGAGGTCCATTCTTGACTCTCACTCACCCAGCACAAAGAAAAAATAATCCTGAGAACTTCACCGTGCTGAGAATCGAAGTAATCTTACTTTTAAATCTATAACGAGCAAACTGAAACAACTTTTCTGCAAGGATATTTTTTTCTGAAAATCCTACCTCATTCCTAGAAACTGGGGCACCAGTACGTAATCCAGTTATGTGAAAAGTTAATCCCGTTTATTAAACGTGAGATTAAACTGGGCTTTGTTTTAGAACGGGCTTAATTTACTGTTATGGGACGAGTTCTGTTAATTGTTCCGGTGGCCATAGGATTTTACAGTAGCTAGTTGAAATGGATTAAAAAAGTTGTCTGGGGGAGTGGCTCCATAAATGTAATGGAATCATAATTCTGCTACACTCTTTTAGAAAAATTAGGTCAATTGTAGAACCTCCGGTCTCAGCAACCAGATCAGCTCCGACATAACATCATTTTCAGAAAAACAAAACTGAAAAGCTAAATCTTTTTGCCTAGCTTGTTTTATTCCTAACCGGGGCAAAGAGGTTCTTTTGTCAAAGAGGAATATACTACGATCAAATTTTGCTTGCCAGCCATTGGCCGTTTTGTAGTTTCAAAATTCGTTGACCTACAGAAAACCGTAACGCTCTGTTGACTGCAGTAACTAGGACGGGACACAAAGCTTTTTTCCCAACAGGTACGTACAAGTAGACGAGTTTTTAATTATACAGGGGAAACTGTTATCCATAGCTTCCTTCTTCCTGTCATAAATAATAAACTAACTATCAAATGCTAATTAGTGAGTTTATGTAGTAAGGTCTCAACTGACCGAGATGTTGGCTTCGCTATTTGTCATCGCTTGTAGGGCAAGGCACCCGGTGTGTAGGTAGTAGGAACATGTGCTTTTGTGTAGTATCTTTATCGTCATGTTTATGTGCTACTGTGTCTTGACTCTGAGGTCAACTATCATGGTCTTGTCTCAATGGGCTGCAGATAGTTTCTGGACTATTTCGAATCTATCTAATCTCCCATGGTATAAGGATTGTTCTATGATGAACTTCTGTGACAAACTCTATTCCTAAAAAGCCCCTGTTGAGTAGTAAACAATGGCACTGAAGTAATCTTACAATTTGAATGGGTTGTCGTTATCGGATATGCTGTAGGTGTGAAGTACTCAACCGTGAAGGCACGACCATTGTGGAATACCTACGCAATAGTGGGTATCGTTCATTAAAAGGACGCAGTATAATCGTATTCTACTTTTTTTTTAGATTTAAAAATTACTATTACGCCAGAGACGTCCATTTGTAGGTTTTTAATTTTCACGGAATAAAAGAAACCTCGCTTAAACCCAACGGTCCCTCAGGCCATCAGACCACTAAATTTTATAGGCATACAGAATAAGAAGCTTTATAAAGTGATATCAAATCCCAAACTTCCATTTTATTACTTTTGTAAAGGTGGCTAAGTTTTTCCAATACTTGCACTGCGCCTACTTTCAACACTTGTGTCAACATAACTAATTTGTTTCTGCAAACATTGAGCACACGACTCTTGGGACTCTATGTTTGTTAGATCGATTCGACGTAGAGTACGTTTTATATGCGTGTCTGCGTGACTGATGCTCGTTTACTACTTAAGTAACAATAATATGTTTGTGTGTGTGAATGGATACGGGTGCTGCGATAACAGTGCTATTATTGCAAGTATTAAATTGAATGACAAGTGTTCCAAGGATAGTAATTTATATATAACAAAAAAGAAGGTTTTCTTCTAAATAAGAGAGAATCCGGCTCGAAGGACCAATTTCTCGTGTATCTTTTATTGAAAAGGGTAGCCAGTAGTTGTTTTAAAAGTCTGTCCATTGGTCGAGGGTATTAATAGACTTTTTAAATGTACGAATAAAATATTTCTCCCGACCACACGACGAGTTTTAGTCCGACCGCCAAAGTTCAGCGCAACCGCAAAAATTTCACCCAACACCAAATGAAAAATGCCTATGCCATGCGACAGACGTATCGATGAAAGTTAAAGCGCGTTTGACAGATGAACAATGAAGGAGTGACGTAGAAGGGTCCCATTGTCGACCATTGTGGTCCATTGTGTGGTAATGTGGGGAAACCTGGCGCTTGAGCACCAATCAACATGGATTATACTGCCATTGATGGACTACGTGATATTTCGTTGTTCATTTTGTTTGCTGATTTTGGTAGGTGTAATTGGTGAAAGAAAAAAAATATTTACTGGGACTCGCAATGGAAGATAATAATGACCATACCAACCCTCTTTACAATCATTTGTCAGAATTAACATTAGCAGAACCCAAGATTCTTGAATGCGTATTATAATCTTGCGTGTTCATATTATTGGACAAAAGAAATTGTGCACGGAATGCAAAAAAGGAACTTGTCACGCTAGCTCGTTAATCTTAGATTCAAAAGGAGTCGTAAGTTCGTGACCCCTCGTTCCCCCGAGACTCCTGTCACATCTGTTTATCTCCAACAAATAACTCCGTAGAGATGGGTCAGTGGTGCATTCGAGTGACCATTAAAAGATTAAACACAACAAAGCAGTCGTTTGTGTGAGCCCCTCCTATCGTCTGGTTCTCTGTCTGGAGCCTCTAATCTTACATTTTTTTGCTCCCCTTTTATTTTTGGTACTTAATTGTTTTGTGTTAGGGTGCGGCCACACTTGACCGAAAATATGGCGCGGTTTTCAGATACCTGGTCTACCAAAGGTTTTTTATGTTAATTTTGAGTATGAATGTGGATAATCACAAGGGTAAGGGAAGTGATGGATGGACTGTGTTAATTGATGATAAGGCTGAAAGGAGATGGAAGAGAGATGATGGAGATTAAGATAATAATATTTTGTAGAACCCCAACCAACTCCAAAAATTATATAGTATTTTTTCCAGTTTAATTGTAATTAATGTTTTCGAAGCCAAAATCTAGGAAGAACTTAAAGCAGCTTATAAGCTTTTAAATTATTGAGCTAAAACTTTACTTACCAGTACAAAAACCCCAAATCTGTCATCTGAGCTTAATAAACCAATGGACCGTATCAGTAAAAGCTACCAAGTCATAATATTTTACTTGATCTTGTTCCACTACCGGTCCACGGATGTTCGCGGAACTCCAGTTAGATGTGGGTCTCTCCTAACAGCGGGAACCGGTTCAGTGAGTTTCGGGACCAACTCGTATCTTACCAGACTTGCAACTTTGATTGTATGAGTAAATTCTAAGCCGACTTTATTTATGAGTATAATTTGTTAAGATATGTTAGTGTGCGTCTGTCTGTGTGTAATCGTGTGAATGTACGGCTAATTTTATTCAGATATGGGGTGTTTTATTTGCATTTCTCCTATTTATTTTTTTGATTTGTCGTTATATTTGTGAAAGACTGGTATTTGTGTCATTTTCATGTGACAAAAAAGGGAAAGGTGCTGTAGTTGGGTTACCAGTGTTCTTGAACGCAAGTAGCAAACTTGTGATATATTTAGTGGAAAGCCAGTTCAGAAATGTTTAATTGGAAGAACTTCATTACCCAGAAATAGTGGGATAATCTTTATCTTCGGTTATTTTGTTGGACGGTAGTAGGATCAAGATCACGTCGACATTTTGAATTACATCTATACATAAAATAAATCTGTAGAAGGGTCAATTCTGTACATTGAAAATATTGAAAAAATAAATAGCGGGGGGTGTTGCTGGATCGATACCAAACCCAAATATGTGATTAAAAATTTTTTTTCTGTCTGTCTGTATGTATATGCAGGCATCACGTGAAAACTAATGGTTCGATTTCGATGAAACTTGGTATAATTATACCTTATTATCCTGGGCATAAAATGGGATACTTTTTATCCTGGAAAAATACGTAGAAACAAAAATCTTATTTTTCAGTTTTATTCATAGACGTTGTTCTGTAGAACCGCGAACACACGTTGCATTACCCGCAGTGGATTCAGCGCCGTAATATTTATAAGATGTCGTTGTCAGAGTTACTCAAAATGGAGAAATAAACCATCCACGCGAAGACCGACATCCGCGCGGACGGAGTCGCGGGTGGAAGCTAGTACTTAACAATTAAGTACTTTCTATTGTAGTTTGGCTATTGCTGTAAAAGATATCTAGTCTTCTTCTTCTTATTCCAATAAAGTACTGGATAAGCAAACAGAATTAATACATCCCGTGTCACGTCTCACTTAATACAAAAAAAAACATCTCATCTTCACAAGTACCCAAACACTCTTCTATAATAGCCTCTTTAATAACACTTGACTACAACTCATAGTTTTTCTACCATATAAGCCATACAACCAGTTCCTGCAGCGTGATTGCTGCGCGAGCGGTCGCTGACCCCGTGACGTCACGCCTAACTGTGCAGGCCCTGGTACTGTGATAATAGCTCGTACATAGTTGATAGTACCTAGGTTGTGTGTGATTTGTTCGGAGAATAGCGAAACTAAAAGAGTAATGGTATGCTTTTTGACATCCATCCATAGTTCCATACATGGAAACTATGTTGTATCATTATGGAGAAGAGACCCCATTTTGGATAGTGAAATGTCAAGCGCCGATGACCACGTTTGACATTGGTGGTGCCGAAACCAGATGAGCTGATCCACATTGTCATGGGAGTAAGCGATCGTATCGGCAAATAGGTGTGTGTAATAAAATCTTGTTGAAACCAGCATGTCCTAGACCAGGGATGGCGAACCAGTGGCACGCGTGCCATTGATGGCACGTAATATAATATTTTGGGCACGCCACAGATCGACAAAGTACGTAACACACTATGAAATGTAAGAAACGAATGCGACTGAACCTAGCTACGGTGCGGAGGAGTCGTTAGCATTGCTTTATTATTTTCCCAATACTTACTAACTAGGTGAAAATTATTGGATGGCACATTTATGGTCTCATTAAACATTTCATTACAAAAAATGGCACGTTGATCCATAAAGGTTCGCCACCCCTGTCCTAGACATTTGTGACATTTACCAACTCGCACTGGGTCTGCGTGGTGGATTACGGCCCACTCCCTCTCACAGAGAAGACGCCTGTGTACCAGCTGTGGGAATATTATAAGCTGATGATGATAAAAATAAATTAGAGCTCAGATTCCCTCGGACTGTCCCATACAATAAAAATGTCCTTCAAGATAAATTTTCAGTTGCTGTAACATCAGACAATAACCTATCCCAAGAGTGATTATTAATTTTCGGCTATTGTTCTTATTTTATCTTCGTTAGCACAGCTTCGTCAAATTCTATTTATTTCGCTAGCGTGAATGGAATTGGGTCAAGTTTTCATTTACTAATTGTAATGGCAATGGTATATATGATCCTATACATATTTGCATTCCACAGTCCTGTTTATCATCATCTGCCTAGTTAACGACTATTGAGATATTGATAGCTCCTAATCTAAGTGAACTCAGTTGAAGAACCTAGTTACTAATGGGTAAAACCAATCAACGGTAATACGATTAATCTTGGTAAGTCTGTTAAATCTTGGTAAGACAGCTGTTACAGGGAATCGACTGGGCAGTCGATTCCCTGTAACAACTGTCAAAAATCTTCTAACGGCAGCCAAGACAAACGACTTTAAACGTATTTTACGAGATACGCAGGAAATTCTATTTGTACTGGATGGTCACAAATCTAAGCAGCTGTCTAGACAAGCGTAGCTACACCTGAAAGATCCATGCGGCTGTCAGTACGAATCACGAAGACGCTCAGTCTACGTTTTTCAGTTTCGAAAACTAGGTTAAAAGTGTAAAACCACAAAACTACTTATTCAGAAGTAATCTACACGTAATACTCCATTACTACTGCTATTATGCAGTGTTAGTAAAAAAAATCTAATTTCGTGGAGCTACGTCCAATTTAATAAACACGCGACCGCATTGTTTATGCATTTAATCAGGCATATTGTCATGCAAACGTGTGCGATTCCTGTGCGATTGTGCGCTGATATTATTTGCCAATTGCGGGCTGAGCGCGTGTGCTTAATGAAAATAATGGTGTAGAGAAAAAAAAAGGTTTAATGAAAAACTAGTTAAAAATTGAAATATAAAAGTAAACTTAGCCACGATATCCTGAAGACCATTCGTCACACTTTAATAGTAAACAAAAGTCCAAGGGCGTTGACATTTTAGCCGGGGAATTACTTCACTCAAGTCGCACCACAAGTAGGTCGCATTATTTCCTGAAGACGCTCAGTCTACGTTTTTCAGTTTCGAAAACTAGGTTAAAAGTGTAAAACCACAAAACTACTTATTCAGAAGTAATCTACACGTAATACTCCATTACTACTGCTATTATGCAGTGTTAGTAAAAAAAATCTAATTTCGTGGAGCTACGTCCAATTTAATAAACACGCGACCGCATTGTTTATGCATTTAATCAGGCATATTGTCATGCAAACGTGTGCGATTCCTGTGCGATTGTGCGCTGATATTATTTGCCTATTGCGGGCTGAGCGCGTGTGCTTAATGAAAATAATGGTGTAGAGAAAAAAAAAGGTTTAATGAAAAACTAGTTAAAAATTGAAATATAAAAGTAAACTGTATCCTGCACACAACAATAAAATACGGAGAAAAAATAGAATTCTCTTCATTAGGTACCTAAAATTCTAAACGAAACAAATTACAGGTATTACAATAAACCACTTATGAATAGGGCGATAACATATGCACATAATTCGACAGGCCTGTTGGTCTAGTGGTAAGTGACCCTGACTGCTATGCCGGAGGTCGTGGGTTCGATTCCCACCCAGGACAAATGTTTGTGTGATGAGCACGATCATTTGTTCTGTGTCTGGTTGTAATTTATCTATAATATGTATGTATTTAGAAATATATAAGTATGTTTATCAGTTGTCTAGTACCAATAACACAAGCTCTGCTTAGCTTGGGACTAGATGGCGTTGTGTGATAGTTGTGGAATATTTATATTTATTGTGGAATATTTACATAATAAATATTTAAACATACAATAACAATAGGAAGCCAAAAAGCTGCTTGCATTAAAACAACACATTAAAATATCTTCAAAACAGTCGAGACTATATATTTCTAAGGCAGAATAGCAGTATAGTCGATAGTCAATAACTATTAACGCTATATCCTGGAATTTAATCCAAGTATTATATGGTGATTTACCTAAAACCTATTACCACAAATCTATCTATTCCTAGACATTTTATTACAACCATCACATTTGTTTCCGGCCGTACTGCGCACCATATGTCCACAATTTGTCACTAACAACGAGCCAAGACTCCATTTTGTGTAAGTTTCTCACGCTCATAACAAATTCATCAGCATGTATTGTTCCTACTGCTGCAATGACATCATTATCTTGATGTTGGTGCTTATTAGCAAGCTGGAGGTCTGTTATCATTGTTAATGAAAAGACCTTGACCATGTCTTGTCTTTCTATGGTGTGAAATTCCTTGAACTGGTTGTTTGAGGCTTTTCACACGGGTTAGACTGTTGTAGGCTTGTCCAAAAGTTACTTTACTTTTAAAATTCGTACAATGCCTTGGAAGAGCCCGACTTCAAGGTCTTCTATTCCTGGAGTTTATTAGCTTTGTTATGACACTAGACTTGCCCGCTTTTAATAACTGGTGAAATGTGCGCGTACCACCTTTGGCCAACTTTTTCGAAGAATACGTGATGCATCATGCTGTTTTGCAAGTCCTTAGAGGTTACACAAAAGACATAATATTAAGCTACACTGACTGCATATCCTAATAATGCAGTTAAATAAGTAATCTATATTCCGTGAGGTGTAGTATAGATTATAATAATGAATGGCCACATAGAAGTGACAACAGAAGCAGCGTTGACTGCAGACTAGCAATTAAAACCTCGTGACTTATAATTGTGATTCTCTGAACTGATGTTGAGACAGACATTCTTGGTAATAAACAGCTTGGAGACTACGTAATAGCATATCAAAATAAAATGTCCGTAAACACCGAAGAGTAAGACAAGACTGTAGGCATCCTAATAGAAATACACATTTCGCCAGCAATGAAAAGTCCCATATAATAACTGTAAGGGAAAATCCTATAGGGAAAGATAACCATTTGTATTGAAACAGATGAAAACAGGGAAGGATAACTGCTACATAAGAATATACCACCTGAGACCAATATATTTAATAGAAGTCCCAACATATCCCGGCGCTTTCATTTCCCCGAATTTAATTTCGGGAGTTTACGTCGAGCGCTCTTTAAACAATACTTCAAATGTATGCATCCGACTTTATTAAACTTTTCCAATCTCCCGGCAAAATAAACAAAACTAGGTCAGTACGTGAAATCTTTCCAATATTCCTTTATTGTTGATATTGTATGTGAAGTTGAGGTGTGCCTACAAATAGAGCTGGAGCGAACTCCTGAGGGTAAACAGGCGATCCCACACAAATGTCACGATTGCGCCGCGCCCTTGCGGTTAGGTCATAACCTCATAGCCATGGTTGCTACTGAGGACAAATGGATTATTTAACCATTTCAATGTTGATGTCATTTGAATCGGTTTTCCCGTTCTAATTTTAGAGAAACAAAGATAAAATGATTTTTTGGTTTTAGGCGTTTCGGTCCATCGGTATCCGGTTCCAAGGACCGTTAGTCATTGACAAAATTATCGTTGCAGCTGAGTTAACTACAAAGGCAGAATGTCGGAAGGAATTGTGAAACAATAATATATTTGTTGAAGTTTTAGCCAGCCCTGTGTGTAGTGTTAATTAATAAACACATGTAGGTCACTTATGTCATATTAAGTGAATTATTTGGGTGGCGTGTCCAAGGCCGGCCACGACCGCGACGCACTCGCGATATTAAACTTATGCGTTAATTGTATTAAGAGTCGTACGACATACCAGCGTGTTTCGAATGTTATGTGGTTGTATTGTGTAGATGTGAAATGTTAAAAGTTTACTTATTTAATTTTGTTTAATTCCGGAGGTTGTATTTAATGAAAAGGAATAAAGAGTGAAACATAATTTTTTGGAAAAAAAGAAATATCTTCAGCATTCTTTCACATGTTGAGGGCATGAAGTTTATTACCTTAGCTCAGATCTAATCTTGACCAAATGTGAACGAAATATTGAATGAAATAACAATACAATCTACTATCCAATTTTCTTTTATTCTTGTGAGCTGTCTGTCCGAATATTCTGGATTCATGCATGGCCAGTAATGTATACTTCAATACTAATAAATATGAAGCGTTTGGTTGAACGCACTAATATCAGGAATTCCTGATTCGAATTGAAAAAATCATTTTGTGTTGGATAGTCCATTTATCGAGGAAGGCTATAGGCTATATAACATTACGCTACAAGCAATAGGAGCAGATTAGCAGAATGAAACCGTGACCCCGGAACGTAAAGCGCTATTGAAGGACACCGTGGATTTTAGTCAGTACGAGTCTGACAGTCCCTCCCGCTCTGCCCTGGGTGGCAGGACTCATTTGATGATTTTACCACGAAAAAAAAAAGGTCTCTCAACACAGTGTTAGCATCATTTCACCAGATTATGTGTAGGAGAAGGCTGTCTCGTATAGATTTTCAACCTAATGAGAACAATGGAAGGTTGATGTTCGATTGTTAAAATTTGATAGATTGGCGTAGGTCGACCTGTTGGAGTCTGTACACTAGCTGATGGGTTAAAAGTCTATAAGACGGACATTGAATTTTATGTTAATGGTGAAGAACACCCATATTGAAGAAATTTTACAGATTAAGGAGGTTGTTGTGCTGACGTCTGTACAGCAAACGTCACGTTCCAACAGACTTATAATTTCAATGAAAGATCCATAAAGTTCTGTACAAAAGGTTTTATGACCAAAACATGCTCACACGCAGTCTTTGTGTGGTTTACAATCTGTTTAGAAGTAATTCCCATGCGGTTTAGAGACCTATCGATTATTACGTTATGTTGTGCGTTTGAAGACTTGTCGATACTGCTGGGGTAGCGGGACTCCTGCCGGGGCCGCGGACTGTCTTATCTATAACCATGACCCTAGAACGTGTGGATTTTAGTCGGTACGAGTCTGAGTCTCTTCTGAGCCACTCTGGACGGGAGGACTCATTTGATAATTTTACCAAGCTTAAAAAAAGGTTTGTCGATTGTTCCTGGTGCAAATAAGGGTTTTATGCTTTATATTTTCTATTAACAGTAATCATCTGCCATTCTGCCTTTTCTCCATAGTGTTGGGGTCTTCTTCCAGTCTAACTGGATGCAGCTGAATATCAGTATTTTACATGACGCGACTGCCTATGTGACCTGTGATCCAGGTACGGGGTAATTTGCCACTCCTTGGCAAGATTTGTTTGAGACTTTCGGGTATTGATGATCGCTAATTTGAACAGTAGTTCTGCCACTACCGGGAGTGACCCTACTTACTAGGGTCGAGGGACTGGCCTAACATCGTGCCGACTGCCGACCCTTGATGATTTTCCAAATCAATAAATAGTGATCTCGTGGTATTTTTTCCTTTGTCATATTTGTTATTAATTTTATAAATAGTTAATTATACAAATAATTTATTTTCATACAGGAAAGTAGGCAGATTGAAGCAAGGGGAAATATTTCACAAAAATTATATTGTGTATTGAACTTACCTACGCAACATTGTTATTGTGATGGATTGTTCATAAAATATTTTTTGAAGTGAAAACTTCTTTAGCGGCGTTGTGCACTTTCTTTGGAATGGGTAATGAAAATTCGTAAGACGGCTCAGGGCGCTTGCGCGAATGTTCGTGTGTGTTTATTACTATTGAAGTCTTCACTTCTGCCTGCACTCCCAGAGTGCAACCCGTCGTTCTTTGTTTTTTAATAGTAACACCAAGCTTAGAATAAAGATTTCCTAAAGAAAACTGTTCTGTGTGTTTGGACCCTAAATCGGGAACAGATATGGCACAAGAAGAATAAGAAAGACAGCTATTCTTTCTAAATAAACAGCCAGCACCATTCGCCAACATTCCTCACAGCTCGATTCCGTGATCAGTGTTTGCGTGCCGCCACAACTCTTCAATTCCACAATAATGGCGTCAACTCCCAAGTTTTAAGGGGGGGGGGGACACAAATGCGAACGGATCAAGTTCTGTTTTAAATTCCAACTTGTTTTCGATGAGGGGAATCGATGGTTTGATGCGGTTTATGTGTTCCATGGAATTGAAGCGACCGTGTTTGAATTTATTTGGTGAAGTTCGTGCTAAACAAGTTTTTGCATTTAAAGTTCGAAGGATTTGAGGTTTTTGAATTTAGATTTTTGATAGAGGGAGCAAAATACGGAAAAATAAAACTAAATTTGTATTCGGTATAAAAAGTTGTCTGGAAGATGAGGCGGTAAGACCGCCATGATAGCTATACATTTAATAATCCGTTAAAAAAACTGAGTAACGTTATGTACAATACCTTACAATTAAGCTAATTACACTATGTACCCCAAACTTCAAGGAGTGTGAGCATAGTGACGGGGAATGACCGTGACCCCGGAACGTAAAGGGCTATTGAAGGACACCGTGGATTTTAGTCGGTACGAGTCTGACAGTCCCTCTCGCTCTGCCTAGGGTGGGAGGACCCATTTGACGACTTTACCACGTTAAGAAAAAATGTGCCTCAAACTAGGAATACGTCATGTATTGTAGGTGCGTTTACATTTAAACTCCCATACACATACTCACTGGAATATGTCGACAACTATATATATCTAGGTAAACAAATTTCCTTCCATAAACAGAGAAACGAAAATGAAATAGATAGGAGAATATCAAATGCTTGGAAAAAATATTGGAGCCTGAAAGAAATTATGAAAAGTGACATGGCAATCATGGTTAAGCAAAAAGTTATGGATACGTGTATACTGCCTTCATTAACCTATGCTAGCCAAACTTGGAAGCTAACATATCGAACCAAATTAAAAATTAGATCCTGTCAAAGAGCTATGGAAAGAAGCATATTAAAAATTAAAAAAATACAAAAGATTCCTCATACAAATATAAGGAAAAGAACAAAGGTTACGGATGCCCTTTATTATATCAAAAAACTGAAATGGAGCTGGGCTGGTCATATAGCCAGACTAACAGACAGTCGATGGACTCACAAAACAACAACTTGGAAGGGACCACCAGGCGTCAGGATGAGAGGCAGACCGGCTGCTCGGTGGGCTGACGACATTATTAAAGTAGCTGGCGAAGACTGGATGGAGATAGCGAAAGATAGGGACAAATGGAAATCTCTAGAGGAGGCCTTCACCTTCGAGAACGAGGGGTTCTTACTAGCGCCGTAGTTATATTAATATTTTTTCTTTTTAAGATAGTTGTAAAAATAGTTGTTTGTTTTTCTCATCAAAAATATTTTCTGTTTAAGTTTATGTATTTTAGTTTTAGTAAGAAATATAAGGCTTTTTTATTTTTATTTTTATTTATTTTATTATTTTACACATACTCACAAATAGCCATACACGAAACAACTTATTTTAGACCATAAAAACATTTCTTCCATACGGGAATCGCATCCTCGGCACGCAGCTCAGTAATCAATCCCTCCGCCATATTTTTGCTGGCATGTCGCCATAATAGGCTTCATTTGTACGTACTGATTCTCAGATCGTTAGTGTCCTCCCCTCATCTATTAGGCCCTGATTGTTCTATTGTTGATCAATCGTCCACCCTCCACCATTAGTGACCGTTTCACTCTGGTGATCACTGGTTCTTATACTTTGTCAAGTTTGTCCCTAACTTTCTTAGCAGATCTATTGTTATCTACATCTTTAAAAGTAATTCTGCTGTTATCTTAACTTCCAAGGGTAGGTAGTTACGAGCAACATCCAATAAATTATGGTAAACTAGCTGTTGCCAGCGGCTTCGCCCGCGTGTAATTTGAAAATTATCTTACGAGAACATTAAATCGGGATAAGACTATCCTATGTGTTAATCCAGGTTCTGAACTGTCTGTAGTTTCGTCCGTTCAGTAGTTTTTATCCATCCTGACTTTTCATCTTTATAATGTAAGTTAGATTAGCTTCGTAAGATGTAAGATATGTCCTCACTTAGTCTATAAAAGGGTTTTTGGAGTGGCTTCACTTTCCACTTTTTTTTAAATTACACAATTTTCGTCAGGCCCTGAGCAGGTCGCTTTATGTAGCTGCTGACCCTCTGAAAAGAAAAAAGCGTGAGTATATACATGTCTCTCATTCAATTTTTAAAGACCAATATTTATCCTAATGATACGTGTATAATTATTCAAAGAACATAAACAAACAGATCAATATGCCTCTCCTCGTATCTCTTTCCGGACTCCCCTCTGTTTGCTGACAGGCGTCAGATGTCTGTCAACACGTCTGCCAACCCCACATTGTTGGAGGCGTGAATAATGTATCCGCGACCGTCTGTCTGTCTGTTGCTGTGTATCGATCCAGACCAAAATGTCTACTATGTGTAGACCAAGGGATTAGCAATGGAATTATAATGGACCTGCATTTAGTGAGAATTAAATTAAACTGTTATAGGCTTAGCTGGGAAAGGGCTCAATGGCTCTTTATGCAAACACTGAGCGATATTGTTTTTGACAATTTAAAAGTGTTTGTTGTAACTGTACTACTTGAAATAAATGCTTCGATTTTGATACTTAAATAACGTAGACTGTTGGGAAACTGCACCAGCGCCAATTCTGTGTTCTGCTTCTAAAGACCAAAATATAAAGGACCATTTTTATCTCCATCATATTTTGTCTTTTCCATACCTGACATACATGCATAGATAAACGTATGCATTTCTCTTATAGTTAAAGGCAGAAACTACAGACAGTCACCTACAGGGTACACTGCTTACATATTCTTTGCTTTGTTCACATTTGTTTTCCATAGGTATGTTTTATCACTGGGAAATTCAATCAAGATATGTTTAAAGTAAAAATACTCATAAGTACTTCAAAAGGAATCGTCGCTTAAAAGCTCTTAATACGCAAATTAAATACGTACATCATACGGATTCATTTTCCAGTCCTCTCTTCCTTTTAATCTGAATGCTCAGATATTAAAATTGGCGGAACTGAAATATTAGCTCTTTCACAAGGAATGGAACGGTGATCAAAGCTGAGATATGCTAAAGCCAGACATAAAATGCCGATGATATTGAGTCTAACGTGGTCTGACTGGCGCCAACTTCGTACATAGGCTTTCGTTTGTGTATGTAGATGTTTGGAATAAGTGCAGGCACTGAGCCTTAGTTGTATCCTGTTCTAGTATGGAATAAGGATCTTTGAACTGGTTTATTTTCTAGTTTAAGTTTATCAAGTTTTGGAGTGTGACTGGAATCTTTACTAATATTATAGATGCAAAACTGAGTTTGTCACAATGGGATCCTGGAGATGCTTATAGGCTACGTCTTTATACGCATATACGCATATAACTTAAAAGGAGAGAAATTAATGGGGAGACCAGTGACGTCATGGGCAAAAACGTTCAAAATAAAATTAACCTTTGGTAGAGACAAGATAAGGTTCTCAAGTTGTAATTAGTATCTCAAGTTCTGAATAGAGCTGTCGTTTCTAATCTGGTGTTGGAAAGGAACGCGGAATTGCAGTTTCGTGTGTGGTCATGCCACAAATCAAGATTAAAAGCTCTTCGATTTGAAACATTTGTCGTGCTAATAAATTAGCTGAAACCTCTGGATCAGCATGATTTGTTGCCACCAAATCTTCCTTCATCATTCCATGCATAGTGACTGAACAAACACATTCAAAGGAATCGTAAATCTGAACGAATCGTAACCGCGCGTAACCGTCGATTATAATTTACTGCTCGGACGGTATACGGTCCGTAACCGATGGGTATCTGCTATCTGCTGCGTGGTGGAACCCAGCTGAAGTGTCGATGGCTTGTTGTATTTTTGGTTTAACTGCTACAGGGAAGGCATCTTGGGAATATTGTGATTCTAGAGATGGATCGTACGGATACAGTCGCTCCGAAAGGTTTAAGGTATGACCAAATTTCAGCTTGAGCAAATAGACTCAACTGTGGTAAAAACACTTGCTTTTATAGTATAGATAAGGTGTCAGAATTATTTGACCACTCCGTTTTGCAGGATTGAACTACGATATGATCTGTCAGCACAATGACGGGGCCCCCTTAGGGGGTCAAAGCCAGCCGGGATCTCGGGACTATCGAGCTACCGTGACCCTGAAACGTAAAGGGCTATTGAAGGAAAGCGTGGATTTCAGTCAGTATATATTACAAGTCTGACAGTCCCTCCTGCCCTGCCCAGCCCTGCCCTGCCCTGCCCTGGGTGGGAGGACTCTGATGATTTTACCACACTAAAAGAAAAATGATTGCACAAGCAATGAACGAGCAACGGCCCTGGGTTAAGACACCAGTGGGTTATAACGATGATGCATAATTCTCAATTGGTTTAGAACAGCCTATCATTTCAATAGAACGGAAACCACAAAGAGGTATCTGAAGCGAACTTGAAACATTCAGACCTAAAATACAGCTCTTTATCTAAAACCGACATTACTCAACAATAAATCACAGTTGAATCATACAAAAAAAATGTTGGTTCAATAATATATTTTTGCTACTGAGTTACGAGTAGATAGCACGAGCGCACGTGTCGGATGATTCAATATGCTAGTTATAATATAAACAAATGTATTTATAGCCTTTATAAATAATCAGATCCCTGAAGGTGCTGGGTATGTTTAGAAACTCCATGGTGGGCTATTTGCGGCCCTGACAATGTTATGGTGTAGGGTTTCCATTTGCCTTAGCGTGATAGGTTCAAGTTCGAGTAGAAGTTGTTTAACTGTCGAGTCATACTTTCTAAGCTTTGAACTTCGTTGATAAAGTTATTATACAGTCTAAACAGTTGCTTAACTTGCAAGAGGTAAAATCGCAGTCAGAGCTTTCATTTTTGTTCTAATAGGCCTAGGATGGTAATCATCATCATCGGCCTGTATTTTTCAAGCTAGACATAGCCTCTCCCAATATACGCCACTGAGTCCTGTCCTAAGCTTTCCTCATTTAGTTCCTTGGATTTTAGTCAGTACGAGTCTGACAGTCCCTCCCGCTCTGCCCTGGGTGGGAGGACTAATTTGATGATTTTATGACTTTTACTCATCTAGTTTCGGCCGGCTGCCTTTCACAGGCCGTCTTTCCACCTGGATGGTCAATGTCTGTAAATTTGGGTAATATCTCTATTTGGTCGTTGTGAAAGTTGAAGGTACATCATCAATTGTTTCATCCTTCTGTTGAATCCCTTCCGAGCTTACAATCCCAGAATAGCGTCCGAAGGGCATACTACAATAAATTCCATTAGTCCACAAACAAAGTGTTTAACATTCCAGCCGTTAAGTTGCCAATCTCAATATAGTTGTAGACTCAAATAGGAGTCGGGCTCAGTAAATTAACTAATAAAACGGCTAAGTGGATGACGCCATACGGCCGAGTCGGCGCCTCGCAGACCTACCCTGGAGCGCTGAGATTTTTATATGAATGGAGTGCTGTCGGATTCATATTTGGTCCTTCGAGTCTTTGTTGCTATCAAGGGTGGATTGACTGCGATTACACTGTAGTTTTATCCTTAGCTGCTTTAGCGGAAACTTTGTATGACATTTGACGTGTGGTTACAATTTTTTTTATTATATTCTATAATTTTTCAGTCGGTAGCTGTCCACTCGTAAAATTTTTAGTCTACCTTTGGTACCCCGTTCAGTTTCGGCTGTGTCTGTCTGTGCAAAATGGTAATCGCCTACGATTCTAGCTGTAGTGCATAAAGCAGATAGGTTTTGTTATAATTTGTCACAGTCTTCACAATCTTGAATTGTACGGTACCCTTATTTCATGGCTTTAAGTTCAATTTGTTTTTACTGACTAATTTGTGTACGGAGATTTGCTATAAGATAAAATTTTCGGCCAATAATCATCAATTAACAACTTTTTGTGTACTTAGTATCAACCACAGCTTCTTACTGTTTTGCGATTACTTTTGCTATACTTTCGATGCTATTAGCTCGCATTACGTAGTACTTGCAATGTCAACATAAACGCTCTTACTCACCGGCAGCATGCCAAACGTGGTAATCAATAAAACAATGAGTTCGATGACTTTCTCCAACTTTGGAACTGACACATACACTCGCCATGTTTGGCACTAGACGCCTGTAGATCGTAAACTGCATGATCTAGTGCCTTGTTGCTACTCTTTCGCAAATATTTACCAAATAAACTCCCGAATATGGCAAAATATTTACAAAGTATCGCAGTTTGTCATAGCAAGTTGTATATTCACGCGTTTTGCAAAGTAGGTCTACGCAGTTGCTCTTGAGGTCATCGCCCTCGGCGTCTGGTTTTGGTACTTATGTAAGTACATTTTGTGTTACTATAAGAGGAAGTTGTAACTTGTAATACACTTATGGCTGTTCATCTGTCGAGAGCGTAGAGTAGGTTTTGCTCTAAATAAAGATTTAAATTACCTTGTTCTAGTTTCGAGCAGTTTTATTGTCCATTATACTCGATAGATCGTCAAGGTACCAAGTTCTTTCTACCTTCTGTGTCCCGGTTGTCAATTACGAATATTCTATTAAATGATTTCAGCGACAAGATCACGTTCTGTACCATTTACATTTGTATTTATATCAGCTCCTACAAATAGTATTTCATAAAACACATTTTGCATCTTAATTACATATTCATCTAAAAGGAACTTGAGAATATTCGTATCTAAATTAAAATCACCACCCGTTCCCATCAATCAGATTAATGTTACAACCATTTCCTCCTGAAGTTCACTGAGTTCCCCTTTACGTCAACTTTACCTAACTTCATTACCCTGTTTAAATAAGGTTCCCGAAGCCCCAGACTGCCAGTTACCCGCACTATTGTCACTTTAATTAGCTGAAGCGCCGTCTAGTCTAACTGAATCTATCTCGGTAGGCTAAATGAGATCGCTGGTTAGTTGCAATGAGATTCTAGATTGGAAGCTGTGGCTTGTATTGTTCTTTAGAGGGTCTGTTTTAACTGTTTCTGTGTTGATTACTGGGGTTTGCTTTTGTTTGGTGTTAATGTTAGGTAGTAGGGCTTCGGGATATGTTTGTTTGAATGTTCAGTTGTTTATTGTTCTTTATACTGATCACCTATCAACTCTATTTATCTCGCTACATGTGGGATTTTATTTGATTTATTAGTAAGAGCATTTCGTACATCACTGTCTTCTGACTAAAACGTTCTTAAACCTTCTACAGAACTCTCTTCTCACGATTTTGGACAATTTCGTTTTCTACTTCTGTCAATTACTTCATTTGATTCGAGACATAGAATAACAATGTCATATTATAGTTATCCACCTGTAGAATTTAATAATTAATCCTACCATCGTACCATTATGTCACGGTACCTTCAGCTCTTTACCAATTGACCTCAGCACAGAATATATTATGCTAATATAAAGCGCCGGCTGACTCAACTGTAGGGCCGTTTAAAGTTTCTATTGAATGACTGAATTAGCATCAATCGCCATGATGTCACTTCGTTGTGGACGGTCAGGGGCTGGCAATGATTTATTTTAAGTGCTGAGCTTAGAGTCTGTGTCAGTATGGTAATGATGAAGGTCACTGTTAACATGAAATAACTATGGGTTTTGTTTGAGGTATGTTATGTTATTGTGCTGAAATACAATTGTGACTGCGCAGTGTTTTTTTTTGACTTGGGGAAACCATCCTGTTATATGTACGTTAAAACCTCTACTGTTAGATGTGGGTTTTTTTTCTAAAAAAACACCTCTGATGAATTTCGACGAACCTCTTATACCAATTTTAAAATGTTTAATTGACTTTCTTATCCTATTTTATCCATGTTATTAACTTATGCAAACTACGCATTAAATAAACATAGAATTCTGTTTACACTTGCAAATTAATTGTATTAGCAATTTAAACGGTTTTTCTTATCTACGAGCCAGCTTCTCCTTACGAAGTCATTGTAAATTCACGCAGAATTTGCACATAACTTAGGCTGAAGGCTTTACCGGGCAATTTGGCAGAGGCCTAATGCCCATAATTTGAGCATGAAGAGCTAAGTTAATTGGCATGAGGGATAAATATCGTGGTGGTATGGTCACAATGAGAGTTTATTACATATTATGGGGATAAATGTGAAACTGCAGAACGTTTCAAAAATCCTTTATACTTGGGGCAGCTATTTGAAACAAAATTATCATTCTATTGAAAAACATTCCATTCCGCTTGCTATGCTTCGCGTATAAACTTTCACAATACCGTAGAAAAGTATTTCCAAATCAAAATATAAAGTTAGGAGTAAGTTTCAAGAGCACAATCGATCGTTGTCACTCAATTAGCAAGTTAACTGTACAGACTGTCAGTTCTGAGCTTCGGGCCACGTGGAAACTTGTTTGCATAACTATTAGTAAGTTTATGTGGTTCTATGCCAAGAATAGACTACAATTTGAACCCTCAAGGCCCAAAATTAACACTACCGGGTCATAATTATTATGAAATTTTAACATCTTCCTACCCTTATCCCAAAGTAGGAGACGGCCATGTTTGCCGCCACGCTTTCATTTACTCGCATTTCTTTATTTTCTGTTTGAATGTGGCAGTTTTCATGACATTTTAAGGCTTGTGGCTGGTCACTGATAACCAAGTTTGGTCTTAGTAGTCGATATTAAGTCAAACTGTGCCCCCATTTCCTCAATCGATTCTTATTTTTACACCTATAGGAGTTGATTCATTTCGATACGAAAATAGAAATACTACGAATGCACTGCAACGAAGTAGTAAATCAAATACCTCGTAAATACTGGTATGAAACATCGCTGTTTACTCAATAAATCGATACTGTCCAATAAACTTATCGATATCTAAACAACAAGAGAATACACAGGGAGTTATGTTCTTAGGTCGTGAATACACAGTCCACCTAAAATCAGGTAAACTCAAAATCAGACGAATTATTCTACAAAATAGTAGTTAAGTTTGAATAAATGCAAAAACATCGGTATGAAACTTTTTGGGAAACCATTAACCTGAGAATTTTCAATGCTAACCTGTATTCGGCAAGTTTATAGCTACGAAACCCTACATAAAATTTCCTGCTAAACCCGAAGAAGTCCGTAGTTCATATGCTCCCAGCCTTACTGAGTCAGATTTGGCTGTCTGCCAGCATTTGCCATATTCCGACAAAATGTCTATTAAGCGTGTATCCGAAACATTAAACAAATTACAGGGTTCTGGCTGTTAAGCCGCTGAAGTTTCTGCGAATGAAGATATTTAGACGTAACGCCAGTTCGACCGTCCGAACGTTTTATGAACGGTGCTATGGTTTGATGGTTGTAAATGTAGGACTTCTGTTATGAGTTAGTCGTAAGAATTTGGGAGGAAACTGTAATTTTGTGAAGTATTGAAGTGTTAAATACAGCGAGAGATTTTCTTCGAACTTTCAGATACGTTTTCGACGTCTTTTGATGATTTCGAAGAAGAGGAGGGACACAGGCTGAAGTTCTGTAATTTCCAAGACTTACCTGTATAAATCAAATTTCTTTTATATCCTGTTGCCACACCGCGTGTTCAGTTGTGGCGTAGCGCGGCAGACTAAATTCAATTGTAAAAATTATGGGCGCAGACTCTCGGTTATTACAGCAGGAGGTACGAATAACACAATTATGGTCTGTGGTTCATTCGGAAGACAAGTAGAGAGAAAATTTTGCTTTCGGCACTATTTCTACAGTATCTTAAAATTATCGATCGTCCAATAGGCAAGTAAGAACTTCGAGGCTGTAAAGTATCTAATTTATATTCAGTACTTTAGTATTCACCCCGAAAACAATAAGATAATGACAAGCATGTTAATTTTTATTTGTGGCAGAACGCTCTTCAAGGTGACATCATATGACTTTGATTATTCTAATATCACAGTTCTTCAACGTCATTCTGCCGCTTGACAACCGAAAACAAGAAACATTTTTGACTTTCATTTTTTAAATTTCTTGTTCAGACGGCAGCACATTAACCTACCTCAAACTGTCAAATGACTTTATTTTCAACCTTATTACAATAGTAGAAGGTTAATATTCGATTGGTAAAATTTGACAGATTCGGGTAGGTTGACCTGGTGGTGTCATCACCAATGTACCATCGATTTGCTTAAAACATCCAAAATGATGGCAGACATGTTGTCGAAGCCAATCTTGAAAACTATCGCAGTAAATTCAAGTTCACAACTATTACTTGACAATAATTGTGGTCGTCGCGACGGCAAAGCAATCAAATGGCTTCTCAAGTACATAATCGTTGTACGAACGGACTCGCTTTAATTGTATAATAACACGCTATAAAAGTAACGGACACTGTATTAGAAGAAGTATATGGAAGGATGGTACATAAATATTTAAACACTACTTGAATTGTAAAGGTTTTATAAGTCTATCTAATCAGTCTAGAGTACTCTGTTGCTGACTATAAGCCTCCAAGTCCAAAATATATTGTAGTGTCCACTGCCTATAGAGGTAGGTGGAAACTACAGAAAGACAACAACATCGATCGTTAAATATAGTCTTTTTTTCTGTTTTTCTATGTGTAGACTGCCAAAAACTTAAACAGACATGGATAGTAGATAGTATGGTAGACCTATAAATGCCCTTAGCATTGCAAGCCACCTACAAGCAATTTTGAGGATATTATAATAGAAAATTTCCACCATTCATATGTTTTTAGTGTAGGTTGACACTGACATACTGCATAATAGACAGTGCTATCAATATATATTTATGTCTACCATATGCCATCAACAGACGTAGTTGCCAGTGAAGGGATGGCCGTAATTCATTTAAGTTAGCCGACTAACACCAGGTTAGATAATTTAGTTATCGCACGAGATTGCCTCTGTGCTCGATTAATGGCAACAGTTTCATCTCCATTAGGGCTTAATCATTGGAGAATAGTGCGCCTTTGTGACTGAAGATCCATACCTGGAATACAGATTACTATTTTCCTTATTGTAAATGCCCGAATGCGATTTAAAAGCATCTAAATGTGTTAAAATTAAAGATGGAAAACCCGAATAGCGTTTCCACAAAACACTTATCATCGGGGTATTCCTCTGTAGGGCCGTTACTTCGCTCTTTCCTGTCTCTGACTATTTGGATCCAAAGTTTTCGGTAGTCTAACGCATCGCAGAGTTGTGTTTGGATCCTAGCGTAAGTACAGTATTTCCTAGGTTATATAATTGAGGAGAATGAATCCTGCACCATTCCAAACACCACATAGTACTAAGTTCGTCAACAATGGGTTCCCACGTTGCGCACAGTCGATCCATGCCATTGTATCGTACGAGCTATCGTCTTGTGCAATATACGTCCGTGTGGCTATATCTGAGGTCGAGGATGATTCCAGTCGTGTTAGTCATCGTATGGGCCTTAGAGATAAATACTGAAGTTACATCTCTGATGTGTCAATCGGGTTGTCGTGGATGTGATATTTGTCACCAACTAATGAAAATCGAGTATCCATATCATCATTTTGCGCGTCGTTCCAGAGAAGCCACTGCGGAAATTATCGACCTTTATCTAAAGCGTTATTTTTACGTGTATCAATAAAGCTGGGGTACTTCTAATTTACAACCAAAGTTCCTACATCATGTGACGCTGTATTGTTAGACACGACCACACAACAGATACAGTTTAATGTATCGCTATTAACTGTTTGATCGGTTTTCCTCGTTCATGGGGCTATTACAATGTTTATTAGCTCAGTTCCTATATAAACTCCATTGCAAGTTTAGTTGTTTTCGTTGCGAAGAGAAACTTGTAAACTGCAGACATTGTTGAGAATGCATTCACTGGCTTGGTGCATTAAAATAGACTGCATGAATAGTGATGTTTAAATTGCTATGATCCAGGGCAGTTTATTCTGCTGCACCATCTTCCTTCCTTTCTTCTTTCTTTTCGCAGTTTACTTCTGGATAAAGGTCCCTCTCAACAATATCCTGTTCTTCTTCTTCCGAATCCAGACTGATTCAGTCATCTTTTTGCCTGTTACAACGTTCCGGTTGGATATTATATCACTAAATAAGATTAAGGAGAAATACCAAAGTATTTAATGATTCCTTTGCAGTGAGCTCCGCTACCAACATTGCTCATTGCCCATTTCACTAAGAATTGAGTTATTCTCGTATGAGTCTCGCGGAGGAGACGAATCTATCATGACTCAGATGTGTTTTTGTTTGAATATTCATACACAAATGTTCGTTAGTGGTGTTTATAATAAAACGAATGATAATTGTAATTGTGTGGGCCATCTTCAGTGCCAATGAAGTGACCTCTCAGTTAATAGGCCACGGCTTTAGTCATCGTTATTAAATGTCTCATCTTATTAAATTATTGTTTGTATTTGGAAAACTGTTTTATTGCGAGTGTATCTCGGCTAATCTAAAGCGTTGAGCAGAAGGATTTATCGTTCAGACAGATATGACTACTGACCAATTGAATGGCCGCTGGTTGCTGTTTATTTTCTTTAAAAGTTCTCCAAAAAATATATTGTCTGCTAAGCGCATTAGCTTTAACTATAAGAATCTGGTATCCTAATTGAGAAAAATACAGTTCCCTGTACCATGGCGAGAAAAGTCTGGTTTACTTCTAATAACTCATGACCCAATATACTTAATATGTTTTCTGGGCGCAAGCCTTCCCAAACTGTATAATTGAATTACCTTAACCTACTTACGCCGTCCCGTCTCTCAAAACAGAACGATAAACCTCAATTACGCCAATAAAATATCCTTGAATAAAAATGCCTAATAAAACGATTTCCTCATTCCAGGGTCTGAAGGTCGCGCGGCAAGATGCCGGAGGGAGTGGCCAAAGAGGGCGATGCGAAGGGCAAGGCCAAGGAGGCCTCCCCGCGGCGTCGCCCTTCTGGCAACGTCGCCAGGGTACGGGTGGAGCTGCTGGATGGCTCCATCATGGAACTGGATGTCGATGTAAGTGGAAATTGCTTGAAGGGGCTGACTACATTTTCTTTTTAGCATAAAATGTCATTTAAAGAAACTGTTGTTGCCATAAGTACAGATGCCGCATATGAGGAGTACCCCAAAATTGGTTATTGGAAAATTGGGGGACATTGTTTTTGAGGGGATAGTTGGAGGGAAAATTCTGGGTGAATTAGACATAAGTTGTAAATATGCCCCAGAAAAGTATGAGAACCAACATATGGTTCTAATCGGTCGATCAAAACTAATCAGGAATATTGATCAGATAAATAAACGGCTACGCTACTGCTTATTTAGCTATTACTCATTCGATATAAATAGGTAGAAAGAAACCTTTTAGTTCCTCAAGTTAGTAACTGAGTAATTTACAGGATTCTTTGTAGTCTACATTCCGCCTTTAGAGTACAATGTTTTATTTTACTTACTTTGACTACCCAGCTTGTTGGCAAAAGATTAGCTTCTGTCCATTGCGGCTACTATAAGTTTTGAGTTATCGACCTTTTATGTTGCACTTGCCATGATTCTGTTCCTATATTACCCCAAGGATTACGGTTTAAAATGTCTCCGGCATTAAATTCGCTTCATTCTCTACAGTGTTTTTTGTCCTTAAAGTTTTAAATTGGCGCTACCCTTTAACGTCTATTCATTTTCCACCTTCCAGAGAAAGATCCGCGGACAGGAGCTGCTGGGGAAAGTCTGTGACAAACTGAACCTGGTGGAGAAGGATTACTTCGGGTTGCTGTACGAAGACCGCGGTGACCCACGTGTGTGGGTCGACCTCGAGAAGAGGCTCTCTAAGATGCTGAAATGTGAGTAAATGCTTATTGATATTGCGGGTTCCAAGACAGTTCAATGAAATTTATCGAGACTGCATGACATGGCATACATAATTATTTCGGGGTTGAATATTTATGAATGTAAGTTTAAATGTTTGTAAGCTCACGGTACAGGAGAAAGTCCTAGAGTGGGGTTATCTTCCTTTTATTCAGAACAAAAAAATATACCACTGTGAATTCATTACAGCAATTTAGGCCTGGCTTGTGTGTGACAGAGAATAAGGTGATGTGGCGCAGCCTGTGGGAGAGGCCTGTGTCCAGTAGTAGACTGAGTTGATTGCGTCAGATCAGATTCTCGCCTGATGGTAAGCTAAGATGTGTCGTCTTGTCAACATTCTTAACTTTTTATGCATTTAATTGCAGACGAGCCCTGGTCAGTGCGGTTCTCAGTGAAGTTCTACCCGCCGGAGCCAGCACAGCTGCAGGAGGAGCTCACGCGGTACCAACTGGTGCTGGCAGTCAGGAAAGACCTGCTGGAAGGTAAGAGACTTTATGATATCTAGTGTACTGCAGGAATATACGCAGTAATCGTGCATGACGAGATCAATACTGATAGAATTTGTCCTTTTGTTTTTTTTTTATCCTGGTAAAATCATCAAATGAGTCCTCCCACCCTACTGTCAGACTTGTACTGACTAAAATCCACAGTGTCCTTCAATAGCCCTTTACGTACCGGGGTCACGGTAATCCGTTAGTCCCGCGACCTAGAATTTGTCCTTAAGTTTTAATAAATAAACTAACAATACTCGTATTTTATGTAAACTTTCGACAGTAGCAGTTTTATGCTACTATCAGGATAAACCAATGGCATAGTTTTACCTAACAGTACAGCTATCAGTAGATTTTCTATTGCATTATTTTTTCTTGTTGTTTGTATATGCATCATACTTAAGCTTCTCCAAAAACCATCATATATCCATAGGTAATTTGTTTTATTCTAGTTGAGATCTGAGTTTGTTACGGCTGTTTCCTCTCATAGGTGTCAGGTACAAAACACCGGCCTCATCTAGTTTGTCTCTTGGAAATCTACTAACATAAATCTACTTCCGCAGGTCGTCTCCCCTGCTCGACAGTGACGCACGCGCTGCTGGCCAGCTACCTGCTGCAGTCGGAGCTGGGCGACTACGAGCCCTCCGAGGTGGGCGCCGGGCTGTGCAGGCAGCTCAAGCTGGTGCCGGCCGCCGCCGCCACGCCCGACCTGGAGGAGAAGGTGCTGGAGCTGCACAAGACACACCGGTACGTGGACCAACGCTACCCAGGCACAGGGCGCAGATCCTGGGTGGGCACAGAAATGGCCCAACCGGGACCACAATTCTCCAGACTAGGTGTGGTCCTGGTCTGGTCAAAAAGAGAAGGCCACAGGGCGCAGACCCTGTAGGGGCGCACAAATGGCCAAATCAGGACCACGATTGGCCAGACCAGGGTCACAATTGGCCAGACCAGGAACACCATTTGCCAGACCTGGGTGCAGTTAAAGAAACTTGCACTGGCCCTATTAAAAGCTAGTTACGGCACTGCGTGAACTCCAAAAAACCTGGACCCGTTACTTCCATTACTGATTTAAAGATCGATGATTTTATATGATCACTGCTATAGAATACATTTTTCGAATTAAACCGATCTCGTATCACCAATCAATATGTAGTTAGATAAAAAAAAATCAATCTTGAAATACTTTACAAATTGAATTTTATCCTTACCATACACCTAAAGTATCAACAATAGCATTCCTATATTTCAAACAAATTATATGATCTCTCCCACAGAGGTCAGACTCCAGCAGAAGCCGAGCTGAATTACCTGGAGAACGCGAAGAAGCTGGCGATGTACGGTGTGGACCTCCACCCCGCCAAGGACTCGGAGAACGTGGATATTACGCTGGGAGTGTGCTCCTCTGGCCTGCTCGTGCATCGAGAAAAGTAAGTACATTTAGAAGGTTTTGGACACTCAAAAAACATGTGGTCTACATAATATAAATAGCTGTTGCCAGGGGCTTCACTCGCTACAACTCGAAAACTATCCTACGGGAAGATCAAACCGAGATGAAAAATATTGTATCTGGATATAAACAATAATCCAGGTTTTAAACTATCTGTATACCAAATCCGTTCTGTAGTTTTTGCGTGAAAGAGTAAGAAACATTCATCCATCCTCGCATACTTATTGCTAGGATGGAGGCCGTGATAACAGATACTGACCAGACAAGTTACGTGCTGAGAAACTTTTATAGAACACGACCTAAGGACATTGCTACTTAAATATAACCCATTTGTTTTATCAGTTAAAAATAAATGATACCAAAAATCAGTAATAAGTGGAAAGATTAGAGGGTAACATTGAAAATCAGATAAAACAAATGATAAAATCTGCCACAAAAATACACTGATCATCGTTAATTTTGACTTAAAATTTATCTTTGCTACAGACTACGCATCAACCGCTTCGCGTGGCCAAAGATCCTGAAGATCAGCTACAAACGTCACAACTTCTACGTGAAGCTGCGTCCGGGCGAGTTCGAGCAGTTCGAGTCCACGGTCGGCTTCAAGCTCGCCAACCATCGCGCTGCCAAGAAGCTGTGGAAGACCTGTGTGGAACATCATACGTTCTTCAGGTACGTCCTCTGCTAGGGGTGAAGTATCACCGACTGGTCCTGTGTTTGCATTCTACAGTTCCCTAAGATCTCGCTATAGGTTCTAGAAATTGTTGTTTTCATCGGCTGGTAGCGGCACAGTACAGTAAAAAAATAGTATTGGAGTGGAGTGCAATATCATGCACATATGCCTATAATGCAAATAAAATCAAAATCCTGTATTGTGTTATTAATGTTGCAAAGGATACAGAAAAAATAAATAGAAATTGTTGGGCAGTAAGAATTTACCAGAATTTTTTTTGTCTGTCCTTTGGGTTATCTTGAAGATCTATTGTCGCTTTGATGTACTTATATTCCCGTACAGACAGCTTCACGATGTACCTCTCTTGAAAGCGTAGATGCTCTCAAAGGGAGTTAGACACATCGTGACACTGTCATACTAAGGATACAAAAGGATAGAAGGGGGGTTAAGCTTTTTTGCGAAATCGCGTGTTGTGTTCAGACATTGAACTTCACGATACCATTTAACCGTGTTTACCTCCCCAGACTGATGTCTCCGGAGCCGGCCACGAAGTCCACCCTGTTCCCGCGGCTGGGCTCCCGCTTCCGCTACTCTGGCCGCACTCACTACGAGTCCCGCGCCGCGCCTCCTCAGCGTCCTCCGCCTCACTTCGCGCGCACGCTGTCCAACAGGAAGCTGTCCTCGCGCAGCATGGATGGTGAGTAACTGACTATTATACGGAAGTCTCTTCTCTGACAAGGCTGCAGGCAAGTCTGCAAATATGCCCGACGCACCTAGAAACTATAGGCTGTGCAATGTTTGTGTGTTAGGAAAGTCTCAGTCTGGCAGACTTACAGAGTCATTTTGATTGCGCAAGCACGTCTCCATATACAACAAACTGATGAGTCTATGTGGTGTATTGTGGCGATAGATTTAGTCGTAAAAACGTGGGTTTTACGAGCATGTACACGTATAGTGAATTCTCCGGTTTATGTAACTTGTCTTATGAAAGTTTGGCATCGTTACTTTCCAAATACAGCGAGTCTTTTGCTATTAACTGAGAGTAAATCTGATTTAAATTGTAACGATAAAAACATAAAAGGTACCATTCAGTAGGGGGTTGGGTTCCGACCCCCAAATAATTTGAACATTTTTATTGACAAAAAATGAGCAAGCTCTCCCCCGTAGGTTTGTCCGCAACAGATTTTATTGCGATTCTCACCAATAGACCAAGTTATTCAAAAGGAAGGTTTATTTGTATAATGTTTGATACTTATACAAATATATTAAACCCGTGCGAAGCCGGGCGAGTCGCTAGTGAATAATCCACACAGCACAAAATGAGTAACAAATAAAAATGACTGATACGCAATCATAATTAGGTATCTGTTTGGAACAACATCTTTTTCTCACTCATTTGTCATCACCTTTCATTCATCTGCCAATATCATCATCACCAGGAATTCTCATGAAAATGACGTCATGAACACATCATCTGAGTACTGAGAAATGCCCTCTCTTGATTATTCGCTAATGTTTATATTTACAAGTCAACGTGGTCACTCACTGATTATAATTGTTTATATTTAGATGTTACTTCGGTCGCAAAAAACGTAGGAATCTGAGAATTTCCGCGTAACTGCTGAAAATTATGCGTTTTGGATTTTTTTTATTACACTGATGTCATTTTACATATCTGCGTTTTAGGATACTATACTATTGCATTCTGGTTTGTCTCTGGTATCAATAGTAATATTATAAAGACACAGGATGCATTCCTAAATATATTTAAAATTTTGCGAAATTTTGTAGGTATAGAGATAGGTCTGGAATCAAATATAGGATATCTATCATCCTGATATAACGTTCTTTTTTTTATCGTGGTAAAATCATCATATGAGTCCTCCCACCCAGGGCAGGGCGGGAGGGACTGTCAGACTCGTACTGACTAAAATCCACGGTGTCCTTCAATAGCCCTTTACGTTCCGGGGTCATAGTAATTCGTACAGTCCCGTGACCCTGGTATAACGTTCCTGGGAAATAACTACGCATACACGCTGAGAAAGCTTAATATTTTGTTGAATTGATGGACAGCCTTGTCTTGAATAACCAAAGTGTTTTTAGCGATTTAAATGGGCAATGGCGATTTGCGGACATGGAGATTTAAAAAAAAGTTTTTTTTTTTATTATTGAAAAAAAAAAGTATCTTTTCCAATTTGGTGGCCTACCATGACGTCTTAAAGCATGAGTAGTTCCGCTGAGGGAAAGAGACATAGCTATACAAGTCGTCTAGCTCCATCTCGTTCCCTGAGCCGAACTACTCACGTTATGTTGAACTACTAAAAAATTGCTTAAAACTTTATATTGTAAAAGATTTATACAACCACGTAATATTTCTAAATAAAGGGCTCTTCTCATCGACACAAAGGTCAACAAACGCCTAATAAAATCTAGCTCGCCAATAAAATTAACGGCTGTCAACACTACATTAGGAGTCACGGCCAAAACAATTACACGAACTGAAATACAGCGTCGGTGTACTTACAGAGAAATGGCTGTACTATCACACTACATAGGATAGTTACAGTAGTTCCACTCCGTATAATGTAGCTGAAAATTAATATTTTTTACCCTCTCTTACCTCTTTGTCAGCTAAGGTATCCCTTATCGTAGCTAGACTTAACAATCATAATCATGATTTTTGCTTGTCAGTAAATACAGAGCACCATAATCTAAAGAATTTTGCAGAAGAATCGGAAAAGTTATTAAAAAAACTAGGTAATAAGTAACGGTCGCGGGACTGTACGAATTACCGTGACCCCGGAACGTAAAGGGCTATTGAAGGACACCGTGGATTTTAGTCAGTACGAGTCTGACAGTCCCTCCCGCTCTGCCCTGGGTGGGAGGACTCATTTGATGATTTTACCACGATAAAAAAAAAGGTTATAAGTAACACGGCACGAAAACCGTACACTTACCGATAGACAGACCTCGGTAATAGTTAATGAACTTTAGTGACACATCCAAAGACAGATTAAGACAAACGTTACTTAACTTTGCTCACCCATCCAAAGATAGACCTAATCAAAAAGAGTCCCTATAATCTGACGGCTAACCGTATCACCGCGCGAGCTCATTGGTCATATCAAATAGCGTTATTTGATTTGACCATCCTTTTCCACTTTCGTTTACAGTAGGAAAGATATTACACATCAAAAATATTGGTGACATTATCACCATCCATATACTGGTCATTAGACGTTATAGCTCTATGATGCAGGCAATTTTTTGTACGAATTCTGCGTTTTCTCTATAAACTAAAGAAAATAAACATACAGACACGACCTTGACTGTGCCGGTAAATAGGTTGACTCACGTTATATTTGTCATTATGCCAAACTGATGCACTGGATGGTGTTATGAAAGAGGTGATAATTCGTGACTAAATCGGGAATATTTACAGATTTTGTTAGCGTGGTCAAATTCAACAAAAATATAACACTCTCTTTTTTAGGCAGTCGTGTAAAACTAAACACTGATATCATGAATTTTATTAAACATTTTCTGATTTGGACTACCTACAAAGTGAAGTACAAAAGTAAACAGCACAACTTGCCATTATGTGTCCAATTCCTTAAATCGGTCAAAATCAAAATCAAATCATTTATTTCAACTAGGCCAATTACAGGCACTTTTGAATTGTCAAAAGACATATAATAAAACTAGTACAAAAATAGTTATGGTGCTACAGTCCCAGTCACAAGACATAAAAACTGTGAAAGTACCGTAGGTGCTCATTCCAAAACGTAGATCACTATGGAGAAGAATGAGCAAGAAACTCCATGGACACTCTTTTTTAATCGCCAATTTTTTTTTTCTTCAACTTTATTGTGATTGTAGAAGGTTCATGTTCGATTGAGAAATTTGACAGATTGAGGTAGGTTGATGTGATGTCGCCTATATATTTTGATCTTACAAAGAGGAGGCTTGGGCTCTAGAAGTAGAATCATTATAAATAGATTTTTGGATCAGAGTAATAAATCACCAAATCATATAAGGTTAAATATTCACTGTCATGATGATGCAATAGGCAGGTGTATTTTACACTTGCCTATCGCGTCTTAAACATTAAATTCACATTAATTTCTGACCCAGTTTTACGTCATAAAACAACATGATTCATATTTGCTTAAAACTTTAATTCATAGATCATTTAATACTGTATTTATATGCCAATCTGATCGTAAAACTGTGAATCAACTGTCAGTTCCAGAAATCAAATCAAATAGGTCACTGTTATCTTACGAATGGATCTATTTTAATGCATTTGATGAAATAGAAAATTGTTATGTAAGTAGAATATCTATTTTTGATTCTGACTATCAATCAACGCGCATTCTCTGTGGTAATCTTAGAGATTTTGTGTATGTATGCCCGGTGATTTATTTAGTACTTACTTAGAGTATTTTTAATATATTTAATAGTCGGATTTCAAGATTTTCTAAGCTATGAATTTTAGGGTTTTGTACATTGTGATTAAAATAGACATACGTAAAAAATCAAGATTAAGTAGTAACGCAGCGTATACATAACGCAACTTTAACCAGCGTTTAGGAATGTAAGTTCCAACTACAAATAATTGCTTTTCCGGATAAGTTCTAGACAAGTTTATTGACAAACAAAGATTCAGAATTCACTGAGTTAGATGTTGTGACTTTTGTCTAAGCGTTGAAAATTACTTTCTCGCCTAGTAAACTGCAATGTAATAGAACAGCGGAACAATCCATTTTTTTCTATCCTATAATGTCCCAGTTCAGAGTCTTTACTTTTAAAAATCTAAAACTTCATTATATCAACAAAAACAAATTTAAAATATACAAATACCCACATTTGTAGTAGTTTTACAGTTAACCATTATTTTACATACAAAGAGTTTTTCATACTTTGTTTACTGCATATATTATGGAAAACTTTGCACCATACCCCACAATGTATTTCATAGTAACAGACATAGCGATATCTAAACGGTTTGGTTATGATCTATAATGGCTTGAGTGATGCCTGTTGGACGGCAGCCAAAGATACCAGCACTGGAGAGCAGGATAATTGGATATGGGAACATTTAGCCATCATAATGTACAAATGTTTGAAAATGGGATAGATTTGCATTTCTAAAATTCAGATATATTTCTAATTTAAAGAAAAAATAACAAATTGTATTGATAGATCATAGTAATAGAAATAACTGATTATTGATTAATAAACATGTTATTAAAAAAAAAACATAAATGAACTCAGTCCAAAAATAAATGAAGAAGTACCTAAATTTTTTTCTGTCAATGATGTGCCGGTTATTTCAGAAATCTGATTCTCCTTATTTTTTAGTCAGCTCAGAAACAAATATTGTGATGGTCAATACATTACTGTTTGTTTAGACTGGCTGGTTAACTTTATTTTTTTTAAATCATGATTTGAACTGCTTTGCAACATCATAAAGCGTGTCAAAAATGTAAATATTAACCAACACACATTTTTGGTTTCATATGATTGCCCTTTCTCAATCGACCTTTCTTTTGGGATGGTAATCATCAAATGAATCCTCCCACTCTCGTTAGAGCCGAAGGGACTACATGGCTCTTACGGACTAAAAATCCACTTCGTTCCATTTACTTTTTGCGTCCCGCAAAGCTCACCAAACCAAAATAATTTCCCCCAAAAATCTCTCACAATTTTATGATAATATTCTTTCATGGCTCACTTCCACATACACCCACCACCAACTGCAAGTCAGAGTAGTACGAAACTATGAAGTAGTCGTTATAAATACACGGTAGCGGTCAGACGCGCCATATAAACAAACCGATATATTCCGTATTCTGTACCACTCAGCCTCACACGGTGTTCAGCAACTCTTCTATCTAGTACATTTTGTGTTCAGTGACACATTAGAAAGAAAATACTAAAGAAAGATAGAAAAAGAAAGAAAGAAAGTTTAGGCATAAAACATGGTGTTTGGTGATTGTTGGACGAATTCCTGTGCCTCTGGTGGTTATAGTGAGTATCTGTGATGTGTTCAGTGTTGAGAAAAAGGATGTTTTTGTATGTGCTTTTAACCTTTATAAAAGTGTAAGCCTGTGTTAATCAACCATCAAGGATTTCGAAAGTGTTTTGAAATACCAAAAATATCGATTCAGTGCTCATTTTTTACAAAAACATAATCATATCGTTAATCTTCGTAGGGCAAGGGAGGGGTGTAGTGTAGATCTTCGTATCGTCAGTAAGGTTTAATCCCATGTATAAGAGCTTAAGCCTCCTGCCATTAATCGGGCATGAATTTTAATTCCGGACAACTGGTAAAAGAGAACAGGCTTTTTTTGGAATAGCTTACGCCATCGTTAACATTGTCTCTGTCACTTCTGACCTAGTCAAGGGCAATCCTTCCCAAAAAAACCTAAACAGTTAGATTCTTAAAATTACGCGTATTGTTCATTTCAATTGGCTATTTGACTGAAAAGATTATCAAAAAATATTCGATCCGTATTTTTTCTTTTGTTTTGTAAACCAAAATTGACGGAGATACGATGCTTTCAAAATTGACAATACGTCACAATTTAGTACAATTTCTATTGAATTCTGACGTCACGAGCCCCCCACTCTCGAGTTTTGATGCGTTGTATTTTGGTGAATATTCATTGATTTTACAAAAGAAAAAAAAACTCTAAGCTCCTGTCGAAGAGCCAATTAGGTAAAGTCCAAAAGCTGTATTAAGTAATGACCCTAGTATAAACAAAGCAATCATTATCACAAACAAACATAATTATGGCTGTACTTGTAAACAGAGCTTTAAATCCGCTCAATTAGCTAATCCGCGATGAATGCCCGGCATTCCTGATTGTTATTACTCCCCAAGTGTAGCCGAACTCAGGTGTTCAATCTAAACTTACACGATTTATTACTGGAATACCGGCCTCTGGAATACACTAAAGAATTATAAACTATCTACTACTAAATTGTATGGAATGCTCTTGAGAAAATATTTTGTTTTGACGCCATGTGGTCTGGTTTTACTATGGCTACCCGAATCATCCACTAATCTGGTTCCTATAGTTGTATTTTCTTGGGTTGCGGTTTTTTTTTATCGTGGTAAAATCATCAAGTGAGTCCTCTTACCCAGGGCAGAACGGGAGGGACTGTCAGACTCGTACTGACTAAAATCCACGGTGTCCTCCAATAGCCCTTTACGTTCCGGGGTCACGGTAATTCGTACAGTCCCTCGACCTCTTGGATTGCGGTAGAAAATACTCTCAAACAAACAGGTGTTGAATGACTATCCGTAGGCCAAACAAGTATGGTGGGAATCGAACGTACGAGACGCAGCAACCATTATGCCAAACTAAAGGACTATTTGGACTTTTTAAAGAAACTTAAACAAAATAGAATTACTAAGACTGTGGGTACTGACCCTAATTAATGTTTCAATATGTACGTAATTGGTAAGTCCTGGCTCAAACGTCGACTTTGGTCCTTGATTGGACGCCAAGTTACCTATTTCTCGCCGCCCGCAAGCGATTCTGTTCCACCCTTAGTTGAGTAAAGGCCACCTCTCTTTAGTGCCATTCTTTCCTGGACTGCACAGACTCTCAGGTCTTGTATAGACCGAGACTAGCGAGATTCTTTAACTGCGCCATGGTGGCCTACCATAACGTCTTAAAACCATAGTAGTTCCAGTGAGGGAACGAGGTGGCGCTAGATGACTTGTATAGCTCTGTCCCTTTCCCACACTGGAACTACTCAGGCCAATTGCCTGCCCATTTTTGCGGCCCTCCAGGTTCTGCGCCATGGACCTAGACACAAGAACCACCCCTATTTTCGGTACTGGTCTTGAACAAAATTCCAAGGATATTTTATTTTGATGCGATTTTCATGAGCTTTATGAATGGCTGACCTCGCCATTCACCTTTGTAAGCCTACAATACAGTCTAGATAGATTGTCTCGCGATGTTAACGAGTGTATATTATTAAAGTCTATATACAATGGCTACTGATAACGTCATGTCTGTATTTAGGTGCGAGTTTCATTCTTAATACCCAGTTGAGTAGTCTTACATTTCTGCTGTGAATGAGGTTTTGGGTTCAATATTCCTGTCGCCTTAGGTGGAGCCGAAGAGACTGTCAGGTTTACTGACAAACCACCCTGTTCCTTCAGCAGCTCTTTACGTTCCAACTTCACCGTAACCTGCTTAGATAGGCACTCTTACATTGAACTAAATCTTATGTCGATTTGATTTTTTTCTTTTTCCGCATAGGTCCTAGGCTGCGATCGTCTCGGAGTGTTAACAAGTCTAGGTTGTGATAACGTCATGTTCTGTATTTAGGCGCGCGTTTGACCGCCGGCTCATTGCACGGATGTAAATAGAACAACTTGATTATTATATACGAACGAATTTATTACATGCTCGCGCTTTTTGAAGTTTAATATGTGTATGTTACGCGGTTTTTTGTTTACATTGAACATGTACAATTTTGTATTGGTTTTTACCATATTAAAAATGTGATAAATTTTTTAATCGAAAATGAATTTATTGACACGAAAAGAGGAAGAAGTTGGTTGTGTTTAACCGTGGATTATTACATTAAACAAAATTAAGCATTTTAGCCGTAACATAAAATAAATTGCAATACAGTTATTAGTTATTCTATAATTCTATTACTTGACTAATAGAAAAGAACATTCCGTTATACGAATTATGATTTTGCTATAGATACACTTTAAGACCGCCTGGACAAAACTTTTACGGAACACAATACTTATGAATAGATAAGTTGTTCTTTTAAACCGTACTGAATGTATGTGAAAAACGACGATTACTGTCTCATACGTTACTATATTTTACATTTTAAACGTGTTAATACTGCAGTTTTGTATGGAACAAGTAAATGTTTGTTGTAACTAATTAGCACGTCTGCTCATTTAGTGTTTATGTTTAGCTCAAAGTCGAGTAATTTATTCAAATTAAACCGTTTACAAACACTTGGATAGTCAAGGATTTTGCCAGTTTTTGTATTTCAGGAAGTATAAGCTTGATAAATATTTGATCTTTTTTTTGAAGTTATTAATTTTCCGTGGCAGTCTGTTCAGAATTTGTGTACTATCGAGAGCTGGGGTAGTCCAGTCCAGACCTCGACCAAAGTTTAGGCACCAGGTTTTTAACGGACTCCAAAGAGGAGGTTCTCGGTTCGAATCTAATGTTTTTGTTATGTTTATATTTTTTTGTGTGATATAATATTCAAATGATTGCGGAGCGGGAGTGTCTGTCAGTTTTATTGTTATATTGTGGCAAGAAGAACGATTTTCTTTACTTGATTGCTGTTTAGGCGTAATGGTTGGCTAATTCTTAGGTTTTACGGCGTCGAATCTGTAGTTTAGTTAGTATTTTGCCGTGAAATATTCGAACAAATATTATTAACAATATCATATGTTTGGCATTAGTGGTATTATATTTATGGGAACTATTCCATCGATCACTGTAATTTACTCAGCGCGCTCGAAGTTATGATAAACATCGAATCTGAAGTATTGCATCCTGTGGAAATGCACTCGTGAATAATCAATAATAATTTACTGTGTGGGAAATGATGTAGGTTGCGAGGGAGCTGTTAGATCATAGCCCAGATTTAATGCAATTATAATTCAGAAATTATTGTTAATAGAATTCTCAATAGACTGCGTTTTAAAACTGACATGGTTCTTAACAGTATCATAAGAAATATCACTATCTTAAAAGGGGACATTTAAAATTCTTATTATTTAACACTCGTAACTTCAACAGGTAAATATCTCGTTTTAAGTTCACAATACATGGTCATTAATCATAATTCTCCTGTCCATCCCAATATCCGGTTAGGTGCAGCACGTCTTCTTCAGGCTCAACTCTAGCCATATACACAAAAAATAACCAGGGAGAAAAAAAAGCATTTTTGCACCCCTTAAAAACGCTTAAAAAGTTGCTCTTTGGAAAGAAAATTGTTAATTGCCAATACGAAAAATTCATAGTACGATTCATATGAACCTGATCTAACAGTCTATTTCGGTGACTTGGGAGAGTCCCTGCATATTATTCCGATAAAAGACAATGTTGCCTGATGACCATTAATATTATGAAAATTGTTTTACATTTTGTCTAGAATTTCCTTGCTGAATTTCAGCAACATAAATTCATTCCTCTATTGTGTTCCACAGCGCTGGCACATGGTGACAAGGATGAATCGATGCCAGGAGACGCAGCCAAGCGGCACACCATGCCGCCCCAACCAGCGCCACGACCTACCATCAAAGACAAGGTAAGATAAACCTGCTTAGTAACACATGGTAATAGTTATAGTATAGTTAGTAAGTTGTGTACCCGTGTGGCATGTTTTTGTGGAGGTGGAGGGTTGTTGAGGACCCGGACTCAAAATAAGAAACAAACAGCAAAATAGCGGAACTCACTAACTGCGTCTGTGTTCCCGAACGCATGCAATCCGAGTCTTTAAGTTAGAGTGAACCGGCCTGACCTAGACCTAGAGACAAGAGCAAACCAATTTTAAAGAAAGAAATAAATCTTTCTTTCTTTCTTAACCAATTTTAAACAAATGTCTTTATTTTTTTACACAGAAACTACTTAGACCTGCTTGTGTCCAATAGCAAGTTTAATAGATCCATGTTATTACTGAACCTCACTCAATACTCGAGCATTACTTAAACTTAAAACTAGATTCAAAGCATTTGGTTGGTTGAAACTATGTAGTTTTAAGTAACATTTGAGGTTTATTCGTAGTAATACGGGCCTTATTGCGGAAGAGAATTTTGCAAACGATGTTCGCTTTTGCAAAATGAAAATTTAGTGCAAAAAGTTAATTAAGAACAACTGAAAACTAGCTCAAAATAGAAGATAGATGGAACACGTTTTATTATGCACATCATGCAAATTAAAGGTTTTTACAAAATCTTTTAAAGAGGGTGACTCAATGGACAGCCTTTATTGCTAAAAGCGATGCTGAATTACTTGAGTACACAATACATAGACGCTCTAGTCTATAAATAGAGTTTTGACAACTAGGCTCAATCTTTAACTGGCCTACTTGGTCATTCCTGTGTGTTATAACTAAAAATAGATACATGACCAATTCGTTTAAAGACCCATGTCATAATTTAACAGTGTGGTCTTAAACCGCGTGTTTAGCAACCCTAGAGATGCCTTCAGTCGGATGTTTAGTCTTAGAGGAGAATATTAACACGTCCTAGTTTTATAATTTATTCATTGAAAATATTCTAGATATAAATTTCTCAGTAATTTTAGCGTTAATATTATGATAGCTGGACGCATCTCACTGCGAAATAAGCTGCTTTAATATTTTCGGAATAGTGTTGTTTACACCGTACATAAATTGCAAATCTGTTTAGTCCGTCATTTAGAGTTAAAAAAAATAACGGACACGTATTTTTTGTATTATAACTAATATTAATATGAAGGATATCGTATTAACGATTGGGGACATTATAACGTCTCTAGAAATATACGACAGCTGTGACGTATTTTGATTTTTATAAGCGTTGTATCTTCGTCTATTTTGGTTTACGTAGGTAATAAAAGCAAAATTTACTGGAATGTACATTCGTTTTAGGATGTTAAAACAGCTTTGTCTTTAAATAGTGTGAATACAATTTGTAATTAACAGTCCGATTTTAATACCTGGCGATTGCTGAATGCAGTAATTTGAACGATGATCTCAGCAGATCTCGATTTGAATATCCTGTTAGTGTTTTTGTTAAGGTACTTAAACATGAGTAGAGTGCTGGCTATTGTTAATAAATTCAACTGAAGAATTGCCAGATGTTTGGCTTAGAACTTCCTCGTCTTTCACAACCAGGTTCCACTCGTTTGGGTATCGGCACTCTTTTATCCTTTTTATTTTTATTTTATATAATTTTAATTTAATAAAAAAATTATGATTAATAATTTTAATTTATGATTAACGATTAAAATTATCTATGGAAAGCGTCGGTTCCTTCCATATTAAATCTTTGAAATTCGCGACGCATGCGTTAATGCATGTAATATTTATGAAATTATTCTGTGCTTTAATGAATTTTGAAAAAAAAGTACGATTAGATGCCCTAATATTAAAAATTAAGTTATCAAAGTAGTAAATAATTATTATTTGAAACTTTCCCAGTCTATTACTCAACTCCTTCGAAAGAAAATAAGGTTTTTTTTAATAAGTACAGATAACAATGATGCCAGGTTGCTATATTTAGCAGGATAATCACTGTCTTAGTCACCGTACCCAAGATGATGCATTTATTTACTTATATTTATCTCAGGGTGACTCTACCACATAAATTATAATAAGTAGTTTTTACACGTATGTGCTATCGGACGTATTATACATAATTTAACACGTATTTAGTTTTTAAACACAATTTTCTAGAGGGCATGGTGATATCATACCATCGTAGGGCGAGGTCGCACAAAACCTGGCGTAATTTGCGTAGCTGAAAATGAGTTACTAACTTTTATTAGACTCACTTTAGATTCTTTTTTGGAAAGAATAAATTGATTTAAACTAATGTGGCGAAATGCTCAATTTTCTTAAATTGGGACGAATTTCGGCGACTCATTTTAAGCGGCGTAAATTACGCCAGGTTACGCCCCAACCATATATCAGTTGTATTAACAATAACATTTATTTCACTGGACGACTTCAATGGTATTGGTTTCATATTAGATGTTGTTTTGTTGATTTTCATCTCTTTACTAATGTCATGTTTCATCAATGTTGCCAGATATTGCGTAAAGTTACAATTACCTATTCTTTTAAACGTTCGTTTTATTACTGTACTAACTTTTAGAAACTCGATCAAACTTTAGCTTTCCAATAATTAAACAGTGAGTATACATTAAAATGACTGATTTTCATAAAATATTACACTTTTAGATTGCTTTAACTCAATCTTCACGTTAAAATCTTTCAATTCATAATCATAAATTGGCTCATAAAGAGCTTATTCGAAGTTTTAAAGAAAAACATCCTTGCGTTATATAAATGACTAACTGATCCCTGAGGTTTTACCCCCGCTGCTCCTATTCGTCGTATCGTGGTGTTATATATTAGTCTATACTCTATAGGCTTACTCGATGAATGGACTATCCAAACCAAAAAGGCTTTTTCAATTCGAACCTTTAGTTCCTGAGATTAGCGCGTTCAACCAAACAAAGGATCAAACTATTCGCTTTATAACAATAAGTATAAATTGGAAATATTGAATGCGTATCTGGCAACATGTTATGCACGTACTAACGGTGTGCGCACGCGGCCGGACAGCTGCGGCGGCGCTCGGGCGGCACGGCCAGCGCCTCGTCCGCCTCCTCGCTGGAGGGAGAGTACCTCGCCGACAAGCTCGACAAGGTGTGCCCTCCAACCATCCACACTTCACCATTGACCATCCTACTCCATCATCCACCCTCCTTACCACGAAGACCCAGTCACTGTTTCCACTGGTGAAACGCTCACATTAAAATAATATCGACCGAATCGAGACCGTAGTGGCCTACCCTGACGTCTTGAGTAGTTCAGCTGTGGGAACGAGATGTCCCTAGACGACTTGTATAACTCTGTCGCTTTCCCTCAGCGGAAAAACTCATGCTTTAAAATGTTATGGTAGGTATTCTTTTTGTAGTCGGTTAAAAAATCGATCCCAGGTCAACCTGCTCATTGATTGTGTTGATTAATGTCTTGGAACGTTAATGTGACGCCGTTCCTCAAATAATGTGGCAAATTAATATCGCGCCCTTTTTGTTTCAAAAGGTTTTACCTAAGAGATGAGACGAACAAAAGAGAAAGAGAAAAACCTATTTTACTCACTCGTGTTTTAATTCGTGTATCGTGAATGTTTCGCCACTATCACTACCTCCGCCATCCTCATCTCGCTGATTTAGTTCCTCACACCTATCCAACAGGATTATTCACGCGCTTTTGTAGCTTGAAAAGTGCAGTTTAGTAAGCATTGTAGATAAGCAGCAGTGACGAAAAACTTGAAAGTGTACCGTATGCAAAAATCAGCTCGGCAGAAAGACATTTCGAGTTTTTGAATTGAAAAATTGATGTTTGAAACATATCGGTCTACTTAAGTATTACGTAAAGTAACATTGCTTTTAAATGTATTTCGCATAATTATGAAATTTAAATTTTTGCGGATCGTATTTGAATTTAAGTCAATTTGAAATCTTCATAACTGTCAAACAATTTATCGCTTAGCGAAAACCCCTTAAATCGCGGAAATCACGACAAGATCATACAAAAAGATATTTGGACTGCGGTCGAATCTAATCCCCAATTCCTGAAGAAGCATAGATTGTGCTTTAAATGTTATAGTATTTCGTGTATGTTTTTTTTATACGTGGCTGTGAAGTCTCAACCGTTTTATTAAGTCTAGCTTTATTTATCAGCTTCTTGGCTTCTATATATTTATATTTTTTATTGATAATCGGAAATAGACTCTGAATTATTCGGAATAGTCCTAAGTCCTAACTTAGGACTTTTCCAAGATCTCTCTTGTGAAACACTTGAAAGTATAAGGTGTTTCACAATGAGCTCTTATAAGGGAAAAATATCATTATAATGTGAATAAAATAGTACAGTGTTTTTGAATTTTGATAAAGTGCCAAATATTAATAATTTTACAAAGCGGTTAGGAATAATTCAGATATTTAATTTAGCTTCTTTTATACCTCGATATGAAGTAGTAAAATATGTGGTAGAAACAATTCCATTCAATATAAATATTTAAGATATTCCTGTCTTTATTAAAAATCATAATTAATTATTTTAATTTCACATAAACCCACGAGGGCACTTATGAACGTCCACAAACATATGCCCGTCATTCAGCTTCCCTACCGATGTTTTATTTATTTTGTCACTTCTTAACATTCAAATCTTCTTCACCAATCAATCATCACACAACACATTTATCAGGGCCACCATCGTGGTAGCTTTCAATATGTTGTAACTTTATGTTCTTTGCACTGCGTTTTATAGACTTTGGATTGTTTTCATTAAACATTATATCTATTGAATACTGCTTTCTCACACTATCTAACAAAGCTTACCATATTCTTAAGCACTTTCTTTTTTAATTGGCAATATCAGAAATGCCCAAAAAAAGGAATATTTTTCTAGGCATTTACAATGAATTGTTGTGTGTTATAGAAACCGCCTCCAGGAGCTGTGAAGGTGATGCCGACAGGTCCTCCCGACAAGAAGAAAGAGGAGAAAGCTGAACAGCAGAGGAAGCCTGCTGAGAATGGTCAGCATTTATCATATTTTACTAGATTAGACTAGCAACCCTCCCCAGTTTTGTACGAGTGTAATATAGATCCGTCAATCAACTCAGCCTATCGCAGTTCACTGCTGGTCATATGCCTCCACCAGGCTGCGCCACATCGCCCTGCCCTCCGCATCCAGTCTGTCCATGTTTAGATGTATTAAACAAATAAACAATAACTCACACTAAGAATATTGATGAAAACCGCATACCGAAAGATATTTTCTTATAATTTTGGACAAGTCGAATACCCGCAAGGCGTATGCACTCACAGTTATTTGTAAACAACAACAGTTCATCTAGTTTCACTCCAGGAATGTTGTATAAAGTAGGTTCTCCACTTAATTTTTCCACAAACTCGCCGGTAAACAAACTGTCCAACTAATATTAATGTTATGAGTTCGTACCCAACGTATGTGTTTTTATTCCAGGTACAGACACGACTAGCGATCCGGGTATCACGAACAATGTTGACACAACTCCCAAGAAGTCCAAGGTGAGTCGATTTTAATTATAAAAAATGCAATAATTATCTCAAATGTTCATACAAGCAAGAATGGTAGACTCAAAGCATTTTCTCAGTCCTGTGACGTCAGTAGAACCTAGTGTATCATACAAATGTTCAATGTAAATATGAATGTTAGACAACGCAACTAGACTTGCATGGTGCATAATGCAATATTTTCTATATTATTGGCAGCCGTATAAGTCAAATTATACAAAGCACTGTTATACTTTTGTTAATTTTTATTTTTTGTTTCACCCCTCCCTTACCCAAAAGACCGGAGGATTCGGACTGTTCAGTGGTAGAAACAAGTCGCCGAAGGAAGAAAAATCTCATAAAGAAAAGTCTCCAAAAGAGAAATCTCCTAAAACGAAAGATAAGAAGGAGAAGGTCAAGGATCCTAAAGCTAAAGTGGCGGCACTTGACACGTCCAATGACAGTTCCAACCTCGATAGTTCACTTGACAAGAGTCCCGCGAAGGGTGAAGACAAACCTTCGTTCACTAAGCCTTACGAATACACTGACACAGAGAAGAGCCCCACTCGCACTAAGCCCTTCATCCAAGGCGCGTTCAGTTACGAGAAGGAACCGATTTCTGATGAGAAGCAGCGGGCGCTAGACGACAACCAAAGCCCCACCACAAGGAAGGCAGGTCTCGCTTTCAACTACGCCCCTGGAGAAGACAAGAAAGTTGCAGAAAGTGCGGAGAAGCGTAAAACGCCTGAAGATCCTAGCAAGCTCAAGACACCAGGACTTGACTACGTGCAGTCGGCGGCTTTGAAAGAACAGGCTAAGGCAAACATGATAGACCCGACACTTGCCTTACTGGATTCTGAGAGGTCACAGCACGAAGTGCCTGTAGCAGCAGCAGTTCCAATAGTTGTTAAACCCGACAATGAGATCCAAGTGGTCATCATCACAGGTCGTTACAATCCCAAGTCCAAGAAACTTGATGACGCGAATGGCACAGTCCTAGTAGCGAAGGGATCGCTGAATAAATCTAATGGAAAGATCCAAACTGATAAGGAACTCATCAATACCAAGTCTGGACAAATTAGCTACACCGACCCCGCAACAGGCAAGCAGGAGGTCAAGAATGGACATGTTGACAAGTCAGGTCATATTCTATTTACGTCAGGAGTGATTGACCCTAAGACGGGTAAGATTGACCCAACATTGGCCCAACTATACTGCTTCGTTGAGAGATCGCCAGATAAACTTGGAACCAAACCCGGCCGAGATGTCGACTTGGTTGTTATAACCAGCAAATATGACGGAAAGAATAAAAAGCTGGATGCTTCTCATGGACATGTGGATGTGTCTAGAGCAGTCGTTGGACCAGATGGTTATGTCTGCTCAAACTATGGAGTCATTGACCCAAGAACGGGTAAAATTGAGTATATTGATCCTAAAACAGGCAAAACGGAGCCTAAGCAAGCCTACGTTGATCAGAAAACTGGAAACATTCTGGTCACCACAGCAGTCGTGGACCCCAAATCTGGAAAGGTCGACACATCCCTTGGACAGCAGTTTAGCATTGTAGAGAAGGACGCTACTAAAGCGAACCGTGAAGTCAGATTAGTAGTGGTGACAAGCAAATACGACTTGAAGTCGAAAAAGCTAGATCCCACATTCGCTCACGTTGATTCCGTCAAGGGAGTTCTCAGCGGCACTGACGGTAAGATCTATACAGAATATGGAGTTATTGATCCGAGGACCGGAGAAATCCAGGTTACTGATTCCAAGACAGGCAAGCAAGAGACCAAACATGCAACAGTCGACCCCAAGACCGGAAACATTCTGTTGCTCTCAGGAGTTATTGACCCCAGAACTGGAGAACTAGATACCTCCCTAGGACAGCAGTATAGTATCGTAGACAAACCCATTGATACCTTCGGAGCCACCTCTGGAAAGGAAGTTCAAGTTGTCGCCATCACAGGCAAATACGATTCTAAGATCAAGAAGTTAGACAACCCTAACGGTTTCATTGAAACATCACACGCTATCATCAGCGATAAAGACGGTAAAGTACACTCCAACTTCGGTGTACTAGACCCCAACAATGGAAAAGTTTACTTCACTGACCCCAAAACGGGCAAGCGTGATTCTAAACAAGCGGTTGTTGACGCTAAAACAGGAAGCTTCATACTTACTTCTGGAGTCATTGACCCTAAGACGGGCAAGACTGATTCATCTTTGGCTCAGCAGTTGACAGTCGTGGACAAAGACGCACCCAAGGGTATTCCTGAAAGATACGCCAACTTAGTCGTCGTTACATCTAAGTATGACCCGAAACACAAGAAACTCGACATGACCAACGCGCATGTAGACAGTTTCCCTGGAAAATATGACAATGACGACAAAGTACACACTGACTTTGGAATTGTTGATCCCGCTACTGGCGACATCATCGTCACTGATCCCGTAACAGGCAAGCAGGAAGTTAAGAAAGCTGCCATTGATCCCAAGACAGGCAATCTACTGCTCACTTCGGGTGTTGTCGATCCACAAACTGGTAAAGTTGATCCTACTTTGGGACAACAGATAACTGTCGTAGACAAGCCTAAGGATACCTTCCCATCAATCGCAGGAAAGGAAGTCCAATTAGTTGTCATCACAAGCAAATATGACTCGAAATACAAGAAGCTAGACAGCCCTAATGGGCATGTGGAAACTTCACGAGGCATCGTCGCTGCCGACGGTAAAGTCCACTCTAACTTCGGTGTAATTGACCCGAAGACTGGCAAGATTGACCATGTTGACCCTAGGACCGGCAATCAAGAACTCAAACAAGCCATTGCTGATCCTAAGACAGGACACCTCGTCATTTCTTCAGGAGTTGTAGACCCGAAGACAGGAAAAGTCGACTCTTCATTGGCGCAACAGTTCGCTATTGTCGACAAGGATAGGGCAGCACCAGAAAGATACGTCAACCTCGTCATTGTCACATCCAAATACGACCCTAAGAACAGGAAATTAGATCTTACCAATGCTCACGTTGATAGCATTCCTGGCAAAGTGGGAGCTGACGATAAAGTACACACAGCATTTGGTGTTGTTGATCCCAACTCCGGTGACATCATTGTCACAGACCCGCATACTGGCAAGCAAGAGGTTAAGAAAGCCTCAGTGGACCCTAAAACAGGCAATTTGCTTCTTACATCATCTGTGGTTGATCCTCTATCAGGTCGTGTTGATCCTACCTTAGGACAACAGATTAGCATTGTCGAAAAACCGAAAGACCAATTCGCTAATGTTCCTGGCAAAGAAGTACAGCTGGTTGTCATTACTAGCAAGTATGACCCCAAGACTAAGAAGCTCGACAACCCTAACGGGACGGTTGAAACATCTAGAGGTGTTATCGCCCCTGATGGCAGAGTACATACCAACTTCGGTATTATCGACCCGACATCTGGAAAGATTGACCATGTCGATCCTAAGACTGGTAAACGTGAGACTAAGCAAGCTGATATTGATCCGCAATCTGGGCACTTGATAGTAACCTCAGGAGTAGTCGATCCTAAAACTGGAAAAGCTGATGCTAGTCTTGCACAGCAATTCGCTATTGTCGACAAAGACGCGCCTAAAGAGAGATACGTGAACTTAGTCATTGTTACCACGAAGTATGACCCCAAGAACAAGAAGCTTGATCTAACAAACGCTCACGTTGACTCAGTACCCGGAAAAGTTGGTGCTGATGGTAAAGTACACACGGAATTCGGAGAAGTTGATCCTACAACTGGAAATATCGTCATCAAGGACGCAGTTACTGGCAGACGTGAGACTAAAGTCGCTTCCATTGATCCCAAGACTGGAAATCTTCTTCTTACTTCAGGAGTTGTTGACCCACAGAGTGGACACGTTGATCCTAATTTAGGTCAGCAATTCAGCGTTGTTGATAAACCGAAAGATACCTTCGCGCCAGTTCCTGGCAGAGAAGTTCAGTTGGTCATTATTACTTCTAAGTACGATCTTAAGAACAAGAAACTTGACAACCCTAACGGACCCATTGAGACCTCAAGGGGTATTGTAGCCGCTGATGGTAGGGTTCACACCAACTATGGCATTATCGACCCGAAGACAGGAAAAATTGAGCATGTCAATCCTAAGACAGGTAAGCATGAGATTAAGCAAGCTGTTCTCGATCCGCAATCTGGCCATTTGATAGTAGCCTCAGGTATTGTTGATCCAAAAACTGGAAAGGCTGACGATAGTCTTGCACAGCAAATTGCTATTGTCGACAAACACGCACCCAAAGAGAGATACGTGAACTTAGTTATTGTGACCACGAAGTATGACCCTAAGAACAAGAAACTTGATCTAACAAACGCTCACGTTGACACAGTACCCGGAAAAGTTGCTGCTGATGGTAAAGTACACACGGAATTTGGAGAAGTTGATCCTACAACCGGAACTATCGTCGTTAAGGACGCAGTTACTGGTAGACGTGAGACTAAGGCCGCTACCATTGATCCCAAGACTGGAAACCTCCTCCTCACTGCAGGAGTGGTGGACCCACAGACTGGACAGGTTGATCCTAACTTAGGCCAGCAAATCAGCGTTGTTGATAGACCTAAGGATACCTTTACTCCAGTTCCTGGTAGAGAAGTTCAGTTAGTCATCATTACGTCCAAGTACGATCTTAAGAACAAGAAACTGGACAGCCCTAACGGCACCATTGAAACCTCAAGAGGTATTGTAGCCGCTGATGGCAGGGTTCACACCAACTACGGTATTATCGACCCGAAGACCGGAAAGATTGAACATGTCGATCCCAAGACAGGTAAGCATGAGATAAAGCAAGCAGTTGCTGACCCTGGCGTAGGCTTCAAGAACGGAAACTTAATCCTGACCACTGGCGTCGTAGACCCGAAGACTGGTAAACCAGATTCTACGCTCGCTCAACAATTTACGATTGTCGAGAAAGAGACGAAGCCCATTGAAAGAGAGATTCATCTCGTTATCATCACAACTAAATACGACCCGAAGACTATGAAAATCGATCCTAGTCAAGGTCATGTGGACACCATCAGTGGTGTTCTTGGTGCTGATGGCAGAATTCGCACAGCCGTCGGTATTGTCGACCCAGCTACTGGAGAGATTGTGGTCACAGATCCTAAGACCGGCAGGCAAGAAGTGAAGCGCGCTCAGGTACACCCAGAGACCGGCCACATGGTTATCACCAACAACGTCGTCGACCCTCAGACCGGCAGAGTTGATCCTACACTGGTTCAACAGTACAGTGTTGTCAACAAACCAGTCGTACCTTTCGCTAAACCAACTTCCAAGGGCGAGGTTCGTCTTGTTATCATCACAAGCAAGTACGACCCTTACACTAAGTCAGTTGATGCCGGCACAGGCAACGTTGAAGCTGCTAAAGGCTACGTTAGCGCTGAAGACGGCAAGATTCACACAGACTTTGGCATCATCGACCCACGATCCGGACAAATCCTGTACAAGGACCCGATAACCGGTAAACAAGAACTGAAACAAGCCGAGATCGATCCTAAGACAGGAAACTTGATTATTACCAGCTCTGTAATAAATCCCAAGACAGGCAGAGTAGAGCCTTCATACGCCCAGCAGTTAAGTATTGTTGATAAGCAGAATGTGCTGTCTAAGGCAGCACCAATTACACAGAGAGCTAGTGTGTCCCCTGCCAGACAGATACCGTTTTCAGTGAAGACTCCTACTCCTTCTCCGATTCAGACACCGTTACAATCACCCGTGCGTACGTCATCACCCATAACAAGTTATGCTCAGAAATCATCACCCTTAACACCGACTATGAAGTCACCTGTAAAACCAACCACGGCGCCTCCAGAACCTCCCAAGAGAAAGATCGTCAAAATCATGGTCATCTTCACGAAACTCGACCCGAAGTCGAAGAAGCCTGATATGGCTACTGCTGAGGTTGAACATCTTACTGGTATCCTCGATCCCAACGGTCTGATTGAGACCAAGTACGGTGTCATCGATTCTAATACTGGTAATATTGTGATTAGCGACTCTTCAGGTCAGAAACAAAGCCGCGAGGGCTATGTTTTGACTGAAACAGGACAAATCTTCATCAATTCTGGCGCAATTGACCCTAAGACGGGCAAAATTGATCAAAACTTGGGTATGATTCTAAGTGTAGCCAAGCAAGAAGACCCCGTAGTCGAAATCACTACTATCACCGGACCAATTGACCCTAGGACCGGTAAGGTTGACATCGAAAAAGGCACAGTGGAACATACTAAAGGCAAAGTTGACGCCGAAACTGGTCACATCTCTACCAAGTATGGTGTTATTGACCCCTCAAACGGAGTCATATTCGTCACCGATACATCTGATACTAAACCAGTACATATTGATGAGAACAATGGCCTTATCACCATAAAGGGTGTTGTAGACCCTAAGACGGGCAAACCTGATCCAAATGTTGGACAGGTCATTGTTGTAGGTACGCATATCGACCCAGTAGTTGAAGTTACAACGTTTGTTGGTAAGCTGGACACCAAGAAGGGACTGATCGAGCCCAAGCACTCTCTCGTCGAAAGCAGCACCGGTCAAATCAACCCAGACAACAACAAAATCGACACAAAGTATGGACAAATCGACCTTGTCAAGGGAACCGTTACATACAATGATCCTAAGACCGGCAAATTCGAGAGCAAAGAACTCAGAGTGGACCCTGTCACTGGTCAATTCTTACTGAAGACAGGACAGATCAATCCCAAATCCGGAAAGCCCGATAAGGATATCGCCAGAATGATATGCCTGAGGATTATCAAGAACAAGGTTGATCCCGTATCTGGTAAACAAATCGTATCTAACGACCCGAAGAATGTCAAAGTTGATCCTAAGACTAACCAAATTTGGATCGCTGGACCTAAAGACCCAGTATCTGGAGAGGTCATCTACACAGCTGGACAAGTCGACCCGGTCACTGGTTACATTATCACGATATACGGTCGTCTCGACCCCAAGACTGGGACAATTATCAGGACACATGACGTTGACAAGTCTCTTATTAAAGTCGACCCAGTCAACGGACAGATCTACACAGCGACCGGAGAAGTTGACTCTGACAACTACCCGTTATATTCCGCGTCACAAGTCGATCCTAGCACCGGAGAGATCTACACCAAACTCGGCAAGATCGATCCTCAGACAGGCAGGCTGATTATTATCAAGATCTACATCATCACGCAGAAAGATGACAAAGGAAGGGTCAAAGAGGTCGATCCTAAAGAATGCACCATCGATGAAACGACTGGCAGAATCATTACCACGAAGACAGTATACTTGTACCAGATCATCGATCCTATCACCGGAGAAACCATCGACGTGGACCCCGATGACCCGAGGTTGAAGGGCGCGCGAACAACTGTCACTCAGACCATGACGCTCTCCGGCAAGATCGACCCCGTCACCGGCAGGATAAAGACTGAATACGGAGATATCGACCCCGATACCGGCGACATTGACCCCAGCACGGCTGTCAGAGACCCTGTCACTGGACAACTGATCTTACATTACTCACAGATCGACCCCTCACACTTCGAAGACAAGAGCGGCAACTACACGATAGAGAAAGAAACTCAAGACCTACCAGCGAACATCGATATTCAGACAGTGAACACACACAAGTTCTCAACTTTCGGCAAGGACGAGAGTCCGCTGAGAGGAGACGAGCCCAAGACGTTTACAGAGTACACGACAAGCGAACACATACGGCATCAAGGTTATTCGTCAGCAACCACCCCTCTCTCCTCCAAGATCCCGGTTTCACAGCGCTCTAAGAAGACGCCCACGCCCCCCGTGGTCGTGAAGACCACCACCAAACAGCTGCTGACGCGCAATGACGAGGGCGTCACGCACAATGTGGAACACGAGGTCGAGAACCTCGGCACCGGGGAGGTCACCTTCTCCACACATACCAACAAGGTGCGTTACATTCTCTTACTCAGTTTCCTATAACCGGCACACAAGACGCCACCCTGATTTATTTTTCATGTCGTTTTTCATTTTTCCTCTTTTTAATTTGTACAGCGTGTGGCCTAATTTTTTTTTCTGATTTTACCACGGCTTCTTAGTTCAATGTTAGATTTCTGTGTACATAGTAAAAGCATGCTAGTCTAACCTTAATTAGGCGGAAAGCCTTGAGCCGATGGAGGGTCCGGGGAAGAGTCCGTACGTGACGGCGCGCGCTGTGACGACCCGGACAGCAACCACGCACCACGACCTCGATACGAAGGCCAAGACTCAACAGATGGAAGAAAAGACAGTCGCACACACGCTGACGTCATCAGCCACGAGACAGGAACAACGTGTCTTGACCCAAGAAGTCAAAACCATGGTTACGACCGGCGATCAGGTATGATCATAACCTATTTCCTGGCATTTTCATTGTTTTAATCCAGTCATTAGCATGTAAATGGAGTTTTTTTGTTAATTTTTAGTTGAATTTTGTTTCTTTTTATTTATTTAATTTCTATCAAATTCTCTGTCAGTTGTTTTTTTTTATTATTTTGCTTTACTATGGCAGCTTTTTTGACACGCGCTGAATACGGAACAGATTTTCAGAATGCTTAATTCGCGCGACGCTTTGATAGCGCATAAGCAATGCTTGAGGAACCGAAAAATATCTCACGCAAGCATGAAAGCATGATTGACTATCGCCGCTTGACATTTAGTAGGCGATTTATAAAGTTTAAATCTTTAAAATTGAATTTTGAAAGTGAAAAAGCTGCCATCTTAATTTGATTGCATGTTGAACTCTGTTCTAATCACATATTTTTTCTTTTCCCTCCATTCCATACGTACATCGAACGGACATGACCTGGTAATGCATCTAAACCAAACTAAATGGGCATGACATTACTAAACCAAACATTACGTGGTAACACCACTGATCTCTATAACACCAAACGAACTTGGTAAATAATAACTTCGCCAACATTTGGCAAACACCTACATGTGGTAATTTCACCAACATTTGGTTCACTACCATTTAATAACCTCATCGGCAAACATTGGTCGAACGTTGGAACTTGGCAGCAGATAACTAGACGCGGCTCAGAGTCCTCCCTGAGCAGTGGGGATTCTGGCACTCCGATCGACTTTGATGAGGGAGCTGGCGAAGGACATTATTACATCACGGTGAGTTGACAAGCGCTGTAAGCGATCTTATCGCTTTATTGTGAACGTCATTAGTACGCTGAAGCGCTTTAGTGTCATTCTATTGAGTTATTGATACAGAAATCAATGAAAGGCCTATGTCTAACTGTGGAACAGATCAGAAATATCCAGGTATACACATTAAATTATTTCCTACATGGACACATGTATGTTTATGTGATTGTTGATCTCAAAAATCAACTTATTTCGGAAAAATGTTCTTCACTTTTTGAACAAAGAAGATCGAAATTATATCATCAATGTTTCTTGCAAAAAATATACAGCTTTACGCAGCGTTTCTGGGGTGGGCACAAGTATTACGCACTAGAAGACAAGATTTGACAGCACTCCACACTATTGACAATTTGAAATATAACTAACAAAATATGTATAATAATTATATACTTTTCAGGGTAGAATAGACGGTAGTTGTATGTGTGTGCGTGTGATTTTATAAAAACTTTTATGTAAAGGAATTTAATTTGAAAAATCTACTTTAGATTTGCAGTTCCTAGCAATTTAATACACGTAAGAAAGTGAAAGTTTATTCAAAATTAAATAATATTATTTGGCATGAAAATTGTGTGAAAAATTTTGCATTTAAAAAGCATGTTGCATTGAGTCCTGTTTTGTGATTGTCCACTGCATTTTAGATTAATGAAACATTTTTATTTATTTACTTTATTCACAAAATGAAGGTATAGTACTGGTATTATTATATTTATTCTTTTTATTTATTCACACTTCTATCATTTTAACATAATCAAACACAAATTAATTCATAAATCTTTAAACTATTTTTTGTAATTGTTTCGTATACCAGTTTTAATTTTCATAAACTTAAGCTTTTGAGAAAACTTATTGTTCACAACTTTACAAAAATCATCAGAGAATACTATAACTGAATAATATATCCATATAAAATACAATATCTGTTTAAACATAATATCTTTAATGTTCAAAGGGAAACCATTCCCGGTTTACCTTATATATATGTAATAATATACATATGTTCAATGTATTAAGTGGTAGTCTAACATACGTTTCGGTACAGGAGCCCGGCTCGTACAAGACGACGACCACCACCACTGTGATGGGCAACGCGCCATTCGGCAGCATGGTGCACGGCGCTACCACCAGGGTGAGTTTCTGTCACAAAAGTAACTTTTTACTATAAATGCGAAAATTTAGATGAATATTTGTTATTGAACACACCAGAATTGCTGAAAGGATCTAGATTTTGGGCACACATATAGTTCATATCTTGGATTAGCACATAGGTTACCATTTTATCCTAATATTGCGTCCCCGTGTGATAATTTTCGACTAATAAACGGGCGATCCACGAGGTTCATCATTTGCCAAGCCTTTGCCCAATAATTTTGCGATAGACTCCCAGTTCAGACTCGGTCGCTTGACACTTAAGCGAGTGGACGTGTGTCAATTCTCCGTATTTTTTGTGATTCAAAATTCTGTGATTGGTCAATTGTCGTAATTTGCAATTCCTTGTCACACACCTTGAGTTCTTGCCTGTTGTTACCTCCTACTGGGCGGTCCTAGAAAGGGATATAAACATTCTGGTGTTTCCGATTTTTTTTTTTTAAGTAACTGTGATTCGCAAGGATTTGAACTCGCGACGCAGCGGTGAGGTGCGTGGACGACCCGGGCGATCTCCCACTACGCCACCAAGCAAGTATCTGTGGCGCGCGAAATAGTTCTGTGCTACCAACGCGGCTACGTGTCCTACGTGTGCTACGCGACGACGACGCGACGTCACTGGCCTGTGCTACGACGTGCTACGAGCCCTCTACGAAACTTGTATCGGCTGCGTCGACTGCCCGCAACTGTGGAACTGCAAAGTGCGTCGTTGATATTATATCATAAGAACAACTGCGAGTAAAGCGGCGGACTAATTAACAGATAAGTTGAGGCAATTTTTCTTTATGATTATTTATGATGGCTGGTCTCCAGCGCACTCCTCCGCAAACTTCAAATATTCCTCTGGCTCAGACTCAGTCTGAACCTGACATCAACTCGGCGATTGAGATAAGCGACTATGTTACCAGTAGGAATAAACGACCTAGACACGAACACTCGCCTCGGGGTCAGCAGGATGTGGAAGACTTACTTGCTAATTGGAAAAGAGACCAAGACACGCGTATCACTAAGATGCTAGAAGATCAAACTACTTTAATGTCAAAATTAGTAAATGACATAAGTGAGATTAAGGCCCAAAATATAAAGATACAGGAGTCTAACGCCGAAATCTGCAAAACCAATGCAGAGATTGAGCGATCAATGTCTTTCATGAACCGACAATTTGAAGAATTAAAGAAAGAGGTTGAAGAGCTTAAGAAAGAACGTCAGGAACAGCGTGGCTATATAGAAGGTCTTGAGAGGAAGATTCTGGATCTCCAATATAAGTCTAGGTCGTCGGGAATAGAAATTAGAAATGTTCCACAAACTGACGGCGAGACTACGGCCGGCCTAATAAAAACGGTCCGTAACATAGGCCAACTAGCTGGGATGTCTATATCCGAAACCGAAGTTCGTGATATATATCGCCTCCCTGGGAAAAGTACTAAGGGTACGGCGGCCCCCACTACACGCCCAATCATTGCAGAATTTACAACAGTGCAAACAAAACACAACGTGTTGTCTGCCATCCGTTCTTACAACAATAAGGAGTCTAAAGAGAACAAATTGAACACTGAGCTGATTGGTATACCGGGGAAACGGCAGGCGATATATGTTGCTGAGCAGCTGACTTCTTCCTCTAAAAAGCTATTTTACTTAGCGCGGGAATTTGCAAAGAAAAATGCCTATTCTTTCTGTTGGGTAAGCAATGGAAACATCTTCCTTCGCAAGAAAACGGGCGATAAACAACTGTTGATAAATTCAGAGAAATGTCTTCAGCAACTCACCAGCAAGTGACTAGTTGAACCTCCGCCCAAACATACTCGTAACTTGGAAACCATGGGCTATTTAATACATCTATTTCACTTTTTAATTACCCTGCTAACTTCGACTATAAACTTCACACTTTGTAACAATTTATGCACTAATAAACACAACACACACAGATTAAACCCTACTACGTTAACAAGTAATCACATACAAACATTACTCAATAAGACTTTTGTACTCACATCAACTTCACTCATCGTCCACTTCATACCTCTCCCTATTATCAGATTCACCACTCAAATATACTCGTATATCTATTTTAATTCATACTTTGACCCCAATATATTTGTTACTTGTATTATATATTCTAAATGACTACTATAAATGAAATTAACAATGATCTTGACCACATCTGTCTAGGAAATTCCTACACCTGCAGTCCAGAGGACTGCCTAAAGTATACTGATCTATCTGATAGCAATTTTAATTTAATTCACACAAATATACGTAGCGTAAATAAAAACTTTAACCAGCTCCAAGTATTACTTAAGCTGACAAAAATCAGCTTTGACGTTATTGTTTTGTCAGAATGCTGGCTCAGCAAAGCTAGTTATCTTCCTAGGCTGGATGGATTTGAGTGTCATTCGACAGGTGGCAACCTTAATCAAAATGATGGTGTTATTATCTACACGAAATCAGGTCTACATAGTAACGTGTGGGAACCGAACTTTAAGAGTGGAAATTGCCTCGTTTGTGAAATAGATAAAAAGTTAGCAGTCGTGGCTGTTTATCGATCTCCGTCGCTTAATTCTAAAGAGAATTTTGATAATTTCACAACCAGTTTAAACAACGTATATGATCAGTTATCCCACTTCCCTAATATCGCTTTAGTGGGTGACTTAAACATTGACATAATACCGAACAATAGGAATGACCGTTTTTTCGACTACCTTAGTCTTAATGCCTCTCATGGGCTCCTGCCAACTCACCTATTTCCTACTCGTCTAGAACATTGCATCGATCATATACTTCTAAAGTCTAATCTACCAGCTACCACACTTGTGTTAGACTCATATCTTACGGACCATAAACCTGTTTTGCTTACTATTGCTAACGCCAGCCCAGCTAGGAAAACATCCTACTCTGTCACTCACATAAATCACCAGGCTATTATATCAGAACTAGAAAAAGTGGACTTTAGCTTAATCTACCAAATCGATGACGTAAATGAAACTATGAATATATTCATTAATATTATAAAATCTGTCGTAGCGAAGTTTTCCGAGCAAGTTAAAATTCCAAGGCAAAAAAGAACCATAAAACCATGGATTACTCCGGGTTTACTAAAATGCATAAAAAACCGAGATAAAATGCACATGAATACAAAAAAATCACCTGATAACATAATTCTTAAAACTACTTACACTCGATACCGGAATTTCTGCAACAGTTTACTTAAGAAGTTAAAAATTGCCCATGAAACGAGTGAGCTTGAGAAAGCCAGACACAACCCTAAGGCCTTGTGGAAAACAATTAAGGACATAACTAACACACGAAAAATGTATGGTAGTCCCCTTGAGCTATTAAGAACACGTGAGAGTCCTATAAGTTCTTTAAATAATGTGTGCCAGTTTTTTAGTAATATGGGTAAAAATTTGGCGGCTAATATTATACGAAATCAAGCCACACCTATTTCTGATAACAATAATCTTCTCAGTCCTGGTCGTGATACCCGAAACTCTCCTGCCAACTCTCTTGTTATATTAGAAGTGGATGAAGCAGAAATAGAGTCTCATATTCTTCAGCTACGAAACAACTGTGCTGTTGGTTGGGATGGGATATCATCCCTGCTTCTAAAAAACTGTCGCCACATATTGGTGCCTCCTTTAACCTATCTCTTTAACCGTTGTTTACAGACAGGAGTTTTCCCGGATGCTCTAAAAAAGGCAATTATACATCCAATCCATAAGGGTGGGGACAGGAACTGGGTCAATAACTATAGGCCTATATCTGTTCTGCCTGCATTGTCTAAGGTTTTGGAGAAGATTCTCAATAAATCTCTAAGGGGTTTCTTGGACAAACATCAACTGATTGCTGACAACCAATATGGCTTCCGGCCAGGGGTGTCGACAGAGGATGCTGTACTTGATCTTACCCAAGAAGTTGCTTCAAACTTAGATAAAAAAAACAAATGTATAGGTATTTTTCTAGATCTTTCTAAGGCATTTGACACGGTTTCTGTTCCCATTCTTACCTCAAAGCTGGAACTCCTAGGTGTACGTGATACTCCACTTAAACTCTTTAAAGATTACCTCCGGAATCGCACACAATGTGTTAAAATTGATACGTACCTCAGTGACGAAGAAATTGTGACTTTTGGCGTCCCCCAAGGTAGCATACTGGGTCCCATATTATTTCAAATCTACGTCAATGATCTTTGCAGGTTGAGCATCCCAAACTGTAAAATCTATGCGTATGCTGATGATACCGCTATCCTTGTGTGTGGTTCTACTTGGGATATCGTTAAGGAAAAAGCAGAAGCAGCAATGTCGGTAGTAATGAGTTGGCTCCATTCAAATTTACTCACGCTTAACCTCGACAAAACCACCTACATCCCTTTTTCAATCCGGCGAAATTCCTTACCATCCCACGATTTTTCTATAACTGCTCACTCCTATTCAAACCAAGCTACACCCTGTCTCTGTCTAGCACTTAAGAGAGCTGAATGTGTAAAATATCTGGGAGTGCAGATAGATAACGGACTTAGATGGGATAAACAAATTGTTGCTCTCACCACTAGAACAATGAGACTTATACACATATTTAAAGCTCTCAGGGAGTCTGCAAATCCTAGCACACTAAAAATGGTATATTATGCCCTAGTCCAATCTGTCATTGGGTACTGCATCACCGCATGGGGTGGTGCTATCAAAACCAACTTTATTCGAGTAGAGAGAGCACAAAGAGCAATACTTAAAGTGATGACAAGAAAGCCCTACAGATATCCAACATCTGAACTGTACTCTAACTGCGAGGTCCTCACTGTGCGTCAGCTCTTTGTGCTCAAATCAGTTCTAAGAAAGCACACTACCCTCCCCAAATCGGACCCAAGCAAGCGAACTAATCTCCTCCCACGTATTCAACACAAAACCGCTTTCGCTACAAAACAGTATTACATTTTAAGCACTCTCATTTACGAAAAAATACATAAAAAACTAAATTTACTCGATCTAAATTCATACTCAGTTAAAAATAAAGTAACAGAGTGGTTACTTCATAAGGACTATTCCTTTACGGAGTCTTTACTCACTTACCTCACATAATACGAGTACACTAAATTTCTCAATAATACATACATAACATACTTACCCATAAATACACACACACACACGACACACACACACGCACACACGACACACAAGTAAACATATACACACACATCTACCCACTGCACTCATTAAACCCCTTTTACTTAGTTAGATACGGAAATATTATAGTAGTTTAGTAGTTAGATCGACATCACTACTCACTTTTTTATCGGATTGTATAAATCATGTTTGTATAAATACTGTGGCCGAACACTGTCTCCTAAGATACAGGTCACCCTAGTTTGGGAGGCAGGGTTTACCTATTGATTAACAGATCTTGTAACATAAATACTATTATCTTTGTATTCTAAAATATGTCAGTGTAACTAATTTTCATAACTATATGTTGTTCCTTGTATCTGTATTTATTGGAAAAATAAACATTTATTATTATTATTATTATTAGTTTTATCATCCGTTATTTGACTTCCTTTACTAGTTAATACTTTACCAGAGAATGCGATTTATTTAATTGTTAGAAATGTTCCACTCAACCCATGGGAAGGCAGAACTTAATAAATCTCCATATCATCTCTTTCAGACGAGTACCGGTCCCGTGGTAACTGAGCCCGTGGAGACGACAGAGACGCAGGAGACGGAGACGGTCTCAGCAGACGGCGAGGTGGTCTCCTCACAGACCATCAGCTCCAAGACACGTACCGTCGAGACCATCACCGTATGTATACTAACATCTTCTCTTTATTATTAAACGAATGACAATAGGATTTGACCTTAAGATTCGTCCATATGGACGACATCATCATATCAACCGGGAGACGTCCACTGCTGAACATAGGCCCCTCCTATAGATTTCCAATAGAACCGGTTGGAAGTGACTTACATTCAGCGCGATCCTGTGGTATCCATCTTGCAGGTGGACGTCTTAGGCTGAGCTTGAGTCGATGCAATTAGATTCCTCAGAATTTTATGTTAATGTTGATTCCTTCCTTTAGAGTCGCTGAATGCTATCATATTCTTTACATTGTCACGTAACTTGTTGCAGTATAAGACGGAGCGCAACGGCGTGATCGAGACGCGCGTGGAACAGAAGATCACCATCCAGTCTGATGGAGACCCCATCGACCACGACCGCGCACTCGCAGAGGCTATACAGGTAAACTACATCTTTCTTTCAAGATGACGGTAATAAAATTTAATCAGCAGGCAATAGTGACACTTGAGTTACGAAAACAGAGTTATGTTTATTCTTTCATTGTGTCCTTACCAGAGCGATACGTGCGGTCTTATACGAAAGTTAAATGGAGTTCTAGCTGAAAACAATCAAGCTAAGGGTCCGTTTCCATCAAGCGGAGTAATCTTCGTACTCTTCAGTAAAGGTCTACTATCAGGTGTTCGTTGGAGTGAAAAGACTCAAAACGTGCTAGTGTAATGCCATATTATATTCATCTGCACAGTGTATTGACCAAGTGTTTTTTTATCTCCAGGAGGCCACAGCAATGAACCCAGACATGACAGTCGAGAAGATCGAGATACAGCAACAAAGCACGCAACCCTAAACTGTTACAGCAACACGTTGCAACGTCCACCAAGTTCGCGCCGTAACACGGCCTGTATGTATATGTAGGTACATACCCTAGTTGTAAGCGATAACAATGCGAATATTAATCACTAAGTTATTTAAAAACAAACATTTATATTGATTAATTAATAAAGTGTTAATTATATTTAATATTTGATGTTGTCACGTCGTGCACTTTACAATTTTGGGCGAGGGGAGGCCGTTTTAATAGTTACAGTGTAATAGGCCACTGTGTTCCACATTATACCTTAGAATGTATAATTATGTCGATAGAAATTAGTGTTGTATCGATAAGTCGATATATTGATAAAGTTGCAATGGCCTGAACAATATTGTAACTATAATACCCGAAAATATTATTAAAAATAACTCGTTTTTCTATAACGGGTCTTTATCACACGAGTCTCCTTCGCCCCGAGAAAATGCAATTTTTATATTGTAAAATATTATCATAAGTATTGCAGCATTTTTCTTTTTTATATAAAATTAAGCTTAGGCTAAGGCATCCATACATCCGGACGGCATAGGGCTTCGTAGAGATATAAATGTTGCCATAGTAAAAAAATATAAAAAGTGTTTTTGTATTACTATATAAAAAATCATTTTATGCCTTGTGTTTGACAAATCTGGCTGGATAGTGTTTTTAAAATAATAAATATATAAATGTTGCTCAATAATTACCTATAGCTTGGATATAGTTGAGTAAACAACTATCACTGCCAATCGAAACAGCTGTGAACAAAATACCTCTATCGCGTAGATTTTCTAAATTAGAATCATGCATGTAGCTTAGCCTTAAAAAAAAACGTCACTTTAAAAAAATCGTCTTTTTAAATAAAACCTAGCTCGGAATTCCTCATATCCAGCCAGGTTGAAACACGAGCTCATTTTCTATAACGGAATAGCTTTAAAATATTGTCACACGAGTTAGACCACCGTTTTTAGGTATAAAAAGATACAAATTATTAATTTCTTCTCCTCCCTTCTATTTAAAGTGTCGATATACAATGTAGTGTGGGACTAATTGGTTATCTATCGATATATTTGTGATACTTCTCGACAAACAGGGTTACAACCCTAGTAAAATCCCTAAAGTGGTATTTTAAAAACATCAGTTGATTTTTTGTTGAAAGAATCACAAATATTTATCGAGAACTACAGAAGTATATGTTAAAAGATATTATTGACGTGTTGCTATGGACTATATTATATCTGCGCGCTCGCACTATCGCGTACAGTACTGTTATAATAGTTATTTATGCAACTGTTGTATAATCAGGGGTATTAAAACACGAATGTGGGTTTATCACACGAGGCGTAGCCGAGTGTGATAATAGTATCACATGAGTGTTTTAATACCTAATTATAACAGTTGCATACAAGACTTTATCTACAATCATGATGTGAATCCTCTATAAAAGATTTTCATACCATAGGGTGTTGTACAGAACTATGTAAATTCAAGATGGCGGGAAATAACACGATAAGACGAGAATCCGAAATCACGAATTAATCTACAATTTATTGTTCTTTTTTCAAAATTTTAGCGATCTGGTGGTAAAAATGTCATTGCATGAGAATGTTCTTTTTTTGAAATTCATTATAACACGCGTTTGGATGATATAATGATCATTATAGCATTGGGTGTTTTAATGTTGGCAATAAGCTAATTGCTATAGGTTCTTTTATAGAGGATTAATAGCATGGTAGTAGATAAATATTATTTCGTGAGATTACTCTTACTTTAAACGTTAATTTTGTTGTTAAAATTAAATTTAATAAAAGAAGCTTATACGGCTTGAATAAATCGTCTATAATCTACAAAGTCGCTAGCTTACTATTCAAATGTTATAAAAATAACGGTTCTGTATGTGATATAGCGGGCGCTATATTTCACCATTAGGTGCTACTACTTAGGATCTAGTGTTACGTACGTTTGTAATGTGCCCTGCGACGGGCGCGACATTTTATATGTAATATTAGTTGGCAGCTTTGGCTAGATGGACGGGGATGACTGACAATACAATTTACGATTACTTCATAATATGACACTTCAGATGTATAAATTCAACATGAGAATCAAGCAGAGATGTACTAAGATTCACTTTAAAAGTTATCACAAATGTAAAGTGCAAGGATTGTAAGTAAATGACTTCCAGTAATAGTAGTTAAAAAAGTGTTATTTTCAGATACCCGTCATAATTTTTTTTTTGTTATGAGCAGATTAAATATGTGTATCAGTCGTTCCCCTGAGAATGTAAACTAAGCTTAGTCGGTCAATGTTAGAAGTAAGGGCCAGACGAGCATTTGTTGTATCTGACAGTTGTTGCATCTGACAGTTGTTGCATCTGACAGTTGTTGCACCTGACAGTTGTTGCATCCGACAGTCGTCAGTAATGGCGGGACATTCCATTCACAAACTTAATGTAGGAGTAAACGCTACATCATGACACTGAGTGTTTGTTTCTTTTATTATTATTTTTGTCTTAAGGTTATTTCTATTTGGCGGTTTCGTTCACTTTGCGAGCGATGAAATAGTCGAAACATTTTATGAATATATTGTATTAATTTCGAACATTATCGAACATGTTTCCTTCAAATGTACAGTCTTCTTTTTTAGTTTGGTAACATCGCACAAATCTTGGTTGGTAACTCGCAAAGTGAACTAAATCGAAATAAATAAGTTGGAATGATACTGATATTGTACAATTTATTATTATAATATTAATATATTTCATACACGCTAGACGTAAACATTATTTTGTATTAGAGTTAAGTTTTAAACGCTGGTTTAAAATCAGATTTTATGTATCAGCGGGTAAAGTTCTGGTATAGTTACTGATTTCTCTTACTATGACGTCTATATGCGTCTTCAAAGAAGGCCACGACATAAGGCAATACCTAGAAGCCTAGATAAATAGATAGCACCAGGCACCAGATGACGCTTTCTGTTAGTGGAGACGTGCATAAGCGTCATAACGGCAATAAAAAATAAAAGATCAAGTAAATATACCAAATCGATACCTATTTTTTATCAATTTGACATTTTATTGTATTTTTTTGTTCTTAGATATGCTGTCAAGTATCGATTAAATGAAATTATTACACAATTATTTGTAATCTTTGTCTATATCCTGTCTATGACATATTCACGTTGATATTTTAAGGTGCAGAGAGAGGAAGGAATGTCGATAAAAATATATCGACAAGTAAGCGATTAAAATAAATATAATTATCAACATTTGTTTCTTGGTCTGTACATGATATTTTGTCTTGTGTTAATTTTAAACTCCACTTTTGTGCATTGTTATGAGACAGAGCTATGCTTCAATTCTTCATTCCATCGGAAGTAGCTGAGGCATAAATACATGTCCAACCTAACCACAAAGGTTTATCACAAAATAATACAACGTAATCCAATATTTTACACCCAAGCATCACAAAAATGAACTGGTAAAAAGTGGTAAACAAAGACAAATCTCTGGTGATGACTAACTTTAATAAAGGATGTAGTAACAGTTATTTTTGGAATATCGTCTATCTCGTAACAAAGGACGCAAGTGGGGTGTTATTATATTTATTGTAGATGTTTATTTTTGTATCGAGTGGCCCTGCTCCGTAAGCGGTATCGAGGAGAGTTAGGTACTACAAATAAACAATGCTTTGTTTTATACACGTGTTTTATTCAGTATACAATTTAATAATTCTTTATAGTTTCTGACCAACCCTACGTCTTGCAAACACTTTCCCTGTTCTAAAAGATCCTATCCATTTCATTCCGTCATCTCCTTCGTGGCCTGGCACGACGGCATCACTGTCACGGCATCTTTTTTAAGCTACTTTTGCCGAAGATTCACATATTCTTACACATATTTGAATTGTTTTAAGATCCCAGGAAAGCTACCAAAGACGAAGACACTGACTGTCTTTATGGCCCGACGTCGACGACTGGCTGACATTCATATAAACTAAAAATAGAAAAGGGCCACTAATCGAACCTAGAGGTACACCTATCTGAAACGAGATCCAGAGAGGACGTCGCGTCGTTCAAATTCAGTTTTTGTTGCCTGTTAGGTAAATAAGAATGAACAAGATCAGAGCAGTTGTCCACGAATTCAGTAGTGGTGTAATCTACAGATCAATATATTGTGTTCGACGCAGTCGAACGTTTTTGAGAGGTCGCATTTAATGTGAATGGCATTGAGGGACCTCTCTTAGTATTCCAAAACATTAGTAATGATTTTACTCCCGCTCATTTATTATATTAAAAACCAAACTGCTATGCAGAATTATCATTTTCAGGACAGGTTTACATCGAAGTTTTGGCTTACAGTAGAAAATAATATATTAGTTTTTATTTGGGTCTTATATATCAAAAGTAGCGGTTGAAAGAATTGTATCAACACTTTTTTTAAGATAATGCAATACTAACTTATTCAGACGAGGACGTGACCGGGCCCTTACAGCTTAGAATATGCGTTTAACATCAAATTGATTGGTTAATATTTCAGTCTGGATAAGAGTTCTCTTAATTAGGCACCTGCCGACGACGTCAATTGCCTTACTTACATAATTTACACGCAGTTAGCGCGAAATTACAGATAAAACCAAACCATGTTTATGTTAACTGCGAAACACCAATATTTACGCTACTTTTTTAATGTTCTATGGATTTTAATTAAATAACATCGAGTTTACCTTGGTGAGTTTACGTTTTATTCTGTGTTTCTGTTAAATAATTGTAAAAAATAAAAATAACAAGAATGCAAGGACACTGAAACTGAAAATTAGCATTTTTCAAGAAATTTCTGAGTATATGAAGTTAATAAATAAATAATAAATATTCCACAACTATCACACAACGCCATCTAGTCCCAAGCTAAGCAGAGCTTGTGTTATGGGTACTAGACAGCTAATAAACATACTTATATATATTTCTAAATACATACATATTATAGATAAATTACACCCAGACACAGAACAAATGATCGTGCTCATCACACAAACATTTGTCCTGGGTGGGAATCGAACCCACGACCTCCGGCATAGCAGTCAGGGTCACTAACCACTAGACCAACAGGCCTGTCCATAGTAGTTATGTATCATTAGGTACGTCTTCTTGCATGGTTAATACTTATTACGAGATTGTGTCCATCCAGCCGTCGTAGATGGTACAAGCCCAAGTCTTGGAGACCAGACCACCTTATTCATCACTTTCCGCGAAACTAGTAAATCTTCATCCTCAGGTACCCGACACCATGTCTCGACTAGCTTTCTTACTCACGGCCCTATGGCTGTCCTCTGCGGCAGCTCACCCTGGCTTCTTCGAGGAGACGATTAACGATGTCACGAACATGGTTGTCAATGAGGCTCAAGCTGCAACCAATCCTATCGGGCAGACAATAGCTTTCATTGGAGGAAGTGTCTGTAAGTTTTGAAATCCTCGCTTTAAGTTCCTTAGTGGTAAGTCGTGGGTGAGACTGTGCGACTGGGGTAGAATGGCACAAAGGGAGGAGGTCTATATTCAACAGAAGGTGGAGCATGGCTGCTAATGAATGTTATGATGATGAAAAAATCCTCCTTAAGTATCTGTCTGAATAAAAAGGAAAATAAAACTAGCAAATATTAACTTTTCTGTATAGTATACATATATTTGTTTTTTTTATTCTATGTAGTATTGTAGGTATTTATTACCTACCATATTTTTACCTTCTTCAAAGTTTTCCCTACCTACCTACTAAGTTTAGTTCTCTGTATCAACGTGTGTTGGACTGGTAGACAATGCCTGAAGGAAATTCACCTTTTCCACCTATATTTGCGACGTATTGTGAATTAACGCTTGAAACTTTTCTAACACATAAAGAATATAGTTGTGGGTAATGAAATTGTAACGAACCGTCCATTTCCATAACACAGGCCAAAGCGTGAAGAAGGTGTTCGGAGTAGCTTACGAAGATTACGAAGGAGAGCCGGATATGAGCAAGTTGAACCTCGTACTCATGACCAGGTGAGTATTATGCACTAATACGGATCCGTTGCCCTTGTTGTAGAGACAACAAGGGCAACGGATCCGTCCGCAGAGGCTCAAGTAGTCCTGAGTTCAATTGCCGGATTGGCAAAGTTATGCGGTTTTACAATCAAGAATATCACAATTGCCTTTGTTTTGGGGGATTCAACATCATCAAATGACTTTGTCTGGGTATGTTTACAAACATAATAATATTACATATTTTCTAAAAATCACAATACGTCACGTAAACGGTAGAATTTTACAGGCATTATGGGGTCTCAAGACCCCACTCTCGAATTTCGAAGCTTTTTATATTTGTCAAAATTCATTGATTTAAAAAAAAAAACAAGAAATACTTTTCAATACCATAGCTGTCGGACTAAACAGATTTTCAATTTATTTATGCAGTAAACTACCCAAATGATTTGCTCGTGCAGCATTTTGGTGTCAAACTCGTATAGATGCAACTAGGTATTTCGTCTCCCAAGCTGCGAAGAAAATCATATCTTCTACGTTTGTGCCAATCTGATAACATTCAATCTCTTTCAGCGCTAAAACTGTGATGTACAATCTATCAGGGGCTGCAGAAGAGATCCCCAAGGACAGGTTCGATCCAACCTTTCCGCTGAGGATTTTCCTGCACGGCTTCACCGATAATCCCATGAAGGACAGCTTTCAGACCATGCGTGCTGCTTACGCCGAACTGGGAAGATCCAAAGGTAACACGAGCAACATTTAGAAACGAACTGTTGTTGACATATTTATATTTATATTAGTGGTCTACCTCGGGCAACAGTACTACAGGCTACCTGTAACCTGAGGTGACGGCTGAGCGATTTCACTGACGGTGGTAGGCCTCACCAGAGCCGCCTGGCTCGCGACTATCATCCTATCGGAGTTCGACGCCAGATTTTTTTTACTGTTTTGTTTTGTGTGTGCGTAGGAGTTCCATGTCTCATGGCCTAAAGACATAATGATACTATAGTTTCCTACGTAGCAGCCTCCTTGCAACCATCAGACGGGATATACGCGAGCTACATCATATTATTATGTGTATGTCGTGACAATACAAGAGTAGAAGTTTGTAAGTGTTTATTGTGTCGACAGGCAAGTTGTACATCTTAGCTCTGGACGCCAGTTCATTGATCCAGTGGTTCTACCTCCGTGCTACCACCATGGTGCAGTTCATCGGTGAAAAGCTAGGAGCCACCATGGCTGCCATGATACCTGGTAAGTCTTTAACGTCCTTTAAAAAATAAGAACCTCATGTCAACTCCATATAAATGCTGCGCATGATTGCGAAGCCTTATAAAAATGATCTAGCTTCAATGCTCCTCTATAAAAAAAGTATAAACTGTGCTACCCTTCACGATATTTTCTTAAAAAGGGATATAATTAGCTTCGCGTATTAAATAAACATATTACACAACCAAGTTCCTGTGTAGCACAATATTCCAAGGAGTATCATCGTGTGAAGATTGCAGTATCTCGGGCTTTCAATCCACCGGCTGACAGCCGACACTTTCCGAGTGAGCTCAGTTTTAAGTTCATTAATCTCCTTCCAGCTGGATTGGACCCAAAAAACATCCACCTGATAGGGCACAGTCTGGGGAGCCACATCGCTGGGTTTGCAGGCCAGCAGTTCATCTCGCTCACAGGATCTAAGGTCGGTCGCATCTCCAGCCTGGACCCCGCCGGGCCATGCTTCGCCCAGCTCGAGGACTCGATGAGGCTGTCACACAACGACGCTGACTTTGTTGATGTCATACATACTAATGCAGGGGTTTATGGACTCGATCAATCGATTGGTAAGGAAACCTACAAAATTATGATCTTCCATGTATACATAAACTTTTTTTATAAACTTTTTTTTCTTTTTTGGGGATGAGTTAGAGAACTTCACTTCATCATCATCATTGTCATGTCAGCCGTAAGACGTCCACTGCTGAACAAAAGCCTTCCCTATAGACTTCCAATAGGACCGGTTGGAAGTGGCTTGCATCCATCTACTTACTTACGCTTTAATTGGTAAACTCGCCTTCCGATCATGGACTATGCCCAGGTCGACTCAAAGAGCTGTCAGGAATCTGACGGGGCCCGCTTACAGGGCCAAAACCTGCCGGGGTCGCGGGTCTGTCTCAACAGGTAACCGTGACCCTGGAACGTAAAGGGGTATTGAAGGATCACCGTGGGTTACCGTCAGTATAAGTCTGACAATCCTTCCCGCCCCGCCTTGGGTAGGAGGACTCATTTTACCAAGATAATTATCGAAGTATGGGTGAAATCGAATAGGGGCACGGAAGACATCATTTCCAATCTTTTTACCTCTGGGTACTGTATATTTGGTACTTTATGATGGTTCATAAGTTATCACCACTTTTCTTGTTTAGATAGGCAACCAATGCATAGAGATTGAATATCCGAATGAATTTACCTCCATAGAATGTCTTTGCCTTGAGAAAATGTCTGTAATAGATGGCCAACTTGCGCTAGAATCTATAGCGCCACGACTCATGACCTTTTGACGCGGCACTAGTGTCTATGTCATTACACCAAATTTCATTAAAAAAAAGTAGTACCTCGTATTTCTCGCTGGACTTCAGTTGTAGCGCGGACGGGTAATCTTTCCCAGTATACATTTTTTTTTTTTTTTTTTTAGCGTGGTAAAATCATCAAATGAGTCCTCCCACCCAGGGCAGGGCGGGAGGGACTGTCAGACTTGTACTGACTAAAATCCACGGTGTCCTTCACGAGCCCTTTACGTACCGGGGTTACGGTGATGGGTAAGACCCGCGACCCCGGCAGGCTCTGGCCCTCTACAGGCCCCGTCAGTTTGCTGACACTCCTTGAGGCGCGCGTGGAACACAACGCGCCGTCGACCCGGGCATGGTCCATGGTCGGGCAGCGAGTCGCCCATTACTCGCTGCCCGCATGCCCGCGCCTACGGTGGCCGGAGATCGTCTGGCGACGTCCGTCGCCGTGGGCGTCTACCACTGCGGGTGGGTCGGAGGGAGGACACTGTTCTCTCCCTCACGCGGCACGCCTCCTCCTTCGCGAGCATGACTGCTTCGCAGAAGGAGGCGACCGCTTCCCACTCCGTCTCGCCCCGCAGCATGGCCTCGACCAATGCCGGGCGCGAGAGGTCTCCGCCTATCGCCGTCGTGAGGACACGGCGATGCTCTGCCCAAGCGGGGCAGTCCTGCACCGTATGCTCCACCGTGTCCTCAGGACGGTCCTCGCAGTGGTGACACCCAGGCGTTTCCTCCCTCCCTATCAGACACAGGAACCTCCCGAAACTTCCGTGTCCGGTGAGGACCTGCGTCATGCGGAAGGTAAGGACGCCGTGACGCCTATCCAGCCACTCCTCAAAGAGGGGTCTTACCGCCGCGATTGCGGCGTGCCCGTTCCCAGTATACATATGACTTTTCTGCCAACCTAACCTAACGATCTTATCTTTGGCAGGACACGTGGATTTCTGGCCGAACGGCGGCAAGGATCAGCCGGGGTGCTTATTACGGACTTGCAGTCACAGCCGGGCTTGGGAGTACTACGCTGAGTCCGTGACTAACCCAGCGGCGATCATAGCAGTACATTGCGACACTTATTACAACTTCAGGCATGGGTTGTGTGACTACAATGATACAACGTGAGAGAACAAGGAGTTATATTTTTATGCAGTTTGTTATAAAATGTGTTTATTGTGTGTTTAAGGCACTGCGAAAACGTAGACACTTTTATTGCCGACACGGCACACCTTCAGAGGAAACCTAAGTTCATAGTGGAAGCAACTGGACGAAAAAATGTTTACGTATGCGCAGGGAGTGGATGATTTCACACTGGTTCTAAAGAAATCAAATATTTATCGGAAGCTTGTATCTGACACAAGACACAAAAGTGTCCAACGTTTGCGCACTGCCTTAAATTCAACCAACTTTAAAGCGCGCAATACAATTCAATGGACCATCACACACTTAACATAGATAACTTAACAAAGAATTGTATGGCGAGCCATATGGTATCTTAAGATAAAATATTATAGTATCTTAGCCGTGTGTGGCGCGCTTAAGTGTGCATCGAGTGAAACTGGACTGATTAGACGACAGTGGGGCTTTAAATCCCAAAGTTACAGTACTTTAATACTGAAGTCATTTTTGTTCGCTGTTTATGAAGAGGTTATACCAACTCTTCATAAACAGCGAACAAAAATGGCTACGATTCAGGAGGGGGTTGGGTTCCGAGCATATATGTAGAATATTTTTCACACAAAACTGAGCAAGCTACCTCCCCTTTAAGTTTGTACTGACCGAAACCGGACACATTGTACATTTATAGCAGTACTAGCTTTTTCCCGCGACTTCGTTCGCGTGGAATAGTGACTTCTGGCAGATTTTTGTTACAGATACAGTCACAGTATTACATATTACTGTACCAAATTTCACACAAATCGGTTCAGTAGTTTACGCGTGAAGAAAAGACAGACAGACAGACAGACAGAGTTACTTTCGCATTTATAATATTAGTTTGGATATATCGCCACAAACTGAACAAACATTTCTGTTTCAGTATCATGGGCTACTCTGCACGGACCACCGCAAGAGGCAACTACTGTTGCATAACACGTGACAAGGAGCCTTTTGGCGCGGGTTTAGAAGGACTCACGTACAAAGACAATGGGATTATTAGCACGATCTCATTTGGTGTTATGGATTTTTTTGCAGGACGATAGAATAATCATGTTAGCCGTACAATACTTACTGATGTTATATTATCAATTGATTGCGATCAAGACCTGTCATCCTGCCGTCAATTTTGACGGCACAGATGGTGCAGTGGATGAGCGCTGCGTGTGACAGGTTCAATTGCCGCACGAATCAAATATCTGTATGATCTTCAAGTAGTAGTTTCAGGTCAGAGTGTTCGTCTATTTTAAATGTTTATAAACGCAACCCTCGATACAGGAGAAATTACTAGTGAAGAGCAAGGTTTTATTAAAAAACTAGCTTTTTCCCGCGGCTTCGCTCCCGTCAAATAACTATTCTACCCTACTCTACCCAACCCTACACTACCCTACACTACCCTACCCTACTCTACCCTACCCTACCCTACTCTACTCTACCCTACTCTACCCTACCCTACACTACTCTACCCTACCCTACCCTACATTACTCTACTCTACCCTACCCTACTCTACAAAGTATCCTATGTCCTTCTCCTGGCTCTAAACTACCTCCCTGCCAATTTTCAGCTAAATCGGTTCAGCCGTTCTTGAGTTATAAGTGGAGTAACTAACACGACTTTCTTTTATATATATAGATAATAGAGAGTAAGCCTGATTCCTGTTACATCAGCTCTGGCGTGATGTCGGTCGCTTTCGTCAGCGAGAAATACATAGCAACGCCGCTGACGTCGACGTCGCAGTATGGTGCTGATATAGAACACAATGTACGTACACGTACATTGTGTGTCTTCGCGTATATACGTACGCGCGACTGCCATCCGCGATCGATATAGCGTAAGGGGGTTTCAAAAAGTTACCTAATTAATAAAAAAAAACTTATTGTATTTATACCTATATTGACAAAATATGGCTGTAAAACTCAAATTACTACAAGTTAAATGTTACAACTTTTTTTTAAATTTTGTGTTAAGTAAATAAAAATAGGAAATTTTTGTTACCAAAAACAAACTAGATTTTTATTGTATTGTTTTTCTTCTTTGATCCGCATTTTGACCGTGAACTGTAGCTAGTTGGCCCTCTTCATCAATTATCCGATAAGGTTTGTAATGTTCCCGACGAGTCCCTCGTTGTTGACATACTGAATGCCGTCCATACCCAGCCCGAACGGGGGCCCTCCGGAGGTCGGCAGGTAGTAGACGCCCGTCGTACCAGGTTCAGCACCGTAACCGACACCGTGGATTTTAGTCAGTACGAGTCTGTCAGTCCCTCCCGCTCTGCCCTGGGAGGACTCATTTGATGGTTTTACCACGTAAACTAAAATAAAAAACTGGTCAAAGGCTTTTTTTTTCGCGTTAAAATCAACGTCACTATGCTGACACTCTTTGAGGCGCGCGTGGAACACAACGCGCCGTCGACCCGGGCATGGTCCATGGTCGTACCGCGAGTCGCCCATTACTCGCCGCCCGCATGCCTGCGCCTACGGTGGCCGGAGATCGTCTTGCGACGTCCGTGGGCGTCTACCACTGCAGCTGGGGTGGAGGGAGGTCGCTGTTCTCTCCCTCACGCGGCCCGCCTCCTCCTTCGGGAGCATGACTGCTTCGCAGAAAGAGGCGATGCTAACTTATCACTTTAAAATGAAATGTCGCAGTCGTAGGTAGTTCTATGAAATTACACAACTACATGTTGTATAGAAGCAGTGTGCGTGATACTTCTAATTAATCATGGAAACCGGTTCCTCAAGTTCAATGCGAAGATAAAATTAATTATTACCTATATACGACTACTTTTAGCCTTCTTAAACGTATTAATTGATTTTTTAATTATCATTGTTAAACAGAAGCTATTTGTTCTACGGATTTGCATATTTTTCTGAGCAACGCTATTAGAATTGATTCGGTCAAGGTATTTTACTGACATGGTCACTAACACCATACCTAGCTTCAGATGTAAAACCATAAATAAATCATGTGGTGTTAGCCTATAAGTAATGTTGCATAAATATAAAATTAATGGTATAAAGTTTATGCATGTTTTGTTTCACCTAAATAAATCATTAAATGCCTTTGTCAAACAGACAGGGGTGGCGAATGCGATGCGTGACGTTTTTATTTGTACTATTTTGAATTGTTTGAATCCAGTCACATAGAAAAGCGAAAGCGATCCGATAGTGTGACAGAACTATTTGACTGACGTCTCGTATCGGTCCGGTATCGCTTCGGACTCGCCTGTCTGTTTGACAAAGGCATAAATTTTGTAAAAGGATATTTATGTCATTTCTTTAGGCACTTACAACAGTGCCGAAATAACAAAAGGTTACATTAGTTAAAGAGTGGAGGGAATTGGGGAAAGGGGGAATTTCGGAATAATCATAATAGGCTACAGTAGTCATTGTGGCGATAGTCGTGTCTGCCAATGGCTTAATTGCCAAGAGCCTCGACCAACACCTGAGGAGGCTCTTGGGCAGCTGGATCAAAAGCTTGATTCAGAAGGCAGTACTTCTGGACACGGCGCGTATTGTTAGGAGGTTCCTCTTTCAGGAGACCTGACCACCGCCAAATCGGACTACCTGTTCTCGATGCTGATGAACTGCAATTTTTTATATTTTTAAATGATGTCTTGTTTTTTTTTTGGAAAAATATTAAATAATGTAATGAGTAAGTACCTATACAATATTATTACCGTTATGGTTCTATGGGATTTTCTTGTCTCATATTGCAAATTATTGAAGCGACATTCCAGCTGCATGTATGCTTTTAGCTGTTACGAGAAAAAACACAAACTCGTTATAAAACAGGCAGTGTATGTGCTTGGTAAATAATGTGGCACATCTCGGACTCAGTACTAGACTGTATTTTTTTAATTTAATCATAGGTTCGTGTTTGACCACTATCTCGCCTGATGCTAAGCAAAGATGTGGTCGACGTGTGTCTTTTTTTTAGCGTGTTAAAATCATCAAATGAGTCCTCCCACCCAGGGCAGAGCGGGAGGGACTGTCGGACTCGTACTGACTAAAATCCACGGTGTCCTACAATAGCCCTTTACGTTCCGGGGTCACGTTAATTCATAAGTCCCGCGACCCCGGCAGACTTTGGCTCTCTAGAGGGGGGCTCCGTTATTTTTGCTGACACTCATTGAGGCGCGCGTGGAACACAACGCGCCGTCGACCCGGTCATCGTCCATGGTCGGACAGCGAGCCCAAAACGTGTGTGTGTCTAGCATTTTATGCGCCTAGACCGTGCTTCTTTAACTGCACCCTGGTCTGACCAATTTTGGTCCTGGTCTGGTCATTTTGCACCCCTTCAGGGTCAGTGCCTGAGCACCGTTGACACACCCCTATTTTCGGCACTGCTCGGGCTGTCGAAGTGCTGACTTATGACGGTGTGTAGAGTTTAATTTTCATTATGGGTAGGCCATATTTGGAGGATAGGTCGAGATAGATGGGCGATAATAATCACTCAGTGGGTATCTCAAGATGGCGGTCGCAATAGAAGCAGACCTACGATGTGATGACGTGATGCATTGGTCTTTTCTGAGAGATTGGAAGGATCTACTACTCTTTTATTGAAAAAAAAGTTCTGGTAACTATTTATTAAATAATTATCGTTGTTATAGATAGGATCATATAGGAATGATCATCATCATCATCATTTTAGCTCGGAATAAACCACTGTTGGCCTCCTCCTTTTTCGGCGCTACTTCGGGGCCCCCCTTTAGAGGGTTAAAGCCTACCGGGGTCGAGGGACTCACGATATACCGTGACCCCGGAACGTAAAGTGCTATTGAAGGACACCGTGGATTTTAGTCAGTACAAGTCTGACAGTCCCTTCCGCTCTGCCCTGGGTGGGAGGACTCATTTGACGATTTTACACGACTTATTTGACGATATCCCAACTTATACTCGTACCTATACGTGTATTTTGGTACTTGCATCAATCCCCGCCCGTAACAAATATTTATATGACCCACCTACAAGTAATTGTTCCTAGTCGTTGGTGTTTCTGTACATATGAGTTTCTGTTTGTAGACGCTCCCACAACACAGGACAAATTCCTAGTGTGAGGAAACGATAAAAAAACATCTCAATCTATAAATATAAAGTGGGTTCGTAATTTGTGAAGTAATTACGAATATACTAGTTTGTAATTCAAACATAATAAGAATTATTTTATCACAAGTCCTTAATTTATCTACAGACTTACCGTTGTTATAATAGGAAACAATTTACCCATTGTAACGTAACATGTGCCCGACTGATTAAAACAAGACAGTTTGATTGAAAAAACCCGTTTATCTAAGTGAGTGTTGTATGCATTATGTAAGGTAGGTTTTTATGTACTTTCAACATGGCATGAGAGTGTACGTCATGTAGATTTTCAGTGAACACGAACTCTTGAAGTCTTGTTTGATGTTAATATTGTTAATACTGTATTTTCTAGTCACGACGACATTGCTTTGCAACGATATTACAGCGTCTCTTCATCAAAGTTTTATAATTAGGAACTGAAAAATAAGTTTACGTAAGTACCTACTCATATACCTATACATGTATATTTAAATACTTTATAAAGAAATTCGCAATACCACGCTATGTTCCGAAACGGGCATTCTGGAAGTTGGAAAGGAGGCTGCCAGGCTGAAGTGGAACTGGGCGGATCACGTCAGCCGCATGAACATTGACCGCTGGGCGAAGGCCGTCACACAGTGGATGCCTGGAGATGATTGGCGCCGCCGACGCCGGCCCAGAAAGAGGTGTCGAGATGAGTTGGACTCGTACTCGACTGTGAGGGCTGGTTCGAAGTGACGCGGGATAAAAATAACTTGGGGGAGGGCTTTGCCCAGAGGTGGGACAGTGTACGCTAAAGAAAAAAAAAGACATAGTACATTTTGATACAAGAGGGGAAAGTTTATTGCATTCGAGCCGGAATTCAAGCCGAGCCTTAGGCGAGGGTGACAAGGAGCCGAAAACAGCGTACTTCAACTTTAATCACAATGTCGAATCACAAAATGGGTTATAGAGTAATTTAGCCAGAAAGATCATCAACTGAAGATATAATAGGGAGTTTCGAGTACCTGTCTCGAAAATGTCCTTCAGAAGTGTGTAATAAGCAAAGTTGATTGAAAAGCGTAACGTAAGACATGACCGCAGGTCAAAACTACTCATTATAATCGAGAACCTCTTACAAAGACAATTATAATTGCACTAGTTTCGCACTACGACTTTGTACGAGCGTGCGTAATATTGTCACTTTGTAATTTCAGATGTGACATTCTAAGAAACTGAAGTTGATTCTGGTAATTCAGATAACATTTTTGAAGATCTAATTAACGTTTCATTCACTTTTTTATTTATGGAAGGAATTTTTGTCAAAAAATTTTCCCTTTTCCTTACAAATTTTTCAAACATTTTTAACCGACTTCAAAAAAAGTAGGTTCTCAGGTCGACCTGTACGTTTGTATCTTTCGATGTATCCGCGATTATCTCGCGTTTGGCTGAAACGATTTTAATGCGGGTTTCAGAAAAGTGCTTGTTACATTCTGGGGAAGGTTTAATATATAACAATAATGTATATGCCGTGACATTGCCCGTATCGATCCGTTTTTGCTTACTTGGATTGTAGATTGCCATTATACGAAGATTTTTGTTGCTAATCTGAAAGAGGGTAAAATAGAAACAGTTTTTGTGAAAATGGAACCGACTCTTGAAAATTACACAACAAAAAAAGAATGACCAAATCTTAGGTGTAAAAATCAATTGCCGGCTAATTGATTTTTATTTATATAGCTATACACGTATTTTCCTTCACTCACAAGATGTTATTAACTAGGTACTCTGCTGGTTAGTTACCAGCCAGTGTGTCGAAGACTGTCCGAGTGTCCGTTAGGCTCTTAAAGTGAACCATTTTGAATTGGAGCAGGAGATTCAAAGGTAGGAATTTAGCTTTGAGAAATCTGTCTTATAATTCTAACAGAATTTCTTGATAGTTCGCGCCTATCCCATAAAAAACACTCTTAAAGAATATGACTTTCTCAATGTTCAAAAACATCCACAAACAGATCTGTTGATCGAAACTTTACCTAATTACTGCACTAAGCATAAAGTTTCAAAAAAGGGTAAAAAGGAACCGTTTATTGCCCGTAAGTAAATTTTTTTTTTCGTTGTATTACTATTATAAAGCTGAAGAATTTGTTTGGTTGATCGCGCTTATCTCAGGACCTACTGGTCCGAACTGAAAAATATTTTTGTGTTGAGTAGTCCATTAACTGAGGAAGGCTGTAAGCCATATAACATCACGCTGCAACCAACAGGAGCCGAGCAACAAAGGCGAAACCACGGGGAACAGCTAGTTATATGTTGGTCACGCTTGGTTTGACATAATTATGCTGTCGTCTTTACACTCTACGTCAGTGGTTCTCAAACTTTTTTGGTGGCGGAACCCTTTTGTAAAGCAAAATTTTCGACGGAACCCCCAAATAAAACAAACAGTAACGTTCATTCTTCAATAACAGGGAATCATAAACTACTCAAAACAAAATAGGGCCCACCTCAAATTAGTCCCTATTTTGTTCTAAATATAATTATTTAAGTAGTTGTTGACAAAGTTATGCATTTAACCGTCAAGCTGACATGTTTAGGAGCCCTTATCAATGTTTATTCCGACAGCTTTCATATTGTTTTCAAGAGGGTAGCTAAAAAACTGAAGTACTCGAAAAAACATCGATTGCACAAATTCTCAATCACTTGTTTCCAGTCTACACTAAACGCTGTTGTGGAACACTCACGTTTTAAACGATTTTGTTTCATTCCTGTATTCATTGTGATCAATATGCCTGGTTCTCGCCGACATATGGACATGGAAACCGCTGCAAGAGCAGTAGCTTTGCTTCAGGAGGGACAGTCTCAGAGATCTGTGGCTATGCACCTCGGTGTATCACGACGAGCCATCCGAAACGTTTGGGAACGGTATCAGGAGACCGGAAGTGTAGCTAGGAGACCGGGCACAGGAAGAGTTAGGGCTACAACTGCCCAGGAAGACCGATACCTGAGGTTAACTGCACGTCGGGAGCGTACTGTAACCGCTCGGACCTTACAAACTCGACTACGGCAATCCACAGGAACTTTAGTCAGCGATCAAACCATTCGGAATCGGCTTCACGAAGATGGACAACGCTCCAGAGTACGTGCTATTCGACTGAAACTGACGAGGGCTCATCGTGCGGCACGCTTAAGATACGCCCGCGAGCATTTGGAATGGACCATGGATAACTGGAGGAACGTGCTTTTTACGGACGAGTGTAAAGTGAAGTTTTATAGTGACGACAGGCGGATACGCGTGTGGAGAAGAGACGGGGAACGTTTTTCTGAACCGTGCGTCCATGGAACAGACCGATTTGGGGGTCCCTGTGTTATGGTATGGGGTGGAATTAGCTTATATGGCAAAACAGAGCTGGTAATTTTAAATGAAGGTACTGTAACCGCCGCCAGTTACATCGAGCAAGTAATCCGGCCTCATGTCATCCCATTTTCACAAAGAGTGGGCAATAACTTTGTCTTTATGCATGACAATGCTCGCGCACACACACAGCGCGCGTTACACAAAGAGCACTCTCTGAAGCCAATATCACCATCTTACCATGGCCAGCCATGAGTCCCGACCTCAACCCCATCGAACATTTATGGGATCAGCTCAAAAGACGCCTGAAAGAAGATTACAGTGATGTGAATAGCCAGCAGGAACTCATTAACGCCCTGAAAGTCTGTTGGGAACAAATACCGGAAGTAAACGTGACCCACTTGACTGAAAGTGTCCCAGATAGGCTCAGAGAGTGCATACGGAGCAGAGGAGGACCCACTCGTTATTAAAAAACAACAACCCCATATTTTTTTCCAGAATAGTTGTGTTTTACAAGATTATGTTTTTCTTTTATTTTGTGTAAATTTACCTAAACTGTGTTATTCTGGGTTTTGATTAAACAAAATAAACCAATGTTTCTATTGTTTCTGTTTACACTATTCCTGAATGTTCACTTTAAACTTGTACATTCATAAAAACTGAATATTTCGGTTAAATTTTAAGTTGAAGCAAAAAAACACGGTGGGCCCTATTTAGTTTTGAGTAGTTTATTACAATGAAAGTGTAGGTATACTAAGATAATAAATAAAAATCTAATGAGATCTGTGAAACTGTTTCTTATTTTTCATTAAACAGTTTATATTAGGTTTGATTGAAGAGAGTTGACTTCTATTACTATAGTCTATTGCGGTATTTTGTTTTTGTAGATGTATTCTCACCGAGCCCACACAAAGGCTTAGCGGAGCCCCGGGGCTCCGGGGAGCACACTTTGAGTATAGCTGCTTAAGTCATTATTAGATAAACAACAGTTATCGAACTAGTTTTATTTTTATTTCCCATAGTACAGTTGTTAGGTTAGTTGTTATTTAATTCGGATTATATTGACAGGTTGCTTTGTTTTTTAAGAACAAGCCCAAGGCGATTAGGGGCCATATTATGACGTCTTAAAACCAGGCTTGTTCCAGGGAGTGAACAAGGTGGCGCTAGACGACTTGTATAGCTCCGTCTCGTTCACTCACTGGAACAAGCCTGGTTTTAAGACGCCATAATACGGCTGCAGGGCTGAGTTCAGCCCGAGTGAGCTAGCTACTACGAGTATAAAATGTTATTCCACTTTGTGAAATTTAATTTATATTAGTGCAGAATATTGTGAAACAGCAGAAGTCGGATCAATCAAGTGAAATCGTGTGTTCTTATGGTGTGGGAGCCGTGAGATTCGCGGGACTGTCTTATGTGGCACCTTGGCCCTGGAACGCAGAGTGCAACTCAAGGAACAGGGTGTATTTTTAGTTAATGAGAGACTGACTTTCCTTTCCGCTATACCAAGGTGGAAGGACTAATTTGATGATTTTAACATCAGAAAATTGGTCTATCAATCAATGGTTGTGTATTGAATGTTTGTTAGGTTAAACATTGGCTATCAGGCTACAGATGTGACAAAAATCAACACACAGGATCTGGGTAATCCTTTGAGACAGCAATTCTCCTGACACGCTGTTCGACGGTTGTGAGCATGACCAGCACGCGTAGCATGGCGTCGTAGAAACGGATTTTGTCGACGTAAGAAATGATAAAATGACATAACGTAGAAAGGTTTTTACCGTTTTAAGCATGAAAATGTTTGAAATAAAAAAAAAGAAATGTTTCTATTCTTCAATGGTGTACGAATCGTGTCTATTTGCGCAAAAAAGCAGTCGATTTGAAAAGAAATAACGATGAAATAATTTTGTCTATTCTTGGTAGAATAGAGATAGAAATGGTCACACTACGCGTGCACGATAGCTCGGTTGGCAAGAGCGTCTGGTATCGCAGTCGAAAGGTGCGGCTTCAAATCCAACAACAAACGGGTCTCCCAAACAAGTAATAACGTTTCTTTTTCTTTTTAGTAACGTTGCTCTATACTAGGAATTTCTCCTGTATCGTGGGTGCGTTTGCCGACGTATAAACTCACGTACACTAACGTCCAGACCAGGAACAATTACTTGTAGATCTTACAAATATTTGTTCCGTGCGGGGAACGAACCCCGACATGCAGAATAGCAGTCCTATCGCTCAGCTACTGCCCCCCAATCGTGTAGTCTGCAAGAAAAAAGTCTAGTCTATGAAGTCCTCAAATTAGTAAAGTTTGTAACCCCTGTTTCCATACTCCCAGGTTTCTATCAAGATGAACAGTCGCGTGATCGTCTTCATATCAGTGGTGTGGCTGTGGACAGCGGCTGCCCAGTCTGGTGGCATCTTCAGCTCCATCAAGGAGCGAGTCACGAAGGAACTGGGAGCCATCGCAGACCCTATTCAGAAGACTATCGTGTACGTCGGGTTCAGTCAGTGTAAGTGACCTCAGTTTCACCCACGCTACCGTCCTAGTACTAGAAATTAATAGTCGGAATGATATTTTTTACTTTATTTTGTAGAGTTTATAAGATTTTGGTTGTACAGTTCTACTAATGGTCAAAAATTTTAGGCTGTTAATGTTTTCTACACAGAAAATTGTAGCTGCCCGCCGTCTTTGGCGATTTCAGATATATGATGATTCCATTACCTATTTCAAAGTGTCTAAGCGTCTAGGCGGGTAAAGTTGGCGGAGACGAGGCCCCGCCAACTTTACCCGCCATCGCAAGACAATTCTGATTCTTTTCTGGTGGTTTACACTGACTTGCGACACTGGCTTTCATGAATCGCAATAGACATCAACAGAAGTTCTTAATAAGAACTTTAAATACTCAATACCCAGTCAAGTTTTATTGCATTCCATTAGGTTACATACATAGGTATTTTAATTCATTACTTACCATAATATACCATTGTTTTCCAGGTAGACATGTCAAGCGCCTATTAGGAGTGGACTACGACTCGTACAGCAACAGTGAACCTGATATGACGGAGTTGAAACTCAACTTTATGACCAGGTGAGTTGTTACTTATTTACTTTGCTAAGGAAACAGCAGCTCGCCTACTTCTGCGAAGCAGTCATGCTCGCGAAGGAGGAGGCGGGTCGCGTGAGGGAGAGGACAGCGTCCTCCCTCCACTCCAGCCGCAGTGGTAGACGCCCACGGCGATGGACGTCGGCATACGATCTCCGGCCACCGTAGGCCCGAGCATGCGGGCGGTGTGTAAATAAATAAATAATGACGGGGGGCCTTCAGAGGGCCAAAGTCTGCCGGGGTCGCGGGACTCCAAAATTACCGTGACCCCAAACCGTAAAAGGCTATCGAAGGACACCGTGGATTTGATGATTTTACCTCCTCTATAAATACAGTCTTGTTGTACAGCACGATCGCAGCGTTCACGCAAAACTGAAAGGGTGTTTTGACTAACGCACTGACAGCGACACTAAGCTACACTCACCGCTATGGTATTTAGCATTAGCGCGTAATGACGACCGTCATTACGCGCTAATGCTAATGCGGCTGTTATCGAGCTTCAGATATTATGCAAGAGTTAAGTGACGTAGAACCTAACTTATTTGCCTTCCATTCGTGACCTTTGACTTTTCTAATGATAGCTTTAACCAGCGAAATACGAAAAAAGGAATCAAGCACACTCTTGACTCAATTTAAGGTAGTCTTTGGCTTAAAAATTTCCAGAAACGTGAACGTCTCATACAAGCTGACAGCGGCGCCGGCGCTGATCCCCCAATCGGACTGGTTCAACCCTCAGAGCCCCCTCAAGATCTACCTTCACGGCTTCACCGATGATCCCTCTAAGAACAGCTTCGCCAGCCTCAGTACTGCTTTCCTCAATCAAGGTAAATGTTGAGTAGAACAGGAGGTTTGTTTTTTACGTGGTAAAATCATCAAATGAGTCCTCCCACCCAGGGCATAGCGGGAGGGACTGTCAGACTCGTACTGACTAAAATAATTCGTACAGTCCCGCGAGCAAGAACAGGAGTTTTGGAATATTAATAGAAATTGCCGAGAGTAGTGTATTGCCAGTAGTATTGGCCCCGCAAATTATAAATTCCAACCCAATAAAGCGGAATTCGAGACTTGATTTCAACTTTAGATCATTCAAAACTGCGAGAGATAACATAATAAGCATGTGCTAGAAAAAAACATCAAAGACATTTATTTATTTATGCACACAGAACACATACCTAGGTACAAGAAAAAACATACAGATAAAAGAACACAAAGGCACTGCTTATTTCAATAACAATTTTCTTCCAGTAGACCAGCGAAAGAACAGAGATAGACATCAAAACGTAGACACAGTGTACATTTGTGATAAGCACCAATAAATTTTAGGCTTATTTGATAGATAGAGAGGTTTTGGGTGTATCCTAGTCAGCAGAAAACATTATAGGCTGAATATGCATTATAATGGATCCTTGCACGGGCCCTGCAAGTTTCCCAGCAGACAACATTACGACATTCTCTCGTACGGGTTGTGATCCCCAAGTTTGTTGGTCGCCAGGTGACTTCAACATCGTGGCCCTGGACGCGAGCTCTCTGATCCGCTGGATGTATCTACGCTCCACCACCATGGTGCGCTTCATCGGTGAGGAGTTGGGGAGGCTACTGGCTGCACTCGTTGCTGGTGAGTTTATTTTCTAACTTCATTTGGTTTACTCCTGGATTGAGATTAAAGTCAAAGTCAAGACAAAAATATTTATTTGCTATAAATGTGGTAAACACACCATTCGCCATAAACATGGCATGCAAATATTATTAAACTTTTAAGTTTTTTAGTAACATAGCACGTAAATACATTGGCACACCGATATCCCCGTCACTGCTGCATAACGGGGAGTGTGATAAGCTGCCCAAGAGCTCCAGCACTCTCGCTGAAGGAAACTGTGTAATTTAACTCGTCGCTAACCCCAGAGCAAGACACATACATCAGAATTTCTCTCTCTTCTTATCCCACAGTTTCTGACGTTGTGCTAAGAAACCCGTATTTTAGCCTATTAGGGCTTGGTCCCACAGCCTGGCATACAACGAGTTCGATCTACTCGACCAGACTTTTGATGATCGGACAAGTTACAACCGACCCTTAAGGTCAGTATTCAGATCCTTATTTCTCTTCCCAGCTGGTCTTGAGCCATCCAACATCCACCTGATAGGCCACAGCCTCGGCACCCACATCTCAGGATTCGCTGGGAAGACCTTCACGATGCTGACAGAGAAGCGTGTTGGCCGTATCACCGGGTTAGACCCTGCAGGGCCCTGCTTCGCCGACGTCAACGCTACCTTCAGGCTGAACATCAACGACGCTGACTTTGTTGACGTCATACATACTGATGCTGGAGTGTATGGACTAGATGAGAGAGTTGGTAAGTTGATGGTGGAGGTGGCTTTTAGGTTCCTAGAGCATATGATAACCGCAATCTAAACCGAAATTATAAATTTGAACCATAATATATTACGGAATATAACTTCAAGAGGAGAAGGAAGTATATATTTGAATCGCTAGGGCTTTCTACGTCTCCAGTTTTTAGTTGTTTGAATCTTGCTATCACCTTAGAATTTGTATATTTTGAATATTTCTTGATGGAAAATCCCAAAACTTTCATCTAAATCAGCATAATTTCCCTCCAGGACACGCAGACTTCTATCCGAACGCTGGCTCCAACCAGCCAGACTGCCTACCGACCTTGTTGCTAGCATCGTGCAGTCACAGCCGTGCAGTGTTGCTGTTCGCGGAGTCGGTGACCAACCCTCAAGGCTTCGTGGCTGTCAGCTGCCCCGACTGGCAGGCCTTCAGATATGGACGGTGCAATTATAAAGATTTGAGGTAAGAAGACACATCATCCAACTGTGTTTGATAATCATAATCCACCGCTGGAATTTTATTTGGGTATTATCTGTCGACTCTTTTTATCTGCCAAACTCCACGTTCCAGCAAATGATCAAAATATTTGCCACTTTGTAAAAATATCGTGCCCTCGTCGTAGTGTATTTTGCGGTCTAACATCCAAACTTTATTTTCTAAAATCAATCAAAGCTTTTATTTCAAGTAAACCACTTACAGGCGCTTTTGAATTGTCAAAGACAAAAAAATAATGATTAAAAACTACAAAAGTATGGTGCTACAGTCCCAGTCACAACACATAATAACTGTGACCTCAGATACCAAGGAGAAGAACGGGCAAGAAACTCCACACTCTTTTTAGATCGCCTAAGTGATTACAGAACCTTTGTTACATCATTCATTATGAAATATAAATTTGGTGAGAACGATGTAGGTAGCAAGTTAAAAGTGGTTGTGGTCGTTACATCAGGGGTGGTGGCACGTTTCACAATTCGCTGCCATTCATCTCGCACCATAGTAAAATTTAAAAACAAAGACAATTCACAAACAAGTATTTAAACGTCACTTACTAGCGCTAGCTTTAAAAATCTGTAATTTAAAATTAAATCATCATCTGCATAGCCTTGTCCTAACTGTGTTGGGGTCGGCTTCCTCTCTAAGTGGAAACAGTTGTATTTTAAAATGAGGTACTGTCTTTTTAACCGCTACAAACTAGCCTTCAGGTACCTAACACGGCATCCTTTTTCAAGACTGCTTGTCCGACTGTCGTGCGTCTGCTCACATGACTAATGACTGTCAATGATTTACAGTAGACAGCCTGGGTCGAGGGTTCAGCATGCTTTTCGAATTACAGAAGGGTATATGACTGTATGTAATGGACCGACGATGATGAAGCTTAGATAAATATTTTACATCTTAAGAAGAAGCTATTTGTATAACCCACCCATGTGTCATTTGTCGCTGGTGCGTTGTTGTGGTTGGTCAGACAGAGATAAAACTCCTGGAAGTCACGAAACTAACCGATTGTATCTTATTCCAAATGTCGATGTGCAATAATATTGCATGTGCATTTAATTTCCATTAATATAATGTCCACAAAAGGCGCTGGCCTTTTGTACACTAATCGAAATAAACTTTGACTTTCACCAATTTCTGTCCCCAGGCTTATGGGTTACGGAAGCCAACCGGGAACGACTGGCTCCTATTACCTTCAGACTGCCGGAGAGTCACCATTCGCGCTGGGCGTGAACGGCGCCCAGTACGTCAATAACGAGGGAATCGTCAGGAACATTGGAAACCTTATTGGAGGATGAAGCCAATATGCAAACTTATCTTATAAGGCCTACCAGTTTAAGGAAAAACACGTTAAGAAGGTGCCAATGGCTAAGTTGTTCCGGGTCTGCAGTGCTATTCTTTATAAACGCCTGGGACTAAAGTTTGCTATTAACTAAGCTATAGACAGCGACACTAGCGCTCACTACTCGCGCTGCACGATCGGACGATCTCAAAGCCGCCGTGTCGAAGAGCATATCGTACAGTCCAGCGATGAGATTTATAGCATAGCTAGGTGTTTGTGTATGTCAGTTTAAATGTTTGTAAACGCACTCAAGATACAGGAGAAATTTCTAAGGGTGGGATAGTCTTAAAGAATATTACCGTGCGCACTTGCCTGTAAATTCGTCACTTTCCTTGACCAATGTGAATAGTTTACGGATGTGAGCTCTCCCCACGATGAAATAAACCAGAGGCCCCAGCACGACTTTTCACATTTTTATAACGTAAAGTAAACAGGAACTTTGACGTTAATTTGATGGAAAAAAAATACTTAGTTCCTCATTCGTACACTAGAGGTGCTTTTTCATTTTCCATACTATTTGTAGTCGCCGTAAATATTTGAAGTACTTACGCTGTAGGTAAAATACGGAAATCTTGTGCTAAGAGTCTATAGTGGCTAATGAGGCTTCAACGTGGCCCTCCAGTCCAGGTCCAGGGCCCTCGCAAGGACTTTGTTTCGAGGATTTTCGACCTGAATTTAAAATTAAATTAGTTTTAGTGTAGCTATTGTACAAATTCCATGCCATGCTCTGTTTTGGCTACCTCTGAATTTATGTAATAAGAAGTATTTTAATTTAGGTTTCTTTAAATTTTTTTATGAGATAGGTTCTGTTCTCAAATCTTGTAAGATATTTTTTTACAACATATAAAATCTTATCTTGTTATTTTCGTATGAGAATTGTACTTAATAGTAATACTCTTGTAATGACAATGTGTCCTCAATACTGTGGATTTACTTGTTTTAGTCAAATTCCCTCTTGGCATTACAACAAAATTAATTACTTCAACTCTCCTTTTAGTGGCCGGAACAAAGGTCCGATTCAAAGGCACATCTTTACGGCTCGTATTGTACCTGTCTCTGGAGCCCTATCTGCCTATATGCTTGTACTTCCAAAAGGGGGGTCTCATAATTTGTTTTTTTTATAATGTCATACAGTAATGGTAGGAAATACCTATGGATAAAGGTTAATAAAGGAAATAATATTTAGATATTAATACGTCACAAAAACTACTACACATTGCCATTAATAGACATTTAATAAAAATATTTTATTTAATAGGTATCTTCTTAAAAAGGTGTAACTTATTCTTATAAAAATTAGGTATAATTACAGCCATGTTTGTCGATAGACGTATACAACATAAACCTAATATACAAATCTTTGAACTGTTTAATATTGACATAATATCATCAGCATTTTAGGCCGAATTTCAATGATGAAACTTAACGTATGAACTACGTTTAAGAGTTGTCAATGTCAATGATATCATAGACATCTAGCAGGGCTACTAAGCCTTCTATAACTAAATGTCAAATATAATTGACATACTTTCTAAAAAGAGAGGAAAACAATTTGTAGTACCATCTGGAGTCCGTGCCACGATTCAAGTACTGCGGAAAGTTCGTGGTACTACATTTTTATTGCAATCTGAAGTCCTTTTAGTCGTTGCACGGACTCTTTATGTTTTCTTAACATTATCACAGATATTATCTATGAGAGAAATAGAGTACGCTCTCCGCGCCATAATGCCTTTGTCAAACAGACAGGTGAAAGCGAAGCGAGTCCGAGGCGATACCGAACCGAAGCGAGACGTCAGTCCGATAGTTGTCACGGTATCGGATCGCTTTCGCTTTTCTATGTGACTGGATTTAAAAAATTCCATACATTAGAAATAAAAACGTCACGCTTTGCATTCGCCACGCCAGTCTGTTTGACAAAGGCGGAAAATTCGTGGTACTACATTTTGCAATTTGATGTTATGACATAAAAACTAGCGCCGCGACAAAAAGGACTTAAGTTGTAGCGTGGACTCCACATGCATTCAGTTGTAAAATTAATCCGAAATGACGAAACGTACAACATTTATGCGTAAATTATAAAGATGTTAACAGTATTATTGTATCACCCCGTTAGATCCTTGATGCCATTAAATACAGTCCTAGTAGCCCCGTTGTTTTTGTACGTGAGTCCATCGATACCAGCGTCAAAGGGCTCCTCGTCACGTGTTATGCAGTAGTAGTTGCCTCTGGTTGTGTTCGTCGTGTAGTAGCCCATGATACTGAAACAGAAATGTTTGTGTGTGACTCCATCTACCTGAACTGAAGTGGTAAGTAAGGTGGTGGATCGCGAGATCATCCAAACAGGTAAATGTGACCTTAAAACGTAAAGGGCTGTTGAAGAAACACCGTGGATTTTAGTCAGTACTCGTTTGATAAAATTACCACATAAAGAAGTAAGTAAGTATGTCAAAAAACATTATTAAGAGGAAACGACTCTGAAAATAAACAGCCGAAACTAATTCCGAGGCCACAGTCTTTAAACTCCAGTCATCATATACTCGGATCATACAGGTGTCTGAAATGGCCTTATGGAGTAGACCTATTCAGTTAGTGCAAGAATTTGTAAGTTATCGTGTAGCTCGACTCGAGAAGCTTGGTGGCCCAGTGGTATCAGGCCCGAATTACCAGTTGTAGGTCTTGGGTTCGAACCCAGCCAGGCGCATTACTTTGTGTAATTTATTTCATCACCACTGCTCTCAAAACGGCGAAGGAAAACATTGTGAGGAAACCGGCATGTCCCAGAACCAAAAATTCGAAGACATGTGACATCCACCATACCACACTGGGTCCGCGTTGTGTATTATGGCCCACACCCACAGAGGGGAGGTCTGTGTCCCAGCAATGGGAACATTTATAAGCCGATGAAGAATGACACGACGAACAATACCAAAGAAAGGATATTTGGGTTAGGCTTCATTATTATGAGCCTATGATGTCTAGCAAAAACTACTATTAAACTTTTTGATAGACAACAGAGAACAAGAAGACAGAGAAGACAACAATGAACGAGATAGTTCACTTTGTACTATCTTGTTCTCTGTTGTCTACTACCTAGAGTCCTTCACCTCTCACCTTGTATCATTGAAGTTACACAATCCATGCCTGAAGTTGTAGTTAGAATCGCATTGTACTGTTGGGAATGCCGCAGGTTTATTCACGGACTCAGCATAGTACTCCCAAGCTCGGCTGTGACTGCAGGTCTGGAACAAGCAGCCTGGCTGCTCCGCGCCGCCGTTCACCCAGAAATCCACGTGCCCTGAAGAACAAGCCTATCAGGTTAGCTTGGGAATGATTTTGGCTTAAATGCGGGCGTCGCCGCTGACAAATTCTATATAAGATGTCCAGTGTACGACATGTTTATGTCGGAAATTAGGAAGATTTTTTGAAAATTAGAAAAGTTAATTTTGAAATGAGTATGGGCGATGACAAATTTGAACGTCAAATCTCAGTGATACATAGCATTGACACAAAGTAAACTTACCAATTGATTGCTTGAGTCCATAAACTCCTGCGTCAGTATGTATGACATCAACGAAGTCAGCGTCGCTTGCTGACAGCCTCGAGGAATCCTCGAGTTTGGCGAAGCATGGCCCGGCGGGGTCCAGGCTGGAGATGCGACCGACCTTAGATCCCGTGAGAGAGAGGAACTGCTGACCTGCAAACCCAGCGATGTGACTCCCTAGACTGTGGCCTATGAGGTGGATGTTTTTGGGGTCCAATCCAGCTGGAAGGAAATAAATGAAATGAAAATTCATATTTTGATATATTTATTTCGTAAGTGTGAATAATAAAAACCGCTCAAGTCGGTTTTCATGATTAAACCGCGCTTGCTGAGGTTCCTTCGTATCTTGGCAGGTATAGCCGTTGGACAGCTGAAAGTTGGGAACTTTCATTTGTAGACTTTGATAGTTGTCACTGTTGGTCAGAAGTTAGTCTTACCAAGGGGTTTTGTACCTAGGAACTGGGTTTTGTGGGTTAGATAGGCAGCTTTATGGAAAACACTGTCATTCAGCCATTCATGGGACGCATATGAATGTAAGATAAAAAATAAAGTAATTTCTTTTTTGTTGACTGTCTCTATGTATATAAGAAGCACAGGAACTGGTCATCCAAGGTTTGCGGCACCCGGGGTACATGCCCAGACTGCCTAATGAAGTCTCGAACTTACCAGGTATCATGGCAGCCATGGTGGCTCCTAGCTTCTCGCCTATGAACTGCACCATGGTGGTAGCACGGAGGTAGAACCATTTGATCAATGAGCTGGCGTCCAGAGCTAAAATGTTCACCTTGCCTGTCGATAGGTACAATACACACTTATAATTTAAATGAATTATGGTCGTATTTCGAGCACTAGTCTATGTAGCCCTTGGTCTACTAACAGATTTACCAATTTTCTATCGATCGATAATAATTAGTTGAATTCAATCAGCTGTGGTTCTTTTCACAAACACCCATGAAGAGAAAAAAATGCATTCAGTCATTGTCTCTTAACTAAAAACTCACCATGGTATATAGTCGCTTCAATGTAAATAAGTTTTCAGTTTTGAGCTCCTTATATCACTCATTGAACCGCAGTTGATGTCCACGAATGACACAACTTCCTGATGCAGTCTTCTTATTATCGCTTGAGAGGAAATCACTGACTAAATGACACGCCCCCTTACTAATGTAAGGGGGTAGGTTTATTATTATGGTCTATTCCTTATGTATTTCGTTCATGATAGGATTTCAAAATCCTTATTTAAGTATACCAACAAAAGTTAACATTACCTTTAGATTTTTCGAGCTGTTCGTATGCTGTGCGCATGGTCTGGAAGCTGGACTTTGTGGGGTTATCCGTGAACCCATGCAGGAAGATAGTCAGGGGCAGGGTGTGGTCGAACCAGATGTCTTTGGGGATCTCTTCCGCAGCCGATGAAAGGTTGTAAATCACGGTTTTCACGCTGGAAAAGATTCAACTTTACAGAGTTAGCAGATGCTTGCAGAACTAAGTTTGATACCAACATGTTGCAACGAGTCTATTGTTGGTTTGCTATCAATCACGCACAATAGGCTTGTCAAGTGATAAAAATAAGAAGGAAATGATTTCACTTCTATTAAATTGTTTTATATACAATCATAGACGTGTCGTCACGAGCAAACGCCATAACACAAGCAAGCATTTTGGCATAAATTTGTGAATAACAACTTTTTTGTTAACCCATAATATCCCACTGTTGGGTGAAGTTTGCCCCCGTATCCTGCCAAGTGCTCTTTTCGAGTCCCACTTCGAAACAGCCGTTAATGTGCTCATCCAGATCAACAGCAATCTACATTAGTGCACGATTCCCACCTGGTGATTAGCACGATGTTTAACTTGCTCATGTCCGGTCCATCTGTGTAGTCTTCATATTCCACTCCGATCAACTGTTTCACACCCGTACCTGCGTTATTAACATTTTATAGAAAACGTCTTCTAAATATATGAACGAACTTTCGCTTCTGCATTTTGCATCCATCGTGCACATTATCATGCAATACATGCCTGCTTTTCAAAAACTTTTTAGAGTACCTACTCTTTCTTTTAAGCAAACGGTAGAGTGCACAGGGCCGTGATGCACCTGTCCATTTATCGATTTACAGTGCTTGGGGACTTCATCCATCCATCAGCCTATAAATATTTCCACTGCTGGGACACAGGCCTCCTCGCTGTGAGAGGAAGTGGGCCATAATCCACCACGCGGTCCCTGTGCTGTTTGGCAGATTTCACATGTCTTCAGTTTTTGACAGTGGCGATGAAATAAATTTCACAAAGTAATGCGCCTGGCAAGGTTTGAACCCACGACCTACAACCCGCAAGTCGAGGCCGAGACCACTAGGCCACCACTACTGTTTCTTAGAGACTTAGGGTTAATGAAACTCCCAGATATGCCTTATCAGGCGTTACATAGGGGGTTCTGTAGTTGGGCTTATAATAGGCGCCGATTTCTTCCTCCATTGAGTACCTACCAGCAACCTCGTCATGTCGATGCCGTGTATGCCTGTAGTGGGTGCTGGCCTCAATGCGAGGATATCAAAACTTACAGACACTTCCTCCAACAAAAGCGATGGTCTGCCCCACAGGGTCGGCTGCGGCCTGAGCCTCATTGACGACTACTTTCCTGACGGTGTTAAGCGACTTCCCGATTATATCGCCGAAGCCAGGGTGCGCTGCAGCAGAGGACAGCCAAAGGGCCGTGAGGAAGTAAGCCAGTCGAGACATGGTGTCGGGTACCTGAGAACGAAGAGAGATTTAGTTGTTTGGTATCGAGAATCAGGTAGCTAGGTGGCTTGGCTAATTGGCTGGTAATGTAAAATCTTGCCTAAATGCCCTTACACTCTTTAAAGCCTTTGTCAAACAGACTAGCGTGGCGAATGCGAAGCGTGACGTTTTTATTTGGAATGTATGGAATTGTTTGAATCCAGTCACATAGAAAAGCGAAAATGATCCGATAGCGTGACAGAACTATCGAACTAACGTCTCGCTTCGGTTCGGTATCGCTTCGGACTCACTTGTCTGTTTGAAAAAGGCCTAAATGTTCAATTTTGAAGATTTCGAGATGCTTCAAGGATTTTTTTGGGATTAAGCGGGATTTTTAGTCCTGCTACTTCTCAGGTCAGCATTTCCGTGTTTAGGGATAATTGAAGAAGTATTAGACAAGTTTTGAGCGTGCCTCAAACACTTTCCCAATAAGGCTTGGGCCATAAACACTGATATTTACTACTTGTTATTTAATGTTTGAACTAGCTGTAGACGCCGGTGGCTTCGTCGGTTACAACTTGAAAAAACTTTCCACGGGAATACAAAATTGAAATAAAACTATCCTTTGTATTAATAAAGATTATAAACTATCTGTGTACCAAATCGTTCAGTAGTTTTTGCGTGTCAAACACACATAAATACACACTCACAAACTGTCGCATCTTCCTATCCTAGTATATATTATCTTACTGATATTATAAATGTGAGGATGGATGTTTTGTTGCTCTTTCACACAAAAACTATTGTACGGATTTGGATGTTACACAGATTGTCTATAATCTGGATTAATACATAGGCTAGTTTTTATCTCGATTCCATTGGATAATTTTAGAGTAACACACAGGCGAAGTCAATGGCAATGGCTTGTTAATAATATGTAGTGAGAAGAAAGACTGATTGACAATTAAAAATGTAGCGTAATATTGACATTTCGCAGTTAACATAAACATGGTTTGAGTTTATCTGTAATTTCGCACTAACTGCGTGTAAATTATGTAAGCAAATTAATTGACGTAGTTGGCATGCAATTAAGAGAACTCTTATCCAATGAGGAATATCCACTAATAAATTTATTATTAAGTGCACATTTGAAGTTGTAAAGTACCGGTCTCGTCCTCGGAGGATGCGACTTGCAACGAAAAGTGCGTCAAAAACTAAAGTTAAAAAAAATAGTATAACACGTTGACCTCAGATCCGCTCACGTAAAAAAGGGGTGTAAGAAGGAGGAAACAAGAAAATACTTTTAATAGAAATACAAAATGCATAGTACAAAAAATTGTTAAACTGCGATCGATTGTCATAATATACTAAAATACTAAATAAAATAAAACTAAAGTACCCTTGTACTCAGTTCTATGTCACAGTTCTGTTGTATATTGTGTGTTAAAGTGAGTTGTGTCGATATTATAAAAAATCCATTTAGCTATACTTATTGATACCTTAATATTTAAATGATAAATAATTGCATGTTTTCGTAATAACATAAAAAATATTACCCTCGACTATAATTATTATCATTCATCTAGCACAATTTATTCAAGAATTATTTGAACATACTCGTAAAAACAAAAATATTCGTTTGCATAATATTGATTCGAGATTGCTCGCGCCAAGATACAGAATGTATTTTGGTGAAAAATACGAATAATGTTGTAATCTGGCATTTGTCATGTAAATTGCTTAATTTATCTGTCTTAATTTACTAATTCATATTTGTATCGTAATCATTTTATTAAAATCGTTATTCATCTGGCTTATCCCTTGATTTAATATTTTTTTACGTTCAATAACCGGAATAAAGTAATATCCTTATTTCGATGAAACGGTGGAAAATTCGGGCCATTTGAATGGAAAAATAGACGACACGGCTATCGCAGTGGCTGAGCGTTTGGACTGCTGCGCTGCGTGTCGCGGGTTCGATTCCCGAACGGAGCAAATATTTGTATGATCTACAAGTAGTTGTTCCAGGTCTGGGCGTTCGTGTTTGTGAGTTTATACGTTTTTAAATGCTGGAGACAGGAGAAATTCCTAGTGTGCCAACGTTTTTTTTTTAAAAAAAAGAAATCACTCGTGTCATGTACAATTTTCAGTTAAAAAGCTCGGCGCACGGTCTACGATATTCCAATAAATAATTCGTTTTACGTTGTCTTTACAAATTTACGACCTAAAACGACCACCAATAAATTTTCGAACATGATGTAAACATGTTTCATTTATTACAAGATTATTAATTACCTTTGTCACATGCATGTTATCCTTCCTCATACTTCCTCATCACACATGTCTATACAACTTTAGATAAACAGTTTGAGTAAAATAATTGTATTTAGTGGATTTTGTTAAAGAATGAATAGGTACAGTTTTCGTGATATCAAAAAAGTAGTGTATTTACTTGTATTTTACCTACATAGAATACGGATGTTTTCAACTAAATACAAACGGAAACATAGATTGAAATATTATACGCTTTTTTTTATATCGTACAAAAAAACCTGTCAGTAAGTAAGTAAACATTAGTGGGATTTTTCCAGCATTACGTTATAAAAAAAAAAACATACAGTTACACCACCAACCCACCTTGGGTTAAGATATAAAATATTACATAATGTTCTCATGAACTAGGTTATAAGGCATACAATATAATATAAAATGTTGTGGAGGCTACCTGACTGCTTAAGCCAGAAAAATGAAGTCCTGAGTTCGATTCTCTGGTAGGCTCTTTTTTAGGACTGGGAAATAATCAAATGAGTCCCCTCGCTAAGGGTGTAACAGCAGACTTACAGCAGCTATTTTTTCAAACAGTTGTGCAGTTCGGGTTGGTTCAAATTAAAACAAAATAAAAAACTATAAATATTGCTATAAGTGTGGTACGTATAAAGAGCTTAAAAATAAATATAGAAATTCAAACACATTTCGTCATAAAATGGCATGCAAACATTAATAATAAAATTGTAGTTAAATCGTAACTGGTTTGGTAACTACGTTAATTAAACTTCTAAGTTTTATGAACTCTGGATAAAACAAAATATTGCTTTAGGGAAAAATTCTTCAAGAAACTGCGGTCATTCTTATAAGTCAGTCTTTCAAGAGTTTGTAATTCAAGTTTCTAATATTGTGCCCTTCTTGGGAATTGAACCAAAATTTCTCCAGTGACACGATTATATTTCGTAGACAGATTCATTAAGTTTTGGAATAGCATGTTTAATCAAATAAGTTGTGCCCAAATTACGATTATGTTGTTCAATTTATATACCGTTATAATAAGTTTATAAATAAATATGACATAATATTTGATTGGATAATGCCTACTGGCCTTGTGTTATCAATACATACTTATAGAAGATATTTTTGAAATAAATTATAAACAAAATTGATAATGAAGTAGGTAAATTGTTTACCGACATTAAATAAGTAGATCGTAAAGATCTTTTTACTTCTTGTTAAGGCTCGTCTGTCAAGTGTTTGTGCTTAACAGAATTGCCTGTCAATTTTTTTTTGGCCGATAGACTACACACATTTTTTTTAGCGTGGTATAATCACCGAATGAGTCCTCCCACCCAGGGCAGAGCGGTAGGGATTCTCAGACTCGTACTGACTGAAATCCACGGTGTCCTTCAATAGCCCTTTACGTTCAGGGGTCACGGTAATTCGTGAGTCCCACGACCTAGACTACACACAAAAAAAAAAGTTTGTGATCACTAATGTGAAGTAATTCAAATTATCAAATCACTGTCCCTATGAAAAAATCACATTGTTACCGGTCTTGAATTAAGAACTTTTCTACTTGCTTGTACGAATCTTAAAATTTCACAGAGGGTGCAATCGACCAATTCATTAAGTCGTTTGGACCCGCGGGTCCATCCTGAGCGGGATCAAAAAACCAAGGAGCCTATAATACGACTTTTTGTACAAATTAAAGAAAGTTTTTCGGTAGACTATTATGTTAACAATTTTGGACGGTACACTTTTTCTTAATTGGAAATAATTAAAGTTCATTTACGAGAAAACTGCGAGTCTAAAATCCCACTTTAGCAACATCATGCATTGCTATAAAATTGGTAAAATATAATATTCTACAACATTATTTGTAGTATATGAGAAACTTGAATTTAGTTTTTTGCAGAATCAGTGGAATTAGTAATGGAATCGATTACAATAATTTTCACACCATTTTATGTTTTGTTTCAAAAATATTTTTATCAAAATTTAATCACCAGTATTTACAATACTATCACGGGTATCAACGGTTAAGTACATATATTGCTACACTATTTTCAATGAGTGTATGACACAGGAGGCACGAGTTACGCGGGTACCGCAAACTTAGCATATTTTTGAATGGACAACCAAGTATCATAACAAGCTTATAACTTTATGATTTTTTATGATACAGTTTTGAAATTTTGTACATAGATTCTTTTCACAAAAATACTAGACATGTATATCAAAAAATTATGTTGTATTCCATCGCTCCAGCAACAGACAGAGAAGATAACTGATAAAGAAAAAAATTATTCCAATTCAATAGGCAACATTGCTAAAGTGGTAGTTTTAGATAGTTTAACTTATAAGAAGTAGGAAGCAAGTATTAATATAGTACAATTTTTTTTCGTTCTTTACAAGAATAAAAAGTTTATGTTAGTACTTACGTCTTCGGTCTATGATGTTTATGGTCAAGAGCAGTGCGCCTCTTGACAGCTCGGGTCGAACTGACCGGAAGAAATCCGTCGTCGCATTGATATCTTGAACTTGAATGAGAAATAAAACGACATAAAACGTAGATAGACAATATTATATGTAAACATTGCTATCATTTCAATACGATTGTGTTAATCAGTGGTGACGCTCGGGTTTGCGCCTGAGTTCGATGGTTAATAAAAATGTGTTACATTTTAAACTCGACAAATGTCGAATAACTCACAGTAGTGGCTAGGTGTCAAAATTATGGCAAGTTCTAAGCAAGCCTTGGGCAACTCGCTGTCCGACAATGGACCATGCCCGGGTCGACGGCGCGTTGTGTTCCACGCACGCCTCAAAGAGTGTCAGTAAAATGACAGGGCCCCCCTCTAGAGGGCCAAAGCCAGCCGGGGTCGCGGGACTCACGAATTACCGTGACTCCGGAACGTAAAGGGCTATTAAAGGACACCGTGGATTTTAGTCAGTACGAATCTGACAGTCCCTCCCGCTCTGCCCTGGGTGGGAGAACTCATTTCATGATTTTACCACGCTAAAAAGTTACTAGGACAGAAGAACTATTGTGTATGTATGGAACAGCAAAATAATGAACAATGAATACAATTTTCACCTTACGCCCAAGTGACCCAGGGTCGCGCGACTGTCTCATTTGGTAACCGTGACCCTGGAACGTAAAGGGCTATTGAAGGAACACCGTGGATTTTAGTCAGTACGCCGCCCTGTGTGGAGCTAAATGGATGTCAGACTTGACAGTCCCTTCCGATGCCGAACCAGGGTTCATTTTGATGATTTTACCACGATTTAAAAGGTGTATAGTTTGTTAATTTAGAGCTTGTGGCGTTAGTTCGTGTAGAGTAAGACGCTTGTCTCTATATGAGAAACTAGCTTTTCAACGCGGTTTCACCCGCGCTGCTCCTGTTGGTTGTACTGTGATGTTAGAGGGGCACAGTGTATAAGAAGGGGACGCGAGGTATAATGGGGGCATACACGCTTTAGACATACTTAACACAACATTAACGTAGCGCAAACGCCATCAGGACGTCATTTGCAATCGGCCAATAACAAGTGGCGTCTTGTTGATTGAAATTATTTATGCATTTAATTATTTATGACTTTAGTCACTGACCATGTCCTCGAGTAAGTTGAAAACAGGGTAATAAACAATTCTCTTAATTCTGAGAAAGACTTAGGACTTCGACAAGTCCGGTTTGTCTAGAACAAGAGTCTCCAAATAAATCTAAATTAAAGCAAATAAATAAAAATCTTGTAATAAAATGTCTTGCACCTCACCAAGGCCTCAATCTGCTATACAATAATGTCAGAATGGTGACTAGTTTTGTGATCTACTAATATAGGTAATAGCGTCCTTATGACTTACCAATGGTCAAGCACATAAATTCCATTCAAAGAAATGGCAAAGTAATCTCGTACAAGTGTTTTTCGCTATTTACGATATTCTTACTACTTCAGATTAGCTTAAAATACTTATAAATAATATGTGAAAATATTTATTAATGAACCTGACTTTTGAACGAACGAAACGACTTAATGAATTTAGCAGATTACGAACTTTTAGCAAAATGTTAAAAAATAATGTACACGTCTTTTTTCTTTTGTTAAAACAATGAATATTTACAAAGATATAACGCATACAAGTCACAAGTTAGTAAAAATTGTATTTATTTGTGACTAGCTTCCGTCCGCGACTCCGTCCGCGCGGATGTCGATCTTCGCGTGGATGGTTTATTTCTCCATTTTGAGTAATTCTGACAATGACATCTTATAAATATATCTATTGGACCCAAATACGGCTAAGTCTATAATAATTAAGGAGATCCCTCTATTGAGCTACTGCTGTTGAGCTCGCGTTTTGTAGTAACTGAAAAATAAGATTTTTTTTTCTACATATTTTTCCAGGATAAAAATTATCCTATTTTATGCCCAAGATAATAAGGTATAATTATACCAAGTTTCGTCGAAATCGAACCGTTAGTTTTCACGTGATGCCTGCACATACAGACAGACAGACAGACAACAATTTTTTTAATCACATATTTGGGTTTGCTATCGATCCAGCAACACCCCCCGCTATTGATTTTTTCAATATTTTCAATGTACAGACCCTTCTACAGATTTATTATATGTATAGATATTGCAAATTTTAAAAGTGTCTTCTTCATCAGTTTTTTATTTAAATTATTTATTTAAGGTCGCTTTCGCGGGTATGTGGGCGGCGAGTAATCGGCGTCGGACCATGGACCATGCCCGGGTCGATGGCGCGTTGTGTTCCACGCGCGCCTCAAGGAGGGCCCCCTGTAGAGGGCTAAAGTCTGCCGGGGTCGCGGGACTCACGAATTACCGTGACACCGGAACCTAAAGCTACATATGCATAAAGGGCTATCGAAGGACACCGTGCATTTTAGTCAGTACGAGTCTGACAGTCCCTCCCGCTCTGCCCTGGGTGGGAAGACTCATTTGATGATTTTTTTTATCTGTCTTTTTTCAGAAGCGTTCACAATACACTGGATAATTATAATTCCATAAATAACCGAATTCGCTTTTTTATTATTGATTTAATGTTATACTGAACCGAATTAATCAACTAGTAAAATGAAGATTAATCATTATGTTTAAACATTAAAATATTATAAAAAGTATTTTGGTCCAGAAATAAATAAATATGAATACATTGAACGCATTTTAAAATGCCACTGATGTATGACTTTACCATGGAAATTACTGATATTTGACAATAAGAAACAATAACGTCAAATCCATTCTTAAAGCGACCTAAGTTTTCGAAAATCGATACTATGGCTAAGCGAAGTATCAGCTTAGTATTAGGTTGGTTTTCATCGAAAGTAAATACAAAAGAACTGTCTTTTTAAACGAAATGGATGCTTAGAACGTCGCTAAGCACCGACTTTGGCTTGGCTGTTGCTTAGGTATGACTATTTATCTTGGCCTTAGTCTTGATATAAACCAAATAAAACACAAGGAAGCATGTCAGTTACAAGTAGGTATGTTGTTGTATCACGGTCACCATCACGCAACCATTTATTTATTTATTTATAGGACATGATGACGATAACCACTGGAAACCCTCGACGTGGCATTTTAATTATAGCATAGAAGATAATTACCATAACTTGAAGAGATTTTTATAATGTTTGCGGTCACTTCAGGGCCGGTGGTGGATTCCGGTTCCAATCCTGACTGACTATCGACAACTTTTATGTGGAAATAGGTGACGGGCAGAAGGTAGATAGAATATTCAATATACTTTATTGTTTACAGGTTTATTTGTAAAACTTTAACATGTAAAAGATAAAAATAATCAGGTTAAATGGAAAGAAAAATATGTTCAAGCATTTTATTTTTGATCTTTCAGGGTTGGTTTCAAAGTAAAAGATTTTTGTAACTATAATTACTTTCAGCCAAATTCAAATTAATTATATTTAAATAATAAAAAAAAAAAAAATTGCGACTCGGTTGCCAATTATAATTATGAAGTTGCAGGTTATATGGATTTCTGCAGGTTTTAGGCGCCGAACATACTAACGGAAAATGACGTCAATTTTCCTGATAATTAAATAGACTTTAGATGTTCGTACATAAACGTCCATCATCACGATAATTAACTGCATTTCCCGTTAGTGTCGCCCCGGTATTACAGATGTTTGAGCCGCGTGGTGTTTGAACCCATGACTATTAGCGTAGCAAACGATTGCTCAGCCACTATGCCAACCGACGTATACACATTTATCAAAAAAAGTTTGCGATGACTTTGAAAAATCGAAATCTTTTTTGTAATGGATCTATCATATTTATGATTTTTTCTTTTTTTAAGATTCTTTATTTGAAAATATAGATTTAGGCCCACTTGCACCACAATCACTAAACGTGTTTAGCGCTAAACTGCCTTAGAATATCACTGTATCCCTGTCAAATTGTTTGAAGTTGACAGAGACAGAACGATGTTTTAAATCAGTTTAGCGCTAAACCTGTTTATTGATTGTGGTGCAAGTGGGCCTTAGAATATAAAACTATATAAATAGTTCAATATTTTTCCATAAAATTTTACAAAAATAAATCATCTTATGCTGTCACAAACTTTTTTGATGTATCTTATATGAAAATCAATGAATCTAAAACTTCTCTTTTGACGATTGAATCAATTTCTATACGTGCAAGGATATTTTGTGTGTAACAATTTGCAAGAATTCACATAAACTGTATATACTATATACATACTTGAACCATCTTTAATTGAAATGACCAAGTAACACAGGTGTCTCACGTGTACAATTACATACTTGTAAATCACTGACTAATAATCGTTAGTAATTACTAATAAGTATGCGAGGAAAGCCGCGGCGCAACATCGTGCCAGTAAAGCGATTAATTATTATAAATTGTTGTTTATATTAATTATTTGTAATGTCACTTGTCATAGTTTAAAAATAACTGCCGTAGACTTATTATTTATTCTTTTGGTGCCTTATCACAAGATTTTTGTATTTTATTTACTGCGTTAATTGTATGGAATAGCAGATTTAGATTACAGAATGTCCAGTATTCTAATAGAACACTAAGATTTTAAGCCAAAAACACGGTAAAAAATTAACCCGCCGTTCGATTCCTACGTAAAACAAGTGAACTCATTATCGGCGTTGCCCTACTCATTATCGGCGTCGTCCTACTCATTATCGGCGTCGCCTTACTAATTATCGCCGTCGCCCTTCTCATTATAAGCGTCGCCCTTCTCATAATCGGCGTCGCCCTACTCATTTATCGGCGTCGCCTTACTAATTATCGGCGTCGTCTTACTAATTATCGGCGTCGCCCTTTTCACTATCGGCGTCGCCTTACTAATTATCGGCGTCGCCCTACTCATTAACGGCGTCGGTTTACTCACTATCGGCGTCGCCTTACTAATTATCGGCGTCGCCCTACTCATTAACGGCGTCGGTTCACTAAATATCGGTGTCGCCCAACTCATTATAAGCGTCGCCCTACTCATTATCGGCTTCGCCCTACTCATTATCGGCGTCGCCCTACTTATTATCGGCGTCGCCTTACTAATCATCGGCGTCGCCCTACTCATTAACGGCGTCGGTTTACTAAATATCGGCGTCGTCCAACTCATTATAAGCGTCGCCCTACTCATTGTAAGCGTCGCACTGCTCATTATCGGCGTCGCCCTACTCATTATCGGCGTCGCCTTACTAATTATCGGCGTCGTCTTACTAATTATCGGCGTCGCCCTTTTCACTATCGGCGTCGCCTTACTAATTATCGGCGTCGCCCTACTCATTAACGGCGTCGGTTTACTAAATATCGGCGTCGTCCTACTCATTATAAGCGTCGCCCTACTCATTATAAGCGTCCCCCCACTCATTATCGGCGTCGCCCTACTCACTATCGGCGTCGCCTTACTAATTATCGGCGTCGCCCTACTCATTAACGGCGTCGGTTCACTAAATATCGGCGTCACCCTACTCATTATTGGCGTCGCCCTACTCATTATCGGCGTCGCCCTACTCATTATCGGCGTCGCCTTACTAATTATCGGCATAGTCTTACTAATTATCGGCGTCGCCCTACTCATAAACGTTGTCGGTTCACTAAATATCAGCGTCGCCTTACTAATCATCGGCGTCGCCCTACTCATTATCGGCGTCGCCCTACTCATAATCGGCGTCGCCCTACTCATTATCGGCGTCGCCCTACTCGTTATCGGCGTCGACCTACTCATTATCGGCATCGCCCTACTCATTATCGGCGTCGCCCTACTCACTATCGGCGTCGCCTAACTAATTATCGGCGTCGCCCTACTCATTATTGGCGTCGCCCTACTCATAATCGGCGTCGCCCTACTCATTATCGGCGTCGCCCTACTCGTTATCGGCGTCGACCTACTCATTATCGGCATCGCCCTACTCATTATCGGCGTCGCCCTACTCACTATCGGCGTCGCCTAACATTAGTTAGGCGACGCCCTACTCATTATCGGCGTCGGCCTACTCATTATCGGCGTCGCCCTACTCACTATCGGCGTCGCCTTACTAATCATCGGCGTCGCTCTACTCATTAACGGCGTCGGTTTACTAAATATCGGCGTCGTCCAACTAATTATAAGCGTCGCCCTACTCATTGTAAGCGTCGCACTGCTCATTATCGGCGTCGCCCTACTCATTATCGGCGTCGCCTTACTAATTATCGGCGTCGCCCTACTCATTAACGGCGTCGGTTTACTAAAAATCGGCGTCGTCCTACTTCTTTTTTACTAATTATGGGCGTCGCCTTACTCATTAACGGCGTCGCCTTACTAATTATTGGCGTCGCCCTACTCATTATCGGCGTCGCCCTACTCATTATCGGCGTCGCCCTTTTCACTATCGGCGTCGCCTTACTAATTATCGGCGTCGCCCTACTCATTAACGGCGTCGGTTTACTAAATATCGGCGTCACCTTACTAATTATCGGCGTCGCCCTACTCATTAACGGCGTCGGTTTACTAAATATCGGCGTCGTCCTACTCATTATAAGCGTCGCCCTACTCATTATAAGCGTCGCCCTACTCATTATCGGCGTCGCCCTACTTATTATCGGCGTCGCCTTACTAATCATCGGCGTCACCCTACTCATTATTGGCGTCGCCCTACTCATTATCGGCGTCGCCCTACTCATTATCGGCGTCGCCTTACTAATTATCGGCATAGTCTTACTAATTATCGGCGTCGCCCTACTCATTATCGGCGTCGCCCTACTCATTATCGGCGTCGCCCTACTTATTATCGGCGTCGCCCTACTCATTATCGGCGGCGCCCTACTTATTATCGGCGTCGCCTTACTAATCATCGGCGTCGCCCTACTCATTATCGGCGTCGCCCTACTCATAATCGGCGTCGCTCTACTCATTATCGGCGTCGCCCTACTCGTTATCGGCGTCGCCCTACTCATTATCGGCGTCGCCCTACTCATTATCGGCGTCGCCCTACTCACTATCGGCGTCGCCTTACTAATTATCGGCGTCGCCCTACTCATTATCGGTGTCGCCCTACTCATTATCGGCGTCGCCCTACTCATTATAAGCGTCGCCCTACTTTTTATCGGCGTCGCCCTACTCATGATAAGCGTCGCCCTACTCATTATAAGCGTCGCCCTACTCATTATCCTACGTCGCCCTACTTTTTTTTTACTAATTATGGGCGTCGCCTTACTCATTAACGGCGTCGCCTTACTAATTATTGGCGTCGCCCTACTCATTATCGGCGTCGCCCTACTCATTATCGGCGTCGCCCTTTTCACTATCGGCGTCGCCTTACTAATCATCGGCGTCGCCCTACTCATTAACGGCGTCGGTTTACTAAATATCGGCGTCGTCCAACTCATTATAAGCGTCGCACTGCTCATTATCGGCGTCGCCCTACTCATTATCGGCGTCGCCCTTTTCACTATCGGCGTCGCCTTACTAATCATCGGCGTCGCCCTACTCATTAACGGCGTCGGTTTACTAAATATCGGCGTCGTCCAACTCATTATAAGCGTCGCACTGCTCATTATCGGCGTCGCCCTACTCATTATCGGCGTCGCCTTACTAATTATCGGCGTCGTCTTACTAATTATCGGCGTCGCCCTACTCATTAACGTTGTCGGTTCACTACATATCAGCGTCGCCCTACTCATTATAAGCGTCGCCCTACTCATTATCGGCGTCGCCCTACTCATTATCAGCGTCGCCCTACTTATTATCGGCGTCGCCTTACTAATCATCGGCGTCGCCCTACTCATTATCGGCGTCGCCCTACTCATAATCGGCGTCGCCCTACTTATTATCGGCGTCGCCCTACTCATTATCGGCGTCGCCCTACTTATTATCGGCGTCGCCTTACTAATCATCGGCGTCGCCCTACTCATTATCGGCGTCGCCCTACTCATAATCGGCGTCGCTCTACTCATTAACGGCGTCGGTTTACTAAATATCGGCGTCGTCCAACTAATTATAAGCGTCGCCCTACTCATTGTAAGCGTCGCACTGCTCATTATCGGCGTCGCCCTACTCATTATCGGCGTCGCCTTACTAATTATCGGCGTCGCCCTACTCATTAACGGCGTCGGTTTACTAAAAATCGGCGTCGTCCTACTTCTTTTTTACTAATTATGGGCGTCGCCTTACTCATTAACGGCGTCGCCTTACTAATTATTGGCGTCGCCCTACTCATTATCGGCGTCGCCCTACTCATTATCGGCGTCGCCCTTTTCACTATCGGCGTCGCCTTACTAATTATCGGCGTCGCCCTACTCATTAACGGCGTCGGTTTACTAAATATCGGCGTCACCTTACTAATTATCGGCGTCGCCCTACTCATTAACGGCGTCGGTTTACTAAATATCGGCGTCGTCCTACTCATTATAAGCGTCGCCCTACTCATTATAAGCGTCGCCCTACTCATTATCGGCGTCGCCCTACTCACTATCGGCGTCGCCTTACTAATTATCGGCGTCGCCCTACTCATTATCGGCGTCGCCCTACTTATTATCGGCGTCGCCCTACTCATTATCGGCGGCGCCCTACTTATTATCGGCGTCGCCTTACTAATCATCGGCGTCGCCCTACTCATTATCGGCGTCGCCCTACTCATAATCGGCGTCGCTCTACTCATTATCGGCGTCGCCCTACTCGTTATCGGCGTCGCCCTACTCATTATCGGCGTCGCCCTACTCATTATCGGCGTCGCCCTACTCACTATCGGCGTCGCCTTACTAATTATCGGCGTCGCCCTACTCATTATCGGTGTCGCCCTACTCATTATCGGCGTCGCCCTACTCATTATAAGCGTCGCCCTACTTTTTATCGGCGTCGCCCTACTCATGATAAGCGTCGCCCTACTCATTATAAGCGTCGCCCTACTCATTATCCTACGTCGCCCTACTTTTTTTTTACTAATTATGGGCGTCGCCTTACTCATTAACGGCGTCGCCTTACTAATTATTGGCGTCGCCCTACTCATTATCGGCGTCGCCCTACTCATTATCGGCGTCGCCCTTTTCACTATCGGCGTCGCCTTACTAATCATCGGCGTCGCCCTACTCATTAACGGCGTCGGTTTACTAAATATCGGCGTCGTCCAACTCATTATAAGCGTCGCCCTACTCATTGTAAGCGTCGCACTGCTCATTATCGGCGTCGCCCTACTCATTATCGGCGTCGCCTTACTAATTATCGGCGTCGTCTTACTAATTATCGGCGTCGCCCTACTCATTAACGTTGTCGGTTCACTACATATCAGCGTCGCCCTACTCATTATAAGCGTCGCCCTACTCATTATCGGCGTCGCCCTACTCATTATCAGCGTCGCCCTACTTATTATCGGCGTCGCCTTACTAATCATCGGCGTCGCCCTACTCATTATCGGCGTCGCCCTACTCATAATCGGCGTCGCCCTACTCATTATCGGCGTCGCCCTACTTATTATCGGCGTCGCCTTACTAATCATCGGCGTCGCCCTACTCATTATCGGCGTCGCCCTACTCATAATCGGCGTCGCTCTACTCATTAACGGCGTCGGTTTACTAAATATCGGCGTCGTCCAACTAATTATAAGCGTCGCCCTACTCATTGTAAGCGTCGCACTGCTCATTATCGGCGTCGCCCTACTCATTATCGGCGTCGCCTTACTAATTATCGGCGTCGCCCTACTCATTAACGGCGTCGGTTTACTAAAAATCGGCGTCGTCCTACTTCTTTTTTACTAATTATGGGCGTCGCCTTACTCATTAACGGCGTCGCCTTACTAATTATTGGCGTCGCCCTACTCATTATCGGCGTCGCCCTACTCATTATCGGCGTCGCCCTTTTCACTATCGGCGTCGCCTTACTAATTATCGGCGTCGCCCTACTCATTAACGGCGTCGGTTTACTAAATATCGGCGTCACCTTACTAATTATCGGCGTCGCCCTACTCATTATCGGCGTCGCCCTACTTATTATCGGCGTCGCCCTACTCATTATCGGCGTCGCCCTACTTATTATCGGCGTCGCCTTACTAATCATCGGCGTCGCCCTACTCATTATCGGCGTCGCCCTACTCATAATCGGCGTCGCTCTACTCATTATCGGCGTCGCCCTACTCGTTATCGGCGTCGCCCTACTCATTATCGGCGTCGCCCTACTCATTATCGGCGTCGCCCTACTCACTATCGGCGTCGCCTTACTAATTATCGGCGTCGCCCTACTCATTATCGGTGTCGCCCTACTCATTATCGGCGTCGCCCTACTCATTATAAGCGTCGCCCTACTTTTTATCGGCGTCGCCCTACTCATGATAAGCGTCGCCCTACTCATTATAAGCGTCGCCCTACTCATTATCCTACGTCGCCCTACTTTTTTTTTACTAATTATGGGCGTCGCCTTACTCATTAACGGCGTCGCCTTACTAATTATTGGCGTCGCCCTACTCATTATCGGCGTCGCCCTACTCATTATCGGCGTCGCCCTTTTCACTATCGGCGTCGCCTTACTAATCATCGGCGTCGCCCTACTCATTAACGGCGTCGGTTTACTAAATATCGGCGTCGTCCAACTCATTATAAGCGTCGCCCTACTCATTGTAAGCGTCGCACTGCTCATTATCGGCGTCGCCCTACTCATTATCGGCGTCGCCTTACTAATTATCGGCGTCGTCTTACTAATTATCGGCGTCGCCCTACTCATTAACGTTGTCGGTTCACTACATATCAGCGTCGCCCTACTCATTATAAGCGTCGCCCTACTCATTATCGGCGTCGCCCTACTCATTATCAGCGTCGCCCTACTTATTATCGGCGTCGCCTTACTAATCATCGGCGTCGCCCTACTCATTATCGGCGTCGCCCTACTCATAATCGGCGTCGCCCTACTCATTATCGGCGTCGCCCTACTCGTTATCGGCGTCGCCCTACTCATTATCGGCGTCGCCCTACTCATTATTGGCGTCGCCCTACTCATTATCGGCGTCGCCCTACTCATTATCGGCGTCGCCCTACTCACTATCGGCGTCGCCTTACTAATTATCGGCGTCGCCCTACTCATTAACGGCGTCGGTTCACTAATTATCGGCGTCGCCCTAATCATTATAAGCGTCGCCCTACTTTTTATCGGCGTCGCCCTATTCATTAACGGCGTCGCCTTACTAATTTTTGGCGTCGCCCTATTCATTATTTACTCATTATCGGCGTCGCCTTACTAATTATCGACGTCGCCCTACTCATTAACGGCGTCGGTTTACTAAATATCGGCGTCGTCCTACTCATTATAAGCGTCGCCCTACTCATAATAAGCGTCCCCCCACTCATTATCGGCGTCGCCCTACTCACTATCGGCGTCGCCTTACTAATTATCGGCGTCGCCCTACTCATTAACGGCGTCGGTTCACTAAATATCGGCGTCACCCTACTCATTATTGGCGTCGCCCTACTCATTATCGGCGTCGCCCTACTCATTATCGGCGTCGCCTTACTAATTATCGGCATAGTCTTACTAATTATCGGCGTCGCCCTTTTCACTATCGGCGTCGCCTTACTAATTATCGTCGTCGCCCTACTGATTAACGGCGTCGGTTCACTAATTATCGGCGTCGCCCTACTCATTAACGTTGTCGGTTCACTAAATATCAGCGTCGCCCTACTCATTATAAGCGTCGCCCTACTCATTATCGGCGTCGCCCTACTCATTATCGGCGTCACCCTACTTATTATCGGCGTCGCCCTACTCACTATCGGCGTCGCCTTACTAATTATCGGCGTCGCCCTACTCATTATTGGCGTCGCCCTACTCATTATCGGCGTCGCCCTATTCATTATCGGCGTCGCCCTACTCACTATCGGCGTCGCCTTACTAATTATCGGCGTCGCCCTACTTATTATCGGCGTCGCCTTACTAATCATCGGCGTCGCCCTACTCATTATCGGCGTCGCCCTACTCATAATCGGCGTCGCCCTACTCATTATCGGCGTCGCCCTACTCGTTATCGGCGTCGCCCTACTCATTATCGGCGTCGCCCTACTCATTATCGGCGTCGCCCTACTCACTATCGGCGTCGCCTTACTAATTATCGGCGTCGCCCTACTCATTATTGGCGTCACCCTACTCATTATCGGCGTCGCCCTACTCACTATCGGCGTCGCCTTACTAATTATCGGCGTCGCCCTACTCATTATTGGCGTCGCCCTACTCATTAACGGCGTCGGTTTACTAAACATCGGCGTCGTCCTACTCATTATAAGCGCCGCCCTACTCATTATAAGCGTCGTCCTACTCATTATCGGCGTCGCCCTACTCACTATCGGCGTCGCTTTACTAATTATGGGCGTCGCTCTACTCATTATCGGCGTCGCCCTACTTTTTATCGGCGTCGCCCTACTCATAAACGGCGTCGCCTTACTAATCATTGGCGTCGCCCTACTCATTATCGGCGTCGCCCTTTTCACTATCGGAGTCGCCTTACTAATTATCGGCGTCGCCCTACTCATTAACGGCGTCGGTTCACTAATTATCGGCGTCGCCCTACTCATTAACGGCGTCGCCTTACTAATTATTGGCGTCGCCCTACTCACTATCGGCGTCGCCTTACTAATTATCGGCGTCGCCCTACTTTTTTTTTTACTAATTATGGGCGTCGCCTTACTAATTATCGGCGTCGCCCTACTTTTTTTTTTACTAATTATGGGCGTCGCCTTACTAATCATCGGCGTCGCCCTACTCATTATCGGCGTCGCCCTACTCATTAACGGCGTCGCCTTACTCATTATCGGCGTCGCCCTACTCATTATCGGCGTCACCCTACTTATTATCGGCGTCGCCCTACTCACTATCGGCGTCGCCTTACTAATTATCGGCGTCGCCCTACTCATTATTGGCGTCGCCCTACTCATTATCGGCGTCGCCCTATTCATTATCGGCGTCGCCCTACTCACTATCGGCGTCGCCTTACTAATTATCGGCGTCGCCCTACTCATTAACGTTGTCGGTTCACTAAATATCAGCGTCGCCCTACTCATTATAAGCGTCGCCCTACTCATTATCGGCGTCGCCCTACTCATTATCGGCGTCACCCTACTTATTATCGGCGTCGCCCTACTCACTATCGGCGTCGCCTTACTAATTATCGGCGTCGCCCTACTCATTATTGGCGTCGCCCTACTCATTATCGGCGTCGCCCTATTCATTATCGGCGTCGCCCTACTCACTATCGGCGTCGCCTTACTAATTATCGGCGTCGCCCTACTCATTAACGTTGTCGGTTCACTAAATATCAGCGTCGCCCTACTCATTATAAGCGTCGCCCTACTCATTATCGGCGTCGCCCTACTCATTATCGGCGTCACCCTACTTATTATCGGCGTCGCCTTACTAATCATCGGCGTCGCCCTACTCATTATCGGCGTCGCCCTACTCATAATCGGCGTCGCCCTACTCATTATCGGCGTCGCCCTACTCGTTATCGGCGTCGCCCTACTCATTATCGGCGTCGCCCTACTCATTATCGGCGTCGCCCTACTCACTATCGGCGTCGCCTTACTAATTATCGGCGTCGCCCTACTCATTATTGGCGTCACCCTACTCATTATCGGCGTCGCCCTACTCACTATCGGCGTCGCCTTACTAATTATCGGCGTCGCCCTACTCATTATTGGCGTCGCCCTACTCATTATCGGCGTCGCCCTACTCATTATCGGCGTCGCCCTACTCACTATCGGCGTCGCCTTACTAATTATCGGCGTCGCCCTACTCATTAACGGCGTCGGTTTACTAAACATCGGCGTCGTCCTACTCATTATAAGCGCCGCCCTACTCATTATAAGCGTCGTCCTACTCATTATCGGCGTCGCCCTACTCATTATAAGCGTCGCCCTACTCATTATCGGCGTCGCCCTACTCATTATCGGCGTCGCCCTACTTATTATCGGCGTCGCCTTACTAATCATCGGCGTCGCCCTACTCATTATCGGCGTCGCCCTACTCATAATCGGCGTCGCTCTTCTCATTATAGGCGTCGCCCTACTCATTATCGACGTCACCTTACTAATTATCGGCGTCGCCCTACTCATTAACGGCGTCGGTTTACTAAATATCGGCGTCGTCCAACTCATTATAAGCGTCGCCCTACTTATTGTAAGCGTCGCACTACTCATTATCGGCGTCGCCCTACTCGTTATCGGCGTCGCCCTACTAATTATCGGCGTCGCCTTACTAATTATGGGCGTCGCCCTACTCATTATCGGCGTCGCCCTACTTTTTATCGGCGTCGCCCTACTCATTAACGGCGTCGCCTTACTAATTATTGGCGTCGCCCTACTAATTATCGGCGTCGCCTTACTAATTATGGGCGTCGCCCTACTCATTATCGGCGTCGCCCTACTTTTTATCGGCGTCGCCCTACTCATTAACGGCGTCGCCTTACTAATTATTGGCGTCGCCCTACTCATTATCGGCGTCGCCCTTTTCACCATCGGAGTCGCCTTACTAATTATCGGCGTCGCCCTACTCATTATCGGCGTCGCCCTACTCATTAACGGCGTCGCCTTACTCATAATCGGCGTCGCCCTACTCATTATCGGCGTCGCCCTACTCATTATCGGCGTCGCTCTACTCATTAACGGCGTCGCCTTACTAATTATTGGCGTCGCCCTACTCATTATCGGCGTCGCCCTTTTCACCATCGGAGTCGCCTTACTAATTATCGGCGTCGCCCTACTCATTAACGGCGTCGGTTCACTAATTATCGGCGTCGCCCTACTCATTATAAGCGTCGCCCTATATTTTAACGGCGTCGCCTTACTAATTATGGGCGTCGCCCTACTCATTATCGGCGTCGCCCTACTTTTTATCGGCGTCGCCCTACTCATTAACGGCGTCGCCTTACTAATTATCGGCGTCGCCCTACTCATAATCGGCGTCGCCCTACTCATTATCGGCGTCGGTTTACTAAACATCGGCGTCGTCCAACTCATTATAAGCGTCGCCCTACTTATTGTAAGCGTCGCACTACTCATTATCGGCGTCGCCCTACTCGTTATCGGCGTCGCCCTACTAATTATCGGCGTCGCCTTACTAATTATGGGCGTCGCCCTACTCATTATCGGCGTCGCCCTACTTTTTATCGGCGTCGCCCTACTCATTAACGGCGTCGCCTTACTAATTATTGGCGTCGCCCTACTAATTGTAAGCGTCGCACTACTCATTATCGGCGTCGCCCTACTCGTTATCGGCGTCGCCCTACTAATTATCGGCGTCGCCTTACTAATTATGGGTGTCGCCCTACTCATTATCGGCGTCGCCCTACTTTTTATCGGCGTCGCCCTACTCATTAACGGCGTCGGTTTACTAAATATCGGCGTCGTCCTACTCACTATAAGCGCCGCCCTACTCATTATAAGCGTCGCCCTACTCATTATCGGCGTCGCCCTACTCATTATCGGCGTCGCCCTACTTATTATAGGCGTCGCCTTACTAATCATCGACGTCGCCCTACTCATTATCGGCGTCGCCCTACTCATTATCGGCGTCGCCCTACTCATTATCGGCGTCGCCCTACTTATTATAGGCGTCGCCTTACTAATCATCGACGTCGCCCTACTCATTATCGGCGTCGCCCTACTCATTATCGGCGTCGCCCTACTCATAATCGGCGTCGCCCTACTCATTATCGGCGTCGCCCTACTCATTATCGGCGTCGCCCTACTCATAATCGGCGTCGCCCTACTCATTATCGGCGTCGCCCTACTCACTATAGGCGTCGCCTTACTAATTATTGGCGTCGCCCTACTCACTATCGGCGTCGCCTTACTAATTATCGGCGTCGCCCTACTTTTTTTTTACTAATTATGGGCGTCGCCTTACTAATTATTGGCGTCGCCCTACTTTTTTTTTTACTAATTATGGGCGTCGCCTTACTAATCATCGGCGTCGCCCTACTCATTATCGGCGTCGCCCTACTCATTAACGGCGTCGCCTTACTAATTATTGGCGTCGCCCTACTCATTATCGGCGTCGCCCTACTTATTATCGGCGTCGCCTTACTAATCATCGGCGTCGCCCTACTCATTATCGTTGTCGCCCTACTCATAATCGGCGTCGCCCTACTCATTATCGGCGTCGCCCTACTCATTATCGGCGTCACCTTACTAATTATCGGCGTCGCCCTACTCATTAACGGCGTCGGTTTACTAAATATCGGCGTCGTCCAACTCATTATTGGCTTCGCCCTACTCATTATCGGCGTCGCCCTACTAATTATCGGCGTCGCCTTACTAATTATTGGCTTCGCCCTACTCATTATCGGCGTCGCCCTACTCATTATCGGCGTCGCCCTACTCATTATCGGCGTCGCCTTACTCATTTTAGGCGTGGATTGAAGAGTATTATCCGCATACCTATTGCAAATCGACGACAAGACACGACGACGTTAGCGGATACCGCTCCCGTTTGAGTAAGCTTTTAGACTTCTCCGAGAGTTTACTCTCGAGTCGACTCCTCTGTTTCTCGGGTTTCATTCCCACAAGGAACAAACATTTTGATAATCAATAAGCAGTTTTTCTGAGTATGGTGTTTGTCTTAGTGAATTAAAATGTTGTGGCTTATGAAATTGTATTTACTGCTTCGAGCCGGATCTTTAGGAAAGACGTTCTCTACCCTAATGCTACTAATACCTAATTACAAGGTTGGAGTAATTTTAGCTATAAACTAGTCAATCTCTAGAAGATACTCGTGCACGCTGTCATCTGAGCATTCCTTCATAATACCTATCCAGATGAATGATTAAGATTATACTTGATATGCATAACACAGTCAAGATTTATGGTTCTTACATTATTCCGACATATCTGATTCATCAGTGGCGCCGATGACGATACTTAGTACGAGTGAAGAATGCGTACTAGATGATGATGGAACTGTGTTGATGATAAACGCTGAGACTACACTAGCGAGCAAAGTATGGACTAATTTTCTTGCAATTGATCGGGGACAGCTCCTTAAATAATGCTGTGATTTGAATGAATTTGGTATCAAATTGAAGTTAACAGTTTTTTTTTTTTTTTTTGACAGGCCTGTTGGTCTAGTGGTTAGTGACCCTGACTGCTATACCGGAGGTCGTGGGTTCGATTCCCACCCAGGACAAATGTTTGTGTGATGAGCACGATCATTTGTTCTGTGTCTGGGTGTAATTTATCTATAATATGTATGTATTTAGAAATATATAAGTATGTTTATCAGTCTTCTAGTACCCATAACACAAGCTCTGCTTAGCTTGGGACTAGATGGCGTTGTGTGATAGTTGTGGAATATTTATTTATTTATTTATTTATTTATTTTTTTATTTAGCCTGCACTGTCCCACTGCTGAGCAAAGGCCACCCCACCAGCCAGCAAGAACCAGCCCTTATGGTATGCGTCTAGGTCGTCTCTCCACCTTTTTCTGGGCCGGCCTCGGCGGCGCCTTCCGTCTCCCGGCACCCATTGTGTGGAGATCTTTGCCCAGCGGTCCTCTTGCATGCGACAGACGTGGCCCGCCCAATTCCACTTCAGACCAGCAGCTTTTCTGCCAACATCTACTATACCAGTTTTGGAACGCAACGTAGTGTTTCGCACAAGTTAACAGTTATACCTTTAAAGTGGTAACTGGTATATTTATTATTCTGAACTAGTAATTCAATAAGAAATCACAGCGTAGTCTACTTAGTGCTGTTTGACGCAACGGCTTTGAGATCATCCAATCGAAGCGTGAGCGCTCACTGTTTACTCCCCACGATTGGTTAGTGTCACTGTCAGTAACTTTTATTTAAGGAGAACCAACAGCTATAACAAATGGATATCAGTAGTAACATGCAACACAGATCCAATAACAGGTTCTCACGAGAAAAATAGGAAAAGTAGTAGAAAACCTAGGATCTAACAAGCACGTAAAATATAAAACTAACTTAACTAAGTAAATAAAAGATTATGGCCCTTTGAAAAAGCTCGCATTCAACTGCGTACAGAGTAGGGTTTGGTAATAAACGGATCAAATGAGAACTCTACAAATAATATTAAAGTCCTTGTCCGTCCTCCATATATGACAGACGATAAAATAAAATGAATGACGTAGCTGAAAATGAATTGTTAATCTGAAATAGCTTTTACTGAGTGAATGATTAATAAAATGACAATCTTCAACGAATAAATTTTATTTTTCAACTGAATAATATTGTTAAAACCAGCCTTTTATCACTAACCAAAAAAGCTGTTTAAATGATTATTTTCCAAAGCATCCTGGACGTTGAACGAAATGGTCCTAATAAACCCGTTATTTTCGTACGTGATTCCTTCTTCACCCGCGGCAAAGGGCTCTGAGTTACGTGTTATACAATAGTAATCACCTCTTGCGGTGATCGGTGTATGGAAGCCCATGATACTGCAACAGAAATATACGTACGAAGTGACATGCAAATTCCGTAATTCTGGTGAATAAAACAAATCAGGTGCAAACAAACAGTGTGTTAATTTACTTAACTATTTGTAATGAGTGCTACCTAATATATAAAAAACAAAATTACTAAGTAAGCCACAAATCAAATAAATTGATTGATCAAAAAAAGTACAACAAACAGGCCAAGCCAAGACATAGGCAAAAAAACGGAGATTCGTTGTGCACTCCTTTCTGCCTTTTTTTATCGTGGTAAAATCATCAAATGAGTCCTCCAGGGCAGGGCGGGAGGGACTGTCAGACTCGTACTGACAAAAATACACGGTGTCCTTCAATAGCACTTTACGTTCCAGGGTCACGGTTATTCGATAAGTCCCGCGACCGGTTCCTTTCTGCCTGCTCTGAAGGAATTTCTAAAGGAACCTAACCAAACCGAATCTCGGGGTGCAAAAAACGGAGTCAAAACTAAAATTGTTGCCGAGTTATGATATTCGTGGCTGAGTTAGTAATTACATGACTGATTTAGTTATTTTGTAGCTGAATTTTACCTGTCTTAGGAATCGAACACAGGTCACCACGAACAACAGTCGCGCTTTAGACCACGAGAACAACGCGTAAGTTTAGTGAATTTGACTTCCGGAGTCATAGATCTCTCACCTTGTATCATTGTAGTCACACTGTCCATGCCTGAAGTCGTCGAAAGAATTGCAATGTACTGTTGGGAACGCGTCAGGGTTAGTCACGGACTCGGCGAACAATCTCCAAGCACGGCTGTGACTGCAAGTCTGCAACAAGCAGCCCCGCTGCTCCTTGCCGTTGTTCGGCCAGAAATCCACGTGTCCTGCAAATTTTACAACAGGTTGGGAAACGACCCAACGACATATTGGCCTCATTTCTCAACGGGAAATAGCTGGTGGAGCAATTTGTCGTTGAGAAATGAGGTCAAGTGGTGGCCGGCTAGTGGAGCCAGTTCATGAGAGGTTTAATCCAGATTTTACTATTTACGAGTGCAAAAATAACACTCGATTCCTTTCGGCAATCAAACAGCGATAGACAGTTTGTTTCACGAGGATTTATGAAGATTATCTTGTAGTGAGGCAATAACTGAATCTATCATTTAGTCACACAACTCACCAGGCTAGGTGTAGAATCTTTATTCGGAAGTACGAATATCTGAATGATTGGCACAGAGATACATATCGACGGCACGTTTGGTGCAGTGGCTGAGAATTGGACTCCTGCGCTATGTGTCGCGGGTTCGATTCCCGCACGGAACAAATATTTGTATGATCTACAAGTAGTTGTTTCGGGTCTGGGCGTTAGTGTATGTGAGTTTATATGTTTGTAAACGCACCCACGACACAGGAGAAAGCTTAGTGTGGGGCAACGTTTAAAAAAAAAAAAATGATGTCCCCGGTATTACGTTAGCTTGTGATCATTTTTATTTTTAGCAAAATCTAGTTTTTAATAAGATTGTGAGAAATATTTTTTAATTAAGTATCCAATAAAAATAAAGTTAATTAAGAAGTGAAAGTTCCATAATTATTTTATTATTATTATCATATCATCCATAGGACGTCCAGTCCACTGCTGAATATAGGCCCTCCCCCATAGATATCTAATTGAAACAAAAATAACTTACCAATCGATTGCTTGAGTCCGTAAACTCCTGCATCAGTATGTATGACATCAACGAACTCAGCGTCGTTTTTTGATAGCCTCCAAAACTCGTCGAGGTTGGTGAAGCATGGCCCGGCGGGGTCCAGGCTGGAGATGCGACCAACCTTGGAGCCTGTGAGCGAGAAAAACTGCTTTCCTGCAAACCCAGCGATGTGGCTCCCCAGACTGTGCCCTATCAGATGAATGTTTTTAGGGTCCAATCCAGCTGGAAGGAAATAAATAAATAAATTGAAAGTGATAACTATAGATGTATTTTTTTGTAAATGGTTTTTCAAAACCAATAACGTCTTTTTATAAAATAGAAATAACATCCGAAACAAACTCAGTGGTCTAAGCCCCTGTTAAACATACGAGGACTCCGCCACGCCGCGGCTCTTTCCAGCCACTCATAAAAGAGGGGTCTTGTCGCCGTGAATGCGACTTGCCCAGCTAGCGCTCCGCCTTGGAAAATAAACCCGTACGAATGAAAGTAAAAAAAAACAAGCTGGCTCGAAAATGTACAATATATTTATCTATGTGGAAGCCTCTAAAATGTTTACAGGAAGCACAAGAACTCGGGGCACCCAAGTTTTTCGGAGCAAAGAGCACATGCCCTTACTAATGAATTCTGAAGCTAAGCACTTACCAGGTATCATAGCAGCCATGGTAGCTCCTAGTTTCTCGCCGATGAAATGCACCATAGTGGAAGATCGGAGGTAGAACCATTTGATCAATGAGCTGGCGTCCAGAGCTAAGAGGTTCACCTTGCCTGTCAACACCAGAAACATTATGCACTGTTTTCTTCTAAAGGCTAGGCATCGGTGTACCTACCCTTGCCCTGCCAGCAGGAGACAGAGTAAAATCTTTGTGCCCTATTTTTTACAGCTATGACAAGAGTAAAGTTTATAATTATGGATGTGTCCAGAAAGCAATTATTATTTTAGTTTTACTTTTACTTACTTCTTTTTATTGGAACGAATTGTGGTCTGTGTAATATGGACAATTATATTGTTTTGGATTTATCTATCTATGTATATAAAAATCAATGCCACTTTTCGTTGTCATTTTGTAACTCAAGAACGGGCTCACGTATCCAAACCAAATATTTAGGCTTTGTTCGAACTATTTAGTACATGGTTTATGTGAAGTTTGCACAAAATCAGTCAAGCGGATCTTTTTTTCATCATTTTTTGTAACAAATGATTTTGTAGTAGTAGTATTAGTAGTGTAGTAGTATTGATTCTGTGGCGCTACGATGTTCACGGGGTCAGCTAGTTTCTTATATATTTCATTCATGGTCGCGGGACTCACGAATTACCGTGACCCCGGAACGTAAAGGGCTATTGAAGGACACCGTGGATTTTAGTCAGTACGAGTCTAACCGTCCCTCCCGCTCTGCCCTGGGTGGGAGGACTCATTTGATAATATAACCACGCAAAAAAAAGGAATTTAATTCATGACAAGTTCCCAAAACATTATTTAAATCTACTCTGTACCAACAAGGGTTCGTTCCTCAATGTTGCTAATATTACCTTTGCATTTTTCTAGCTCGCGAAAAGCAGCATGCATGGTCTGGAAGCTCTCCTTCGTGGGGTTATCCGTGAAGCCATGCATGAAGACATACAAGGGAAGGGTCTTGTCGAACCAGGTATCTTTGGGGATCTCTTCTGCAGCCGCTGACAGATTATAAATCACGGTTTTTTTTTGCCTGGAGAAGATTTAATGTTACAAAATTAGCAGAATTAGGTGCATCTGTCTCATGATTGGAGAGCTAAACTTGGGAGAGATCTACCTAGAACTTTGCCACCCGGGACTTCAATTCAGCAGTCAGGCAAGATACAACAAGAATAATGGATCTGTATTAATATATAATTTCTTACCACTCTATTAGTACGAGATTTAACTGGCTCATATCCGGCCCCTCCGTGTCATTGTAATTGTCATAATTTACTCCAAATATCTTCTTTACTCCTTGACCTGCGTTAAGGGAAAACAAATATTTCATGAATATACTTTAGAACCGGTTCCGAGCCTGGAGATCTACTTTCGTGGTCCGTCAACAAAAATACAGGCCACAGTGAAGAGTGTACATGCCATTCTGGAAGTGATTCCTCGCCTGCCATTCTGGTAGTGGGTGCTGAACCCAATGGATATCAAAACTTACATGCACTTCCTCCAATCAAAGCTATTGTCTGCCCGATAGGGTCGGCTACAGTCTGACCCTCATTGACAACTACCATCACGCCGTCGTTAACCGACTTCCCGATAAATCCAACGATGTTAGGGTTCGCTAGCGCCGAGGACAGGCACAGAGCTATGAGGAAGGAAGCCAGTCGAAACATGGTGTCGGGTACCTGAGGACGAAGAAGATTTACTAGTTTCGTGTCAAGCATAGAATCAGGTGGCTCAGCTAGGAGCTGGGATTGTACTGCCACTACTTTTGGTGTCTTATCAATTTAGGTGTCGACAATATGTGAGAAACTTTCAGGAATAAATAATTTTCTGTAACATTTTATGACACAGAAAAATAACTCAGAAGAATATTTGGGAATACTTAATTATACAGACACGGAAAAAATGCTGGAAATTTTAACATACGCTTAGTATTTAGTCTTTATATTATTGTTATTCGCATTATACGGTAATTTACTTAAAAATATTATCAATATTAAACAGTCTAGTTTTAGTATTTTAAACCCAAATGATTGAGTCTTTAAAAGTTTTATAATTATTATCTTTTTGTTAATTTATCTTCTAATGAATTGTCTTCTTTTGAAAATTGTAGTAGGTCATCACCTGAAACACAGGTTCTAATTAAACCTAGATCAGGCACAACAACAACACTACATTAAGAAACATTGTATTATTTTGTTTATTTATTTTGTTATAATTCTTGAATTAAAATTATTTATTTATTTATTATGTACCTAAAAAATATTTCTTTCTAATCAAAATCTAATCAAATGTTTATGTTTATGTAAAAATATTTTAAAATGTTAAATAATAATTTATTTATTTAGCCGTTTACGTTTAATGTTATTTATTTTAGCTTCATGATTATATACAGACTATAAATAAAAACTTACTAGTAATATGTACAAAAACAAAAAAAAAACATTCAAAGGGCCTCAAAGAATACTAAGAATAATAAGTTGATTACAACAAGAAACATGTAATCAAGTTAAGGGAGAGCGCCCTCTCCTGGCACAAGTGTTTTCATACTTAAAAGGAGAGGTCAACCTCAATTTTGTTGAACCAACTTAGTTGGTGAATAAAATATTTTTTCATTTTTCATTACATGAAAAAATATTTTCACTTATTAAAACACTAAAACAATGAGAAAAAAAAAATGCTGATCACCCGCAGAGTGATTTACATAACAATAAGATATGTATTTAAGAACAGTTTGTTCAGATTGTATGATTAAAATCATTAAAAAAATAACCATCTGTTTCCGTATCGCGTTTATCTAAACGTGATCGATGAATAATACGTTTTTTTATACGAAAATATTTGACAGTTCTGTTTATTCAGACGTTTTAATTTTTGTGACTATATCACATGATATTGACATGAGGCATGTACGTGTAAAATTGTACCTTTTCACGTTTTCGATCCATGTTCAATTTGCAATTAGAAAATTGTCGAACTCACGCAATGGCAATGACATTAACGACCAAGTTCCGCCGAAGATAGCTGGAATTTATACTTTGAGTACCGAACCCTAAAAAACTGTCTATTCTTTGTGGCATTGAATTTGTTTATGGCCTAAGAGCTGTTTGAAATTTTGAAAAAGTGCTTGAGGCACGCTGAAAACTAGCTAAAAACTTCTCTAATTATCTCAAAACACAGAAATGCAGACCTGGCTGAGCAAACATGGTTTTGAACGAAGCTAGACGTATTTCAAAATGCAATTTTTTGGTCCGTAAAAGTACTACGACGAGTACCTACTGTATTGTTTCTCAGTCTAACACATAGGCGCAACCAGTTGCCATGAAAATGATGCTAGGAAATCGTTTATTTTACATATTTTTGCGCCTGGCGAGGTGTAAAAACCAACCAAATGATCTGGCTCATTAATTTTCCGTCTCTTTAAATATTCAATTTTTAAGGTATGAAGGTTTCGAAATATCTTTCTTGCCTTGCACTTTCTCAAATATTTACCGAGCTCTCCAGATATTACAAATGTTTTTAGCCTTTCGATCGTAGACAATTTTTTTTTGCTCACGGTCGAATGTCCCCCGGCCCTTTCAGTTACCACTACCTTCTGGGTTATGATAGGTTTTCTATTGTCATTATATGCAACCACTTCATCGTGTGGGATAGATTTTCTTTTGACAATTCTTGTAGAGAAATGTTTCATGTAATTAGGTACGTACCTAGTTTAATAATGCAAAAATCTTTTGAAAACAAAGAGAATGCAAGAGTAAACGATATATTTTTTATTTTATTTATTTATTTCCGTAGTTGATTATATCATCTTTACGATTATAATGCAATGCTCGTATGTTAACATCGCACAAAATTAACACAATATGTGTATGGAAATTGAATAGTCGAGCATATTAATACACTAAGGTCAGGGCCGGATCTAGCTAAGCGCTTTTTGTGTTGCAGCCCGGGGCCCTGTGTAAATAAACGACCTGCAGACCCCATTGTAGACAATGGAATATCATGGGCGTAACTACCGTTGCGTCGTACCAGCCATTGCAATGATACGGGGACTCGAATGTGTGTGTAGACTTAGCAAAAATTCGGTGTCTGGAAAATTTAATTTTTTTATAATGAAGGATTCACTAACGACCACTAAGACCCGGCGATATATGGTCGTAATAACAAAAATACCGCTTCGGTATGCTTGAGGCTGCTGTATCGGCAGCCTTAAGAATACTTCGGGATGCTTCGGCATCCTTCGGTACGCCGCCGGCGCCGAGGCACCACTCGGGGATAGCATATATAATGGAAATTTCTACTTTATTGTCATTATGTTAATGTATATTGCTGTTTGGCACCTAAAATCCTCAGTCGTGCCGATGCCGATAATGGGCGCCGGGTAGGGTTGCCAACTGTTGAAAGGACCAACCCGGGAGACTTTGGGGAAAGAAAAACTCAATTAATTTTTAAATTTATATTTATTTTGCTTCCTAGCAGCATCTAATATTTTACGGCTTTTCATTACAAAATCGTAAAAGTTTTTACATGTAAAATCGAAGTTTGTGAGTACTTGTAATTCTGCTTTTATTAAAGAAATACTCATTCGGTTTCCGAATCCGCCACCGCCGAATCGTCAACGCTGACGGCGCGACGGTGAGACGAACAGGTTTATACATGCAGCGGCCATGGTGTTGTGTGTGTGTGTGATTGCAAAGCACGCAAAGAGAGCGAGTAGTGACGTGCGAGCGAAGGATGTGTATAATTTTTAGAAAAACCGGAGAAATTATTGTTCCCCGGGAGGTCGGGAGATTAACTATTATTTCCGGAGTCTCCCGGGCGATCCGGGAGGGTTGGGAACCCTAGCGCCGGGCCTAAGAACGTTGCAGCATGCCAAAGCATAATTGCCGATAGTGTGTGCTTGCATGTAAGATGCCGAAGGATCCTTTTCCTTGCCGATGCCGATAATGGGCGCCGGGCCTTAGGTGCACGATCGAATTTTTTACAATTTTTTTCTCAGTTTTTCTGTGTCATAGTCTTATTTAGAGAAGCAGTTCCTAAACTTCTTGGCTAGAGATGCAAAATAAAAACATATTTGAAGCACGCGACCCTTTTCTTGGGGTGGTAATTAATCAAATGAGTTCTCTCACTCAGATAGGTACCAGAACACTTTTTTACAACAGTGGCGCAATTTGGGTTGGTCGTACCCTATGCAGGAAAATCCGTCAGAAAATTGCGGTTATTCTTATTAGAATAAGAGAATAAAGGTTTTTCATTAATTTAGATAATTCAAAGTTATTTAGGTTTCTAATATTTGTCCTTTTTAATTGAACCAGAGCTTCTCCATCGACACGATTGCTATTCGGTTTAAATTTTATATTTCGGTTTTTTTTTATAAATTGTAGTTTGTAATGGCAGCTTCAAGTATTTCAGAATTTGACTGTTCGAACAGTCTGTGCATGTTGGTCACTGGCTAAGTGCTCGAGCAGTTTATACTATAGCGCTTAAAAATTTAGAAAAAAAAAATGAAGCAAACTTCTAAAAAAACAAAAAATAACTAAAAAAAAATATTATTAAATGAAAAAATATTATTGGAAGCCCATCACTTTGTTTCTCATTTCTTTGATTTTTACGCCACCGACTTCCAATTTTTACTTTTCATTCAAAAGTTATTTTACACATTTTTGTGGTTTTTTACAAGTCAGTTTCATATTTTGCAAATATTTTTAATTTTGTCCGTTTTGACATCTGACTAATTACCATGGACTTTCTGTAAAAAAATATTTTCCAAATCGGTCCATACATAATCGCGAAATTGCGTAAATACAAAAAAAAAAAGATTTTGACGAATTGGAAACCTCCTCCCTTTTTCGAAGTCGGTTAAAGATTGTTTACATGTTTCTTAAGAACTGTTCAATTTAAAAGCAGTAGGTATTAAATCGAGCCCTCAAGTTTTTCTTTCATTACGACAAAAAAAGTTGGTTACAAAAAAGTTTTTTATAAGTCGGTACTTACGTCTTCGGTCTATGGTGTTTATGGTCAAGAGCAGTGTGCCTCTTGACAGCTCGGGTCGAACTGACCGGAAGAAATCCGTCACTGGATTAATATCTTGAACTTGAATAAAAACTAAACTAAAATACAGGGTGGCCGGAACATTGACGTCCAAAAGAAAAATTTAGGGCCCTCGTGCCGTGGCGTGGGCGTTTTCGAATTATTCAAGATTTTTTGATTTTTTTAACCCATTTCAACTTTTTATGAATTTGGAAGCTGACAGTCTGGTCCATTTATTTTTAGGAGCCCACTTAATAATAATAATCTAAAAAGAAAAATAAATCAACGTTAAGAAAAAGATTTCGATTTTTCAAAGTGATTTTTATGTGTGTATACTTTTTACTTTAGACTAAAATCTTCATAACTTTTACCAAAGCTCAAACTTACGAAGCTGATTATTTAACGCATAAGGCCTTATACAGAAAGAAAGCTGGAAACTTATAAGCGCTTACCGGCGCTTGACAGCGCTGGTCCGTTCTACACAAAGGAAGCAGGTTGAAGCAGACCAAGTAAGTTGTTCATTAATTTTAAATGGCAGCGCCCAGCGCTGACCAGCGTGTGTTGAAGCTTGTCAGAACTTGTCGGCATCGTTCAGTGCTTATCATATATTTTCCTTCGCGGGTTACCAGCGCTGTCAAGCGCTGGTAAGCGCTTATAATATTCCAGCTTTCTTTCTGTATACAGCCTAAGAGAACAACTCCTGGAAATTCGGTTCCAAAAAACATCTCGAAATATTTACCTAGTTTATGGTTCTGAATTTTTTTAAGTGGATCAGGTATAGAATTCTCAAAAAAACGCAGAATCACGAGGAGCACGAGGGACCAACATTTTTCTTTTGGATATCAATTTTCCGGTCACCCTGTTCAACGTATAAACAATATAAGTAAACATTGATAAATTTTCATTTCGATTGTTTTAACAAGTGGTGACGCGCGGGTTCACTCTTTGCGAAAATTGTGCAATTCTTTGTAGACTTCATTTTCTTATGAAATTGAGACAAGGATGCTTTTGCTACTAGTAGTAGTATTAATTTGAGTACTAGGGATTATTTAAAAAACTTTTGAGTAGATGTTCTTTCGCAAGTTCCTAAAAATTTACTCACCTTTTAAACCTTCCTAGGACTTCCAAAAATAATTAAAACCTAAATTAAACAAATCGGTCCAGCCGTTCTCGAGTTTAAGCGAGACTAACGAACAGCAATAGATTTTTATAATGAAATTATGAAAACATAAGCAAGTTTGCGTGTTTCAATTTTCTACTTTATTTTAAAAGGTGTGGCGTTCCTTAACAACACTTCCTGAATTCCAAGCATGTTGATTTAGCTGTATTGTATTTGAACATTATGTGTAACTAGCACTCCGCCCGCGACTTCGTCAGCGCGTGTTTCTATCTTCGAACTCCAAATATTAGTGTAGACAAACTGATTTTCCGATGTTCACCCGCTAGATTTATTTTTTAAATATAGATAATTACGCGTTCTTTGTCGATTGGGAAACTATGTATGCCAAGTTTTGAGTTTATTGAAGTAAACAGTAAAATCCCTTAAAACTTAATCACCCCTTTTCACCAATCTAGGGGGTGATTTTCGAAAACCGCAAAAACACGTGTTTGATTATTTTTGATCTAACTTCTATATACTGAGTTTCAAATTCATCGGTTAGGGCGTTATAATTTTCCCATACAAACTTTAACATCGTCTAGATTACTAATGGAGGTCAGTTTAAAAATAATAATAGTGCCAGTCTTTTTTATTTACTTGTGTTCTTATTCATGGCAAGTTTCAAATGTATAAACCAAAGGAAAAATAAGATTTTGCATACAAACGTTTTCACCCCTTTTCACCCCCTTATAGGAAGATTTTCGCAAAATCCCTTCGGAGTGCTCACCTACACTATAAACGGCAACTATCATTCAAAAGTCAGCTTTCTACGTTTAGCGGTCTAATATCCTTCCCTTAAAGCTTGAATATCCCTTTTCTCTAACATGGGGGGTGATTTTTGAAAAACCCAAAAACACGTGTTTGATTATTTTTGATCTTACTTCTATATACTGAGTTTCAAATTCATCGGTTAGGGCGTTATGATTTCCCCATACAAACTTTAACATCGTCTAGATTACCAATGGAGGGTAGTTTTAAAAAACTAATCATGCCCATCTTTTTTCTTTACTTATACTCATATTCGTACCAAGTTTCAAGTTTGTAAACCTAAGTTATAAGATTTTACATACAAAGGTTTTCACCCCTTTTCACCCTCTTAGAGGTGGATTTTCGCAAAATCCCTTCTTAATTCTCACCTACATAATTATCGGCAACTACCATCCAAAAGTCAGCTTTCTACGTTTAGCGTTTGATATCCTTACCTTAAAACTTGAATACCCCTTTTCATCAACATGGGGGGGGGATTTTCGAAAAACCCAAAAACACGTATTTGATTATTTTTTATTTAATTTCTATATACTCAGTTTCAAATTAATCGGTTTACGCGTTATGATTTTCCCATACAAACTTTAACATCGTCTAGATTACCAATGGAGGGTAGTTTTAAAAAACTATTAATGTCCATCTTATTTATTTATTTATACTCATATTCGTACCAAGTTTCAAGTTTATAAACCCAAGGAATAAGATTTTTCATACAACAGTTTTTACCCCTTTTCACCCCCTTAGAGGAGGATTTACGCGAAATCCCGTCTTATTGCTCCCCTACATGGTAGACTGCAACTGCTGTCCAAAATTCAAGTTACTGCGTTTAGCGGTTTCGGCTGTAGTCGAGTCTTAATAAAAACCCTGTTCTTTTATATATATAGATAATTAAAGATCGTTAAATAACTTTGGCAATATTTTACATACTTTAGAAAAAATTGCGATCACTTTGAAAAATCTTTTTTTTTTTTGTTACATTCTTAATATCATGATTTCTTCTTCTTTTTAGATTCTTTATTTAAAAATACAGATTTAGAATATAAAATAGTTCAATCGTTTTTCATCAAAAAACAAACATCATTATATATCGTTGACAGTAAAAAGAACAGAACCCATGTGCGAGCCCTGCAGTACACCGGACTTGGCTTAGTACAAATTGGGCTCGAGAACTCCCGCGAAACTACTCGTTTCTTACTACTCAAATATGATTTAAATGAGACAAGAAGAGGACCTGTGATTCCAATTTCTATAATATTGAAATAAAAATTTATTAACACATCATCACTATCATTACAGGAATTTTCTAATTCAATAGTGTGGCCATAAATGCACAGCCATGTTAATGAGGAATGAGGAAGGAAGGTTCTTTGAATATTTTCTGCCAATCACGAATTATATACCTGAACATGAGTAGTGAATCCGAAATAGATAAAATATAGAAAATATTTATAATTGTTATAGCGGTTTAAGGGCGAATTTCAATAACTAAACAAAACGCATGAACTGCATTCAATAGCTATCATCGTTGCTGAATGTGTGATGATGATGCATTTATTGTCACTGGTGAAATTCACTCTATTTGACGACGTAACATATCGGTAACTAAAATTAATAGAAAAAGTGGTTTAAATTATTTATTCCATCAACCAAGTGACTTAAAGAAGTCATATGACAGGGTCCTTAAATTCTCGTTTTTTTTGTACGTGAGTCCTTCGATACCCGCGCCATAGGGCTCTTCGTCATTTGTTATGCAGTAGTAGTTGCCTCTGGCGGTGTTCGACGTATAGTAGCCCATGATACTGCAAAAGAAATGTTTGTTAAGTTTGTAGCGACATCTATACCACCACATACGAATTCATGTGCAAAGTTCGTAATAATAAAGCTATTCTGGGAATTATGACAAACAACGTGTCAACAGACAGATAATTAACTAACAAGAGCCAACATCGTTGAGGAATATAGTAAAAAGAACAGTACCCACCTGCGTGCCCTGCAGTACACCAGATTAGGCTTAGTACAAATTAGGGTTCAGAACCGGGAAATCCCGGTCTCGAAAGTACCGGGAATTCCCGGTTCTTTTGTGAGTAAAATGGAACCGGGAAATCAAATTTGATTCCCGGTTCTTTCGGTACTTTCGGGAATTTTATTTTTATTACGCGATTCACACTACTATTTACTTATTTACGCTTACTTTACTTTTCCACACTTTCTACTATTTAAACATTCAAAACTAACGTGAACAATTCAGCGTTAAAAGAAATAACGCGCGAAATTAATGGTGCGCTCGCTACGCTATAACCAATAACTACCAACACTCGCTCGCTGTTGCTAGGATAGGAAGGCTAAGTCGCACTAAATCCTCAACAACTCCTGTATCTCAAGCTGAACCCCCACAAATACAAACCTCCCAAGGTGAACAGGCGAGAGAACGTGAATTTGACTCTGATGTGCTTGAAGTTTAAAACATTGCTTTGACAAAAGGCGATGAGTTAAATGCTGAGCTTGCAAAAGCTGTTAGTGAAAAACGCGTTAGATCTTCTGCTCATGAAGATCTCTTTACGAATGTTAGGATTGAAATGGCTCTCTTTGAGAATGGAGGAGATCGTGGGCGTTACTTGTCGCAGGCATATGACCATTAACGATTCCGCGAACCAGTGTTGAGCCAGAAAGAGTTTTCTCTTCGGCTGGTTTGCTATGCAACAAAATAAGATCTCGTTTGAGTGACAAAAGTCTAGATGCACTGTTGTTTTTAAGATCCTATTATAGAGAAGAGAGAGCTAAAAGCTCTTAAAAATCTAAACTTTGGTTACGCCATATTTTATGAATACTCGGAAGGAGATATTATGTTTAAATATTTTTTGTTAAAAAAGTTTAATTTTGTTTTCTTTGAAAAATGTTTAAGATATTTCTAAATGTTTAAGGAATCTAAGGTGACTGCCTAATTTTTACCATTTTATTGATATTAAACACTTACTTAAGAACCTAACAATACCACTGTGATCGATTATAGTCTGATTTATATATATATAATTACTTACTACTAGGTATGAGAATAGAAAATAGTTTAATTTTGTTGCCTTTGAAAAATTTTTAAGATAATCCTAAATATTTAAGGGATCTAAGATGACTGCCTAATTTTTATCATTTTATTGACAGTAAATAATTACTTAAGAACCTAACAATAACACTGTCTGTGATTGACTATAGTCTGATTTATATAGGTATAATTACTTACTACTAGGTGTGAGAATAAAAAATAGTTAAATTTTGTTTTCTTTAAGATTGTTTAATATAATTTTAGTGTTAAGGAATCTAAGATGACTGCCATATTTTAACTCTTTATTGCCAGTAAATACTTACGTAAGTACCTAACAATAACACTGCGATTGATTATAGTCTGATTAAGAGACTATAATCAATCGCAGTGTAGTGTATACCTACTACTAAGTATGAGAATAGAGAATAGAAGAAAAAAATTCGAATTAAAATTACTTGAATACTAAATTTTAGTTTACTATTGAAGCATATCACTTGTTTTCTACAACAAAAACTAGCAAGAACCGAAAATACCGAAAGAACCGGGAAATCCCGGTTCCGTTATACAAAAGTACCGAAATTCCCGGTTCTCAAAAAGAATACCGGTTCCGAAAACACTAGTACAAATTGGGCTCGAGAACTCAAGCTGAAACTACTCATTGCCTAATACGATTGAAATGAGACAAGAAGATAACCTGTGATTTAAATTTCTAGAATAGAAGTTGATGATTTACCTTATCGAATGCATTGCAAAAATCGTTGTGCAATGCAATCGATAAGGTGTATCGTACATATCAATTTGGTATAGTCTATCAATAACTTTCGTTAGATCAGGGATGAATCAGATTATATTATTTTGAATGGAATTGTGTTAATGAGGTGAGACAAATGCACTAACATGCCAAAACGAAATATTTAACCGGATAAATTATAAAATTCATCAATTTGACCAGAGAAAGAACTACTATTGGTCTATTCTACACTTTTTAATACTGTCCCAGTCGCCTTTCTTGTAAACGGGAACTATTCGTATTTGAGATTTCTTCCATTCTTCTGGAAAGATTCACCAATCGCGCTTGAGAGTCCACGAGACCAACGGGTCAGTTCGATGAACATGACTGCTGAAGTCCTAGATCTCTCACCTCGTATCACTGTAGTCACAAAGTCCATCCTTAAAATCGTCGAAAGAATTGCATTGTACTGCTAGGAACGCCGAAGGTTTAATCACAGACTCGGCGTAGTATTCCCAGGCACGGCTGTGGCTACAGGTCTGCATCAAGCAGCCCGGTTGTTCCTTGCCGTTGTTCGGCCAGAAATCCACGTGTCCTGCAAATCACAAGATTGTCAAAGATCATAATTATTATAATGGCGTTATTAAATTATCTCGTAGTTTCGACAATTAAAATAAAGAAGTGCTCTATCACTAAAGTTTCAACTCAGTGTGAAAAAGAAAGGCTAGAAGAACAGGACCATGAAGAAGGTAGGAAGGTATAGAATCTTTAAGGAAGTATGGATGGATGTCTGTAACTCAGTCATGCTAGCACGCCACTGCTGCACATATCTGAATGTTTGCCACAGAGGTACATACTACGTTCCCATGTAATACTAACTTACCAATCGATTGCTTCATGCCGAAAACTCCTGCATCAGTGTGTATGACATCAACAAACTCAGCGTCATTTTCTGACAGCCTCCAAGAGTCTTCGAGCCTGGAGAAGCATGGGCTTGCGGGGTCCAGTCCAGTGATGCGACCAACCTTGGAGCCTGTGAGCAAGAAAAACTGCTTTCCTGCAAACCCAGCGATGTGGCTCCCCAGACTGTGCCCTACCAGGTGGATGTTTTTGGGATTCAATCCTGTTGAAAAGCAGTTGGAAAACATTTATTTTTTTATTGCATATTCTAATCATTGCATCATAATCATATGTTTTTATTTTACATGGCCCATGAGGGCTCTAAAAAAACTTCGACAACAGTTGCTCGGTTTGGGTTGGTCAATTCCATGGAGAAGAACCGGCAAGAAACTCCATCCTCCAGAATAAGTGGTAACATTGGTCTTTGCGATAAGCTTTTGCGGACAGACGAATGTTCCTTGTATGCTACGGACCCCTGAAAACCGAACTTAGCTAGCTAGCATTATTGATAAGTTCGTTTTTATTTTGCAGTCTTATTACAATGTATAAAGGCAAGTTCTCGGTACAGCGAGCACATGCCCACAGTGAAAGCAAAGACGGTACTCATGATATTTCATAGGAAGCAACAGACTTACCAGGCATAACAGCCATGGTGGCTCCTAGTTTCTGGCCAATTAACTGCACCATAGTGGAAGCACGGAGGTAGCACCATTTGATCAATGAGCTGGCGTCTAGAGCTAAGATGTTCACCTTGCCTGTCGACACAACACACTCATTAGTTCTTCAGAAGGTTAGGCAGAGGCGTACCTAATTATGCACCCACGTTTGAATAAATCATCATGTAATAGGGGGAGTCTTTTGAAATCAATAGGGCACCAATCAAGACTACATGACTGTTACTTAAAAAATCCTAGTGGAAAAATCCATTATCATTTTGTCCGATATATAGGAATCGAACCCATGTGTTCCACGTAGCCTTCCATACGTGATAATACGTGGTCTCAATTCGAGGAAAGTATACCCCGACGGCCATCGTTTCTACGACTAATATGGCCGGATATTATTTATATTTTTCAGAATTCGATCCCTTATAAAAACATCAAGCATAGTTTCATAGTTCGAAATCAATCGATATCAACCGATCTGAGAATTTACCAAACACTAATTATAATTCTTCTGTTAGCCTATAATTTAAATAAATCATGGAGATTATGGTCGAGTTTCGACCGACGGGTGAACATCAATCTGTCATAGAACAGGTGTATTTTTTTGTATTTCATTCATAAATCGAATCCGTAACAGCAAGAGTCCCTCAATGTTGCTCGTGTTACCTTCGGCTTTTTCTAACTCGCCGAAAGCTGCTTGGATAGTCTGGAAGCCAGTCTTTGAGGGGTCATCCGTGAAACCATGCAGGAAGACAATCACGGGGAGGGTCGGGTCGTACCACGCCTGATTGGGAATCTCTTCTACAGCCGTTGACAGATCGAAAGTCTCGGTTATGTCGCTGTAGAAGATTCAGGGTTACAAAATTAGCACGTGCTTGGAGAGCCAAGCTTGGGAGAGATGTACAGAGGCAGCAGCCTAGAACATATACCAACATGTTGAAGCGAGCGAGTCTATTGCTATTTTACCATCAATCACGTACAATTCCAGGGCTGTTACTGCAACATAATTATGTATCCGATAGAAACTCTTAATAGGTAGCACAACATGCATGCCCGATCCAGGAGTTGCACCCCCCACCCTGAACTTCAACTCGTTAGTCAGGCAAGATGCGACAAGAGAAATAACAATATTAATTCTCAATACAGCAAATAAGACGAAACAATAATAATTCTCACCCGGTCCTAACCACGATGTTTAGCTTGCTCATATCCGGCTCCTCATCTAATTGTTCATATGTTACTCCGACTCTCTTCTTTAAATCATGACCTGCGTTATAAAAAAAGGCAGTTCTGTCTGTTACAATTTCTTTAAACCCATATTGTATAAAATACTGTTGGCCTATCGTTGAATTAGTCAAAACGTGTTTTGCTTAGGTATATCGTGATTCGCAGGCACTTCATGAGCCCAAACCGTCAAGCGCAATGACGAGAACAGTGTATTTTTACCGCAAAAACGATTTGCGCTCTTTGGGTCCGTGGATACGAAATGGAGCACTATGGGTGGAGTCCTGCTACGCGAGGCTCCTACTTCTGGGCTGGTAAAAACAAATAACCATGAAGGCTTTTTTTGTTTTCGTGATAAAATCATGAAATGAGTCGTCCCACCCAAGGCGGGATGGGAAGGACTGTCAGACTTGTACTAAATAAAATCCACGGAGATCCTTCAATAGTCCTGTACGTTCCAGGTTCACGGTTATCTGATGAGAAAGTCCCGCAACCCCGTCAAACCATGAAGGCTAAACTAACACTGCCGCGTTTTGCCACAGGATCCTTAAAGTGCACCGCAAGATGCCACAGGATCCTTTGCTGCACCGCAAGATGCCACAGGATCCTTTGGTGCACCGCAAGATGCCACAGGATCCTTTGGTGCACCGCAAGATGCCACAGGATCCTTTGGTGCACCGCAAGATGCCACAGGATCCTTTGGTGCACCGCAAGATGCCACAGGATCCTTTGGTGCACCGCAAGATGCCACAGGATCCTTTGGTGCACCGCAAGATGCCACAGGATCCTTTGGTGCACCGCAAGATGCCACAGGATCATTTGGTGCACCGCAAGATGCCACAGGATCCTTTGGTGCACCGCAAGATGCCACAGGATCCTTTGGTGCACCGCAAGATGCCACAGGATCCTTTGGTGCACCGCAAGATGCCACAGGATCCTTTGGTGCACCGCAAGATGCCACAGGATCCTTTGGTGCACCGCAAGATGCCACAGGATCCTTTGGTGCACCGCAAGATGCCACAGGATCCTTTGGTGCACCGCAAGATGCCACAGGATCATTTGGTGCACCGCAAGATGCCACAGGATCCTTTGGTGCACCGCAAGATGCCACAGGATCATTTGGTGCACCGCAAGATGCCACAGGATCCTTTGGTGCACCGCAAGATGCCACAGGATCCTTTGGTGCACCGCAAGATGCCACAGGATCATTTGGTGCACCGCAAGATGCCACAGGATCATTTGGTGCACCGCAAGATGCCACAGGATCCTTTGGTGCACCGCAAGATGCCACAGGATCCTTTGGTGCACCGCAAGATGCCACAGGATCCTTTGGTGCACCGCAAGATGCCACAGGATCCTTTGGTGCACCGCAAGATGCCACAGGATCCTTTGGTGCACCGCAAGATGCCACAGGATCATTTGGTGCACCGCAAGATGCCACAGGATCCTTTGGTGCACCGCAAGATGCCACAGGATCATTTGGTGCACCGCAAGATGCCACAGGATCATTTGGTGCACCGCAAGATGCCACAGGATCCTTTGGTGCACCGCAAGATGCCACAGGATCATTTGGTGCACCGCAAGATGCCACAGGATCATTTGGTGCACCGCAAGATGCCACAGGATCCTTTGGTGCACCGCAAGATGCCACAGGATCATTTGGTGCACCGCAAGATGCCACAGGATCATTTGGTGCACCGCAAGATGCCACAGGATCCTTTGGTGCACCGCAAGATGCCACAGGATCCTTTGGTGCACCGCAAGATGCCACAGGATCCTTTGGTGCACCGCAAGATGTCACAGGATCCTTTGGTGCACCGCAAGATGCCACAGGATCCTTTGGTGCACCGCAAGATGCCACAGGATCCTTTGGTGCACCGCAAGATGCCACAGGATCATTTGGTGCACCGCAAGATGCCACAGGATCATTTGGTGCACCGCAAGATGCCACAGGATCATTTGGTGCACCGCAAGATGCCACAGGATCCTTTGGTGCACCGCAAGATGCCACAGGATCATTTGGTGCACCGCAAGATGCCACAGGATCATTTGGTGCACCGCAAGATGCCACAGGATCCTTTGGTGCACCGCAAGATGCCACAGGATCATTTGGTGCACCGCAAGATGCCACAGGATCATTTGGTGCACCGCAAGATGCCACAGGATCCTTTGGTGCACCGCAAGATGCCACAGGATCCTTTGGTGCACCGCAAGATGCCACAGGATCCTTTGGTGCACCGCAAGATGCCACAGTGTCACATCGAACGTCGTGCCGTGGAATGCTGACAATGTGCGCCGGCTACTATGCGAGGATTTCGACACTTACAGGCACTGTCTCCTAATGAAGCGACCACCTGCCAGAAAGGGTCGGCTATAGCTTGAATCTCATTTACAACCAATTTCTTATAGCTTTTAACCATCTTGCCGACCCAATCCGTGATGCCGGGGTGCGCTGCCGCCGAGGACAGGCACAGGGCCGTGAGGAAGTAAGCTAGTGGAGACATTGTTTCGGGTACCTGAGGACACAGAAGGTTATAACAGTATGACATTTTCTGATAGAATTTTTAGAGTAGTAGAGGGTTGAAATTAAAATTTCCCGTGGTACTACTAGATTGCTTGCTACTGGTGGTAGTACAATGTGTCGTACCATTTTTCTTTAATTTTTGCAAAATTGCAAGTACCGCCTTTCGAATTGAATTTTGAATTTTTAAATTGCAGTGAATTGTATACCTACACTATTTTTTACGGACAACCCATATTTGGCCAATTAAATAATTATTCTTACTATTATAATAAATCTGTAGAGAGGAAAATTCTGTACACGAAATATGTTTAAAAAAATAACTATCAAGGGGTGATTAGGGATCACTACTGATTCCAAAAATGCGATCAGTAACATTTTTGTCTGTCTGTCTGTCTCTATGTTCATTATAGAAACAAAAACTACTCGACGGATTTTAACGAAATTTGGCACAATTATTCTTCATACTCCTGGGAAGGTTATAATATACTTTCATTGCGCTACAATCAATAGGAGCAGAGCAGTGAAGAAAAATATTGGGAAAACGCTCCCGTTTTCCCAATATTTCCCGTTCTAAGTTACTCCATTTTTTAAGCTTCCGTCGCGTGTGCAGCTTTAATGGTTAAATCTACACAGAAATCATGTATAACGGAAATGTTCTCCTTAAAATTATAAAAAAATTAATTACTACTTATATCAAAGAAACAAATTAACCACAATATTGTAATATGCGGAGATCTCAATATTGACACACTAAAACGTAGTAATGAATTCCTTGATTTGGAATGTCTGCTGCTCAATTTTAATTTTAAGTTAGAAATCAACCAACCAGATTAAAAAGTAACACATGCGTTGACAAGTTTGCACACAATCTATACATAATAATATAATAAATCTGTAGAAGGGTCAATTCTGTACATTGAAAATATTTAAAAAATAAATAGCGGGGGGTGTTGCTGGATCGATACCAAACCCAAATATGTGATTAAAAAAATTTTTGTCTGTCTGTCTGTCTGTCTGTATATGCAGGCATCACGTGAAAACTAACGGTTCGATTTCGATGAAACTTGGTATAATTATACCTTATTATGGGCATAAAATGGGATACTTTTTATCCTGGAAAAATACGAAGAAAAAAAATCTACCATCCACGCGAAGTCCGACATCCGCGCGGACGGAGTCGCGGGCGGAAGCTAGTCTTAGTAATAAATGCAAAGCTGATGTAATTGAACTGGCTTTGTCCGATCACACGTGTCAAATATTGAAGTGCCCTATAAAAAGAACTTTCCGCATTAATCGTTGATATGTAAAACAACGTGACTATAATGTAGAAAATATGAATACCTAAGTTTAAAAAATGCCTACAAAATATCTCTTTCTCAAATGTTTTTGAATGCGATGATTCAGATAAGGCTTATAGCTTGTTTCTAGAGACTTTTTCCATGTTCTATCGCCTGTGCTTCCCATTTAAAACAATAAAAATAGGGCTACACAAACGACCTCAATGGGTGTTACGGGGAGTAAGAGCCTGTAGTAAAAATAAGAGAACACTTTTGTAGAATTACCGTCTAAACCAAAGTGAGACAAAAAAAAAGAAAACTAAATGCTTATACCAATACCTACAAACGAATTGTTAAATTAACGAAACGTGCACAAAACACTTATAAAATAAAATCTGCAGTAAATAAATCAAAAGTGACGTGGGAGATCATAAATGAGTCAAAACCAAAATTACCTAAAAATGCAACTTCAAACATTACTATTGGGAATTAAAATATAACAGATCCTCGTGAAATAGCTAATATTTTCAACGATTTTTTTATTAAAAAAATTAGACCTGTCTGTCCCGAATACCGGAATACAAGCCACGTCGTATATAACACAATCAAAGAACTCCATGTTTATGGCACCTAGCCATGAAGATGATATAAAACAAATAATAAAATCCTTAAAAAAACGACAGGTTGCACTCTGGGAGTGCCGGCAGAAGTGAAAACTTGAATAGTAATAAACACACACGAACATTCACGCAAGCGCCCTGCGCCGTCTTACGAATTTTCGATCAGGTCACGTGTCCTGACGCGAGTTTAACATTTTTTACCCATTCCAAAAAAAGTGCAGAACGCCGCTAAAGAAGTTTTCACTTCAAAAATACTGGAAGCGTAGGACATGACGGTATATCCACAAAATCGATAAAATATGTTTCAGACAATATTAGCGGCCACTTAAGTCACATAATTAATTTATGCATATCGCGAGGAATGTTTCCGACCAAACTAAAGACTACTGTAGTAAAACCACTTTAAAAAACAAAATTAACGAGATAAACCGGAATCATACACTTGTTCCTATATTTTCCAAGATATTCGAAAAATATATTTATGAATAAATTCACAAATATTTTTGGTAAAGCAAGATATATTAACTGTAGAACCAAAAGGTTTTAGGAAAAACAAATCAATTAATATGGCCATATATGACTTTTTAAATAATGTAATTGAAGGGGTTGACCGAAATATACCTGTTTGTTCAATTTACTGTGATATGACTCAAGCCTTTGACTACGTAGACCACAACATAAACTAGACGCGTACGGAATAAGAGGCAATATCCTCCAACTGATCGAATCATATCTAAAATCGAAAACAATTGTGAAATTACACAAATAGATCAAACAACTAAGAATGAAAGAATGTATCGGTCGCGTGATAAAACAATAACATATCGACTGGCCTGATGGTCTAGTGGTTAGTGACCCTGACTGCTATGCCGGAGTTCGTGGGTTCGATTCCCACCCAGGACAAATGTTTGTGTGATGAGCACGATCATTTGTTCTGTGTCTGGGTGTAATTTATCTATAATATGTATGTATTTAGAAATATATAAGTATGTTTATCAGTTGTCTAGTACTCTGCTTAGCTTGGGACTAGATGGCGTTGTGTGATAGTTGTGGAATATTTATTTATTTATATTTATATCGCACCTTTAGAATAGAAGTGGCGTAATCCAAAATTCAAGTTTTTTGGGAAACGCTAAAAATGTATTTATTAATTAAATACCGAGGGACGCGGGGAAAGAGCGTGATTTGAAAGAGACGGAAACAGTGCGGTTTTCCTTCTTCTGGGCTATAGGAGCCGGTTTATTTTTAATAAACTAATAGAATACATGTTTATAAGTCGTTCGATGCATAAAAATCATTTTCTTAAAATTTTTAGTTAGGCCACTTTAATTCTAAAGGTGCGAGATCGCGGCCATGCGGGCGGCGAGTAATGGGCGACTCGCTGTCCGACCATGGACCATGCCCGGGTCGACGGCGCGTTGTGTTCCACGCGCGCCTCAAAGAGTGTCAGCATAGTGACGGGGCCTGTAGAGGGCCAAAGCCTGCTGGGGTCGCGGGACCAAGGGATTACCGTGACCCCGGTACGTAAAGGGCTAGTGGAGGACACCGTGGATTTTAGTCAGTACAAGTCTGACAGTCCCTCCCGCCCTGCCCTGGGTGGGAGGACTCATTTGATGATTTTACCACGATAAAAAAAAAAAAAAAAAAGGTGCGAGATGGTTGCCGCAGGGGAGTGTGCTTGGCCCTCCTTTATTTATACTTTACATAAACGATCTGCCAAAAGTGATGGAACATCACATGACACTATTTTCTGACGATAGCACAGTTACCATTGACTGTAAAGATAAGCAAAAATATGACAAATTAATGTATGAAAATGACGTAACTAATACTATTAAATCAATAATAAAATGGCTTAATAACAATAACCTTTTTTTTTTTTTTTTTTTTTTTTTTTTTTTTATATTATAAATGCGAAAGTAACTCTGTCTGTCTGTCTTTCTGTCTGTCTGTCTTTTCTTCACGCCTAAACTACTGAACCGATTTGTGTAAAATTTGGTACAGACATAGTTTGGAACTTGAGAGAGGACATAGGATAGTTTTTATTTCAAAAAATAAAAATTATTAAATGTTCTAGCGGAGTATAGATAATTCTATTAGTACTATTTTACTATTACTATTTGGACAGGCCTGTTGGTCTAGTGGTTAGTGACCCTGACTGCTATGCTGGAGGTCGTGGGTTCGATTCCCACCCAGGATAAATGTTTGTGTGATGAGCACGATCATTTGTTCTGTGTCTGGGTGTAATTTATCTATTATATGTATGTATTTAGAAATATATAAGTATGTTTATCAGTTGTCTAGTACCCATAACACAAGCTCTGCTTAGCTTGGGACTAGATGGCGTTGTGTGATAGTTGTGGAATATTTATATTTATTTATATTTATATTTTACTATATGTCGAGTTGTGAATATATATTTTTTTATATTAAACAGATTGACTTTTTACTCTTTTCTTTACCTAAATCAGTTTGAATTTAAATTTGACATCTACGATTTAATGATATTTAATTTTTGATCTAAACCTAATTTTAATTGACATCTATTACAGAATTCTAATTTTCAATGTTGTTACAAAATATTATCATATTTTTTTAATTCATCTCCTTTACTTATTAAATATCTACATTTTTAAATATTTTTACAAAAACAAAACAACAAAAAAAGAAACATTTAAAATATAAATAATAGTGGCCACCGGTACCCACCGGTATCGGGAACAGGGTCCAAGCTACCGACGGTCAGGGCTCCAGAGAAAGGAACCTCCTAACAATGCGCGCCGTGTCCAGAAGAACTGCTTTCTGAATCAGGCCCTTAATCCAGTTGCCTATCGTGAGCCTCCTTAGATGTTGGTCGAGGCTCTTGGCAATTAAGCCATGGGCTGACACGACTATCGGCACAACTAGTTATTACTAAAATTGTTAACAATACAGTTTTTCCGTATTTCTTATGGATTCGGATTTCCCTATGTTAGCCAACTTTTTTGTTAGAAACTTTATTTAATAACAAAAAAACCTCGTTAAAGTTAATACTTACGTTTTCAGTCTATGATGTCTGTGGTAAAGAGCACTCACATCTAGACAGCCTGGGACTAAATGCCCGGAAGGAATCCATGGACGTACTAATATATTAGCTGCAGAACATATAACCGGTTCCAGAAAAAACCAGATGTCTTTCAAGGTGGATTGAAATATAGAACTAAATTTTGATTTTTTATAATGACGCATTCACGAAACAGCACGTGTAAAACTACAGTTTGTCTTTAATAGATTTTCAGCTTTATTTTTAGGAGTATAAAGTTTAAAATGTACTAAAGACACTTTACAGATTAACACTGCTAGTGGCTACACGTAGATTTGCTCATAAGCTCAATGGTAAAAAAAATGTTAATGTGTATTCAAAGATAAGTACATTTATTAGGGCACCAAAATACGGTACTTATACAATTTATACGTAAAGCGTCATAATTATACTATTATTTATTTTATTTCAAATTATTGTATTAATTGTAAGTGTAATAGGAATTGTCAATTATCTTTATTGAAGTTATTTAACAAAAAACATTTACAAATTTTTCTATCGCAGTCAATATTTGGTAATTATTCGCACACAGAATACTCATCTAGATATTTAAGTATTAAAACTATCTTATTACAAATCTCTTTTATAACAAAATTAAAACTATTATAATCCATTGTCTAATTAATAAAAAATCTTGTTCTAATTTAATAAATAATACCTACTTAATAACAAAAAAAAATTATAAGTAATTAAAACAATAAAATTTCAATAACGTCATAATTATTAAGTAATTAAGGTTCGTCAAAAATAAATTAAAATTAAAATTAACAAAAATAACTGTCCTAATCAAATAAACCACCCCGTGACGTTCCTGACACAAAAGACCCCAGAATACTAACAGCGTTACCACGCTGAATGGCAATAGCCAGTCTTTGCACCAGAAACGAACCGGCGGAGCGATGGTCCAAACCACTGGTCCTAAGTCGCTGATCAATTTCCCTCACGAAAACTTTAGCCTCTCTTCCCCAAGCACCACACGTCTCAAATGCCACGGGAACAAACAAGTACCATGACTGAAGGACAGCATACTTGATATGTTTTGACGCCGCGGCGGTCTCAGCCGCAGCAGATGCGACTAACGACGTTCGCGCCAAATGACATCGAGCGAAGGTATTGACGCAAGTGGCGTCACAAATCAAGCATCTGCCCATATGCCACGGAACCAATGTCAAACCATCCGGCCTCTTACCGTCAGACCGAGAAAGACCAGGAGGCTCCAACAAGCAAGGGGCATCAGCAGAAATTAAAGCCCTACGGATGATATCAATCAGAGAATCATGGCGTGGAAAACGACCCAGGCAACGACCGCAACTGAGCGCATGATAACCACAAGCATCGATAGTGGATCCACAGATGCAAACGTGAGGCTCGACTACTGCACACGCAAGGATTCATTATCCAGAAGGGTGCTAAGATTGGAGAAGGCAAAGCATGAAGCCAAGCACCAGCCTCCAGACCAGATACACCCCTAAGCCTCGCCAGATCAAACCCTGATGCACGTCTTAAAAGGCGGTCCAAAACCCCTCCGGAGCCAATCTCGTCCCAGCACCACTGAGAAATAGGAGTAGGTACAAGGCGAGTCCATGCCCGGATTCCGGAGACAATCATCGACGCTGCGATCGATCTATCACCACAATGTCAGGCTTATTGGCAACAATCACAGAAATCTTAATAAATAGGCAATAGAAGTCGCATAGACGCGTGACTTTGTCGCCGCGCATATGTGTCGTAGGACACAAGCACGAGTACTTAATTTTTGAAATATTGTCGTTTTTAGTCAATATAAACAAATCAAATATTTTCACCACCGCTACTACGACTTATCACGAAAAACGTTTTTTTATTGTCAAATCAAAAAAAATGGAATATATACTATTACAACTGCTAAAAGCAGCAATGAAATTATAGTCATGCGCAATAAACAATTCTTGGTACAAACCGCATGAGTTAGCCGCACTTTAGTGACGTGCCACTATTATTTTTGATTTTGGTAGTGATTAATTATATTAATAGTTTACATTTTATTTCTTTATAGTTGAAGCAATAGTAGGTACGAAATTAGTTATTTTGGTAGTCTACACTAATATTTCGGTTAGTTTTACTAACCATTGTTATCATAACATAAGTTTTAAACAAATGATAAATAGAATGATTCAATCAAATCTAGAGGACTATTCTTCTATAGTTCTCCTTTTAGGAAATAGCTTCAATGTAACTAAAAAGGACATAGTGGATGGTGTGGACTCCTTACTGAAGTTGAATGTGGGAAAACTAATGTTGTGTGCTTTTCCTTACTCTGATAGTTTAAGTGAAGCTGAAAATAACCATATTTATAAGTTAAACTGTTGCATTCACATGTTGACATGTTGTCATAGTGACAAATTATTGTTTTTTGATTCTAACAATTTTGTTAGTAGTTTTGTTTTGAATCGGAGACATTTATCTCTGTCTTGGAAATGTCGACATTTGATTGCTATGTTGATAGCATATAATATTAACCATGTTGTTGCTGATGTATTAGACTCTAGGTTAAGTAGTAGTTTAAGTGACGAGTCTGTGTTGTTAGGTTGTCCTAACAACATAGTGATCCAATGTTGTGAACCTGCATGCTGTACGAAGGAGGATCTTCCTAGTATACCACCAGCCTCAGAGACCATTACCAGTCAGATAGGGTATTCCCTTCCTGCTGGTACACTAAATGGTTCTGTTGTGGAGAACACTCCGGATAATTCTTTAAACTAGATTGTAAGACAACAGAAGAAACCTCTTTAATTAGTAACTCATTATTAGTGAATAATGAACAGGTTTCTTCTAGCAAATTAGTTAAATATAAGTTATCAAGAGGAGAGCAACATACTTTAAGATTGTTTAATTTAAATATTCAAGGATGCTCTTCTAAACTTTTGGAAATAGAAATCTTTTTGGAATCAACCAAGTTTGATATTGTTTGCCTTACTGAACATTGGTTAAAAGATCATCAAGTTATGTCTATTTGTTATAATAATTATTGTGTAGTTAGCCATTTCAGCCGCAAACGTATGTTACATGGCGGATCATTAATATTAATTAAGAAATCAATTAAATCTAAAACTCGAAATGACATTGTTGAACTGTCAGTTGAACACACCATTGAATTGTCCTGTGTTGAGCTTGATAGGCATGTGATAGTGTGTGTATACAGACCCCCAAATTACCAGACTCTTCCTTTATTCGATTCTATAATGGAAGATGTGTTAAATAAAGTATGTAGTAGTAGTAAATCTGTCATCGTCTGTGGTGATTTTAATATCAATATTTTAGAAAATAACTCCAATAGTATCAGATTGTTGAGTCTTTTTAAATCATTTAACTTGTCACATATTTTTATGGAACCTACCAGAGTGACAGCTTCTTCTGCCACTTGTATAGATAATGTATTTTCTAATTGTGATTATTTGCATAAGGAAATTTTTAATAAATTGCCATCTGATCACAGTGGCCAAACAATAACGTTTTGCGCCTACACACCTATTCAAACAACTCAAATACGGTATAGGCCAATTACATGTAAAAATCTAGAAAAATTTAATAAAACACTAACAAGTAAATTATGTGATCATTATAACTTTAATAATATAAGTGACCCAAATGAGTTTTACACCGAGTTTTTTGCAATTTTAAGTACACAATTTACTCGCACGTTTCCAGTAAAAACTAAAACTATCTTCACAAAATTCTTATTTAGTGATTGGGCGACACCTGGAATTCGTAAAAGCAGAGAAAGGCTTTTCGAACTTTATGGTCTGAAGAGACACAATCTGAATAATAGTACCTTTCATCAGTATGTTGCCAAATATTCAAAAACTTTTAAAATTGTGTGCAAAACAGCTTAAGCTATTCATATAAGTAATCAAATAAAATCAGCTGATGATAAAATTAAAACAACTTGGAAAATTATAAATATTGAGACAGGTAGGAATAAACAGCGCAACAACGAATTTAATTTAGAAACTGCACATGGCCCTATAAACACGGATATAGAAGTAGCTCAGGAATTTGAAAAGTTTTTTTCGAACATACCTCTTAAGACGACCGAGTCTTTAAATTCGTCACCCGCACTCTCTGCTGCCTTACTTAGAAATAATGTAAAGGCATGCCCGATGGAGTTTAGATTTCGGCACACAAACCCCCAAGCTGTGATTAAAGCATTCAAAGATCTTAAAATTAAGTCAACAGAAGATCTCTGGGGAATGTCTGTGAAGACGTGTACATCTATAATAGAAACCGTTGCGCCTTATTTAGCTTTTATATTTAATACTAGTGTAGATCAAGGAGTGTTTCCGGATCTCATGAAACATAGTAAGGTTGCTCCACTTTTCAAATCGGGTGATTGTAAGGAACCTAACAATTATAGGCCTGTGTCAATTTTGCCAGTTTTCAGTAAAGTGTTTGAAAAGTTAATGCTTGCACAAATGCTATGTTACTTCAATAGAAACTCCATCTTTCATGATCAACAGTTCGGTTTCACCAAAGGTCGTTGTACAACTGACGCCGGTGTTACCCTATTGAAGAACATTTTTAACTCCTGGGAGGAAGCGCAAGATGCCATAGGAATTTTTTGCGACCTCTCAAAAGCATTCGATTGCGTAAACCACGAAACGCTGTTGCTGAAACTGGAACACTATGGAATTAAAAATACAGCTCTTGATTTAATAAATTCATACCTAAGAGATAGACAGGTTAAAGTTCAGATAAACGGTGTAAACTCGTCAGGGGCTGAAATGACTATGGGCGTGCCTCAAGGTTCTATTTTGGGTCCATTCCTTTTCTTAGTCTATATTAATGATTTACCCCATTTACTAAAAAATCAACCACAGATGGTGTTATTTGCTGATGATACATCGTTAATTTTTAAAATAGATAGACGTGCACATAACCTAGAAAATGTTAATGACTCTATTTCTAAGGTTCAAAATTGGTTTACTCTGAATAATTTAGTTCTTAATGAAAAGAAAACTAAATGTATTAGATTCACTTTGCCAAATGTTAGAAGTAGCGATTGCGACGTTTTTTTGAACGGAGTAAAATTGGAATTTATTAATCAGACAGTTTTCCTGGGAATCACGTTAGACGATAAATTACAATGGGGCCCCCATATAGCATCTCTAGCGAGCCGTCTTAGCTCAGCCGCTTATGCTGTTAGAAACATAAGACAGTTAACAGACGTCGAAACTGCGCGTTTGGTTTACTTCAGCTACTTTCACAGCATTATGTCTTATGGCATTCTACTGTGGGGCCGGGCGGCTGACATTGAATCCATTTTTATTTTGCAAAAGAGAGCCATCAATCAACAATCTACGTCGTCGCGAATCTCTTAGGGAACTATTCAAAAAGATTAATATAATGACAGTGCCTTGTCAATTTATTTATGAAAATATAATGCATGTTAGGAAAAATCTTCATCTTTTTAATAAAATAAGCGATAGACATAATTTTAATACTAGAAATAAAGATAAAATTGATCAACCTTATTTTAGATTGTCTAAAGTCAAAAAATCTTTTATGGGGTACTGTGTTAAATGTTACAACAAAATACCTAGTGAAATTTTAACTCTAAATGAAAGAAAATTTAAAAGTTACATAAAAATACACTTAGTAAACAAGCATATTATAAATTAGAAGATTATATTCAAGATAAAAATGTTTGGAAACATGCTGGTCCTGCTCCATAGTACAATGTAGGGTTTAAACAAAATCAAGCTTGTTGAAATTTGAATGCTCACACACTTATATTATATTTGTAAAATAGCTGTAGGTAATTGCAATATTTTGTTAAAATGTGAACACCATGTACCTTCGTGCTAATTTTTTTTTTCTTATTCATTTTTTTTTTTTATAATATTTAGTCTAGATTTAAAGTACATTGCTTTCACATTATTGATGTCAAATGATGTATATAAAAATATTGTTAAACATTTTTAAAAAGAGTAAGTATGGAGTTTCTTGCCCATTCTTCTTCATACAAACCTACCCTAGCGAATGGGTGTAGAATCAATCCCATCCCATCCCATTTCCTTAATGTTAATATTCGACGTTTGAAAGTGCCTCGTTGATGGCCTAATTGAAATAAATGATTTGACTTTGACTTTGACTTTGACTTTATTATAAAGAGGAAAACTTTGTTTGTTTGTTTGATTGTAATGAATTATGCTAAAAAAACAGGACCGATTTTAAAAATTCTTACAGCATTCGAAAGCTAGGTACATTATCCACGAATAACGTAGGCTATATTTTATTTTGGAGAAAAATAGGGTTAGGGTAGAAAAACTATAAAAGATAGAACCATAAAATGTTCTAAATATTTGTTGATCTTATAAATATCTACAAAAAAGTCCGCGACATACTATATCTATCTATGTCGAGTGTTTGTGATGACTGCGTCGTCGATGTTAGTGTCGGTGTCTGTGAATAGACCTGGGAATCATGTTGCTGATCTCTTTCCTGAGTAGGCTTTTAGCAGCGGTAACCGACATTCACGCGGGCGGAGCCGCGGGCGCCCACTAGTAGAAAATAAAATTGTTATAGCGGTTAAAGGGCGAATATCAATAACTAAACAAAACGCATGAACTGCATTCAATAGCTATCATCGTTGCTGAATGTGTGATGATGATGCATTTATTGTCACTGGTGAAATTCACTCTAATTGACGACGTAACATATCGGTAACTAAAATTAATAGAAAAAGTGGTTTAAATTATTTATTCCATCAACCAAGTAACTTAAGGAAATCATTTGACATGGTCCTTAAAATCCCGTTTTTTTTGTACGTGAGTCCTTCGATACCCGCGCCATAGGGCTCTTCGTCATTTGTTATGCAGTAGTAGTTGCCTCTGGCGGTGTTCGACGTATAGTAGCCCATGATACTGCAAAAGAAATGTTTATTAAGTTTGTAGCGACATCTATACTACCACATACGAATTTATGTGCAAAGTTCGTAATAGTAAAGCTATTCTGGGGATTATGACAAAAAAGGTGTCAACATACAGATAATTAACTAACAAGAGCCAACATCGTTGAGGAATATAGTAAAAAGAACAGAACCCACGTGCGTGCCCTGCAGTACACCAGATTAGGCTTAGTACAAATTGGGCTCGAGAACTCCCGCTGAAACTACTCATTGCCTACCACTCAAATACGATTGAAATGAGACAAGAAGATAACCTGTGATTTAAATTTCTAAAATGGAAGTTGATGATTTACCTTATCGAATGCACTGCAAAAGTCGTTGTGTATCGTACATATCAATTTGGTATAGTTTATCAATAACTTTCGTTAGATCAGGGATGAATCAGATTATATTATTTTGAATGGAATCGTGTTAATGAGGTGAGACAAATGCACTAACATGCCAAAACGAAATATTTAACCGGATAAATTATAAAATTCAAACAATTTGACCAGAGAAAGAACTACTCTACAGTTTTTAATACTATCCCAGTCGCCTTTCTTGTAAACGGGAACTATTTGAGATTTCTTTCATTCTTCTAGAAAGATTCACCAGTCGCGCTTAAGAGTCCACGAGACCAACGGGTCAGTTCGGTGAACATGGCTACTGAAGTCCTAGATCTCTCACCTCGTATCATTGTAGTCACAAAGTCCATCCTTAAAATCGTCGAAAGAATTGCATCGTACTGCTAGGAACGCCGAAGGTTTAATCACAGACTCGGCGTAGTATGCCCAGGCACGGCTGTGGCTACAGGTCTGCATCAAGCAGCCCGGTTGTTCCTTGCCGTTGTTCGGCCAGAAATCCACGTGTCCTGCAAATTACAAGATTGTCAAAGATCACAATTATTATAATGGCGTTATTAAATTATCTCGTCATTTCGACATCCAAACTAATATTATACATGCGAAAGTAACTCTGTCTGTCTGTCTGTCTGTCTTTTCTTCACGCCTAAACTACTGAACCGATTTGTGTGAAATTTGGTACAGACATAGTTTGGAACTTGAGAAAGGACATAGGATAGTTTTTAACCGACTTCAAAAAAAGGAGGAGCTTATCAATTTTATGTTTGTTACCGCATTACGACCGACTGGGTGAACTGATTTTCATGATTCTTTTTTTGTTTGAAAGCTGGTGCTTCCCGTGTGGTCCCATTGTCACCAAATCAGGATCTGATGATTGGATCTTGGAGAAATCGAGAGCAACCCTCAAATTTTATAGGCTCACACATCGTTTTTCGTAAATTTTATGAAGTAATTTAAGTACTTGCGTATGGTAATCATCATCTTATGTAGCTGAGCTGATGATGGAAGGTACAACTCCTTATCAGTAGTTTGTTACCGAATAACGACCGACTGGGTGAACCGATTTTCATGATTCTTTTTTTGTTTGAAAGCTGGTGCTTCCCGTGTGGTCCCATTGTAACCAAATCAGGATCTGATGATTGGATCTTGGAGAAATCGGGGGCAACCCTCAAATTTTATAGGCACACGCATCGTTTTTCGTAAATTTTATGAAGTAATTTAAGTACTTGCGTATGGTTATCATCATCTTATGTAGCTGAGCTGATGATGAAAGGTACAACTCCTTAACAGTAAGGAGTAGGCATCGACTGATTCATTGTTCGCATATCTCCGGAACTTCACGTCCGATTTAATTTTTTTTTTTGCTAGGTATCGTTCAACTTAGGGAATACTTCAAGTTTCATCAAAATCGGTTCAGTAGTTTTTGAGATAGGGAATTTTATTAGCTTATTGTGTACATGAGGGATGTTATTACCAGTGCTACGGTTTACGTACCGGGTTCACGGTAATTCGTAAGTACCGCGACCCCAGCAGGCTTTGGCCCTTTAAAATAATGAGCACTTAGAAAGGAATTCAGATAATTCCACCTTCAAGAGATTCCCTCTAAATATTAGGATCAAAGATTGTATGGAAACTAATTTTGAAGTTAGAAATCTGGGATGTACGATGTGAAGTTACAAAAAAAAATATATATATTAAAAAAATGTCAGAGGCAGACCAAATTACTACGCGAGCGAAGCCGCGGGCAAAAGCTAGTTTAAAATAAAGAAGTGCTCTATCACTAAAGTTAGAACTCAGTGTGAAAAAGAAAGGCTAGAAGAACAGGATCATGAAGAAGGTAGGAAGGTGTAGAATCTTTAAGAAAGTATGAATGGATGTCTGTAACTCAGTCATGCTAGCACGCCACTGCTGCACATATCTGAATGTTTGCCACAGAGGTACATACTACGTTTCCATATAATACTAACTTACCAATCGATTGCTTCAAGCCGAAAACTCCTGCATCAGTATGTATGACATCAACAAACTCAGCATCATTTTCTGATAGCCTCCAAGAGTCTTCGAGGCTGGAGAAGCATGGGCTTGCGGGGTCCAGGCCGGTGATGCGACCGACCTTGGATCCTGTGAGCAAGAAAAACTGCTTTCCTGCAAACCCAGCGATGTGGCTCCCCAGACTGTGCCCTACCAGGTGAATGTTTTTGGGGTTCAATCCTGTTGAAAAGCAGTTGGGAAACATTTATTTTTCTATTGTAGTAATCATTGAATCAAACTCATTTGTTTTTATTTCACATAGGCCCATGAGGGCTTTAAAAAAACTTCGACAACGAGTGCTCGGTTTCGGTTGGTCAATTCCATGACGGACAGACGAATGTTCCTTGTATGCTACGGACCCCTTAAAACCGAACTTAGCTAGCTAGTATCTATATATATAAAAGGAGAACTGACTGACTGACATATCAACGTACAGCCGAAACTACTGGGGCTAGGAATGTGAAATTTTGCACACGGCTTCCTATTATAATGTAGGGGAGCACTAAGAAGGGGTTTTTGGAAATTTAACCTTTAAGGGAGTGAAAAGGGGGAATTAGGAAAGTACGTAACCCACGCGGACGAAGTCGCGGGTAAAGTGCTAGTTATTGATAAGTTAGTTTTTATTTTGCAGTCTTATTACAATGTAAAAAGGCAAGTTCTCGGTACAGCGAGCACATGCCCACAGTGAAAGCAAAGATGGTCCTGATGATATTTCATAGGAAGCAACAGACTTACCAGGCATAACAGCCATGGTGGCTCCTAGTTTTTGGCCAATGAAATGCACCATAGTGGAAGCACGGAGGTAGCACCATTTGATCAATGAGCTGGCGTCTAGAGCTAAGATGTTCACCTTGCCTGTCGACACAACACACTCATTAGTTCTTCAGAAGGTTAGGCAGAGGTGTACCTAATTATGCACCCACGTTTGACTCGACAAATCGTCATGTAATAGAGGGGAGTCTATTGAAATCAATAGAGCACCAATCGAGACTACATGAATGTTTTTTTTTTTATCGTGGTAAAATCATCAAATGAGTCCTCCCACCCAGGGCAGGGCGGGAGGGACTGTCAGACTTGTACTGACTAAAATCCACGGTGTCTTTCAATAGCCCTTTCCGTACCGGGGTCACGGTAATCCCTTGGTCCCGCGACCCCGGGACTATATGAATGTTACTTAAAAATTTCGTAGTGGAAAAACCCATTATCATTTTGTCCGATATATAGGAATCGAACCCATGTGTTCCACGTAGGATTCCCACCCTACGTTTGATAACACGTGGTCTCGAGGAAAAGTATACCCCGACAGCCATCGTTTCTACGACTAATGTGGTGGGCGCATTGACACTTCAGCTTGCTTATTTCTTGCAGAATTCAATCCCGTACAGAAACATCAAGCATAGTTCCATAGTTTTATATCTACCGTGTCGAAAAGGAAGTCATGAGATGAAGATCTGAGAATTTACCAAACACTGACCTGTTGAATTCTTCTGTTAGCCTATAATTTAAATAAATCATGGAGATTATGATCGAGTTTCGACCGATGGGTGAACATCAATCTGTCATAGAACAAGTGTATTTTTTTGTATTTCATTCGTGATAATATGTTCTCAAAATAATTTAAATCGACTCTGTAACAACAAGAGTCCCTCAATGTTGCTAGTGTTACCTTCGGCTTTTTCTAACTCGTCGAAAGCTGCTTGCATAGTCTGGAAGCCGGTCTTTGAGGGGTCATCCGTGAAGCCATGCAGGAAGACACTCACGGGGAGGGTCGGGTCGTACCACGCCTGTTTGGGAATCTCTTCTACAGCCGTTGACAGATTGAAAGTCTCGGTTTTGTCGCTGGAGAAGATTCAGGGTTACAAAATTAGCACGTGCTTGGAGAGCCAAGCTTGGGAGAGATGTATTAGCACATCATGCATGCCCGATCCAGGAGTTCACCTCGGTAGTCAGGCAAGATGCAACAAGAGAAACAACAATATTAATACAGCAATTAAAACGAAACAATAATAATTCTCACCCGGTCCTAACCACTATGTTTAGCTTGCTCATATCCGGCTCCTCCTCGAATTGATTAAATCCGGCCATCTCCTTTACACTTTGACCTGCGTTATAGGTAAAAAAAGGCAGTTCTATCTGTTACAATTTCTGTAAACCCATATTGTATAAAATACTGTTGGCCTATCATTGAATTAGTCACATCGTGATTCGCCGGCACTTCATGAGCCCAAACCGTCAAGCGCAATGACGAGAACAGTGTATTTTTACCGCAAAAACGATTTGCGCACTTTGGGTCAGTGGATCCCAAATGGGGCACTATGGGTGGAGTCCTGCTACGCGCCCACTTCTGGGCTGGTAAAAACAAATGACCATGAAGGCTATTTTCAGTTTCGTGACAAAATCATGAAATGAGTTGTCCCACCCAAGGCGGAACAGGAGGGACTGTCAGACTTGTACTAAATAAAATCCACGGAGATCCTGCAATAGTCCTGTACGTTCCAGGTTCACGGTTACCTGATGAGAAAGTCCTGCAACCCCGTCAAACCATGAAGGCTAAACTAACACTGCCGCGTTTTGCCACAGGATCCTTTGGTGCACCGCAAGATGCCACAGGATCCTTTGGTGCACCGCAAGGTGCCACAGGATCCTTTGGTGCACCGCAAGATGCCACAGGATCCTTTGGTGCACCGCAAGATGCCACAGGATCCTTTGGTGCACCGCAAGATGCCACAGGATCCTTTGGTGCACCGCAAGATGCCACAGGATCCTTTGGTGAACCGCAAGATGCCACAGGATCCTTTGGTGCACCGCAAGATGCCACAGGATCCTTTGGTGCACCGCAAGATGCCACAGGATCCTTTGGTGCACCGCAAGATGCCACAGGATTCTTTGGTGCACCGCAAGATGCCACAGGATCCTTTGGTGCACCGCAAGATGCCACAGGATTCTTTGGTGCACCGCAAGATGCCACAGGATCCTTTGGTGCACCGCAAGATGCCACAGGATCCTTTGGTGCACCGCAAGATGCCACAGGATCCTTTGGTGCACCGCAAGATGCCACAGGATCCTTTGGTGCACCGCAAGATGCCACAGTGTCACATCGAACGTCGTGCCGTGGCATGCTGACAATGGACGCCGGCTATAATGCAAGGATTTCGACACTTACAGGCACTGCCTCCAATTGAAGCGACCATCTGCCAGAAAGGGTCGGCTGCAGCTTGAATCTCATTTACAGCCATTTTCTTAATTTTGTTAACTATATCGCCGACCCAATCGGTGATGCCGGGGTGCGCTGCCGCCGAGGACAGGCACAGGGCCGTGAGGAAGTAAGCTAGTGGAGACATGGTGTCGGGTACCTGAGGATGAAGAAGATTTAGTAGCCCAGTTCCCCTCTTTTGTTGGTGAATCATTTGGGACACAGATGGTTATATATTATGATATTTTCTGATGGGTACTCATTCATTTCAAATTTTGCCGATAATATGAAAAGGACTAATGAACGTAAATTATATAAAGTAGCATTCTATAAACTGTTTTTTTTTATGAAATTAATGTTTAACTGAATGTTATTAGAGTAGCAGAGGGTTGAAATTAAATTTCCCGTGGTAGTACTAGATTGCTTGCTACTGGTAGTACAATGGGTCGTACCATTTTCCTTTTATTTTGTAAAATTGCAAGAGCTGCCTTGCCTCACAGTACAGAGACCTTTATCTTCCCTTAAAATGAAATGATTCTTACATGAAAGGTAGATGTCATCTATCTATACATATAATAAATCTGTAGAAGGGTCAATTCTGTACATTGAAAATATTGAAAATGTAAATAGCGGGGGGTGTTGCTGGATCGATACCAAACCCAAATATGTGATTAAAAAAATTTTTGTCTGTCTGTCTGTCTGTATATGCAGGTATCACGTGAAAACTAACGGTTCGATTTCGATGAAACTTGGTATAATTATACCTTATTATCCTGGGCATAAAATAGGATACTTTATCCTGGAAAAATACGTAGAAAAAAAATCATATTTTTCAGTTTTATTCATAGACGTTGTTCTGTAGAACCGCGAATCTCCTTAATTATTATAGGCTTAGCCGTATTTGGGTCCAAAAGATATTTATAAGATGTTATTGTCCGAGTTACTCAAATTGAAGAAATAAACCATCCACGCGAAGACCGACATCCACGCGGACGGAGTCGCGGGCGGAAGCTATAACCAATAAAGAAAATAATTGAATTGCAGTGAATTGTATACCTACACTATTTTTACGGACAACTCATATTTGGCCAATTAAATAATTATTCCTACTAAAATTGTTCCCAAAAAAGATTTTCCGTATCTCTTATGGATTCGGATTTCCATATGTTAGTCAACTTTTTGTTAGAAACTTTATACCATAACAAAATAAAAACTCGTTAAATTGAGTACTTACGATTTCAGTCTATGATGTCTATGGTGAAGAGCACTATCACCTCTAGACAGCCTGGGGCGAAATGGCCGGAAGGAATCCATAGACGTATTAATATATTATCTGCAGAACATATACCCGGTTCCAGAAAAAACCAGATGTCTCATGTCTCTCAAGGTGGATTAAACTAAAGAACTGGGTACTTGCGCACATGTCTAAGTAAATATTGATATTTTATAATTTTGAAACAGCACGTGTAAAACTACAGTTTGTCTTTAGTAGATTTTCAGCTTTATTTTTAGGAGTATAAAGTTTAAAATCTACTGAAGACACTTAAGAGATTAACACAGCTAGTGGCTACACGTAGATTCGCTCATAAAAAAAAGACAAGTGCCTTTATTAGGGCACCAAAAGACGGTATACAATTTATACATAAAGCGTCATAATTGTATTATTTATTTATTTTATTTCAAACTAGAACTTTGCCCGCGACTTCGTCCGCGTGGGTTACGTACTTTCTTGATTCCCCCTTTTCACCCCCTTAAAGGTTAAATTTACTTCATAGCTCAAAATGTTTATAAAATGTCCTATTTTATATATTAAAAATATATAAAATATAATTAGTAAGTAGTAGTAACAAACACAAAAAAAGAAAAAAACATTTAAAAAATATAAGAAAAATAGCAAAAGGTAGGCTAGAGGAACAACAGTAAAATCAAAGATTTTAATAAAATTCAAGCGGATGGTACATTGCCATCACCAGTTTTCTGCTGCTTAGGAATGTGGTAAAACTCTTTAAACCTATGGTTCCCTAGTCCTGAAGTATTGCAACCTCCCCCAACGCAAACCACTCAATGTTAACTACAGCTTTCAGGATAAAAATATATATCCTATCGTCTGTGGTAACTAAGCTACCAGTAGCCATCTTGAAAGAGTCGTAAAAAAAAAATTACGTTAAAAAATTCAAACGAATGACAGATGGCGTCTCCCCCAAACAGCACTCATCAAAAAATTCTTTCTATACAACAATTGTCTACATTTAACACTTTTCTTTTATATCCTGTAAACTCATGCTAACCTAGTAATTGAATATCGGAGTCTCCCTCAAGGCATCGCGCGCCTTTGCTCAGCAAACTGGGTGCTTAAGCTATGTTATTAGATATATCTATTTCCCGGGATAAAATATAGCCTATACGGATTCGGAAGAATCCCTCTAAGTAATGGTAAAAGAAATTTTGAAATCGGTCCAGTAGTTTTTGAGCCTATTCAATACAAACATACAAAAATACAAAGGTTTCCTCTTTATAATATTAGTATAGAAGTATAGAAGTATAGATTAAATATTGTAAAACATTTTTAAAAGTTTAAAAATGCAGTTTTTGCCCATTATTTTCCATACAAACCTACCCTTGCGAATGGGTGTAAAATCAATCCCATCCCATTTCATTTCCTTTAATTTTAATATTAGACGTTTAAAAGTGCCTCTTTGTTGGCCTTATTGAAATAAATGATTTGACTTTGACGTAGATAGGCTTCGGTAAAAGTTGCTTATACTTGCTTTCCCACCCAAAGACTGTCCACGACAAGAGGTGCCATCTGACGACCGTATTTACCACCACGCGCGCTCATTGGTCAAATCAAATAGGGCATTTTACGTTCTACTTCCGTTACATTTCACATCACTACCACAGATAGGCCGGGGTCGCAGGACTAACGAGCTACCGTGACCCCGGAACGTAACGGGCTATTGGAGGACACCGTGGATTGAAGGATACCATAGTCAGTACAAGTCTGACAGTCGCTCTCGAAAAAAAAACCACGGTAGGCGAAGGAGGTGGGAAGTCTAAGAAACCCAAAATAAACCTTATAGTTATATACAATAGCGTCGTTTTTGTTGAAAAGAGGATTTTATCCGCGCTTTCTGGTGACACCACCGCCACCAGAGAGCCTAAAGAAAACCAGAACATGTCACACAATGCTGTGTAGTCTTTAATAGATTTTAAAGTTTATTATTAAGGGTCAGCTCACACCGAGACGCGACACGGCGCGACGTTACGCAACGATACTGGAAATGTGTATCTTTTCGTGTAGTATATAGAGATAGAATTAGAGCAGCTCTTTGAAATGTGCGCGCAGCGTCGCGTCTGGATGTGACTTGACCCTAAGAGCGGGTGTCGCTGTGAGGGAGAGAACAGCGTCCTCCCTCCACCCCAGCCGCAGTGGTAGACGCCCACGGCGTCGGACGTCGCAAGACGATCTCCGGCCACCGTAGGCGCAGGCATGCGGGCAACGAGTAATGGGCGACTCACTGTCCGACCATGGACCATGCCCGGGTCGACGGCGCGTTGTGTTCCACGCGCGCCTCAAAGAGTGTCCAGCATAGTGACGGGGCCTGTAGAGGGCCAAAGCCTGCCGGGGTCGCGGGACCAAGGGATTACCGTGACCCCGGTACGTAAAGGGCTATTGAAGGACACCGTGGATTTTAGTCAGTACAAGTCTGACAGTCCCTCCCGCCCTGCCCTGGGTGGGAGGACTCATTTGATGATTTTACCACGATAAAAAAAAAAGAGCGGGTGTCGCTCAGGTATTTAATATTAAGTTCCGCAGCTAGAGTGACCATTCTCTAGGAATAAGAAACTATGAGTAAAGATTAGGTTTCTGTTGTACAGAATCAGATTTTTGCACGTTCAGTTTTTTTTTTCCACGCTAAAGCTTCAGAATTGCTACGCAGGCAGAATACGTGTACGTAGGAATAAATGAATTTAAAAATATTTTTTAATCCAGGCAAAAATCCAAACTTTCGCATTTATTTATATATAAAGAAGGTTTTCACAAGCACGTGTTTTGCCTTCGAAAGTTTGACGTAAATACTTGTTAAATTTGTTTTATTTCGTTCCAAGTCTAGACAATTCGCAAATATTTACAAATTAGTCAGTTTTTATACTAAGTATTTATTTCAATACATTTATAATAAAAAAAAATTTTAGAAGTTTCCATATAGGAATAAATAGGTAGGTTGTACTGCAGTGATATTCTCTAACGGCTTATCCCAATATTCAATTTATCTCTGGTTTCACCATACTAAACACTTTTGTTTCTATCTTACACTGTTTCTATCTTACCTGGAGAGACAGTCAGCAAAAGAGATTTCTATACACGAACACATTTTTCAAAAGGATTTTTTTTGTGTTTCATTCTTATAGTTGCACGGTTTTTTTTTTTTTTTTTTTTTTTTTATCGTGGTAAAATCATCAAATGAGTCCTCCCACCCAGGGCAGGGCGGGAGGGACTGTCAGACTTGTACTGACTAAAATCCACGGTGTCCCTCACTAGCCCTTTACGTACCGGGGTCACGGTAATCCCTTGGTCCCGCGACCATAGTTGCACGGTAAAGAAAACACCTCTAACAAAAATGATATCTTATGACTCTAATTTTTTTTTTTTTAACTATCACACAACGCCATCTAGTCCCAAGCTAAGCAGAGCTTGTGTTATGGGTACTAGACAACTGATAAACATACTTATATATTTCTAAATACATACATATTATAGACTAGCTTCCGCCCGCGACTCCGTCCGCGTGGATGGTTTATTTCTCCATTTTGAGTAACTCTGACAATGAAATCTTATAAATATTACGGCGCTGAATCCACTGCGGGTAATGCAACGTGTGTTCGCGGTTCTACAGAACAACGTCTATGAATAAAACTGAAAAATAAGATTTTGTTTCTACGTATTTTTCCAGGATAACAAAAAACTTTTTCAAAAAAAAATGTAACCGCCTTCAAAAAGAACCACAAAAAAGGGTAAAATAATCAACGACGGCTTTGTTATTTTTTATTTCATTGTTTATTTTTTGCCACCGACTTCCGAAATAAAAGTTATTTTGTAGATTATTTTACCCTTTTTGTGGTTCTTTTTGAAGGCGGTTACATTTTTTTTGATTTTTTTTAGTTTAAATATTCAACCCAAATTCTTGCCAAATACATATAATATAATACGTAGCACTGGTAATAACATCCCTCATGTACACAATAAGCTAATAAAATTCCCTAAACTCTCAAAAACTACTGAACCGATTTTGATGAAACTCTCAGTATTTTCTAAGTGGAACGATACCTAGCACAAAAAAAAGAATTATTTAAATCGGATGTGTAGTTCCGGAGATATGCGAACAATGAATCAGTCGATGCCTACTCCTTACTGTTAAGGAGTTGTACCTTCCATCATCAGCTCAGCTACATAAGATGATGATTACCATACGCAAGTACTTGAATTACTTCATAAGATTTACGAAAAACGATGCGTGGGCCTATAAAATTTGAGGGTTGCCCTCGATTTCTCCAAGATCCAATCATCAGATCCTGATTTGGTGACAATGAGACCACACGGGAAGCACCAGCTTTCAAACAAAAAAAGAATCATTAAAATCGGTTCACCCAGTCGGTCGTTATGCGGTAACAAAATTAAAAAAATGCAGTCGAATTGATAACCTCCTCCTTATTTTGAAGTCGGTTAAAAAGTATCCTATGTTACGCCAAGGATAATAAGGAATAATTATACCAAGTTTCATCGAAATCGAACCGTTAGTTTTCACGTGATGCCTGCACAAACAGACAGACAGACAGACAGACAGACAGACAGACAAAAATTTTTTTAATCATATATTTGGGTTTGGTATCGATCCAGCAACACCCCCCGCTATTTATTTTTTCAATATTTTCAATGTACAGAATTGACCCTTCTAAAGATTTATTATAGTATAGATATAGATATAGAAGAAGATATATTACACCCAGACACAGAACAAATGATCGTGCTCAACACAAACATTTGTCCTGGGTGGGAATCGAACCCACGACCTCCGGCATAGCAGTCAGGGTCACTAACCACTAGACCAACAGGCCTGTTGTATATAATATTGTATAGTTATCTACAAGAGTTAAATAAAACAAATTGTTACTAAATTAACATGGTTTCTATTTTATTTATTATTTACTAATAAAAACTCGATTTCAGCCATTTCTTATGATTAATTTATCAATACATAATTACTATTGTTTACAGATTATTTACTGCGATAATAATGGCACTTATTTATTAAATTTACAAAAAAATATTTACAAAGTGGTTTTCTATGATATTTTCTTTAAAAATTGTCAAAATTGCCCAGTGTGCGGCGGCAGGACAGGCGCCGGGAGCCCAGGCGGGACATGTGTGTGGTGTCAGGCAGCCGTGGGGGTGTGTCCCGCGCGCAGCGTGCGGCGGCAGGACAGGCGCCGGGAGCCCAGGCGGGACATGTGTGTGGTGTCAGGCAGCCGTGGGGGTGTGTCCCGCGCGCAGCTGGCGCAGCGTGCGGCGGCAGGACAGGCGCCGGGAGCCCAGGCGGGACATGTGTGTGGTGTCAGGCAGCCGTGGGGGTGTGTCCCGCGCGCAGCGTGCGGCGGCAGGACAGGCGCCGGGAGCCCAGGCGGGACATGTGTGTGGTGTCAGGCAGCCGTGGGGGTGTGTCCCGCGCGCAGCTGGCGCAGCGTGCGGCGGCAGGACAGGCGCCGGGAGCCCAGGCGGGACATGTGTGTGGTGTCAGGCAGCCGTGGGGGTGTGTCCCGCGCGCAGCGTGCGGCGGCAGGACAGGCGCCGGGAGCCCAGGCGGGACATGTGTGTGGTGTCAGGCAGCCGTGGGGGTGTGTCCCGCGCGCAGCTGGCGCAGCGTGCGGCGGCAGGACAGGCGCCGGGAGCCCAGGCGGGACATGTGTGTGGTGTCAGGCAGCCGTGGGGGTGTGTCCCGCGCGCAGCGTGCGGCGGCAGGACAGGCGCCGGGAGCCCAGGCGGGACATGTGTGTGGTGTCAGGCAGCCGTGGGGGTGTGTCCCGCGCGCAGCTGGCGCAGCGTGCGGCGGCAGGACAGGCGCCGGGAGCCCAGGCGGGACATGTGTGTGGTGTCAGGCAGCCGTGGGGGTGTGTCCCGCGCGCAGCGTGCGGCGGCAGGACAGGCGCCGGGAGCCCAGGCGGGACATGTGTGTGGTGTCAGGCAGCCGTGGGGGTGTGTCCCGCGCGCAGCTGGCGCAGCGTGCGGCGGCAGGACAGGCGCCGGGAGCCCAGGCGGGACATGTGTGTGGTGTCAGGCAGCCGTGGGGGTGTGTCCCGCGCGCAGCGTGCGGCGGCAGGACAGGCGCCGGGAGCCCAGGCGGGACATGTGTGTGGTGTCAGGCAGCCGTGGGGGTGTGTCCCGCGCGCAGCTGGCGCAGCGTGCGGCGGCAGGACAGGCGCCGGGAGCCCAGGCGGGAGAAACCAGGGATACGCTCGACTGGCACTGGGCATTCGCGTCTACAAAGAGAGATATAATAAATTTATTAATTTTTCAATCGTCATATCCCCAATTCTTATGGTAGGTATATTGAGTGTGCAACTTATGGACAAAAATATTGCATGTAATTGCAAATTATGTAGCAATCGACAGTTCACTGATCGATGTCATACCCTGCACGTTACTCTAATCCCAACCTTTCCTCCTCATTAATTTAATCTTAATCCTAAATTGTCTACTTGATATAATGTGTATTATCTTTATCCAAGTTTATCTCTATCTCACCCCAACCCCGAACATAGGTCCTTCGAGCCGGATAGCTGGAGCGACGCATGTGCAATTGTTTGTGCAGCGTGTGGGTTTTTCTGGTATCGCTAAAACAAATTAGCAACCCGACCCCGGTGCCTATGCGCGGTGTCTACTGGTGCCACTTCATCTTTTTTCGTAAATCCTATCACCCCGGTGCCTACAAGAGTGTCACTTCATCTCAATTTCATGTCATCTCGTCAATCCTGAGAACGTGTCCGGACAGTTTCCGGCTTGTTTGCTCGACCCAATGACATCTTTGCTGATTTATCTCCGTCCAAGAATCTAATCAAGTAAGATTTATTCTAACAACCTATTATTTTACCTGAAGAACATATGATGCTCCACGCTGCACCTCCACAGTTTCTTACAGGCGCTGGTGGCAGACAGCTTGAAGCTGAGGATCGTCTCGTACTCGTCGAACTCTCCAGCCCTCAGCCTTAGAGTGAACAGCCTCTTATTGTAGCAGATCTTCGTTATCTTCGCCCACGGAAAGCGATTCATCAGAGTTCTGAAGAAGGAAACGAGATAGGAGGTTCGAAGGCTTATCATATACTGTAAGGAATGTAAATTGGTGATATACTGGTGTGTGCGGCACCAATGTTTGCTCTGATGCAATCACGAACAAACGCGAACTATCCAAAAGTGTTCGCTGAATACTTTATATAACAAATTGCTTGGCTCTGAGAGGACATATTTAATAAAACAAGGCTTTATCAAGAGTATTTCACAATCTTGATAAAGCCTTGTTTCATTAAATGTATCCTCTCAGAGCCAGGCGATTTGCTCCTCCCTCTCTCCCCATATAGCCTATGAAGCTAGCCTAGCCTAGGTTCGAAGTATCTCTGTACCAAAATTCAAAATCGGTTGCCAACATACTTAATAGAGGAAGTTTCTCACCCGTCCCTATACACAGCGACCCCGCTGTGGCACACCCCCAGCGCGATGGGCACCTCCTGGCAGTCAGTCGCGGAGTGCAGTTCTGCACCGTACAGAGACAGACGCTTCGCTGTCTCCAGATAGTTCAGCTCAGCTTCTGCTGGGGTTTGTCCCCTGGAAAAATTAAAAAAAAATATTCCAAAAGCTTTTTTGAGGGCTTGAACCTGGGAGCTTCCGATTCAGCACACCAGATGCTTTATCAACTAAGCCACCTCAGTCACATCAAAAGCTCATTGAACCAATACGCAGTTCATTATTTCGAAGCCCAACTCTATCCAGTATCATAGTCGCAACAGTGATCCGGCTCGAAGGCCAAACTGTAACCCGTTAATAAACTATCACTACACTCACCTGTGTTTCCGGTACAACTCCTCAATATTCGCTTCTAGATCTGGAGTGATGGCGCTGACCGGTACTGCGCTGTGCTGATGCAGGGCTGTGTTGATGTCGTGCGACTCTTCGTAGTCTCCAAGTTCTGCCTGGAGCACGTACGAGGAGAGGAGCGCGTAGGTTATCTGAGAGCATGTGAGACGACCTGGAAAACAGTAGGAATTGATTTAGAACTATGCATGTAAGTAGGATGTCTCTTTCTAATAAAGATCGTTTAACCATAACTTGACGGTCGCGGGACTGTACGAATTACCGTGACCCCGGAACGTAAAGGGCTATTGAAGGACACCGTGGATTTTAGTCAGTACGAGTCTGACAGTCCCTCCCGCTCTGCCCTGGGTGGGAGGACTCATTTGATGATTTTACAATTTTATAATACTTCTACACCCCGCTTTTCATTGTTTTACTTCATCAGCTTATCAAGTTTCAACTACTGGAAAAGTTAGTCGTAATTTACCAAAAGGGGCCAATTCTAGGGAAAGTCTGTCTATTCCCCGTTTCGTACAAACTGCTTATGTTTGCTTCCTCAGGATTCTAGAGGGCGTTGACAAGTGGCAAACCGTAAACTGTGTGCTGTAGAGAATAAAGTCGAAACAAACAGTACTTAATGACGTACTGAGTTTTTAATAAATCACTTAAATGATAAATCGCTTAACAATAAGCTTTTGCTGTGGTCTAATAGCATAAAGTCGAAAGTTTATAATAGAGAATAGAGCGTTAACGTTTATCATTTGCCACGTCTTGTCTAGGTCCTCAGTCATGTCCTACCTTCCATGAGGTCCCTTCGAACGGAGAGTGCTACCTGGTACCGCGTCGCGTCATCCTGCAGCTCACTCGGCTCTGGAGGGTAGAACTTTACCGCCAGGCGTACGTCCCATGGCTCATCTGGAAATAGATAAATAAATAAATATTCCACAACGCCATCTAGTCCCAAGCTAAGCAGAGCTTGTGTTATGGGTACTAGATAGCTGATAAATATACTTATATATTTCTAAATACATACATATTATAGATAAATTACACCCAGACACAGAACAAATGATCGTGCTCATCACACAAACATTTGTCCTGGGTGGGAATCGAACCCACGACCTCCGGCATAGCAGTCAGGGTCACTAACCACTAGACCAACAAGCCTGTCAAGATAATGATCTTTAGATATTCTCGTTCATAAGTACTTATGTGTTTATTGTATTAAAGTCAGAATTCAGACCAGACTTATTTTTCGGTGATACAATCATTGATGAGTCAAATGAGTCCTCCCAATCTGTTCGGAGCGGAATGGACTGTCAGACTCGTACTGACTAAAACCCACCGTGTTCCTTTAATTTCCTTTTTTCATTCCAGGGTCACGGTGGCCTGTTTTGACTGTCCCGCGATCCCATCAGGCGTTTGGCCCCTCCGCCAGATTGCTGACATCTCTTTGAGGCGCGCATAGAACACGACCGTCGGCAACACGGGCGTGGTCCCTGATCGAACGGCGAGCTACCCATTACTCACTGTCCGCATGCCCAGTTAATTCCAGCTTACGTCGTAAATTCCAGCGGAAACTTGCGATCGAATTGGGAGATTATAATACATAAATGTGTCATCTACGCACACGCTATGGCACAAACCAGGCAATTTCTCTCTTCTTTGACTCTCAAATTCCGATAAGACTGAAGTCCGACACGGCCGGAGGGAGATCAGGGCTGACGTATAACCATCTTCGAAACTCCCTGCTGATGCTAATAAATCCCTCATCATCATCAGCTGTCGGAGTACGGCGCCAAAAAGTTCTAGAAAAGGACTGCTTACTTCTAAAAGTCTTGGAGAGTCTCCTATTGAGGTCGACCCAGACCCTGGGGTCCCCTCGCTGCGTGTACAGCAGCCCGAAGTAGTCCCTCTCCAGCAGGTCCAGTGACTCGCAGATCTTGTCCAGGAGATCAGCTCCGCGAGCTTTACGCTGGAATGAGGAGATGGTTCTGATGAATGGTTGCAATCCTTACTATGCTAGCTTACAAATTCAAAAGTGTGTTTGTTTTGATTCGTTTTCACGCCTAATCCGCTGATGAATTTTAATTCTGATTTAATAGGCTAACTAATAATAATGTAATAGGCTACTTTGGGGGGGCTAATTTAGCTATAAAAGTGGATTAAGTTTTGGAGTTATAATTTTTACAAAATCACCCGCGTTGAGTTTGGTAATTATGTGCCAAAAAAACGTCTATATTTCACTTGCTATGTGGTGCATAATTTTTAGTGTTAGAAATTTCATAATCACAAAAGTTATCGGTAAATAGGTATCTACTTAATAAGGTAGATTTATAATAATTATCTATCTCTTTTTTTTTATCGCGGTAAGATCATCAAATGAGTCCTCCCACCCATACTGTCAGACTTGTCGGACTAAAATCCACGGTGTCCTTCAATAGCCCTTTACGTACCAGGGTCAGGGTAATTCGTGAGTCCCGCGACCCCGGCAGGCATAATTATCTATCTTAGGGTGAGTTGTTTGTTACATAGTAGTGCAGTAGTTAAGCAAACTTGAAAGTTAAAATTCTATTTTATTTAACAAATGCTTAAAAACTGTACAGGATTTAAACTAATTGTTAGTTTAACTAATGATCAAACAACTGTTAACTAAATTATTTTACCCAAACATTTAAATATTCCTACTGCAGGTACCTTGCTTGCCATTTCACCACTAAATATTACCTAAATCGTCCGTTTAACTGCTATAATGTCTATGTTCATTCCTCACACGTCCTTCATACATTATTGTATTACCCAGTAACTGTTTACTGTTGTGAACGCATGTTCGTTAACCTGTACAAGTTGCTTGGGGTGCTCAACTGCATTATTTATTAACCTCTCGTTAATTTTATCACGTTTACAGTTATCATTGAAAACAGTACTGTTTATTGTTCAAATCAAATCATTTATTTTAAGTAGGCCAGTTACAGGCACTTTTGAATTGTCAAGAGACAAAAATAAAATAAAATAGTTTATAAATAGTTACGGTGCTACAGTCCCAGTCACAAGACATAAAAACTTGTGAAAGTACTGTAGGTGCCCACTCCAAAGCGTAGATCTCTATGGAGAAGAACGGGCAAGAAGCTCCATGGATACTCTTTTTCAATCGCCAAAATTATAACAGAACCTTTGTTACATCATTCATCTTGAGATGGTACATTATGTGAGAACGATGTAGCAAATAAAGTGTCCATAGGAAATTAATATAAAAAAAGACAATTCAATAAAATTAAAAATAATTAAAATAAACCGCGGCTGCTAAGTGATGACCAGTCACGACTGACAGCGCCCGTTCACGAACATGACACATGCATCAGCATCACTCAGCTCAACCATTTCGAAGGGAACTAAATGATCCGGCACAAACGCCACCATCAGCGAGACATTTGAGTGAGCATGACATAATCTCAACTGCCAGGGTCATTCAAGTCATTAAAAGAAGTGTGTATCTACTCATTGAAAGCGATAAAGTACACTTTGTATTAACTAAAATCTTCGGTGATCCTTTACGTTCCCGGGTCACGGTTATCTGATGAGACAGTCCCGCGACCCCGGCAGATTTTGGTCCTCTAAGGGGGGGGGGACCGTCAGATCATGGTACTCCTGCAGCAGAAAAGAGTGTAGAACTAAACATAGCTTGATTGGTAAGTATAATGATTCATGAAGCATAGGCAGTTAGTACCGCTGTCAAATTTGCTGAACTAATCATTTATCCAAGACACGAGCTATTCTCGTAAGTAGCAACAATGAAAGAATAAGGAGAATCAACACAGGTGTAAAACAAATACCATTCAACACAAACAAAGAAGTCGGTGTTCTAACCATTCATCTAGTCACACATTCATAAACAGAGTGTTTGAAACAAAACATTGAACCAAAGTGTTTCAAATAATAAATCAGCAGTTATGTACAGGGCTATCATTTGCAATGTACACTCTGGGCATTTGTCCAGGGCCCGGTATCCTTAGGGTTAGTTCCTCTGACAGTATATTTGAAATAGAGAAAGACGGCGTCTTACAGCACGGATATGCAATTATACATGGGTACTTATTCTTAGGGTTTCATACGGGACCCTATTACTAAGTCTTCACTGTCTGATTGTCTGTCTTTCCGTCCGTCTGACAGTCACCAGGCTGTATCTTATGAATCGTTATAATTAGACAGTTGAAATTTTAAGTTGAAATTAATTTTAAACAAAAACTTTTTTTTTACGATTTCATAGATGGTACGGAACGCGTCGTGCGCGGTTCGACCCGCAAGAACCCAACTCTAATTTAGTTGAGAAAAGTTGAGGCACATGCATGGGCAGATGATGATGATGATCAACACTGAATATTTCATTCATTCGTTCAGTATATCGTTCAATTGAATGTACTAAAAGTAGATTTTGTGTAAGGTCATCTGCTAGACGGTGATCGAGACGAACGTTGACCTTAATTGAATGATTGAGATTGAAGACCGTCTCTCTTGGCGTGGAATTGGATTAATGGCATGAAAGAAAATGACAAAATTGCCTAGCTTTATAACGTTAAAGCCTCATTAAGACGATGCAAGAAATTAATAGGGTATTTTACTGCATAAATAAATAGAAAATCTGTTTAGTCCGTTAGTTAGAATATTGAAAAATAATGGTCGCGTATTTTTTATTATATTTTTTTTATTAGTGAATATTGACAAAGATGAAAACGCTTCCAATTTCGGGAGTGGGGGCTTTGAAGCGTTATGAAACGCTTCTAAAATTGTACCGACCGAATGACGTTTTGTGAATTTTAGAAGTGTTGTATTTTCGTCAGTTTTGGTTTATGTAGCAAAAGAAAAAATACGAGTCAACCTTTATTTCCGATTTATATTTTTTTTGCGTAATATTTTACTAAAAACAAATTATTAGTCAGAAAGATAGATTAAAAAAAAGCCTAATGCGAGTTAAATGCAAGTTTGACTACATTGCGGACAAGTTGATCCAACAAATAATGTAATTTAGTCAATGTTGCATGCAAGTACTTGCAGTGTAAAATGGGCCTTAATGCATGCACAAATTATTGCTAGCAAGATGCTAAGATGAGTTCCACATTAATATTTGAAACTCAGGACAGATAAAAGCTCTTTAACTTTGATTTAACTGGTCTATTTTTAACTTAAATAAGCAACAAGCTAGATAACCTATGTTTTTGAAGATTTTCCTACGTATTTGCAAAGATAACTAAGAAGTTATTGGTTTTATTTTTATGTCTACCATCTGTCACCCATTCGCCGTCGTTGCTTCGCTATTTAGATGGCCAAAGAAGGGAGATGTAGTATTAGTAATCTTTTATAAATAACCTTTGTGTACATTCTCATAAATGTCGACATCTCCTCGGCAAAGTTGGCAAAGCAGACCTAATAAAGTACAATCACCCGATTTAGCACAAGGAGTTCCACATACCTAACAATCGTTTGGTATCGTCATTCAATTTAAAACAATTTACTACAACACTCAACTCAGTAAATAAACACCAAATTGTATGAAACACATAAAGTCCACGGGCGTTTTAAGAGCCGCAGTAAAATATCCATTTTGTAAAACAACTCTATAAAGATTCAAGCTTTGTGATTATTTTGACGGATTTTATGCACGTCACAAAGTGCTCAGGCGCAGCTGAGAACCATATAACACACATAAACCAAACACACGTTAAATTGGATATGACATTTATGTGAACTTGGTCTTTCATCCCATAAATGAAAGTATTTTTGTCATGTTCTCTACCAGCCAGGAAATAATTGTTCACTTCTGGACATAAGTCGACCTCGTCTAAGTTGTTACATACTCAAAAGCCTTATTGAAAAACGTCAAATCTGTTCACGTCTAGGTTAAACAGTAGTTATTGCTGGTCTAAGGTCTGATCTAAATTGTGCTATGGAAACCTGGTCTTTTTGTGCGTTTTGCACCACAACAGCCCGCTATCTATCTTTATGTGCCGACTACCGGACTCTTATCTCACTTATGTTCATTGAGACTCGAGAAGAAGTTATCTGACTATTAAAAATCAGCCCTAAGAACAACAAGGAGAAAAGTTAAGTAAAAAAAAAATATTTGGCGCAAAGGGACCACGATAAATACACAACATTAATAAAATAAACACAAAAATAGAAAAAAGTTAAATGGAATACAAGAATAAAAAAAAAGAATTGTTGTGTGTCTCACGGCTGCGCCAAATAGGCCCAGTTCAGTAAAATGTCGAGCATCTACTCGACAATGGTTTTCAACTGGACCTGTAATAGTGATGTACTCGTTAGCCTTACTTCAACATCCACAGTGATATGGTCTCCCAGCATGAGCTCGACCCTCACGCGGCGGGTGCCCGCGCTGCGCCCGCGCCGCTCCATGCCCTCTCCGTCGTCCGTCGCGAGCCGACGCAAACTCTCGCGCATCCTGCAACACTGGAATATAAAAACAGCGATAATTAGCTGAGGCTAGGGTCACCACACGACTAGATTTGTACGGATGTTTTACTTTAAGTTTGAATTTTATCAATCTATATACATATATAAAAGGAGAACTGACTGACTGACATATCAACGTACAGCCGAAACTACTGGGGCTAGGAATATGAAATTTTGCACATGGCTTCCTATTATAATGTAGGGGAGCAATAAGAAGGGGTTTTTAAAAATTTAACCTTTAAGGGGGTGAAAATGGGGAATTAGGAAAGTACGTAACCCACGCGGACGAAGTCGCGGGCAAAGTGCTAGTCAATTATATAACTGATCCTACCCGAAGTCACTATCAATGTTAATGTGGCAGAGTTCTAATTGAAGCCAATCTAGCTTTACATAAAGGGAACAAGACTTGTTCTAGCAAATTTAATGTAGTGCTTATCTTTTTTTTTATCGCTGTTATATTATCAAATGACTTCAACCCACCCAAGGCGGGACGGGCGGGAGGTACTGTCAGACTCATACTGACTAAAATCCACGGTGTCCTACAATATTCCTTTACGTTCTAGGGTCACGATTACCTGACAAGATAGAGTCCCGAGACCCCGGCATAGCACTTATACTATAGAAAAATTTAAAAGTATTGTCTGTATTTTGACATTTGTTTTTCTCGTTTCGAAATGATAACCCTAATTGTGACGTCAATTCGGATAGCCTAATAAGGTGAAGTGTGATAAGAACGATTAAAAAGTTTTGTACAAATTACTTTTAAAGGTCATAGGTAGATAAAAATATGAAACGCTGATATTTTATTTGTACCTATAGCTGGTGGCCGCGTGTTACAAGTTGTGGATTTGAAGGCAAGCAATTTATGATGAATAATTTTTTTCATAACCACTGCTCTCAAAATGATGAAGGAAAACATCGGAAAAAACCAGCATGTAGATAGGGGAACAGTGTACAAGATGTGGACGCGAGGTATAATGGGGACATACACTCTTTAGGCATACTTAACACAATGCTAACGTAGCGCAAATCAGCTATCAGGACGTCATTTGCAAGCGGCCATTAAGAAACGGCGTCCTGTTGGCGCTTGCGCTGCGTTAGTATTGTGTTAAGTTTGCCTTAAGTGTGTGATTTCCCAACATACTTCGTGTCCCCGTCTAATACACTGTGTGCTCAATATCTCTGTGCAAATGGAGCTTCATGACAATGGGGTGCGTATCCTCTTATATCTTGACACTTGGGGGCTCCGATTAATTGATACGGCTGATACGGCGGTAGCTACGCTGCAATATTAGTCTTAGCTCTTAACTCTTCAGTAACAGTTGTTACTGATCACACGAATCGTATCAACGTATACAATAGTATCAACTTCACATTCGCACGGTGAGAAAGTTCCGAGAAATTATATGATACCATGTATGATACCAGGCGGCAGGTGAAGTGAATCTAGATGGAATTGTAAGCATGGGAAGTTATAACCACTTATTACGAGGAGCACATTATTTGATCTTCTTTAAAGATTAACATTTTCTTGACAATTCATAAGAGTCTAATGCTATCAAATGCAAAAATCCGGACTCCGTGGCTAATACTGAGAAATTCCTGACGGAGAAACGCAATAATATTTTGCCCGACTTAGAAATCGAACCCAAGACCAGGTTTATGTAAGTACGTTTAGCAGGTCAAAAAATTAGAACCAGAGACAGTAACAAGGGTTTTCACGTTTTTGTAACAGATTTAGTTCCTCGTTTGAACACTATAGACGCTTTTTCATTTTCCATACAATTTACGCCATAATACTTCAAGTACGCTTTACGGCCAAATACATACATACTGTTATTATAAGTGTTTACAGTCCACTTACTTTCATTTACGAACCCTTAGCTAGGTCCTTAACACGTACAATTCATGCTCGGGCCTCGGGTCATAATAACTTTAAAATGTCGTCACGACGATGGTACAAAGCTGACTTTTGGATGGTAGTAGCTGTTAATTATGTAGGTACGAATTAAGAAGGGATTTTGCGAAAATCCACCTCTAAGGGGGTGAAAAGGGGTGAAAACCTTCGTTTGTAAAATCTTATGCCTTGGGTTTATAAATTTAGAACTTGGCAGGAATACGAACGTAACCAGAAACCTTTTCTTCTTGCCCCTTCGCCTCACGATTTCCTATTCAATGTATATAACTGTTGCGTCATGATTGAGTGGTCACCAGCGCTGGTGAAAGCTCATCTGACGCCCAGTGGAGCGTGGCGACCCCTCGCACTGATGAGCCGGAACTGATGGTAAATGATCTAAGATGGTTGCTCTTTCTTGAAGACTTGGGAGTGTCAGCACTTTTACTTTAATGGTTTATTAGTGTTTCTAACGGGACGTTTATACGAACATTTAAAAACTATTATCGCGAAAATCAACTAAATATGTACGTACCTATATATGCAGTTATTGTGGCCGGCTCTAAGCAACTTTTAAATTATCATTTTTTTTCTTGTTTTATATGAATTTACAATCATCATAATTATGCAGTAGTCATCGACGCCAAAGTCACTGGTAAATTTAAAAATAAGAAATTTTTGATTTCCATCTACTACCAAATACAGACCTTTGATATCACTTGTTAGTCTGTTCATGTCTTATTCGAGTCTTCTCTGTGATATTTTAGACGTCTTACCCTAACATAATTAGCCAATTCCCCTTTCTAGTACCTCGTGGCTACCATTACATGTTCCTTTTTTGGCTGGGACTAAAAACCTGTTCCTCAAAATGACTTTGGTGTTCCCTGTAATCTTTCTAAGAAATTCTCACAACTCTGGTACATTCTTGCCCTGGCAAAACTTTACTTTTCTTGTCATCTTTGCTAGAGTTTTGTCTATCTGATCTCAATTTTAGCGTTGTGACCTGCATCAATCAATCAACTCAGGCAAACATATGACATAGGCCTCTCCCTGACTGAGCCAAATCACCCTGTCCTCTGTGACCTCCGTGAGAACAATACAAAACAACGAAATCCTAAAACCAAGTAAAATACAAAACGTTCATACGAGCCTTGAAACAATTTTCAAACAAAGTTGCGTTATGAGTGTTTTCAAATGGACGCAACGGCCTCCTACTTATTCAAAAGCATTTATTGAAAGCATGATTGATTGCGATAAACATAATATTTACTCATCACAAATAGTTGCAGGTGTTATATCTGAATTCAGAATAGTTTACGTATTTTCAACGATTTCGCGTACTCTTGGCAGTGAGCCGAAACGTAGATATCGACAGTAAACTAGAACATGGTTTATAGGATGAATAAAATTATCTATTGATGTGCGTGATCTTAGAAATATTGATGTTTTTGTAAGTGCATTAACGTTAGTGGCTTTAATAGTACCTATTGTAAGAGTTACAATACAAGATGTGCCTGTCCTTATTCCATTCTACTTGGTGTCGTCCCAACACGTTTTCTTCCTTCGAATCTCCACTGTCACACGTCTCAGTATCATCTACTCCATTTTCTTCCTATGTTCTCTTACGTCTTCCTCTTTGGTCTTCCTCTTCCTCTCCATTTTTTAAGAATTAATCTCTCGCGATACGCGGTATAGCGCAGCAGTCCAATCGCTCAACCACTGCGCTAACCGTGCCGTCAAATTATTGTCAGACTGGTTGTCAGACTTTAGAGCATCTGACTAACAGTAACGACTGTCAAAGATCTACAAATGACAACCGGGACCAACGGCTTTACGTACTCTCCGAGGCACTCTCTATGACAGATGACAAACTCGCTATGACAGATGGTCACCCATCCACATACCAACCTCGGCAAGCGCGGCTTAACCCGGAAAATCGGCCTGTGCGGCTGTATTTATTTAGCCAATAGCAAAACTGAAGGTAGGTTATTGCTGAAACTAGCACAGGAAATGCGTGTTATTCACATTCATGTTAGTTTCTTTTGCGGAATGAACATGCTAACTAATAAATTAGATACGAATTGAAATTATTCCGTAAATGGCTGAATATACAGACAGATCGTGGTTTTAGACCACAATCTGTGGTTGGATTAGCGCCACACATTTGAATCGGATTTAAATACGGTTGGCGTAGTGGCTAAACAATTGGATTGCTGCGCTGCGAGTCGCGGATTCGATTCCCGCACTGAACATAATAAATATTTGTATGACCCACAAGTCGTTTTTCCGGGTTATGTATGTGAGTTTAGTTTACAAACACTGGTTTGTAAACCACCCATGGTACAGAAAATTTTTAGTAGACCAAATATATATGGATGGATTAGCAACATAGAATTTCATTAATTAGACACTTAACACGCGATTATGGTAGTGAAATCAATTTCCACACAACTAATAGTACCTAGTTACTGCTAATGCTGCTTGGAGTAGAAAATCGAACGTAAATTATCACCTGCAATGTTACTTACAAACGCGAAAATGTCTGAGGATTGATGGATGCTTCTCGCTGTCCGACCATGGACCATGTCCGGGTCGACGGCGCGTTGTGTTCCTAGCGCGCCTCAAAGAGTGTCAGCAAAATGACGGGGCCCCCCTCTAGAGGGCCTAAGCCTGCCGGGGTCGCGGAACTTACTAATTACTGTGGCCCCGGAATGTAAAGGGCTATTGAAGGACACCATGGATTTTAGTCAGTACCTACCTACGAGTCTGACAGTCCCTTCCGCTCTGCCCCAGGTGGGAGGTGTCATTCGATATTCGATGATTTTACCACGCTAAAAAAACACATAAATGGCTCCTGCGGGACTGTCTATAGATACAGGTAAATGTGACCCTAGAAAGTAAAGCGCTATTGAAGGACACCGTGGATTTTAGTCAGTGCAGGTTTGACAGTCCCTCCCGCTCCACCCGGGTAAAAGGAATCATTGGATGATTTAAACACGTTAAAACTTACAGTCGAATTGAGAACCTCCTCCAGTTTTAAAGTCGGTAAAAAAAATGCTTTATCCATCCACAGGGACGATAGTCATAAAACTAAGACTAAAAGTATTACATAAAGTGCTTCATATCGTTTCGTGACCAGCGGTATGTGATTTGCGTAAAAAACGTAGATTTTTATGATTCAATCTCTTACGAGCATTCCATTGATGATCCGTCACATAAAAGTTGATGCCGTAAAATGGTTCACTTATTACTTGCTTTCACTAAAACTAGGAATGGGATGGGATGGGAACGAATCAATCCCATCACATGTCCTTTAATTTTAATAATATAATCGACGTTCAAAAGTGACTCTTCGATGGCCTAATAAACCTAAATTATTAACGTTGTTGGATTTTTAATGCTTTGTTCAGCCTAGGTAGTTGAAATTAGAAAAAAGTGAAACATAAACATATTTAGAACGAATAAGTACTATCGGACTGGTGTCGCGCTATCGGATCGCTTTCGCTTTTCTATGTGACTGGATTCAAACAATTCCATACCTACATTAAAAATAAAAACGTCACGCTTCGCATTCGTCACGCCTGTCTGTTTGACAAAGGCGGAGGCACCTATCCTGGAAAGCAAGACAATCCAGAAACCGGTGTCTAACAAAACATTATTATTTACACTAAATAGTGATTCGATGAAAAGTTTGTAATGTATTAGGTTGTTAATAAAGCCTTTATTATTATTGTGTACGGGATAGTTTATAACCTGGATTAACATTTCTTTTTATATCAGTAGGTAGGTACTAGCCTACTTAGTACGTTCCGCCGCTGGCAATAGCTAGTTCATTTCATTCAAATAAAATTAAATGATTTCTGAATGCGACAGTCAAACCAAATGTAAACAAAAAATAGAACGGAAATATTTAAAAATGATGATTGACCATAGACAGACAGGAAAGAAAGGAAATGAGAAAAAAAAAACATGAAGAAAAAAGACATTGAAAAGGAAAAAATAATTAGAAAACGAATCGAAAGGCTACTGGAGAGAAAATTAATTAGAATTGAAACTAAATGTACCGTGAAATTCCACTTTGTATCACTTTTCACAGTTTTTCCCATCATAAACAAACTCCACTTCACTCCGAAGCAAATAATAATATAGTAAACATTATCTACAAATTTCAACTGAAACTCTGAAACTATGAAGAACTTGTTGATTGCCAAAAATCAAGGAAACTAGCCAAAGTACACACAATTAAAAAACAAAAGTGTTTATAAACAGAAGAGTATAAAAACAAAATAGTTTGTAGATAACATTTGTTCGTGAAATAAACGATTGACGCACTAGGCGGGTAAAACGCTACTGTTTCAAGACGGGCTATTTGAACAACACGATGGGCACTTTGTGGTGAAGCATCTATAATAACACGGCTTTACATTGGTGATTTATTTGACTCAATGGTTTTGCAGGAGAGCCGCGGGGATTGAATTGGACGTCATGCAGCTTAAATTGTTGTAGTGAAGAGTTATTCTGTTTATTCGTGTAGGTGTTTAAGTTATAAATATCAATGATAGACATAAAACTATTAAGCGATGAGTAATAAAACATTTATGTAGGTGCCTAAACGTTATGAAACCTTTTTTACTGGGGTAATAAAATCATCAATTGTCCCATCAGCCCTGGGTTCTGCTGGAGGGACTTTTAGTCTCTTACTACTTGTACTATGCTTATGTAGTTCCGCAACCCAGACATTACCTTGACCAGAATATCTATATGTATATATAAAAGGAGAACTGAGTGACTGACATATCAACGTACAGCCGAAACTACTGGGGCTAGGAATGTGAAATTTTGCACACGGCTTCCTATTATAATGTAGGGGAGCACTAAGAAGGGGTTTTTGGAAATTTAACCTTTAAGGGAGTGAAAAGGGGGAATAAGGAAAGTACGTAACCCACGCGGACGAAGTCGCGGGCAAATGCTAGTGTCTTATGAAACTTATAGGCTAACTGGGTTTAGGCGAAAGGAAGACAAGACATGAAAGCTTTTTCCATATTCACAGATTTTTTTAAGTATTTTTGTTGTCTTTTTAAACACTACATTAACACATTGGGATCAGATATGAAACAGAGTATCTTAAGATTATTTTTTTTGGTTAAAAATTAAGAAACTCAGATCGTACTTATTTGTTAGTATGCACCTAATTTCTACTGAGAAATCATTGCGTTAAACCAACCCAGTGCGTTATTTCTCAAAAATAAAGATGCAAATAGCTGAAGATTAAAATGTTTATGTGTGAACAAACGACATTAACGCAGAATGAGTGTTATATAAAGCAGACATCTTTGTTTTATAATGATTTACATCTCAAAACATTACAGCGGATGTGGACTAATCTTTGTTTCGACTTTGTATAAGTCTGGCTGCTTACGATAATTGAAGATTACGTGAATAAAAATATCTTTTATTTGCTGAAGTTTAACGAAAGCAAAATAAAATGCAGATAGACAAATATTTGTATATACTTAACACAACACTAACGTAGCGCAAGCGCCAACAGGACGCCATTTGTTAATGGCCGCTTGCAAATGACGTCCTGTTGGCGCTTGCGCTACGTTAGTGTTGTGTAAAGTATGGCTAAAGAGAGTATGTCCCCATTATACCTCGTGTCCCCGTCTTATACACTGTTCCCCTATGTGAACGAGAAACTTGATTGTAAATGAGGTGACAAAAGAGATAACGATTGATAGAGAAAACATTGACCACTTGCAAATGACGTCCTGATGGCGCCATCAGGAAGTCATTTGCAAGCGGCCATTAACAAATGGCGTCCTGTTGGCGCTTGCGCTACGTTAGTATTGTGTTAAGTTTGCCTTAAGTGTGATTTCCCATCATACCTCGCGTCCCCGTCTTATACACTATTCCTCTATAACCTACTGGCCCAAAAGTGTCTTCACTGTGCAATACATTCCTGCCTACCCCTTTTTGGGCTCATGACGCAATACAATCGTGATAACATTTAGTCCCTCATTAGATATGCCAAGCATGAAACACTATGTTGCCATGCCTTGTTAGGTCCAAGACATCACCCATTCCGTTTGCCTGAATATACAATGCCTAATTAAAACCTAGGATAATGAGGAAGTCTATAACTAGGGTTTACGTTACTGCTTAGTGAATAAAGTTTGGTCTTTTTTTTATCGTGGTAAAATCATCAAATGTGTCCTCCCACCCAGGGCAGGGCGGGAGGGACTGTCAGACTTGTACTGACTAAAATCCACGGTGTCCTTCACTAGCCCTTTACGTACCGGGGTAACGGTAATTCGAACAGTCCCGCAACCCCGGCAGGCTTTGGCCCTCTAGAGGGGGCCCCCGTCATTTTGCTGACACTCGTTGAGTCGCGCGTGGAACACAACGCGCCGTCGACCCGGGAAGTGTAATGGCCTTTTTTTTTTTTTTTTTTTTATCGTGGTAAAATCATCAAATGAGTCCTCCCACCCAGGGCAGGGCGGGAGGGACTGTCAGACTTGTACTGACTAAAATCCACGGTGTCCTTCACGAGCCCTTTACGTACCGGGGTTACGGTGATGGGTAAGTCCCGCGACCCCGGCAGGCTCTGGCCCTCTACAGGCCCCGTCAATTTGCTGACACTCTTTGAGGCGCGCGTGGAACACAACGCGCCGTCGACCCGGGCATGGTCCATGGTCGGACAGCAAGTCGCCCATTACTCGCTGCCCGCATGCCCGCGCCTACGGTGGCCGGAGATCGTCCTGTGACGTCCGACGCCGTGGGCGTCTACCACTGCGGCTGGGATGTAGGGAGGACGCTGTCCTCTCCCTCAGGCGGCCCGCCTCCTCCTTCACGAGCATGACTGCTTCGCAGAAGGAGGCGACCGCTTCCCACTCCGTCTCGCCCCGCAGCATGGCCTCGACCAATGCCGGGCGCGAGAGGTCTCCGCCTATCGCCGTCGTGAGGACACGGCGGTGCTCTGCCCAAGCGGGGCAGTCCTGCACCGTATGCTCCACCGTGTCCTCCGGACGATCCTCGCAGAAGTGTAATGGCCTAAGAGATGTTTGAAATTTTGGAAAAGTGCTTGAAGCACGCTGAAAACTAGCTCAATTCTTCTTCAATTATCTCTTAAAACTGAAATGCTGACCTGGCTGAGCAAAAGTGCACGTGTTTTGAACTAAGCTTTTGCAAGTATTTAAAGATGCAATTTTTTGGTCCCAAAAAAGTGTTTGAAGAGGCTTTTCGAAACCTTCATACCTTTAAAATTGAATACTTAAAAAGAGGGATAATTAATGAGCCAGATCATTTAGTTGGTTTTTACACCTCGCCAGGTGAAAAAAAAAAAAAAAAAATATTTGTTGGAAATAACACGGCCATCTTGTTTTTTTATGGAATGCTTTCAAATAAATAGACAATAGGATATTTTACTGCATAATTAAATCTGTTTAGTCCGTCAGTTAGAATATTGAAAAATAATGGACACGTATATATTTTTTTTTAAATCAAAGATAAAACGCTTCCAATTTCGGGAGTGGGGGCTTATGACATCATAATGCTCGTAAAATTGTACCGAGCGAGTGACGTTTTGTGATTTTTAGAAGTGTTGTATCTTCGTCAATTTTGGTTTACGTAACAAAATAAAAATACGTGTCTCTTAATAATCTACCTATATATTAGACACGTATATTTCGGTACGAGATTTTAGTCGTTGTCATTCATGACCATTTCAATGGTACATACCTACGACTGTCCTACTTTGGTACACGACATTTTAGTCGTTGTGATTCAAGACCATTTCAATGGTACCTACAGTAAGGTTTTGAGGTGAGAGATCGATTTCTTTATTTTACATAAGTTATCTGAAATCGTGATGTTGAAGAGAAAGTTTGGTCTTACTTGATTTACAAAGCTGGTCCAGCGTTAAACCGATCTGTGCCGAAATCGCATTTTTTGTGAGATTAAGTAAGAACGTGACTATTCGTGACTCGTGACTCGAGGCTGGACACAATAAAATCTCTTAAATCTTGCCATTATAATGAAAACTAATAAAATCAACTCATTCCAAAGCGTGTTGTTAGATAAATTAAAAGCGAATCACATGCAGCTATGCCCTAAACAATTTCCTGACTACATGATTCTCAGCCACACTCAGGTCCTATAAGTTCGTCCTCAAAACTTCTTCAACACAAGAAATGAAAGCCTTTATAACGGCAATTTCAATAAAATATCCCGTTCCAACACTATACAGCCCTACCTCCCTACACACCGGTTTTATATGCGTATGAGTTTATGACGAAACTGACCCTCGCGACACTGCGACTGCGCAGCCTCGTCGCGTGCGCTTGTAATTATGTCAGATTGCTTTCTTAATTGTACGGATTAAGGAAATAAGGTCGCTGTGGGTTTAATTTGTCATGTCATCGTCTGAGGTTATTAACTAGGTTGGAGCCGCGGCTTCCTCTTGCTAGAAGCAAAGATAGGATACACAGATGGTATATGGTAATAGGGGAGTTTACTGCATAAATAAATTGAAAATCTATTTAGTCCGCCAGTTACAGTATTTAAAAATAATGAACATGTATTTTTTGTGTTTTTAAATCATTGAATATTGACAACTAGCTGCTGCCCGCGACGTCTACTGTGTGAATGCGCTGAAGAAATAAAGGTACACTACTCGTTCCCCGTAGGTGATAGCGTGATAATATGTAGCCTATACCCCACCATGTTGACACGACTTCTAAATAATATTCGTGCTACATATGAAGTAAATCCATGCAGTCCATCTTTTTGAGTTTATCACGGACATACATACAGACGAGCTAGGCCCTAATGCCTACCGCCACCATCGCCAGGAGCATCGCTCATCGGTACTGTAACTTGCGGTGCCCACGTTACCTGGGGTAGAAGCGGTAGGAAGTGGATTCCAGAAACCACGAGTGCCATAGAATATATACAAACGAGCGCAGACGGTAGAAACTTCGAAGAAAGCAGCGGATGAAAACACAACAAAAAAGTAGTATGACATATTTGTAAATCTCTCAGTTCATCGAACACCGGCACTGCAGTGACCTATTATAGCTGGAGAGATCTCATGTGAAGGTGCTTGAAGCTTAATTTCTTACTTTTTTTTTTTTTTTTTTTTAAAAAAAGAAAAAAATATATATATATACGTGTCCATTATTTTTCAATATTCTAACTGACGGACTAAACAGATTTAATTATGCAGTAAAATATCCTATTGTCTATTTATTTGAAAGCATTCCATAAAAAAACAAGATGGCCGTGTTATTTCCAACAATAGCCCAAAGACAAAACAGGCCTTTAATTTTATTTTATTTTCATTCAAAATTCCTAGATAGAGTGGGATTTAACGTAACCCTTAACGTTATCATTTCAGCTATTAAAGCCGTTATTTCCTTCAAAGACTGTGCATCTCTGTGGCATCCCTGAGAGGAGTGGTCACCGTACCCGTATCGTTTACTTAGCGTTATCTATGTCGGTCGCTGGTCGCCGTGTACGAACTGCGAATTTACGATCATTTCCCGTGATAAAAAGATTAAAGGAAAGCTCAGAGCTGAGTGGTTTTCAATCGCGAAAGGTGAATTACAAGGAACATAGAAAACATAAAAGTATACCAAGATAAAGCTTTGTCTCTTTCGCATCTTTTCTTTGAGATAGTACAATCAGCAAATGAGTCCTTCCCCTGGATGGAGAGGAAGGGACAGTCAGATAGTTACTGACTAAAAATCCATCCTGTACCTTTGCCTTTACGTTCCAGTGTCACGATGCCCTTTTAGGACGATCCCTAGCAGTCATTTGGACCCTGTTAGTTAGCTTACAGCAAAACCCGCCAACGACCCGGGTCTACATACCTAAACCGCTAAACTGATTTAGATGGCTGTTGATACAGAGATAGCTGTCCCTGGAGACGCTTTTTATTTTTGCATAAAACTTGAATTTGAACTCCTATTTCTCCTTCAAGCGTGTGAAGCCGGGGGAAAACCCTAGTGAGTTTAAATTCAGATCTACTCAACAAACTAAAGAAACGCTTAGTTGGCCTACACCATCAGAGAAATACTATTTCATAGTTTATTCTAGTGGCGAAGTGCAAAAAGTATTAAATTCTGATACATTTTTATAGCTCTCATCTCCGACACACTTGTTTATGCATTTACTACGCTTTCGTTTTATTTAGATGAAAACGTGAAACGAAGATCTATCGAAATATGTTTTATAACACTTTAAACACTTCGGAAAGCGTTTTACTTCTTTTGACTGCATCAAGAATTTTATACTGAAGCAAGCGTAAACAGAATACCCATAATATTCCCAATACTTTGACACGGGGCCGTATTATGACGTCTTAAAACCAGGCTTGTTCCAGTGAGTGAACGAGGTGGCGCTAGACGACTTGTCTAGCTCTGTCCCTTTCACTCACTGGAACAAGCCTGGTTGTAAGACGTCATAATACGGTCCACGGACATTCTTTTTCTCTCCTTTTTTTGGTTTGAGATAAGTATCATGAAATGACTCCATAGCCTTAAGTGGAGCGAACGGCACCTGTTTTCTGTGAGAAGCAATTGGCATCCACCCAGTCTTACAAATTGGTGGATGTCACATTTATTTGAATCCTTCGCTTCTAGGACACACGGAATCGACACTTCTAGGTTCGAATTGAAAAAAAATGTTTTTAAGATTCAGTAGCCAAATGGCAAAAAATGGAACCTTTATGGATTCGTCATGTCTGTCTGTCCGTCCGTATGTCACAGCCACTTCTCTTTAAAAGTATAAAAGCTATCCTGTTGAAACTTGGTAAGCAGATGTATTATGTGAACCGCATTAAGATTCTCACACAAAAATAAAAAAAAGTTTGGGGTTCCCTATACTTAGAATGGAAAGGCAAAAAAAAAACCATCAAACCCATACATATGGGGTATCTATGGATAAGTCTTTAAAAATGATATTGAGGTTACTAATATCATTTTTTTCTAAACTGAGCACTTCCAAAGTGGTAAAATGTGTCCCGCTGTAACTTCTAAAATAAGAGAATGATAAAACATCAAAAAATATAATTATGATGTAAATTACCAGGGTATATTGGTTTGAACGAGATGGAGTAATTTTTTTTTAATATGTCATATAAATCGTCAACCGCAATTTACCTTTCAAAGTTACAATCAACTACAAGAACTTTTATATTATGTTACTTGCTGCTACGGAACCCTTTATGGGCGAGTCCGACTCGCACTTGGCCGGTTTTTTTTTTTTGGATAGCTTATTTATCAAGGAAGGCTGTAGGCTATAGATCATCACGCTGCGACCAAAGAGAGCCGAGCAAGGTAAAACCGCGAAGAACAGCTATTTCGTCACTAAAAACATACATGAACACAAGCATATGAATTTTTCCCCAGGGAAAAACTACAGATGTTCCTTGTTAGACGTCCCTTTCACCTCGTCCATATTCATACATCGCAGTGCTATTCTCATACCTACAGCTTTGTGTACAGCGCTGTCATACAGTCGAAAATACTGTTTGGTATGCTATAAGCTACTGAGATCCGTCGATCTGAAGGCGCTGTCTCGACGTCAAGCTCATTGTAGCGTACAGCTAACAAAAAAATCTTTTAGAGAATATCATAGCAGATCATGCGAGCACGCATGTTCTGTACCACACACCTGACCTTTTTGAAAAACCTCATGAATTAAAACTTTTTGTTTCTGTCACAGGAAATCGATTAGACGCACAATTTGTTGAGATTCGTTCCAGTTATCGAGTTGCTTTGTAAGTGAACGTTCAAACGTGCGCTTTAATTAGGTACAATGAAACCTTATAAAATTCTCTTTGCCTTTGAACTTGTGAAAGCACACTAAAATTAATAAATTTCTAATTTTAAAAGCTCACTATAATATTAACGCGAGATGTACAAATGACCTTAAAAAAAAAAGAAAACAAAGTCTGTCTGCTTATTTTAAGTCCATAAGAGTCGTAAAATTTTGGTAATAAACATCAAAGCCCTGTTTCATTTTTATTGCGGGGCCAAAGATAACTCCCTGGGGTACACCGAAAGATCACAGTAAAAATATGGAAAGATGTTCGTAAGTGCTTGCTAAAAGGCCCATAATATGTATATAGAATTATGAAACAAGATGATTGTCCTTTATAAAACCTACTAATAGCAGCTATAGAAACGTGAAAAAGAGGTGAAATATACGAGTCTTTAGAAATTATGTAGTCAAGACGTGTCAAATGTTTTATCAGAATCTACAGGTAACAATCGAAGTTAGTATCAAGTTCATTGCTATTCCAAAAAGGGGAAAGAATAATCGCACGTACAATCTAACGAAAATAAACTTAATGGTCTCACACATTGAGTTTAAAATTGATTACACATCCTGACGCCTGCAAATAGCAACATTCCAAGAATATAGCGGGGAATGAATTTAAAATTAGCAGTTTTTTTTTGTTGTGTAGGAACAAATCTATACCGATACAGCCTCTGTAAGAGGAGGTTTCAGGTTTTTATACCTATATCAGGTTTTGCTTTTTTTACAGGCAGGTAGGTAATCATTCCCGCTTTTTGTTATAGCTCAGTTCTCGGTTCTGTTTCCTTTTTATTGTTTTTGAGGTCTTAAAACATGACTGGGTCGGTCATATTTTATTTCGACGCTTAATGAAAGGTACCTATTTCTTTTGTGCATTTAAAATCACATTAACCAATGCAATTTCGAATTCGTCAGAATATGGAAATTCATATGACTTCTAATTAGAATCTCACAGCATTTCGTAATCATGTTTCATATTATTTTGCCTTGATAACTTGTTTTTTTTTTCCTAAAGTCGTGTTGCATAATTATTACAAAAGTGGCGTGCATCTTCATGCAAGCGTAATTAGCGGAGCTATGCCAGAAAGTCAAGTAAATAAGCTGGCGCGCGTGTCACAGTGCGTCGGGGATAGGTCAACGCCTTCTTAACTAGTCACACAACTTTTTAACACTAATTTATACCATGTTTATATACCTTATATTATAATCCAACAGCAACAACAAAACTGCAATAAATACATCCAAAATGTCGCACCAAAAAGTTCGGTTGATATGCAAACTTTTTAATAAAAATATTTAAAAAAAAACAATTTGATTTTTTAGAGCGTTCCACGCACTTTTGTTTTTTGACAAAGGACTTTTAACATTTTCGAAATGTATTATTTTTGATATTTTTTTCAGTCACTTTAAACACTTTTTAGTGACGAAAATCTAGGTTTTATTTCTCGATCGCGCAGGCGTTGTATCGAGCGCTTGTTTCGGTTGCTACCCCGGTCGCCGGCGGCAAACTAGTTTCGCTTGCTTGGTTTCTCATCGCTGCACCGCATTTCTTTGGCGCCAGAGGGAGAAGACTCTTTGCCTCTCTTTTTAGAGCTTTCCTACGTCACTGCAAGTCTAAAAAGCTTATCCTTTTGATACGGATTCATTGAAAGAATAATAATACCAAGACCTTGATTTGTATGCGTTGAAAGTGTTAAGAACAATCGAAACTAGTCGAAAACTTTATGTAAATTTTCGACAATGTCAAACAATGTCTGTCGTGTAAGGAATTGAATGTTAATTGGTGCATTTATTTGAGAGACTAGCTTCCGCCCGCGACTCCGTCCACGCGGATGTCGGTCTTCGCGTAGATGGTTTATTTCCCCATTTTGAGTAACTCTGACAATGACATCTTATAAATATTACGGCGCTGAATCCACTGCGGGTAATGCAACGTGTGTTCGCGGTTCTACAGAACAACGTCTATGAATAAAACTGAACAATAAGATTTTTGTTCTCCGTATTTTTCCAGGATAAAAAGTATCCTATGTTATGCCCAGGATAATAAGGAATAATTATACCAAGTTTCATCGAAATCGAACCGTTAGTTTTCACGTGATGCCTGCACAAACAGACAGAAAGACAGACAGACAGACAAAAATTTTTTTAATCATATATTTGGGTTTGGTATCGATCCAGCAACACCCCCCGCTATTTATTTTTTCAATATTTTCAATGTACAGAATTGACCCTTCTACAGATTTATTATATGTATAGATATTTTTAAATGAATATAAATCGTAGGGCACCGACTGCATTTTAGTGGCAGTAGCATATTTAAATAGTTACTCGTGATTCTAATAAAAGGTACCAGGATGCTTCCGCTTATAAATAGATAATTCATTATTCTCTATTCTGTTGGTTGCTAGAATTAATGACAAGTCAAAAAAAACTCAAATTCTGGGTGATGTAATAATTTTTAGATTATTTATTTCCGTATAAGTTTTTCTGGGTAAACAAACCGTTTACCTGCAAACTTTTAAGCCTTGTGCAGGAGGTACTACGGTTTATGCGTACCTTTTTGTTTTAATTGTTTAGAATATAATTTTTTAAAATCTAAGAAAACTTGTTAAATCTATTTTTTTTTTCATTTTCACTTAGTGTTTTAAATACTTACCTATAGTGTAGAGACGAAGAATATGAAATTAATTCACGTGATGATTTGAAATTGTAAGACACGGCACGGGCGCGCGGCGTGGCGTAAGCGAGAGATCATAAAATATTCATTCAAGTTTACTGTATGCCAAATTACTGCTACTACTTCATCAGATCCGAAAGCTGCAAGTGGCTGATTATATACATTTTTATTATACATTATTATGCGTTCGCTGCCACACACTATCGTATCGATAACGCAACCGCCATAGTCGTTGTGTTAACGTAATTTATGGGTGCGTTTACAAATATAACTCACATAAATAAACAGGCAGGCTCGAAACCTGTAGGCCATACAAATATTCGTTTCGTGCGAGAATTGAACCCGCAACCCGCACGCAGAAGTCAATTGCCAGTCAAAGCGCCAACCTCATGTTGTCATGTTAACGTTTCGTTGTTCTTATTAAAATAGAGTATTAAGTACTTATTTTGACTTTATTTTTGATTGTTTAACTCTAACTTTATTAATCTTCAATTAATTATGGTATATATTTTTTATTTATTTATGTTTCCATTGTAATTAAATAATTTCGATTAAAAAACGGAACGGTTCAAATGTCAAAATCGCATTAATGATCCATTTGTTTCACGAGTTTGACTTTGACGTTTACATAACCTTAAAATCCACCTGTGTTTTTATTTGACCGTGTGGTAAACTTAATATAACTTGTGTTAAATATTACAAAATGAGTGAAGAAAATCCAGACAACATACGAGACAAGAAGAGATCCCGTAAGAAGCGCAAGAACTTCCTCGCGAACGCTAAGAAATATGCCAAGAAAGGTCAGATGGGACGTGGAACGAAGATTCCCGAGGAATTGTACCAATACTTCGTCGGTATCCTGGATGCTATGAAACAGGGGATTGAGGACAAGGAGGAGAGACGTAAGTTAATGAAATATATCTATTATTTCCTTATGCAACATCTGTTTGTGCAATATAAACAAAGTTACTTAGTTAGTACGTATTTGTACGTGTAGGTTGTTTTATAAGGTCAGAAGCCTTTTATCATCCATATCGCCCTTGAATTTCCCGTTCCGCTTTTAAACAGAGTGTTCCAAGATTCTGTTATTTAGGAAAATCTTTTTATAACCATACATAGGTTTTTTTTTTAAATGCCCCGCACTAGGAATTTCTTCCTGTATCGTGAGTGCGTTTACAAACATCAGGGGTCGAAACTAGTCAGTAAAATCAGTAAAAGTCAGTTTTTTTTAGCATGGTCAGTAAAAGTCAGTTTTTTGAGAAAATGGTCAGTTTTTTCAGTTTTTTGAGATCAACTCATATATTGCTCCATTATATTTTTTTGGAACCTTATTAATTATTTACCGACACAATTTTGCCTGTCTGTGTCGTTCCTTTTTACGCCTACCTTCTTCATTCTAGATTTTGCTTAAGAAATATATATCTTATAGTATACCTACTTGCAGCCAAACCCGGCGTTGCTCGGGTTTCACCTTTCAAGTCCATTCATTTCATCAGTTGCAACACTTTTTCACATTTTCGCCACCCACAACCGCGACCAAACTTCCTTACTTTCACCAGGAGACCAAAGGGGAGATGATTGGAGTTGGTGGTCATAGAGAAAACCCTGTCTTCCCGTCCTAACATTAGTGTGTTTATTATTGTGTCAACAAAAAACAAATTTCTAGTCATTTCTAATTTTCTTAGACGGGCCCAGTGATGGTTTGAGGGCAACTAACAGCTGATGCTCTATTATGATGTCTTGTGGCAACTTAATATACTTAATATTGTAGCATCATTATTTCGAGGAAAAAAGTCCAATCCTACTTTTTTTCTCGAAATAAATACATATTTTATTATTGTAAGTTTAACTTTGCATATTTGTTAAAGCTTCAGCTTTTTAACCTGCATTGTATGTGATTTAATTTGACTGCTGTGTGATTTGTTTGTGGCTACTAACCAACTAACTAATATGGGGAAATGTAAATTTAATGAGGACTGGCTCAATAAAAAAGATAAAAATGGACACTTTATATCTGAATGGGGAAAAAGGGATGGTGAAAATGAGGTTTTTTGTTGTGTGTGCATGAAAACGTTTTCTGTGGCTTGGGGATTTGAGGCTTTGGAGCAACATGTATCATCAAAGAAACATATTGAACAGTCAAAGGTGAAGCTGGCTGCATCTCAATTACATCTAGCAAGTGTTCGGACCGTTGAAGACCCTATGATTGGTTCACCCGGTAGAGCACCCGTTCAACTATATAGTGTTAAAGATGGGGCTACCAGAGCTGAGATTTTATGGGCTATGAAGATAGTAGCATCTGATTATTCTATAGAGCCATCCTGCAGTTCAATAAAAGAGCTTTTTTTTAGAAAGAAAAGACTACGAGGAGAAAATTAAAGAAGAAGAAAACGTACAAAAAATTATAGATAAAAAGAAAAATGCTTTGATTACTAACTTCTTCAAGAAATCATAATGTCTAATGTTTCTAACTTTTAATATTATTTGCATGATTGGATGTGTGTCATTTGCTTATTAACAAATATTAAAACTGATAACTATTTGTAAACTTTTTAATAATAAAAAGGTGGTGATGGTTGGCTATGGGGATGGTGGAGGCCAATAATATTTTTTTTTCAATTCCACATGAAACTTTTATTTTAAGTTAGTTCAGATGGTCAGTAAAAGTCAGTTTTTTTAGATTTCTGGTCAGTAAAATCAGTATTTTTGAACACTGAACCTGTTTCGACCCCTGAAACATAGAATCTCACATACACAAACACCCAGACCCGAAACAACTATTTGTAGATCATACAAATATTTCTTCTGTGCCCCTGCAAGGATCGAACCCACAACACCATGCGCAGCAGTCCATAACTCAGCCACTGCGCCAAGCGTGTCGTCAAAATTACAATACCAATGCAGCACATGTGATGGATTCAATCCACCCAGTATTGTATTAACCTCTTAGTATATTAATCTAAAGTCTATTTACCTTTCTTGATAAAGCTAACAATTTTTGTATGCTATTTCCAGATGCCTTAGTTAACAATGTGCTAGAACGCACAAAGGGGGAAGAACTCAACGTTATAGGCAATCAGCTTGGCTGTCGATTAATAGAACTTCTGCTGCCCTATGCTTCAGCTGAAGACTTAGAACGGTACATAGAGGTACTGTCACCAGATCTACGTAGACTCTGTGTTGACAACTTTACTAGTCATGTAGTAGAGGCACTTCTGAGGGTGGCTTGTGATAGAGCTATAGAACATTTACAAACTGGAGAAGATACTTCTTCAGACAATGAGGAAGAAGTGCCAAAGAAAAAGGCAAAAATAGAAGTAAAGACAGAATCTAAATATACAGAAGACCACATACAAAAATGTCATGAATTCACCATAAAACTATCAAAATATGCTCTAAACAACATAGAAGAATTTATATGGGACCCGTACGCAAACCATATCTTACGTAGTGCTTTAAAATGTCTCAGTGGCATCACGTTAATGCCTGGAGAGAAACCTAGTGTCAATATATTCAAACAAACCGTTGATGACGGTAAAGGAATACCACCGCACACAAAGAAAATTAATTACAAGATTGTTCCAGAAGAATTCAAAGCTATTGTGAAAGATTTTGTTAACCGTATATCCCCTTGGCCACAATTTAAGGATATGCCGTACCAGAATCTAACTTCTGGTTTGCTTCAAGTAATGTTGTATGCTATTAAAAATGTAGATAAGAACGCTACAAAGGATCTATTGAGAAAGCTGTTGGATGAAAGCTTTGCCCCTGAGGACTGGGTGGCTAATGGTGAAGATGATAAGAAAGAGGTGAAGGAAGGTGATGGTGAAGGGAATAAGGTACAAAGAAGTAATCTACCACCTGTGTTTGATTCTGAACCGGCTGTTAGGTGAGCAAAAATATAATATCTGGTTTTTAATTATAATTATTAGCCGTTTATGTCCAACTGCTAGGCAAAGGCCTGCCTCATATCCTTCCAAGTACTCTTTACTAGTGCCACTTCAGACTAGACATCAAGGTTTTTTGTTTAATATAAGCAAATTGATTTTAAAGTATAAAGGTCTCTTCTTGTTTAAATAAGTAGTGTTTAAAGAAATAATGTGAAAGTGTGTAAAGGACGCAGATTAAATTAAGCAGCTTATTGTAGGATTTTAACTGTAAACAAAAAATGATTAAATGTTTAAAATTCGCTCTAGTAAATTTCTATAGAATTCGTAGAAAAAACGACACTCTAGTTTTCCAAAAGGTCAATTCTCTGCCAACAATATAAAATAGTGGCTAAATGTTGTTACAATTTTCCACAGACTCCTAGAAGCAGCCCTCTTCGTATCAAAGAAGAAGACATACACACAGATATACGCTCGCTGCTTCATCAACAGGCTGGGACAGCTGGCCAGCATGCCCATGCTGAACTACACGGTGCAGCGGCTCATAGATAACTGTGATGTCAAGGAAGAGGTGAGAAAATACTGTTCACATTTAATAATCAATTAGATATTGTAGGGGGGCTCCCTTTTTCGCATTTAGATTTGAAGGAAGTTGAGGTGAGGCGGATGGCTACATAAGCCAACTCAGCTCCTGTCCGACCTTGGAGTATCGAGGTCTTGTGCCCATTGATGATCAGCCTGTAATGTTTAACTGCTGGTTTGGAAAATCCTTGTGTGGGGAAAATGGGCTGTGTGCAGCTTATTTGCTTTCACCCAGGAGTGGGACAGAGCCAATCCCATTTTAATAATGTCTTCTATATTATAAGTGGAGTCTCAGCTGTATCATTAAAATTCATATTTCTTTATCATCACCATCAACCGGAAGACATCCACTACTGAACATAGGCCTCCCCTTAGACCGCCACGCCGAACGACCATTCGCCAGTTGCATCCATCAGTTGCCCGTGACTCTCAAGATGTCGTCGGTACACCTAGTTGGGAGGCCTGCCTATTTCTTTATCAACTACAACATTTTTTTACATTTCTAGCGTATTTATTGTGTTGAGAAAACTTAGCCTACGTAATATTAATCGTCAACCCATTTCGTCCGCAGTTCGAGCCGATGTTCGAGGAGCTGTCAGACAAGCTGGGCGCTCTTCTCGCGTGTGGCAACACCGGCGTGCTGGTGGCGCTAGCTAAAGCTTGTCTCAGGCTGAAAGCTAAGCAAGCACAGTATCTAAATGTAAGGTGTTTTTATAATATGAGCCAGAAATTGTTGTAGATGCAATAATTTACAATAATAAAGACTTATTTCGTGAAAGTATTAAATAAAACTGAACCACTTTCCTCGTTGGATATTATCACATGAACTTTGACTTGTCCGGACAAGTCTCAACATGAACCCAGGGTCATATACATGCCTTAAGAGGCTACCGGGCTTTAGAATATAAAGGGTAACTTAACAGTATTCACTCAAATCTGATAGTCCCTTACACCTTCCACTCTACCCAGAGTAGGAGGTGACATTTGATGATTATAAACCCAAAGAAACAGCCATTTATCAGTAATAGAAAATTAAGTTGAACTAAATATTAACTGGTCTAATATGATCACTTTTTCTTACAGAGCCTAGAAGCAGCCTTAAAATGCACTTCTCCAGAGCATCAGAAACACTTCTCAGTACTCTGCCTTCGTCTACTGCCAGTAGACCGAGTAGACCTGAACACTTTAGACAAAGAGTACTTCATCAATGTGCATGGATCAGTCATATTGCAGAGTATACTAGACTTTCAAGTAAGTTATATTTCAAATGCGTCTACTCAAAGTAGACTGCCGTCTACTCTCAGTAGACCGAGTAGACGCTTGCTCTGGATTTTAACAAAGAAATAGTATTAAAGGGAACTACAGTTCACCATGTAAAAGAATATTATATAATTAGTTATTTATTTATAAAGAAATAACGTGTTCTTTTTTCTTCTCCAGCGTCCAGCAAAAGCAGTGAACAGTCTTCTAGAGCTGACCACAGACCAACTGATAATAATCTTCTGCGACGCCAAGGGCTGCCACGTGGCAGATGCGCTGTGCAAGGGACAGTACGTCGGCGTGAAGGCGAGAGACAAGCTTATTTGGAGGCTCAAGGTATATGCTTTAGATGTCATGCTTTATGTCATAAACATCATTTCTAGTCACAAGTTTTTTTTTTTTGTGACTTTGTCTGACACCAGGGCTTTCTTCAGTATCGTGGGTATGTTTATAAACATACTTGCAATTGCTCGCAGCTTCACTTATTGAAGTGAAAACTTCTTTAGCGGCGTTGTGCACTTTTTGGAATGGGTAAAAAATGTTAAACTCGCGTCAGGACACGTGACCTGATCAAAAATTCGTAAGACGGCGCAGGACGCTTGCGCGAATGTTCATGTGTGTTTATTACTATTGAAGTTTTCACTTCTGCCGGCACTCCCAGAGTGCAACCCGTCGTTTTTTTTATTAATTCGGATCGTAGATGAAACGCCATCAATTACAATATAACAAAACGATAAACGTAGGGTACCTTTCAAGCCAAACAAAAAGTACTACCGTCTCTATATGCATCATTTCAGAATTATCACTTCAGTGGTTTGGCCGTAAAAAAATAGAAACAATAAACTTACTTTCACATTTATAATATTAGAAAGGAGAAATTCACTTACACAAACACCCAGACCCGGAATGACTACTTGTAGATAATAAAAATATTTTATACGAGCAGGAATAGAACCCGCGACATGTAGAGCAATAATCGATCGCTCGGCCACTGCGCTCGCGCACACTGCCGTCGCTTAGCAAACAGTCGAAATTATATAAACCTCTTCATCTTCATTTTTCTCTTTAGGGTTACTACCAGCAACTGGCTCTCTCCCAATACGGCTCCCGTGCCTTCGAACAAGTCTTCCAGATAGCTTCAGCAGAGCAGAAGATCAAGATAATGACAGAACTGGCAGAGAAGAGCAACCTCCTCAACAGCACCATGTACGGCCGGCTGGTGGCTGCCAAGCTAGAGGTGGAGACCTTCAAGTTGTCCCAGAAGAAGTGGGAGCAGACGTGGAAGAAGAAAGAAGAGAGTAATAAATGATGTTAGATGAAAATAGGAGTTTTATTTTTTGGTGCGCGATGATAGCGCCTCCTATTGACCATTATTTTTGTACTTATAAGATCAGTCAATTCTTGCGAAATAGATATTTAATTTTCTTTTAATTAATTTTTAAAAAAGTACTTACAAAAGTTGTGGTGCATATCGGGCGCTGCGATCGATTTGACAGCCCCCCACCGAATTTGCACATAGTGATGGGATAAGAGACATTACGGGTACACCTTAATGCCCATTTTCTCGTTTTATTTAGAACTTTCACTTGAGAGTATCTTAAACCCAAGTTGCTAGCATTACTCATACGTGCGCGGTGTAAACGTAATTACACTTCGATTGTTTCAAATGTAATGCAATTTTTTTAAATGGATCACAGTTTTAAAATCAACGTATGTATTTACGTTTATATCAAGCGGCAGAGTTATTATTTTTGAGACTACAAGAAAGCCGTTAATTATTTAATTTAAAAAAACTTAATAAATACGGTACCTTTTATACACTCTAGAAACATTGCCAATGTCACAGAGTTGCATTATAAAATTCATTAATAGTGACATCTTTTTACAAATTCTGAAATTAACACCAAGAGAGCGATTTCAGGGTAAATAAAATAGAAACCTTTTAATCCTAAAATTCTTTATTTATTAACTAGATAGGATATTGACAAATACCATTACAACCTTTCGGTTCCACTCCTGGTTCCAGCTTGCAGATCTTGTCACCACACACGTATTCTCCCTTGCGCACTCTCATCTCGAGGGGACTAGGTGGCGCTGTAATCAATAAATCAATAAGATTACTATAACGGTTGATTATCGTCAAGGGAATGAACAGTGTTCTCTTCTCTTGTGTGCGAAAATTGTACGTCTAAAACCGTACTGATTTTATGTGAGTAGAAAATTGAACGTCGACAGGCGTACTGTCGTATCACTTTGCTATCTTGACGTCCACAAGCGGAAAGGTGCCTTTCCACCACAGACCTGCTATGCTGCAAGAATGTAAAAGCTGAGCTAAGAAATTATGTGACCGTTTCCACTGATGCTAAGCTATGTAGAGGTGCGAGTAAGATGTGCTATGAAGATGCGCCGCCGCAAAGTAGCTGCGCGAAGAAGATGCGCAGCTCGAGCTATACGATGCATCGATAGTAGGGAAGACCATAGCAGCGCCGATCATAGCAGGCATCCATAGCATACATCAATAGCACGCATCCTCCCATATAAAAACACAATATCTTAGTTGGATCCGTTTCCACCAGTGCTGTGCTGTGTGTACCAATGAATGTGATTGGTGGATAACAAACCATAGCAACGTAGCATTTTTTTTTATCGTGGTAAAATCATCAAATGAGTCCTCGTACTGACTAAAATCCACGGTGTCCTTCAATAGCCGTTTACGTACCGGGTTAACGGTAATTCGTTAGTCCCGCGACCCCGACAGGCTTTTGCCCTCTACAGGGGGCCCCGTCACTATGCTTATTGTGTACTTGGACGATAATATTATTACCGGTACTACGGATTACGTAAGTAACTAAAAAGAGTAAAATAAAAATCTATACAATAAAAAAAACTAACCGCCATTGGGTCCATGTTGGACATATACATAAACGGTATAAATAAAAACCACCTTACCAACTGTAGGGTAGTGCCCCTTCACCCCTCCTTTGACCCCGGCTGGTCTGGCCAGGGGTATCGGCCACGGCAGGGGGTAGGCGGCGCGGCGCTGCCGGGGACCGAACTCGTCCATCGTGGGCCTGTTGATGAGAACGTGGCGCTTGTCCGACTGGTTCCTCAAGGCAGACACCAGGCCCACAGCCAGGCATATGGCAAGAAGTAGGAGCTGGAAGAAGACAGATATATGTTACTAGCTGTGTCTGCTACTAGACTAGATTGAGACCAAAACTAAGCCCATTGTTAATTTAAAAACAATGAAGTTTCATAGAATAACCCCGAAAAATTCAAAGTGTTTAACTAAATGTAAATATTTGTGCGTTAATTTCTTCTGGAGTGAAACTTAACTAACCTACTTATTATCCGGGGTCGCGGGACTTACGAATTACCGTGACTCCCTGGGTGGGAGGACTCGTTTGATGATTTTACCACGACAAAAAAAAACCTACCTATTATAAAATTTGCAACCAGGATAGGTAGAAAATATCTACAAAGGTATTCAAAACAGCGTTCTGAATTTGTCAACAAAAAATATCATTTATGTTAAGCGAACTTCCAAGAAGTAATTTAAATAAATGTTAAGTAGATTGCATTGAAGTAAACGAAACTTCCTTGAATATTATTACGGAACCAGTTTATATTTAATTAAACACTACAACAAACCACAAATAATAATATAAGCACTCAATATTATCACTATTTCTACGAATAGTCTCTCAAAAGTTAAACAAAAACATTGTTAATAATTACTACTTACCGTAAACTTCATTGTGGAAAAAACTGTGAATATAATGACACGTCTGTGTACAAAGAACGTCAATTCTAGACTGATCAATGATGATTGGACTTCATATTGTAATGTTTACGAAGCTTTAGTTGACCACAGAATAAAATAATTCAGAAGAATAAAGACGAAGTGATTAGTTTGGTCAAAAACGGGATATTTTGTATTCATAATGCGTTTGCTTCTTTGCGGAGGAGGTATTTGGTAAAAAAAACTAGGCCAGGCGGATCTAGGCGTGTTTTTTTTGGGTAAATTATTCTCAAAGGTCTCTCTCCTGCAGTTTGAACTGAGATCACGATTTAAAAGTTAGTTATGACGGGTCCATGACTGTATGAATTGAGTCATGTTTGCCACGAATTGCTTTGAATCTACTATCAATGGCGTGACTCTAGATGTTGGGTGGTTCGGCAACCGACAGAAATAAAAAGAATCAAATACGGAAAGAAGGAAAAAAATCTTTTATGCAGAAGTTAACACACGGAAAACATTAAATACAAAAACCTGCTTTAAACCAGAATTTTGAGGCTAAAGCCCCTCCGTACACAAGGCTTCGCAAGCCTCCGATACCATATGACTCCGGCAACCATTAACGCGTGCCTGTGTAAGAACCTCTAGATTTCTAGACAGGTATTGCGATAAGCGCCTGGATAACAAAATCGTAAAGTATCGGAGACTTGCGTCGCCTTGTGTGCCTTTTTTTTAGGTTTTTGACAGTTATTTTGAAAGGCTGGAGAAGGGGCGCCTCTATCAAGTTTTGTCCCGGTTAGAAAAAAACGTAGATCCGAAGCTTCCAAAACATACTAAAACTTTCCGACTTTGTTTATTTATTCTCACATATTATTTTCCTACTCTATGTCCGTCCGTCGCCGGAGGGGAATCAGAGCTCCTGACTCACCTAATGGATCGTGAATCACAGCACACATCATGACTCTCTGTCTGTTGTTCCGCGCTAACGAGGACTGACACATTGTAGCATTGCGCTGGTCAACTGGTGCGGGATCTGGAGGAGTTTAAAAGATGATGGGCAGTCTCAAAACTCTCAATAAATAATTGGAGATACATACATACGTACACAAACTCACGCCTTCTTCCAATGGGGGTAGGCAGAAACTACAGAGCGCCACCTGCTACGATTCTACATACTCCTTTCGCTTCATCCACATTCATACATTTTTAGAAAAACGTTGCCCCACACTAGGAATTTCTCCTGGCCTCTGACACCCAGACTCGGAACAACTACTTGTAGATCATAGAAAATACCATCGTTACGAGTATTTTTCTAGGACCCGGACAGTGGTAGTGATTTACCAATACTGTTGGCTGCAGCTAATGGCGGCAAATTTTGGGGCAGTTTTTGTGTCTTATAGAAATTATTAAAAAAAAACCGGCCAAGTGCGAGTCGGACTCGCCCATAAAGGGTTCCGTAGCAGCAAGTAACATAATATAAAAGTTCTTATAGTTGGTTGTATCTTTGAAAGGTAAATTGCGGTTTACGATTTATGACGTACTAGCTTTTGCCCGCGACTTCGTTCGCGTGGAATAGTGACTTCCAGCAGATTTTTGGTTTTACCCACATAGTGGTGTTTTACCATCATAATGTACCATCTTAAAATGAATGATGTAACAAAGGTTTTGTAATAATTTTGGCGATCTAAAAAGAGTGTCCATGGAGTTTCTTGCCCGTTTTTCTCCATAGAGATCTACTTCTTGGAACGGGCATCTACGGTACTTTCACAGTTTTTATGTTTTGTGACTGGGACTGTAGCACCATAATTTTGTAGTATTTAATTATATTTTTTATGTCTTTGACAATTCAAAAGTGCCTGTAACTGGTCTACTTGAAATAAATGCTTTTGATTTGATTTGATTTGATAGTTCCCGATCTCGCGGGATCTCTTTAAAAATGAAATGTAGACGATATTCTAGGGAACTCTTCAAAAATCAACATAATGAGCTCTGCGTTTGAAGAGATGTACTTATACTCATTTAGGGCATTAAAGCCGTTTTGCCGATCGAAAAAGGCGAAAATGTTATTTTTCCCTTTTTTCTCATCGTTCTACTGATTTGGCATTTCAGTCCAAAAGGAAAAAAGACTGTTTCTCCCTTGACAAATTTTCTATTATTTTAGGCTTAAGAGATTATGAAAGTTTCTTACACCAAGACATTTCTGTTTACCACGTTTTTAGTTTTGCCATCCTTTGCAATAATATAAAGGTTTTGTGGTTTCTACACTCTTGAGCACGCAACGTAGAGTTGTCCATGGGAGAAACAGTCTTTTTCAAGATGTACCCCCGCAACTTTTAGCGTTTGCCCTTGGGCTTTATTTATGGTCATTGCAAACGCAGTTTACAGCGGAAACTGAACTCTTTTGAATTGGAATGGCAAATCAGTTGGAATGATGGGAATACGGGGTTACGGAATACGGGGGGAAAAGTTTCGCCTTTTGCCATCCCAGTCATAATAACGGCTTTAATGACAATCCGTCCTAAATAGGTTATTTGTAACCGTATGCCGTTATATAGTCTTGGTGGATTTAGTTATATAGTTTCTCATAAGCATCACAGGAACACCAATTATACAACGGAACTAATTAAAATTTACGAAACAGGACCAGTCCACATAAACTATCATACAACCGACAATACAATTTTGAAACCAACGCCATCTATCAATCCATAGTGACAACTCGCATTATTTATCTAAATTCCGTTCGGGCATTTTCTTTGTACTAAAAGTTTTATTATTTTGATATTATTTTTTTCATACCTTTTTACTATTTATTTACTTTTTCCGATGAATTAAAATAATAACATGATTCGAACTCGTGTAACGATCGACACCATTGCACGATCACCGCCATCTATTGACAGTTTAAGGAATTATCTATACTCCGTTAGAGCATTTCATAAATTTTATTTTTTGTTTTTATTTTTTTGTAATAAAAACTATCCTATGTCCCTTCTCAAGTTCCAAACTATGTCTGTACCAAATTTCACACAAATCGGTTCAGTAGTTTAGGCGTGAAGAAAAGACAGACAGACAGACAGAGTTACTTTCGCATTTATAATATTAGTTAGGATTAAAAAAAATATGTTCTCCCACACATTCCACCTGCAAATGTAAGTTGGTACGCACAATATTGAGTGATTTACCATGTTATTTTAATATCATGGACTTCTTATAGGTTTTCCTATAATCTATAAGGAGAAAACTAATTTCTGTATTTTTTTCAAAATTTTAGGTTCAGTAGTTTCGGAGATAAGGGCGGGCAATGGTCAATTTTCGTCTATTTTCTTGAATAACTTGGAAACTATTTATTTTAAAATTACAAAAAAATACATTTAAGATCTTCTCAACAAGACCTTTCATTTGATATGCCACACGATGCAGTTTTCAGATTTTTTTTTTTTAATTTTCCACTTCCCCCCCAAAAATGACCCCCCATATACAGATTTCATCTGCTCACGTCACACCTCTGTGTTTGGCTCACAGGAATTGATATGTGTACCAAATTTCAACTTAATCGGTCTAATAGATTCGGAGATAATTGACTGTAAGCGACGGACGGACAGACACACGAGTGATCCTATAAGGGTTCCGTTTTTGTATTCAGACGTACGGAACCCTAAAAATAGAATCATCTAATGATTTCACAACCCAAAAAAGGGCATCGAATTATAGAGGTGAGTAGGAGCGGCAAAAGTGAAAAACCAATTCACCAAATAAACATCATTTTTTACATACTTGCTTTTGCCAGCGACTTCGTTCGCGTGGTATAGTGACTTCCGGCAGATTTTTTTTTTTTTTTTTTTTTGTAATAAAAACTATCCTATGTCCTTTCTCAAGTTCCAAACTATGTCTGCACCAAATTTCACACAATTCGGTTCAGTAGTTTAGGCGTGAAGAAAAGACAGACAGACAGAAAGACAGACAGACAGAGTTACTTTCGCATTTATAATATTAGTTTGGATAGTTTGGATTTTCTAAGAAGTTATCAAGATCACGACAGTTGTAATGTCGATGACATCAATTTCTATAAATTAGTACTGTTGTCTGTTGGTATTATACTTATAATTCATAACTATTTATAAATTAAACAATTAATCATTACCGTTCGTACCTACTCATTACCATAACTCAATACGTTTATTGCATTCCACAATGTGAACTAGGTGGTAGGTACATAAGGATATACATTAGTTTTGGAGCATTGTGGATCCTGTCGGGCATAACAAAGAAAATTAGGAGGAGGACTATTATAAATATTTGTTTACAATTTTAATATTAATCTGCTTTTTTGTACATCTTCGAAACTACTGACTCGATTACGAAAATTCCTTCACAAATGGGAATCTAGATTATCCACGAGTGTCATAGACTATTAGAAACGTTCCCGTGATTTTGCCTCATCTAGACATTAAATCATTATTATTGAACCTCGAACCTTGCTTGCTGTGGTTTTAACCACGGAACTAATAGGTGATTGAACTAGAAGGTAAAACAAACGTTTTATAATTAAAAAAATGTTTCATCTTTGTTTTCCCAGAGAATAATTGGGGCATAGGGATTTCCTGCATTTTATTCGCAATTAGGGAATTACCCACGAAGACAATGATTACTTAACTTAGGGAAATACAATAAAGGGACTATTACCTGTTTTCATTGTCATTGATTTTAGAGGACATTTTAGAGTTTTTGTAGGTCATCATCATCATCAGCCGGAAGACGTCCACTGCTGAACATAGGCCTCCCCCCACTAGTTAGGTATTGAAATTTAAAATTCATCAGCACTAGACCTTTTCAGTGTTCCTATTATTGAAACTCCGCTGTCCGTCTGTCTGTCACCAGGCTGTATCTCGAGAACCGTGATAGACAGTTGAACATTTTGCAGATGATGTATTTCCTGTTGTCGCTATAACAAAACATACTAAAAAACAGAATGATTTTTTGCCGTTTTATAGATAATAGATAAACTCATCATGCGCGAGACCGACTGCGGTACCATACAAAAATGTTTTTTAGTATTTGTTGTTATAGGAATCGGGCCGCGTGAGGGAGAGGACGGGGTCCTCACTCCACCCCAGCCGCAGTGGTAGACGTCTACGGCGACAGACGTCGGCAGACGATCTCCGGCCACGGTAGGCGCGGGGCATGCGGGCGGCGAGTAAAGGGCGACTCGCTGTCCGACCATGGACCATGCCCGGGTCGACAGCGCGGTGTGTTCCACGCGGGCTTCAAAGAGTGTCAGTATAATGACGCCCCCCTCCTTCCCTTTTAGAGGGCCAGAGCCTGCCGGGGTCGCGGGACTTAAGAATTACCGTGACACCGGAAAGTAATGGACTATTGACCTTGTAATTTTCCTCGATGCCCTAACCGATTCCCTTAGCTCACTCGGACACTGTGACCATTACATATTATTGGGTGATTTTAATGTAAACATGTTGGATACTAGCGGAACTAAAACAAAGAAAATTAACGAGTTCCTGGACAGCCTCAGTCTTACTCAAATGGTCACAACTCCTACACATTTCACAGCTTCCAGTGAAACACTGATAGACATCATGTGCACCGACTTGAGACCAAGATACACGACTGTGGAATCTTATAGCACAGTAAACGGTCATTCTGTTATAATTACCGAATTTCATTTAAAACGTGATAACTTTAAACCGTACATAGTAAAATATAGGCCTCTTAAAAATGTATGCATCGATAGTTTCAACATGGACTTGTCGATATTATTAAGTCTTTGTAATATTTCTTCATTGGAAAACGTGAATGATATGGTGCATGTTTTTAACTCCCATGTTATTTCTCTATTCGATGTTCACGCACCAATCAAAACTAGTACTATTAAGGAGAAGTCTTATCCGTGGATAACCGATACGATTAAACTCATGATGCGCTTACGCGATAATGCTTTAACTTGTTATAAGAAAACTAAGTCAAATTCCAAACAGGTATACTACAAAGAGCTAAAGTCCCTTGTTTTAAGTTCTTTATACAATGAAAAAGTTGCGTGGTTTAAATATAACATAAATAATAACATAAAAACTCCAAAATCATTATGGAAAAATCTTAAAGCCACTGTATCACCTTTTAAACCCAAACTAGACATTCCGCCGCATTTTAATGACCCAGATCTTATTAATGATACTTTTATGTTGGTTCCCGGTAATCCTTTAGCAAGTATGTCACTTAAAACCTATTTTGAAGACCACAGACATGGCGAAGCTATTTTCAAGCTCGATCCAGTGGAACAGAAGGACATTGCTCGTATCATTTCTAAACTAAAAAGCAACGCCGAAGGTTATGATCACATTACCCTTGACATGCTTAATATGATTTTACCATACGCTCTAAATACTGTTACAGACATTATAAACTGTTCTATAATAACCTCAACATTCCCCGACATATAGAAAATAGCGTCTGTCAGGCCGTTACCGAAACACGCCAATCCTATTGAAGTAAAAGACTTGCGCCCTATTAGCATATTACCATGCCTGTCAAAAATACTAGAAAAGGTCGTCAGTCTGCAGTTAACGCATTTCCTGGAACACAATAACATATTGCCCGACTTACAGTCTGGTTTCAGGAAACAGCGTAGTACTGCCACTGCCTTACTGGATGTAACCGACAATCTCCTATCAGCCCAAGATAAGGGAATGTGCTCAGTGTTGGTCTTGCTAGATTTTTCCCGAGCTTTTGACGCAATTAATATTTCGCTATTATTGTCTAAACTAATTTTTTATGGATTTGACCCCAGCACCACGCAATGGTTCCGTAGCTACCTCACAAACAGACAACAGCGTGTAGATCTACAGTTGGGTGACGGAAATACTCTAAAGTCAACTTGTACTCCGATTGTAAGAGGCGTTCCACAAGGGTCTATATTGGGTCCAATCCTTTTTGTTTTATATTGTGCGGATATTACCAATTGTCTAAAAAAATGTAAATACCATATTTATGCTGACGACGTACAACTGTATTTGTCTTTTAAGCCGAATGAATATGACAGTGCCATCAGAGACCTAAATGAAGACCTTCATAGAATTGCCGCCTGGTCTGAGGAAAATTGTTTGTCGCTAAATCCAACCAAGACTAAGTACATGGTGTTTGGCACAAGACAGCAATTATCTAAATTACCCGCAAAATTTAGCCTGGAACTGATGGGTGATCCAATTGACAGAGTCTTTGAGGCGCGGAATCTTGGTCTCGTTATGGACATGGACCTTCGGTTCGAGAAACATATAGCTGATTCGGTGCGAAACTGTTTTTACCGCCTGAAGGTTCTATACAAGATGAGGCCTTATTTGTCTGTAACACTACGGGAACAGCTTGTTGAGACTCTGGTGCTGTCTAGGCTAAATTATGCGGATACTGTATACGGCCCGCGCCTGTTGGCCCGCACAGACCGGCTCATCCAAAGAGTACAGAACGCTTGTGCCCGCTTTTGTTACAAGATTCCTGCCAGGAGTCATGTAACCCCAATCTTAAACAAGCACTACACACTTAGAATGAAATCGAGACGCAAGTTGCACTTTGCGTGCCTTCTGTTCGGGATCATAAAATATCAAAAACCAGACTATCTGTACAATAAGCTGAGTTGGATAGCTGGTACACGAGAATGCGTCACAAGGCAATGCTCGCAGCAGCTTGCGTCTCGGTCTCATCGTACGGCGGCTTGCAGAGGCAGTTTTCGATATGCGGCATCTAAGATATGGAATAATCTGCCACCTCCCATCCGCTCATCTAACTCGATCAATATTTTCAAGAAACGCTTACGGGAATACTTGATTGATGCACAACGTAAACTGGACATGGTCAACATGAATCTATCGCTAATATAATGTAGTATCAATTTGAGTAGAACGTGGTGTATGAATAGTGTATTATGTACAATAATGTAAAAATATTTAACATCAATATAAAATTATGAGATATACATAGCTTTAACATATGGACTGCATTCTCTTTCATTCTTCGTGCCAGCAGTTATCCTTACTGTGCCCTGTGTTCATAACCCGAAGTTGACTGTTATGTATACTGTATCACGCGCTTGATACTGGTGACCTGTGGAAAACAGGGCAACATGCCATTAGATTATGTTTTGACCACCATCTCGTACATTGCAACAAGTCGCTGCATGTATGGCTTAAACTCACCTTATGTTGCTAGCCAACATGCCCTGCACCGTATGGTGTCGGAATGCGCCGTTATCTCATTTTGTTTTTCTCATACTGAACATAAGTTTTTTCGAGTATTTGAATTCCTTCCCACGTACAACTACAAAAAGGAATACATTATTTAATTTGTATGTCTGACCAAACAGACAATTTTACTCAAATAATCTTGGACACTTACCCTCTTTCGCGTTTTCTTTTTAATTCTTTTCATTATTGTTTGTTCACTATCGATGTTTTAAAATTAACTGTTTTGTACAAATACAAATTTTTTTATCCATAATCAATATCCCTTATCACTTACTATATTAATTTATTTTAAATTTTTAAAATACCCGCAGCTACAAGTAATCTGGTATTTTTAAATATTTACGCCGGTGATTAGTGCGTCACACCCGGCTGCGAGCGATGTAGTGTCGGTGTGATGCTACGGACTAACGATGGTCCCGTTATTGGGTATTTACCGTTGTTAAGATAACGGTATTTTAGGTACCTAGGTCATGACAGAATTTGTAGCTCCGGTGATTTTAATTATTTATTTAATTTTTACTATTCACAGTACATAGAAACATCGTACACAATATTTATGTATACATATATTATATTTATCTTTTATTATTATTATTATTTTTTTAACATATTATTTTACTTTTTTTTTTACATTTATTATTAATATTTTTATTTTATATTTTCCTCATTATCAAACTGATTTTCATCCGTGCACTCACGTAGGCTCAGTTGAAAACCAGCGTCGGGCACTAGTTGTCCGGCATTTGCTGAACTGGGCCTATTTGGCGCAGCCATGAGTCACACAATATTTATTGTTTAGTTCTAAGTTTTCTTTTTAAATATTTCTTTGTTAATGTTGTGTGTACTTATGACATGTGTCAATAAACGTTTTTTCTTTCTTTCTTTTCTTCTTTCTTCTTTCTTATTGAAGGACACCGCGGATTTTAGTTAGTACGAGTCTGACAGTCCCTACCCTAGGTGGGAGGACTCATTTCTAGATTTTACCAAAAAAAAAATGTTGTTTAAGCGGTAACAAAAATACATCATATGAATATGTGAAAATCTCAACTGTCCAACAATCACGGTTCGTGAGGTACAGCCTGGTGATAGACGAACAACGGAGTTTTAGTCCCGTTTTGCTATAAAAACAAGAAAAACATATGAAAACTGTAAACCTCCTACACAGATAATCGAAAATTGCATAAAATTCTCAAAATCGAACAGAGACCAACAACCTGCGCCTGACATCAATTGACGACTCTTTTACGCGCGACAGGCGACAAGTCGTCGACGTGTCGTGCTCGTGGAGTGACGGCCGATGATTAAATCGGGTCGTGAGTGGGCCGCTTTACGTCGAGCACTTTTGTCGGACCGTGTGTGGACACGACAGACGAGTAGGATGACTGTCTGGGAGGATTTGTGAGGACAGTCCTGACGGTTTGTTTATCAGGGTTTATTTTCCAGCATTTTTTTAACTGTTACTCAAGTCCTATTTATTCAAAAAGTTTGTTAAAAAAAAATACACAGCATTTTTATTGTTTACGCTTTTGATTACGCGCGGTGCTGGTAAATTTTGGTCTATGTATGTGATAATTTATGTTATTGATAACGTTAGTGATTGTTTTTTTAAATAATTTTTAAGAGTTTTACAAGATAATTACTCAATTAATTACTTCCAAACCCTGTAGATCTCATTTAAGTGAAAAAAATGATGTTACTCGTAATTTCGAGAAGATTCAAGATAAGCCAATGTTAGAGCTATGCAGATTCTGAAAGGTTGTGGGGGCCTACCATGACGCCTTAAACCAAGAGTAGTTCCACTGTGGGGAAGAGACAGAGCTGTACAAGTTGTCTAGCGCCATCTCTTTTCCACCGTGGAACTATTCTCGCTTTAAGACATCATAGAAAGGCACCTGCTTATCGTCTCCTCGACGTTCAGACATCTAATCACACAAGCATGTCGCAACGTTTGGACTTCATTTTAGGAGAGAAAATAAAAATCCCAAAATTTCCCCGAATCCATGGTCACTGTACAACATAAATGGAACTTCATCACAGCGAATGGTGCTTGTCGGTTGTCGGACGGACGCGTTGCCATGACAACCTTTAATTAACCCTTCACTTCATCAAAGTTCCCGGCAGCCGATGAGGAGAGATTCGAAGAGTGGTCTAGATGACTAGGTGAAGCCTATAGGAGATTTTTTGATTTTATTTATGTTTTTAAACTGCCATGGTCATTATATCACAGAAAACAGTACACCGAAATGTTGGAAATTTAAAACAAATGGAAGGATTCGGTTTTTAGTTCTACAAAAGTACAGTCAGCGTTAAAAAGAAGTGACTATCGTTACCATAATAGGTATTAAAAATATGAATATTTAAGTAATAACTAAAATATATATGTATATGAATTACTGCTAGTTAGTAGGGACTTAGCGTTTACTTCAAGTCGGTTTTTTCATCGATTTGCTTTCAGTTAGGAACGAACTTCTGAAAATGATTTACTTACAATCATTTTCTGAAGAAAAGCAATTTTGATTCCTCTAAATGCTATTACCTACTAAATATCCAAGTTCTTTTAGTTACTGTCCATTAGTTCGTGGCACAATCACAAGGAAAACATTAATGCATTTGATTTTCGTAAAGAAACAGTAACATTTCAAAAGAAAACCACAGAAACAGGTAATACCGTTCTCAAAGCTGATTGGCCGGAGGCGGGCGACGTATTTCAAATAGAGAACAAAACCGCCACAACGTTGTCAGCCGCCCTGACGAGCGGACGTCTCTACAAGTTAAATTGCTCCTGGCCATCGCTTTGTGAATACAACAAAGATGCGTCAAATGTCATAATGGCGAGCTTTGTAATGTTTATATCAAAGAGTTGTCAGTTTTCAGGAATATTTAAGATATTGTGACGTTTCTTTGGTGGAGGGTGCCTCGGGCGATGTTCATGTTACGTGTGCCTTTCATTCTGATTTTGGGAAAGAGTTGAAATTTAGACTTGGTAGTTGTTCCTAATTAATCTGACAAATGAAGACTTTGATCAAAACATAGCGACGTATAATATTCTCACTTCTGGGAAAACAGCCTAGTTTGTCTAACTACGCGGGCTCAATGCGGGCTGATGCATTTTTTTAAAAGCCAGCTAGCTAACCGGTGGCCTACAGGAAAACATGAGGTCCTGGATGGAGCGAGCTCACAAAGAAGGAACTGGATCAAAGTAAAAGCTGTTAGGCACCGGAGTCCGGGATCCAGGAACCATCCTGGATCCCGGACTCCGGTGCCTAACAGCTTTAAGGTTGTAAGCCAGGGGGGCCTGGTGAGGCCTACCAAAGTCATTGCGACCGCTCAGTCGTCCCCGCAGGTCACAGCTGTTCTGTGGTGCCGTTGCGCGGATTGGAAGTTTGGAACGCTAGGCCACACGGGTTTGAACTTCTGATACTAGGACGTACCTACTAGTTTCCGCAAAATGTTTTGATTCATCTATCTTACTTTCTACTAATATTATAAACGTGAAAGTTTGTTTGGAGGAATGGATGTTTGTTCCTCTTTCACGCAAAAACTACTGGACGCATTTGGTTGAAATTCGGAAACACAGAAAGTTACAACCTGGATTAACACTTTTTTTAGCATGCTAATCATCGAATGAGTCCTCTCACCCAGGGCAGAGCGGGAGGGACTGTCAGACTTGTACTGATTGAAATCCACGGTATCCTTCAATAGCCCTTTACGTCACGGGTCACGGTAATTCGTGAGTCACGGGAACCTGGATTAACACACAGGATACTTTTTATCCTGATTTTATTTTCCCGTGGGTTAATTTTCGACTGGCAACAGCAAGTAACAAATATTTATAGAAGAGTTTAGATGAAATAGCCTGAGCGCAGAATCCATTAGACGTAAGAGTTTATTCATGTAGCAGTTCTTTGGGAAAGCCAAAATCCAGCAACGCTCACTGGCGTCGCGTTGTGGATAACGGTCTACTTCTTTACAAAGATGAGACCTATGTCCCAACAGTGGTGAAGTTCTATAGCACTTTATCCAGGGAAATCAGGGGTATTGTATATTGTACTTGTGCATAACGAGTTCTAAAACTATCAATTATATTGAGTCACAAATTATAGAGTTGATACTCCTGATGCCATTTAATATTATAAGTTACGGGGAATTGATTGCATGCAATTATTTCCATGATACCTTTAATAATATACACACGCTGTTAAGCAGTCAACAATAATTTGCATGAACGTTATTATTCATTGAACTAACTCTTTGGAGAAGACTTACACGCTAACCTCGGTGCGCTCTTGGTTCTAGACAGGGCAGTTTTATTTGGAATTTCTCAATATGACCCCGGTGTGTGACAAGCTTTTATTTGGTTTCACCTGTCCCGTTGTCTGTAATCAAATCTTGCAAGTTAAATTTGATGCACTTTCCGGTTTCCGATTGAGCTGAAATTTTGCACGTATTTGTACATTATCGCGTGAGAATGCAATATTATGATGACATGGAGCTGATCTGATGATGGAGCTGTAAGGTGGCCATAGGAACTCTGTAATGAAACGCCGCAAACCCATCGAGTTTAGAATCGTTTCATTCGTCTTAACGAGTAGGTACTTGTCTAACGTAAATTTTTTTAACAATAAAAGTATGTTTTAAAAAAGAAAATAGGTCCTTTTTTTAAATTACTAATTTGTTTTGTTATTAATTTAGTTTGAGATGGGTTTGCTCTTAATTCTAAGTCAGATCAGAACTGATAACGACAAAAACTAGCTAGCTAAAAGGAAGAAGCCTGTTCACTCTGACTTTGATTTTGATGGTAACTAAGAAAGAGAAAGAAAAAACGTTTATTTGGCTGACCGGTACACACAGCATAAACAAATAAAGGAAGAAAAAAAAAACAAGAATTAATTATACGTTAAAAAAACAACAACGAAATAACAAATAATATAACATTGTGTGTCCCACGGCCACGCCAAATGGGTCCAGTTCAGCAATTTGTCGAGCAGCTAAGTGCTCGACGCTGGTTTTCAACTGACGTGACGGACGCAAAGCAGTCTTAAAACATCCAAATGTGTGTGTTTGTGAAGTACATAAATACTTATATTAATTTAAGAAACAAATATATACATATTAAAATAAATAAAATATACATGTACCTACAAGGTAATAAATAAGGAAGTAAAGATACTAGATAAAGAACTAATAGACTCATTCATGGGATTGGGCCAAAAATATAGGTGTCTATAGTACACCGAAACTTTCGCGAGCTATGTTTTTGAGGTAAATTGTATTACAATAACGAATTTGCGTAATCCTTCGAGGAAATACAAATAGGTATGATGATAGGGAGAAATAATACTATAATATTTTATGCATAAACCTTATATCTAATAGGTAATTTGTAATGTTACCGTATATGCTACATCAAAATAATTTGAAGAGAGCTAATGTTATGAGTAATTTTGTAAACACGTTGTCATAACCTATTAAAGTCTTAACTCTATACTATGTTTATTTATGTTGTTTATTATATGAAAAATGTTTTTTGTGGTTTCTTTGTTGTATTTTGACCTTGTTTGCGGTCCGAATAGCTTTTACTTATAATAACTGCGTTCTGGAAATTATTTTAAAGAATCCTTTGTCTGAAGCAAGGCCTTATTACTCAGAAAACCTTTTGAAATGCATGATACATACATGAGTGCATCACTCTTCCTGCAAGCTTTGTATTTAACTCCAACCCTCACACACCGATACTGACACCGACCTGACACCCACACTGACACTGATCTGACTACAATGCTTACATAGACACTGCTGACACTGACACTCACGCTGACACCGACACCGACACTCACATTGACACCGCTAACACTGATACTTACACTGACATTGGCACTGACACCGACACTGATACTGACACCAATACCGGCACTAAAATTGACACTGCTGACATTCACGCTCAAATTGACACTGCTGACGTTCACACTGACACCGACATTGACACCGACACTGACACTCACGCTGATACTGACACTGACATTGAAACCGACACTGACCCTCAAATTGACACTGCTGACGTTAACACCGACATTGAAATTGACACTGTTGACACTGACACAGACACTGACACTGATACTCACGCTGATACTGACACTAAAATTGACACCGACACTGACACTCATATTGACACTGCTGACACTGACCCCGACATCGACACTGATCTGGCATGGGCATTGACACCGACCTGATACTGATGCTGACACCGACACCGACACTGACACCCGACGAAAAAATCCCTTTTACCTTGTATCCATAAAGTATTAAGGTCATGAAAGTTTCAAACTTAGGTTTTGCTGGTTACTTAGATACAATAAAAAACGTATTTCTTGGTCTAGTAAAAAACAATCTTGTAGTGCCTCAGCAACAACTGAAGCTGAATTTGTGGCTGGCTGTGAAGCTGCCAAGAATCTTATTAAGAAATAGATGACAATAAAAATTGTACTAACTCTGTGTATTGATAGTCAAAGTGCAATTAAACTAATAAGTAATCCTGTTTATCATAAAATGTTAAATTTAATTTTGTTCGAGACTAGCTTCTGCCCGCAGTTTCACCCGGTTTATGTTAGGTGTCTGGCCCTATGCAGGCCCCGTCAGTTTCCATGGAGAACACGTGGAAGTCGACTCGGGCCTTGTCCTTGGTCAGACGGCAAGCTACCCATTACTCGCCGTCCGCAAGCTGATGCCTACAGTAGCCGGAATTTACCAGGCGATGTCCAATGCCCTGGACGTCTTCGGCGGTTGCTGAACCGTGAGGTAGTGCATGTTCTTTTCCTCACGTGTACCGAATGCACCTGCTGTTGAATTCTTGAGGTACTTTCCGAATCAACCATGTCCGGTTAGGACTTGCATTAGGCGGAAGGTGATGACGCCCCATGGCGCCTCTCTAAACACTTCTCAAATAGAGATCTTACCGTAGCAATTGGCTATTTGACTGAAAAATTATAATTAGTCCACCACTTAGATTATTATCAAAAAATATTCGACCCGTATTTTTTCATTTATTTCGTAAACCAAAATTGGAGAAACGACGCTTTCAAAATTGACAATACGTCACAATTTAGTACAATTTTTATTGAATTCTGACGTTACGAGCCCCCACTCTCGAGTTTTGATGCGTTATATTTTGGTAAATATTCATTGATATTACAAAAGAAAAAATACGTGTCCGTTATTTTTTAAACTCTAAATGACGGACAAATTATATTTGTAATTTATAGCTACTGTCAAATAGCCAATTATGATTATGATCCCGCAGAGCCGCTATTCGTCACATACATCGTTATCCATGTCATTTTGCAATTTATTGGTGCTGTCAACATGCCTTTTGCGTTTGTGACGAACTGCGATTGTGGCGAAGTACGCTTGTGACGAACAGCGTTTGTGACGAATTGCTATAGTGACATACTGCGTCTGTGACAACCAGCGTAGTGACCAATTGCGTATCATGATAATGATGCGTAAATGACGAAAGGCGTTTGTGACCAACAGCGTGTAATCCAATATTTTTAGTGTAACTTCATAAAAACGCTTGTTTCTTATTTTTTTGAGTTATGTAGTTATATTCATTTCTCTTATACGCAAAAGGGAGTTGAAATGGAAACAAAAAAATTTATTTCTAACACTTTTTTTATTTAATAAATACGCAGTTAAGTATTTATTTAGAACTTAAATATTATTTTACTAAATCTTAACCATTATTAAATTCGAAATTTTATACACCGATTATGATTAATATTGCACTTTATTAAACAAGGAAATAATAACTATTATTATTTTATTAGTACAATTATTATTGGGTACACGTCTTCATGGGGCATAACTACGAATGTGATATTATTAGAAATTTAATATTAGAAAAAAATACTTGAATTGGCAGAGTGTGAAAAATGTGCCATCAGAGGAATTAGAGAGTTCCCAAATTTATCAACGTGGAATTGGCTTTATCCGATCATGTATCGACGGTCCTTACGTACAAACGGACATGTCAAAACCAAGGTTTACAGGAGAGCGTTTTAAAGCCTTTGTCAAACTGAGAAGCGATAGCGAACCGAACCGAGTCCGAAGCGATACGAGACGTCAAACTGGGTGCAGCGATTCGACGCGTGATAGTTGTATTAGCTGACTTTTTATGAACGACGTCAAACTGAGAAAATACGCCTTCGCCACGTCTTCGCTTCAGTTCGATCACGCTATCGGATCGCTTTCGCTTTTCTATGTGACTGGATTCAAACAATTCCGTACATTACAAATAAAAACGCCTCGCTTCGTATTCACCACGCCTGTTTGTTTAACAAAGGCTTAAATGTTCAAACCGCTTTAGAAATAATTCTATGTACACATATTTTTTAAACATGTCCGTTTGTACGTAGGGACCGTTGGTATCACCATCACTATGATATTTTTTTTTTATTCAAGCGCAGAAGTTTCAGAACATTGTTGCGTACAATCATATGAACTGAATTGAGGGATATGTTCTCTTTACTCAATTTACATAAAACGGTTTCTGGTTTACTACCATCTTAGCTCGACCCCGTAGCTTCGGCTGAAGCTTCGGACGTTCCTTACTGTTTATCATAAGTTACTTAGTAGTATGAACTAAAAATAGGTGTCAACATGATTAATCAGTTGTACCGACTCCCGATATGTTGTTAGAACTTTTGAATTCAAAACTTATAGGGGTTTAACTCAAAAGTTTCGAGTACGGGCCCGTATTTTCGGTGACGGGCTAAGAGAATAGACCCCGTGGTTGGATTAAATTAATTCCACGTCGGTAAATGTGGTCACTGTGGTGATTCTCAAACATTTTAACACACCTGTGCTCAACTATTGAAAAGTGCTGATATCAATTATGTACTAACATGTACAAACTTTAACGTGAACAGATTTCTATGCAAGCAATTATTAAATTTATTAAATATCGTTGAAGAGCGTTTATATACATTATTATTTATATTTTTTCAACGTCATAAATACATGATTTTTCATCGTATACTTATAGCTTATTTAATATTTTTATTGTACATTTAGATTCGAAGATTTAATAATTTATTAATAAGTGACCATGTATTTATCACGCTGACTGTACTTTTAACAATTTATTAAAAATATCTCACTGACAATTAAAATGACAAACTATTTGTTAACAAAAATAAATAAATCACTTCATAATACAATTTTACAATAATTAAATCGTAATTACTATTAAAATAAAATAATATTACAAAATTGTCACAACTCTCTTAAAATTTAACAGTTAAACTTAAAATATAATTATTCCCTTATTGCTATTAGGTTATTAATAAAATATTTACAGAATAAAAACGTTTATTTTATTTTATGCATTTAAATAATATGTATATGTATACATTTTTTTTATCAATTGGTATTGTTATCAATAGAAGTTGAGTCGGTAAAAGTTTTGAAAAAAAATAAAAAAAATGTTGCTGGAAAAGATGCTTACACATTTTAAAATCTTAAAATTAGTCGTATAGTTATGTATATTTCGTAATTTATCATTGATAGACCCAGTAGGCTATTTTAATTCAATAAAAATAATTAGGTAGTTCAAAAGTGAGATTATCAACAAATATTTGACCCGTATTTTTTGTTTTGTTACTAAAGCAAAATTGACAAAAAAAAACAAAGCATCTAAAAATCACAAAACGTCACTTGGTCGGTATAATTTTACAGACGTTATGACGTCACAAGCCCCCCAATCCCCGAATTTCGAAGAGTTTTATCTTTGTCAATATTCATTGATTTAAGAAAACAAAAATTACTAGTTCATTATTTTTTAATACTCTAACTGACAGATTAACAGATATTTATTTACGCAGTAAAATACCCTATTTTAAACTTTCTTTTTTAGATGGATTTCAGTATGAAAGGTGCTAGTCAGAAAGAAGAGTGAAATAATTACAGTTCTACATTTTTATTTATACATCTTAGACAATATTCTTTGGTATTACTCGTATATTTAGAAAAAAAAATTAACGCAGTAAAAAAAGTTAGCATATTTAAAACAGAAATAGGAACTCTGAAAAAACAAACAATTATTTACAAACGGTAGAGCACAGCCAAGTCTATAAAAATCAAAATAATTTACACATTTTTTTTTCAGTTAGTCAAAATACTTAGTACCAAAAACATAATATTGACTGTCTTGGATCCCACAGCAAAAATAATCAAAAAAGAATATCGAAGGAGTAATAAGATGACAGTTTATTTTTGACATTGACAATTATATTTTGACAGAACTGAAACCAATTTGACAGTTGTCACCAGCAGTCTACCGCCGCACCTTCCTAGGGAACCTCACGCTGCTAACAAAGGGTTCCTTGCTCAGCCGTCATTTCTTCCCGATGCCGATCATGCCCTGCGCTGTGGACAACGACGCGAGGGTGATCCTCTCTGTCCTCTCGGGGTTTATTAACCGCTCGGCAGGGTTCAGCAACCGCTCCGCTGAGTTCAGAGTGTTGAGGGAGAGGCGGGAGTCGGGGGGGAGCGGGGGAGCTGGTGTTGTAGTGGTGGACGCTAGGGGAGTGGTCGCGCGAGTGAGTGGCTTGGGAAGTGATGGTTGAGTCGTTGGTGGGGATGTTCGGAGTGATGTGGGTTTCTGGTCGCGGCCGCTGCAGACCTGTGTAAGAGCTGAGGGTTAGCGGTATGATGGTTAAATTGTCTTGGTCATAGAGCAAGACCCTTAGGAGGAAAGTCTGTCAAGTTTAAAATAGGTCAACATTTTGAGTATGATAACATAAAAACGTGATGAGTCATTTATTATTGCTTCTCTCTTCAGCTTTTAAATGTTAAAATATTTATAGTATTGCTATTTGATTTATCCAAAAGTGTATGTTTTAGTGTAAAACATCAACAGGCCTGTTGGTCTAGTGGTTAGTGACCCTGACTGCTATGCTGGAGGTCGTGGGTTCGATTCCCACCCAGGACGAATGTTTGTGTGATGAGCACGATCATTTGTTATGTGTCTGGGTGTAATTTATCTATAATATGTATCGCACCTTTAGAATAGAAGTGGCGTAATCCAAAATTCCAGATTTTGGGAAAATGTTATTTATTAATTCAATACCGAGGGACGCGGGGAAAGAGCGTGATTTGAAAGAGACGGAAACAGTGCGTTATACCTTTTCTGGGCTAGAAGAGCCGGTTTCTTTTTAATAAACTAATAGAATACATGTTTATAAGTCGTTCGATGCATAAAAGTCATTTTCTTAAAATTTTTAGTTAGGCCACTTTAATTCTAAAGGTGCGGTTTGTATTTAGAAATATATAAGTATGTTTATCAGTTGTCTAGTACCCATAACACAAGCTCTGCTTAGCTTGGGACTAGATGGCGTTGTGTGATAGTTGTGGAATATTTATATTTATTTATATTAAAGAGGCTGGACGCACACCCCAATACAGGTGAAAAAATGAAACTGTCATCATCAAGATGCTTTATTATTACCTGATGATGGTTCTCCCAGTCCTTGTGCTGACAGAAGGCTCCACAATACCGGGCTGCGTTGCATCCGGAGCAGGTCTCCTGAGCTTTGCGGCCGCAGTTCCAGCAACACTGTGTATACAATAGTACGGTCATGTCCACAACGAAATAGAGTAACTTTCGAGATGGAGATTTGTAACATAAACTGATTGTGAAATTGAATAACTCAAACATACTTTTGAATACGATTTATACATCAAACCACACAGTAACCACTACAAAAAGGTTTAGAAAAGTCTGCTTACTGTGGTATCTAATATATTATGATCCTGCTGCGAGGTGTTTATTAGTCTACTTACATTCTGCTGCGTGCTAGCATTAGGGCTGAGCTCCCGGCCGGGCGGCGGCGAGTGGCGGCGCTCCACCTTGCCGCGCTCCGCCGCCACCAGCTCCAGGGCTTTGGACTCCGCCGCGCCTACTGCTCGCTGGAGCTCTAGTAGGGCTTGGCGCTTCACCTTCGATATTAAGAAAGGAAGGTTTAGTTTCATAATGGGCAGGATTTGGGATCCCAATACAGTCTTTGAAAAATCAGATGAATACAGAAGATGAATAAAATTTGAATAAAAAAGTTAGATGTTTTGATGATTAAGCAACAAAATGGTCTGGAGATACTGATACTGATACTGCTAGCCTACATCACCCCACTGCTGGGCAAAGGCCTCTCCCCATGACTTCCATTTTTCACGATCCAGGGTCAAAGTGGGCCACTGGTCATCGGTTTTTCCAAGCTCGTCCCGCCATTTTCTACGAGGTCTGCCGCGACGCCTTCTGGCTGTGTCGGGGCTCCACAAAGTGGTTATTTTGGCCCACAGCTCATTGGGCATTGGTCTGAAGATACAGGCTTTAAAATTTGAACGTCTAAACTATTACTTTACTAGTGCCAAAACATTTAGTCGGCACGGAACTTCGTTTTGTGTCTTGAAAACAATTTAAGTGAGTAAAAAGATTCTTCATTACCTGGTTGACAGCATCCTCAGCTCGTCTCCTCACCTCGGCCACCCTCTCCTCAGTCTGTCGGACAGCGGTCGCCATGATCTCACTTGCGGCACGCTTAATGTCATTACTCTCTGTCGGTTCCACACCTACAGCAATAAAAGTAGTAATTAAGAAAAATTTAAAAGGCGAAATATAAATAGATCGAGTTTTTTTTAATTGGCGATAAGCTCGCGTTTGACCACTATCGCGGCCGATGATAAGCGAAGATCTAGTCGACGGTGAGGCACGCTTGCCTAGAAGTAACATATTCACACTTGATTTAAAGACCCGAAGGTCATAGCTATCAGGAAATACACAGCACATACACACGTATCTTCCTTAAATATCTAGACAAAGCACATTGACAGAAATAAGTGTCCATGATAATATTAAGGGGCATTTAGGGTTCTGTGCCACAAAAATTCCAACGCTAACAATTAATAAGGTTTCTGTTTGATTAGCTGGTAGAAATTAACATTAAACTATATTATATTTTAAACTGCTGATTTTGCATTGCCCACTACTTACGTTAAATGTTCACTCAAACTTAGCTCAAGCACTACCGTGCATCTACCAAAATTAATATGGACTATCCTACCTCTCTGCTGTAATATCGCGAGCGCTCTCTTCGTCTTCTCTACCATGCTGAGGATACAATTCAGCATTGTGTTGATGTTCTTCCATTCGTCGTCAGTCTTCAGCAGCCCTGAGGGCGCAGCGCCCAAGCCGCGGGGCTCCGTGAACGGTGCGTTCATTGAGGACACGTCGCGTACTGTTATACCTCCTGTTTCAGGGAGAAGTGTTTTATTTTCACTACAGAAATGATTATTATTTTTAAATAAAGCATATAAATGTAGGTATAGTTTATAGTTATTCATACTGTTAATATTTCTCAACTGTTTTATGAATACACTAGCACTTAGCCCGCGACTTCGTCCGCGTGGGTTACGTACTTTCCGAATTCCCCCTTTTCACCCCCTTAAAGGTTAAATTTCCAAAAACCCCTTCTTAGTGCTCCCCTACATTATAATAGGAAGCCGTGTGCAAAATTTCACATTCCTAGCCCCAGTAGTTTCGGCTGTACGTTGATATGTCAGTCAGTCAGTTCTCCTTTTATATATACATATAGAATATAGATACCAAGTCGCGTTCTCTGAGTTTATCAACCATGAAATGAATAAAATCAAACCACTCTGTAAAAGGCTTAGCGGGGCTTCCTCCAGCGAGTTAACGTTACTATGGACAATTTGTGATAGCTAGACATTTTGCAAATTGGACTTTCTGCGCCTAAACGCAAAATAATAATTATGGAACTAGTGAAAACGAAATTCAGCATAAGTTCCATTATTTGCTTATTCTTTTAAATGGAACTATAGTGACAATGAATAGAAAGAAATAGACTCACCATCTCTCCTCTCATAGCCGCCCTCCTGATTGCCATGGTAGGCGTGGTACGGGTGTCCGTAGTCAAACAGACTGGCGTTGCTAGGCAACGGGTAGAGGAACGGCGACGGGTTCAGAAACAGGCTGGAGGCTGCGCGCTTGGCTTGAGGAGGGTACTCCTCGTGGGAGCCGTTTATTTGAGGAGGATCGTAGAACCTGCGGATAAGATGGGAAGTGAGTGGAATTGTGCGTGATTTGGAATGGAAGTTGAATAGGTCGTGTTTTTCTATTTCGTCTCGCGCATGCTGCCCCATTGGTGGACAAATGCCTCTCCAATTCCTTCTTTTAAACTGACTTCAAAAAAAAAGAGGAGGTTCTCAATTCGACTGTTTTTTTTTAATGTTTGTTACATCATAGCTTTCGACGGTGTTAACTGTTTTTCAATGATTCCTTTTTTGTTAGATGCAGTATATCTGTCCTTTAGTACCATTAAAATTACAATTACACTTTCATTCAGTTTTTTTTTATGAGCATTTTTAAATTATTTTTTTCCACCGACTTCCGGTGGCTTCCGGTGGTTAAAGGTAGTTTTTATTGAAAAAGTTTTTTATTTGCTATTACTGTCTGGCCAAGTAGACACTCTAGGCGCCTATTGTGTGGGGAATTTAGCCGATTTTGCGATTTTTTCGAAATAACATACCTGCTTTGAGCTAAAACCTCTTTTGAAATGATATGGCTTCCAAAATACGATTTTTTTGAAAACTTAACTAAAAACACTGCCATCACAAATATGTAAACAGTGACATACCCTAGTTTAAACTTTTTCTATGGTTAAAATTCTCAGACATACGAAAAATAAACAAATAATAATTTGAACCCATGTTACATGAAGATGAATGATGTTATGAAGCCTAAACCTAAATGATAAACGTTTTGTACTAATTGAAAACCTATTCAAGGAAATCAACACACGCAATCCATTGTATTAACCAAATTAATTACGAAAGTAATCAACTGATGGTATCGACGCCGGCGCCGCTGTAAGCCAGAAAGTGAACAATACTATTATCGCGAACTATTATCAATAATTAATAAATATGAATAACGCCGGCAAATGAACTAGAAAATAAAGACAATACAAAACTTGGAACAAACGAGCTCGTTCGTAAATTAGTTGACGGTGCAAGTTATTAGCGGAAGCGGGTTAAAAGTTTTAAGGGCGAGATATTTAGGTGATCTTATGGAAATGCGACTGGTAAGTAAAAAGTAGTTGAACAGCTCGCCGAGTTGCCAGCCTGTCGGTTTCTTATGGGTAACATTTCGCAGAGAACTGCACCACATGATTTCCCCTGGCCCTTTCTAACGACGTATTCAAATATTCTTCCAAATCTGCTCCGCATTTTCCAGAGAGGATGATAAGAAAATGATGATTTGATTTGTATGTTCGCTCTTAACTTGGGCCACTCATGCCCCGGATGGCAAACAAGCTCGCTAGGCGCGCAATGCAATCGAACGCAATAAATAATAATCGAACAAGAGACGCCACGCCTGCTGCCTCACGCCTGCTTACACCGCCGTGTAAACGGATAAAGACGTGAACGAGCCGTGAAAGTTTCAAAGCTAACTTACTGCAAAGAACTTATTTCTTAAGCAGCTTTGCTATTACTCCAGAATTTGATAATTTTATGATCTAATTTCAATAATACCACTGTAGCGTAATAAGAAACTGTGTGTGTGTGTCATTGTATATGTATTGTATAATTTGTGCATTATACACTGCATTATATGATGTCATTGTCGACTAATAAGATGATTATCAGTTAAATGTCAACTAGCGACGCTAGTAACTCGCCACCTTCTCGCCATTGTTTGAGTTACGCAGTATAAAAGCCCGCTCCACGAACCCAATATCGTTAACACCTCACTACTTTGTCTCAGCAGTGTTTGACTCGCACACTGCCATATGCAGGATGTTTCATATAAAATCGCTACCGCCTATACCTTGCACCCTAGAGTATCGCCAGCAGCGTTTGATTCGCACGGCCGTGTCGCGCCACTGTCCCCCGCACACTACAGTGATCTATTCCCCCCCCACGCCTACCAGTTTTTGGCTTTATTCACTGCAATGATAAGCAATGTTCAGTGTGCCCGGAATTGGCAGCAGATAATTAAAATAGGAGGATGAATTTATGCGGTGTTCATGAAGGAATGGTAAAATAGAATTTGGAAGTTTAACTACAGAAATTGATTATATTTCTTTGTGAATTTTTCTCGATCGGAAGTCCTATGGCCTAATTGAAAGAAATGGGTAATTTTTAAATTCAAAAAAGAAATTAAAGTCTCATCTTTGAGATGATACCTACAGATAAATTTAAAATAAAATAAAGCTTAATTTCCTTCTTATTATTTATGAAACTAACATGGCACAGTTTGTTAATACAATTTTCTGTAACACGACATCAAGGTGTCACAAAACATTCTGAAATTCCATTTTCCCACAATTACACCAATCAAATCAACGACTTACCTAGCTAGCACATCTTTCCAAACTACAATTACTAGCTAGCCATATATCAAAAGTCCAACAAACAGTAATTTTCTACGCAACATGTGTTCCCACGGCTCGAACTAACGCCTGACTGTTTACTACTAGCAATTAGTCGGCAATCAAACTTATGCCAGCTGCTGCTAACGCCATTTTGCCAGGCGCCAGCTTGAACTTGAAAACTTACTGTTTATTCGAGTTCGAGTTATTAATAAATATGGGATTAATTTTATACTTTTTCTTTTACTGTTTATTGTTAGCTATAATTTTGTCGCTGCAGCGCAGGCGGGTAAACGTTAATTGCTTTTACATTTTCAAGCTTTTTCTCGTGTTTTGTTGCTGTTTTCTCTTAGTTGTAATAAAAAGTAAGTACCTAGGTACATAATTAAACAGTTTCAATTGAGAAGGTGCATGTTTCATTAGACATTGGTCAGATTTTTTTCTTGTATTATCACTTCACATAAATCGGGGCTTTTCTTTTATTATTTTAGACAAGTTGCATTTACATCCTAATGTTATTAATTAACATTATCATCATTTCGGCCGGCAGGACGTCCACTGCTGAACATAGGCCCCTATCTATAAATGTCCAATAGGACTAGTTGGAAACGGCTTGTATCCAGTGCAATCCTGTGGTTTTCATCGGATCCTCTGTCAATCTTGCAGGTGGACGTTCTACGCTGCGCTTCTACGTCGCGCGGTCTCTATTCGAGAACTTATACGTTTAAAAGTGTTTTCAGCTTTTTACTAAAGAAAACTACTCATACCTGCCACCTAAAGTCTTGTATTCTACTCACCCCCTTCACCAAACTTCTTAAACCTCGTTAGTAATACCGTTCCATAACACACAACCTGTGATAATGAAACAGCCGATCACAGACATCTGCGCGCGCTATTAACCGCCGAGCGCCTGCTGGTAACGTACATAGCAAACTCCTAATCACACAAATTGCTTACACTAATCTGGCAGACGTTTTACCTCGTTAATGTAATTATGATTTTTACGTGGAATAAAAACGTATTATAATTCAGAGAATTTACACTCATTTTAGACTCTAATTGGATTAGATGTTAAGCTTAACAAAACAGCTAAACATGTAACCATCAGCTTCAAAATTCAAATTTAACTAAAGTTAACAGCTTGTTAATCTTCTAGCTTGAAATAACACACGAATGCTGCTTGTTATCTGCCTCCTAAGTTATGCCAGTGGCACAAGCTAAGCTACACGTTTCATAAACAATGCCATATGCTAAAAATTTACTTTATAACTTGGCAAACGCACGAGGCGCGGCTTGCTTGCAATAAATAAGGCTCATACGTGCACCTAACGAATTGGGGTAGGCAGTATTTAAAGCCGGCGGTCGCACCAGCCTGCCAAATTGTCCAATAATAATAATTCAACGTAACCGTGGCAACAGTGGTTAGACGTGGTTTTCTGTAGTTTTTTAATAAATAATCTGTTGGAACATCTAAAACAGATGAACGTAGCTATTTTTTTTCCAAATTTGTCTCTTCAACTTTTGTAATGGGTATCTTTTTGCAGAAAATGGGAGGCCAGATTTTTTCACACAACTGTTCTTTATAATCTTTTACTATATACCATTTAATAGCTGTCAAAACGAGCTAATAACAGACTTACAATTAAATACCTATCGTTTATTTTTTTTGGTGTGCTAAAATCATCTGAGTCCTCCCTTCCTGGATTGAGCAGAAAGAATGTCATACTCTTACTGACTACGATAAAATATCTAAAGTAGTTTTTACAATATTAACTGATGCAACACCATGATAAAACTTAAAAAAAAATTAGACGCTCATCAAAAAAAAAACATCCACCAAAAATTTACAGATCTAAATCCCTCATTCCCAATATTTTATACATAGCAATACTATCAGCAAGCAAAGTGTAGCAACCCCACACATCGGTACAGGGGGGAGGGGGTACAAATTACCTGTCCGAACCACTCACCTGTATCTGTCGGCCAATATTGATAGTACCATTCATATTGTTTCGGTTTTCAAACAGTTAATCAATTTTTGGCCGGAATTTCGTAATGGCGGAATACATCTACATTTTGTTTGTAATTAATTTATTGATAGTTCGCTCTGATAACGGATGACAGGTGATGTTAGATGTCAGAATTAATGTTTTGATACTAGCGGTTTGGTTATGTTTTGACAGGATGTTAATTTAAATGTTTGCGTGTACAGCTTTATGCCAATCAATGTTGCATTCAATTAAAAGCAGAGAGTAACAAAATTTAATATTACGGGGCTATATATCGGCAGTTTCTACCGGTATCAATTGTATTGACTGGATTTTTTCCAACCTTTCTCATGTAAATGTTACAGAATGAAAAAAGAAAAGAGGTGAAGGAAAATGCAATCAATATTATAATGAATTGCCATGAAATTCCAACACAAAACTTATGTGAAATCTACGAATCTTATTGAAATTCGCATTATGATTCAACTTAAGTGGCTCTTTCGGACCCCTAGCTCTACTTACAGGTTACTGTGATCCTGGAACCTAATCGGCAATAGAAAGGAACAGGGTAGATTTTTATTCAGTAAGATTCTGACAGTCTCTTCCCCGTCACCAAGGGTGGGATGACTCATAAGATTATTTTACCACGTAAAAAAAAATGAAAATCTGGAACTATGTAAACCAGGTCTTAGATCGCTGTACGTTTTTTAAAAATAGGATACTGGAGAATCCAAGACGTTCCCTTAACAGCTTCATATCTTAAAATGAAACACAGTACTCACGGGTCACTAGCTCTTCGCTTGACGCCGGTCTCTGCCGGCCCCCCGGGCGGGTGAGGCGCGAAGATATCGCTGCTGTCACCTCCTGACTCCAGGATGAGGTGCTCGTGTGATCTGATGTACTGGAGTGGTGTCTGTGGGAGAGGAACTTCGTGATAAAAGAGTTGGAGTTAATTTTTTATTTTATTTTCACATAGGAGCACTTATAAAAAGTCGAAGAAAACTGGTGCTCGGCTAGGATTGGTCGTTTCCATATAGTAGAACCGGAAAGAAACTCCATGGTTAGTCTTATAGAAGAGTCTTGGACAAATGCAGCATGAAATGTTTACAGAACTCACTTTCAAACTGTAATTTACAGTTTTGGTCAAGATATTGTCGGGTCCATAATGTTGTAGCAGCAAAGTTCTTCAAAGAAAACCTTGTATCTTGAGAAAAGACTCGGAAAAAGGTAGTTGTTTTTGACTTCTTCTTTCTTTGTATTGCCATTATAACTGCATTCATGTCATATGGACATTTTATCACTTGATCTTGATACCAAAACTTTTGAGTTTTTTTAAACATCTTATTAAAAAACTGTCAACTGCAAAACGATATTTTGTCGTTGAAATAAGGGTCGTTTTACAGTAACACTTTATTTAGACGAGTGTTCAATTGATGTTTTTACTTTTTGTGGTATGACGGACTTTGTTCCTGGCCGACAGCCATGATAATTCAGTTACCTGTTTAGCCCTCCTGGCCCTAGCATGCAGGTCCCTCTGTGCGAGCGGCAGCAGAGCCCTGAGGAAGCCCGGCACGGAGGCGCGCAGTGGGTAGTTGGTGCACTCCTGTACTCCCGCCTGGAACTCCTCGATGTTCAGCGTGCCGGACTGTAGGGAGAAGGAACCTGAGTGAGGCTGTGTAGTATTTTCTAAAACAATGATTTGGGAAGCTAGGAGGGTCGGATTTGTTGAAGAACCTTATTTCTTAGTGGAACTAGAAGCATTCATCCAGCAAATGAAAAAAAATATCTAAAAGATTACCTACAGTAAGCTTGTAATAGATTTAAAACTTTGTGCTTTACAATATTAAGTTGAAAATTCATTAAAGACGTTGTCTCAACGACAAGGACTGAAACGGTTTGTCTATGATAGGTTCTCAACTGTATACTGTTGAGTGTAAAGTTGAAAATCCACTAAAAACAAGCCGTATTTAGAGAATATCACTAGACACTGATCGTCTTGCGGAGGGATTCTTTATTCAAGATTCTACCATACTTGTCACAATCTTTCAAATTATAGTTGATATCAAAAGAAATATAGGATAATAGACTCTTCTCTACTTACAACAAGATTGTGAATCAATTGCCGCACCCTGTCGCCCGTGTCTGCTCCCACATCTGTAGCAAATTGCTGCAGGGCTGACAGAAACTTCCTTAAGCGCTGCAGCGCTGGTGCGGAGCGGGAGCCTTCAGCTAGAGGCGGTGATAATGATTCCGTTGATGATAAAGCTGCTGGATTGAAGGAAAGATATAGTAAACCCTAACGTAGCGCAAGCGCCATCAGGACGTCATTTGCAAGCGGCCATTAACAAATGGCGTCCTGTAGGCGCTTGCGCTACGTTACTATCGTGTTAAGTTTGCCTTAAGTGTGTGATTTCCCATCATACGTCGCGTCTCCGTCTTATACACTGTTCCCCTATTTTTTCTTTTGCAAAATCAATGCAAATTTACGTGTGCGTCAGAATGGCTGGTTGTCTGTGGCGTTGGTCTATGATGATATACAATTATATAATGCATCAAAATTGGAGAGTGGGGTCCTGACGTCAGAAACAAGTTAAAAGTGTACTTGCTTGTGACATACTTATAGGCAATTTTAAAAGTGTCGTAACTTCGTCAATTTTGTTTTACGTAAGAAAAGAATACGTGTCAAATATTTTTTGAAAATTTAACTAACGGGCTAAGATAATTGCAGCAGTGTAATACCTTATTTCATTTACTTTGTTATTTAACATGCAGTGTTTGTTTACAAAATAGTGGATACAGTTACCTACCAGCAGTGCCGTTGTTGAGAGGGCTGGGCGGTCCAGGAGTGGGAGACGAGCGCTGCTCCTCCTGCTCCGGAGACCTGTGCTCTTTCGCGACTGTCGTGGCTGCAACAAGAGAAAAAACGATGCATTATTAAGGAGTACACATTTTTAAAAACATCCTTTCGGTGTGAGTAATTTCTGTACCTTTGGTGCGTTTAAGACATTTAATAAACACAAACACTAGATTATACAAATATTTGTTCCGTGCAGGAACCGAGTCCACGACACGCAGCTCAGCAGTCGATCACCTGAGCCTCTTCACTAACAGTGCCGTCAATTTCGAACTGCAAAGACCAGTACACATCTCATCATTATCTTCCTGCACCTATCCCATTTTACTTGGGGGTGGCGCAACACGCTTTTTTTTCCATTCTCCTCTATCAAACGTCACAGTATCATTTACTACTTTTTCTTTCATATCATTCCTTAGACAATCCATCCATCTTTTCTTTGACCTTCTTCTTCTTCTCTATCCATAAACATTCATACCCATCACTCTCTTAGTAACCAAGCCTCCTGCAGACACACGCGATTATCCGCGCGTGGCGATTGTTGAAAAAACCTACTTAGTCCATTTTCTATGAAAACAACCACATCTGTTCACTCTGAAGCGGCGTGGCGCATCGCGATTCTGATATTATTATTGCGACGCCTTGGGGCAGGATTTGTTGAATTGTTGGATGGAATTTATTTAATTTATAATTAATTGCGCATGGTTTTGTCGCGGCGTTAACGCAAGCAGCTAAGGTAATTTCCACTCTAAATCTACTGCGAATGGGTTCACTTCTCTTGGCAGCGCGTGGTCCTGCGGCAACGCGTCGCGTGACGCGCGCCGCGCGCGCGCTCCTGTCGCACGGCCGGCCCATCATGTCCTTACCGTAGTACATTTAGAGTTTATATTTTTGTGGCAATTAAGGGTGCTTCGTCGCCCGCCGCGTTGAAAACCGCGCGCGCGTGCTGCGCGCCCTGGCGTAATATGCCAATGTAATTTCCAATCTAAACGTACTACAATTGGGTTCACCTCTCTTGGCAGAGCGTGACGCGCGCCGCGTGCGTTCTTGTCGCGCGCCGGCCGGTATAGCCTCAGTATAATTAGCATACCTCATCACGGCGGCGCGGTGCTTTGCGCGCTGTGTGAACAGCAATGCGGCAAGGCACCGCGTGCGGCAACCGTGATGTCGCCACGCTCGTATAATCGCATGTGTCTGCACGAGGCTCAAATCTATCTGCGATATTCTACTTAAGTTTTTTTTTATTTCAGATTACATTACAAAATGTATACTGTGCCCGCATAACCTTTACTGCTCTCTTTTCTTGCCAATTCAATGTTACCACTTAGCCACGACGCGGCGACGCTTCGAACTAAAACGACTGCAAAAAGAATTTGTTTTGTTGTGATACATTTTCATTAGAGGTTTGTTATAAATTGACGCTACTAAAATCTGGGTAGTGTGAATAAGACAAATGTCAAGCGACATTGTTCCACAAAGGTCAGCAACATGTCTCTGCAAACATGTCCCCTAGTGAAAACGCTGTAATGAAGAGCAAAAATGTAAAACACTCAAGTGTTCCGTTGCACTGCATGTCCCATCGGTCTTGAAACTGTGAGCGAAAATCAGTGAAACATTTACGAAAGTATCCAATACCTAATTGCTATGTATGTACTCGTATGACCAGTTTTATTTTAACCATAAACAAAAAAGGCCCAATCACTGGTTGCACACACCCACAGCACATGACGGGCATAATAGTATGCGTGGTCACGTCGGGGCCGCGCGCAGTTTGAACAGTTTGCCCACTTTATAGCTGATTGGGCAACACCGGGCAATGTGGGCGCGGTGGTGGGCAATGCAAGCTGACAGAATAGCCGCGATGTGGTGACAGGACTTTTGAGTAAGTTTTAGCTTGGCAAGTCAAAGAGCAATTTTAAGTTTAAGTCCAAGATTAGGCGATAGGTGACGTTTAGGATAAGTCTTAAATGTAGTTTTCGATTTGAATAGGATTTGATTTTTTTATTATACTACTAGCTGACCCCACGAACTTCGTAGCGCCACGGAGCCAATACTACTACACTACTACTACATTATTTGTTACAAAAAATTTGATAAATGAAGAACCGCTCTACCGATTTTATTGCAAACTTCACATAAACCATCTACTAAATAGTCCGAACAAAGCCTAAACATTTAGTTTGGATAGGTGAACTCATTCTTGCGTTATAAAATTACAACGAAAAGTGGCAAGGTGACAAGCAAGCATACCTTTTTGTAACGTAGTAAAATCATCGAATAAGTCCTCTCACCCAGGGCAGGGCAGGAAAGACTGTCAGTCTTGTACTGACTAAAATTCACGGTGTCATTCAGCCCTTTACGTAAGCAAGCATACCTACGGCTCGCCTAATGAAAGCGGTGACTGTCGCCTATGGACGCTTGCAACACCAGAGAATCGCGTGCGCGTTGCCGACGTTGCAACTTTTTCTCATCTTTCTTGAGGGTGTGAAGAAACTCTTATTGATTAGATAATTTTGCTGAGATTTGCGTAAAACATTCAATAACTTTGATAATTTTCACAAACTATTTTAACTACTCCTGCTACTCCTGAAAGCTAAAATCAACAATCGACCACTAGAAAAGTGTCTCGACTAGAAACCTTTAATGAACGGAACCCTTGATCAATTTAATAAAAAACGAACAACGGAGAAGAACGATAAGGTACCTATATACTGTTTTTAAAACGATATTGGACAATTTTTAATCCCACTACCACCCAACTCATTATCGATAACCGAAACTTAAAATATTGACATAATAAACCAGGTGGCATTAAGCCCACTAACCTTATTGAATTTTACGTCGAATATCGGAATAAACAGCGCTGCTCTATGCCCCCGCACGTAGCTCATCACGGCGTTTACACAGGCGCCAATACTCTATGGTAAGTGCGCGGCCATCAACGTGGCGGAGCGCGCCAAAATTGTGGCGCTAAAATGTGGACGCTATTTTAATAGGAAATGGGAGGTTGTTAAAAGAGGTTATCATCTTTTACATCAACTTTTGAGAAGCATATGCCCTGCAGCTTCGACAGCGCTTAAGCGTTTTTGCCATACCTATTATTGGAATCAAATATAGCAGCTCACAATTTAGGACCCATTAATATTAGTAGTTATTTTTACCCGTGGTGCTAGGCAACTGGTCTTATCCCTATTGACCTTGTTTTGTTCTGTCTCCTGCTTGACATGGAGGGAAGTGGAAACATATTTTTCCTACTCCTCCACTATTCTTTTCTAATTAATTTCGTTGCAGGATTCAAGACAGGTAAATTTGTTCTCCGGGACACGTCGAGCTTCATTGTCCCGGCGCTTTTATAGTGGCTGTCACTGTTGATACTGACTTTCAGGAGTCGCAGTCGTTTGGGAATACTGGGTTTGTTCCAAATAAAAAAAGGCATCGTCAGCGTAGAAAATTATTCCCGGGAATTGTATTATCAGTTTTAAGGCTGCAAGAGATTTCAAAGACACGATTTTCTTCTTAGTTAGAAGTACCCAAAGATAGTGCAAGTTATAAAGGCTTAATTTTAATGGCCCAACACTATCGATTTTTTAAATATGGCTAAACATGCAGCCCATTAGCCGCTACAAGTTGAAAATTGTTTCAGGCAAAACTTCTGTCGACAAACAATATTTTGCCTGTCCACAATAAACAACTCAATATTATAAAAGGTCTTGTTTATGTATTATTTGTCCTCGACTGCCCTAGACGGATAGCATTTAATAAATGATTTTATTTTTTTTGAATTTTATTTTTGTAGGTTTTTTACGTGAACAATCCGCTAATTATGAATTGATTTTAATGATTTGTTTTTTAGGAGTATCCTGGTTAAGACTCAGCAAGTCCGGGATATATGGCACAAAAAGAAGAATGCCTAGGGGAACAGTGTATAAGACGGGGACGCGAGGTATGATGGTAAATCACACACATAAGGCAAACTTGACACAGTTCTAATGTAGCGCAAGTGCAAATGACGTCCTGATGGCGCTTGCGCTACGCTAGTGTTGTGTTAAGTATGCCTAAAGAGTGTATGTACCCATTATACCTCGCGTCCTCGTCTTATACACTGTTCCCCTATACTCAGCAATGGGTACCGATGATGATGATGATGATGACGAAGGATAGACTCGATAATGGGAATATCACTGCGAAAACATAAATTTTTCACCTATCACTAGAACGATGAGTTATCTACAGGTATCGATAAAAGATATCGACATTTGGAAAGAGATATTGGCTTGTTTCGGCTTCTCTTTTACCACAGGAAGCACTCACCAACAACAATGAACGACGAGTCAGCGAGAAACGTCACATAGGTAGTGTGTGATAGAGATAACGCCATACAAAGCTGAAACTAGCCGATTTTCTCTCTCTATTCTATTGAAATAAATGATCTGATTTTGATTATCTAAATGTACGACGCCTATTGCTGGTATCTGTATAATTTTATTTATGGCAATGGTTATCAAAGTATTTCTCAACACGCTATAATTACAAACAATATCAAAATACGCCGCTATATAAAGTAATCCGTAAATAATATAGAAATATAAAAATGGCGGAGTGTGTGCTACTGACAGAATAAATAAAAGTTTAGTGAAAAGCTAGTGGTGTGCCAAGTGCGGCCCGCGTGCCACGGACACGCGCCCTCACTGCATGAATAGGGATGGGAGCTCTACTTAGAATACTCGTAATGTCGATAGTTTTTGTTTGACGACACGGTTGATACAGTAGTTGAGCGGTTTGCTGCTGCACTTCGTGTCGCGAATCATTCTCGTACGGACGGTACGGAACAATAACTTGCATGATATACACAGGTAGTGGTTCCAACTCTGGCGTTTTGTGTATGTCAGTTTAAATGTTTGTAAACGCACCCACGATACAGGATAAATTCCTAGGGTAGAGACACTGGGCGACTCTCTGTCCGACCATGGACCATGCCCGGGTCGACGGCGCGTTGTGTTCCACGCGCGCCTCAAAGAGTGTCAGCATAGTGACGGGGCCTGTAGAGGGCCGAAGCCTGCTAGGGTCGCGGGACTAACGGATTACCGTGACCCCGGTACGTAAAGGGCTATTGAAGGACACCGTGGATTTTAGTCAGTACAAGTCTGGATGGGAGGATTCATTTGATGATTTTACCACGATAAAAAAAAAGGGTAGAGACACGATAAAAATATTACAATTAATTTTCAAATGTAAACTAGAATACTTTTTTATTTCTTGAAGCACTGGGCAGCAGAAAATATTTATTGCAGTTTCTTTAAAACGTAATTCAATGTGAGGACGGGGCGTTGAGTCAACCCGAATCCATTCTTTTTCAGTTTCAAGTTTGACAAAGTGCCTTTCAATTACTTAATTTAAAATTAGACTTTGATGTTGATTGATAGACGCCTAAGGCCTTTAGAAAATCTGCACAACCATAACGGATTTGCTGTTAGTTAGTTTCAATAAAAAGTATTGATAATAAGAAAATGATTGCTATCAAAAAACTTTCTAGAAACAAGATTTTCTTCACCAACATTCAACCTCAGTTTAAAAGAAAATCATCGACATGTAACCTTTAATTCTCGACATCAGCCCATCCCTAGCAGGTCGTGTTGGTAGTGACAGGCGACACCTCGCCCGGGGCGCGGCTTTCATCGTGCGCTGCCACGCAATTACGGCTAATATCAGACGCGACATTACTGCTACAACGTTGAGGCACATCACTAGCTAGCCTCGTTAGTTTCTAGTTAGGATTTTAAAAAAGAATTGTATAAGTAAACGGGTTTTGAATGTTTTGCCAGTCTGGTTGATTGAAAAAGGTTTTCGTGAACCAAAATCTGGGGGCCTAGGTTCCGGTTTACAATTCGTAAAATGGTCTTGTGATGATTTACTAAAAATTCATAATATTAATTGCGTTTATTCGAAAAAAAATATCATTTTCGAATTGTAACGTCATTCAAATTATGTATTCTATTTCGATTCTGCTAAAGGGGTCGTTTTTGGCCTGCTTATGTCGATTCTTCTGAGAAGATTTGCTAACATTTCAGTTTTCATCAATCATATCAAAAATGCTTTCCCTTCATTATTTTTTAAAGGTGACGTTAATTTAAGTAGTTAGCCTAAATTAAAGGAGGTGAAAAGATTGGAAATTACCTCTCCGTGCCCCTCTTCAATTTGATCCACACTTCCTGGTACAACGTGTATATGAATATATTTGGTTAGTAGTAGGTATTATTAATCAGCGGTGATGTGTACAATATAATATTATAGATGGAGCAGCTCACACCTGAGACCAGTCCCAGGTGCCGGTGATAACTCATACCTACGAGCGAATAGATTCAAATTAATGATAGTTGCGGTCTACAGCACAGAAATACAGAATAAAGGTAACTTGCAGGCATCTAGGAAGAGTCCATACTGGAAAATTATGTGTTTTGTTCTTTAAAAAGACTTTTGCCACGCCTATCATCCTATTGTCAACGTCTTTTCAAGTTGACACAATTTCATAGTTAGAGTCACCAGGCTTCTTCTGGGTAAGTTTCACTTCATCGAAGAGTTTGACACCTCTGACCTAGACTATAGTCGAAAATTTCAAAAGCGAGCACAGTAGAATGTGCTTATAAAAAAACGGGCCAAGTGCGCGCACACAAAGTTCCATACCATTATCGGATAAAACAGCAACAAAAATTATGTCTGTTGTATGGGAGCCCTTTAAGTGAATAATTATTTTATTCTGTTTTTTCGTATTTATTGTCGAAGCGGCAACAGAAATACATCATCTGTGAAAATTTCAACTGTTTAACTATAACGGTTTATGAGATAGAACCTAGTGACAGGCGGACAGACTGACAGACAAACGGACAGCGGAGTCTTAGTAATAAGGTCCCGTTTTACCCTTTAGGTGTGGAATTCTAAGACCTGGCCTACTAGGAATTATAGCTCTGGTCGTGGTAAAATCATCACATAAGTCCTCCCACCCAGGGCAGAGCGGGAGGGACTTTCAGACTCGTACTGACTAAAATCCCCGGTGTCCTTCAATAGCCTTTTACGTACCGGGATCACGGTAATTCATGAGTCCCGCGACCCCGGCAGGCTTTTGCCCCTACAGGGGGCCCCGTCACTATGCTGACACTCCTTGAGGCGCGCGTGGAGCACAACGCGCCGTCGACCCGCCTAAGATGTCTTAAATAAGTTTTGAATCATAAATAAAACAAAACAAAACATACTCGTATCATTGACCAACAACACCAATTACCCTCAATACCTTGCCCGTTTGTCCACATAAGCAAGGTACCCACAGACCCCAATAAATTCCTCGTCCACAAATCACGCAGGGCTCCGCAGCATGTCACTCGAGCGGAGGGCTCTCGACGCGGGCTGAGGGTCACTGATCATGCTGTCACTGGTAGCGGGATGATCTGACTATAGGGGCGGTCATGTAGTTGTGTTTAGCTTGCATTGAAGACTGATTTAATGATTATTTTGACATTTTTACCACGATATTGTCAATCAAAAAGCCTTTGTCAAAAAGACAGGCGTCGCGAATGCGAAGCGTGGCGTTTTTATTTGTGATGTATGGAATTGTTTGAATCCAGTCACATAGAACAGCGAAAGTGATCCAATGCGTGACAGAACTATCGGACTGACGTCTCGCTTCGGTTCGGGATCGCCTCGGAAACGCTTCGCTTTCGCCAGTCTGTTTGACAAAGGCATTAAAGTATTTTCGACACTTCATTGATTTAGAACAAATGAGAAAGTGGGTTTCTTAGTTACTTTTTCACACCCAAACCGTTGAACAAAATATGGATTAATTGTAGAACAGAGAACAGACCCCGAGAACGGATATTCGACACGAAACTTGAATGGAGTGTAATAGGGGGCGAGTGAAGACGCAGGAGAAGCTAGTATTTGAATTATAAACTTTATAGACACTTTTGTTAAATGTCCCGGTACCGGCAGATCTATAGACAGAAGATGACATTATTATTGTTTTTTAATAGTCTAGTTTGTGTCCCACTCTTGGGAAAAGGCCTCCCCTTTTTCCTTCCAAACCACTCTATTTTGGGCAATTTCTGGCCATGTCTGCCCCGCGAACATAATCTGTTCGTCACACCACCTCCGCCGCGGTCGACCTCGACCGCGATGTCCTCCCTCAGGCGTCCAGTGAGTGACGATCTTTGACCACATCTAATCTATCCAGAATAGATTTATATTATCTATATTTATAATAAATCTGTAGAGAGGCCAATTCTTCCCGAAAACGGGAGAAGTTACTGCATTTTTTATGCTTCCGTCGCGTGTGCAGCCTTAATGGTTAAAGGTACATAGAAATCATGTATGACGGAAATGTTATCCTTTTAATATTATATAAATATTCCTTGACAACATATGTCTATATTTTATGGTTGACTCACAATAACACGTGAAACACCACGCGGTCGAAGACGCTGGCAAAAGCTAGTGCAATAATAATATATAAAAACTTAAGCTTGTTAGAAATAGGCCAAGAAAAGCTAAACAAGGAAGAATAGAAGACTCTATGAAGGAAGAATGTTCAGCAGAACAACAAAATAAATTGGTAAATAAAGCAAAGAATATTGTCTTTCTCCATGTTAATCGGTAAAATCGGTAAAAAAGACTTTCAACTATTCAAACAAAGTTAAACACTTCACAATAAAAAATGTAGCACAAATGACAGTAAGTGAAGCTTGTAGTGATAGCTAATAATAGACACAGCGGTGAAGCCTACTGCTGCTAGCCAGGGGAGGTGCGGGGCGGGGCGTCCGGCCTCTTCATCATTTATTACTAGCACTGATTGACGGAGACCGGACTTGACGATGCTTTAAAACTTAAAATCTAATCTAGTTGTTCCTCGTGGTCTCAGCCCAGCTGCTTGGCTTCTACTGGTCGTAATGTGATGTTATATAGCTTTAAGATTCCTTCGATAAATGGGCTATCCATAGCTAAAATAATTCTGAAATTTAAACCAACAGTTCCAAGGCAGTGCAGGAGGGACTGTCAGACTTGTACTGACTAAAATCCACGGTGTCCTTCAATAGCCCTTAACGTTCCGGGATCACGGTAGCTCGTTAGTCTCGCGACCCAGTAGTGGATATAGATGAAAAATGAAATTTTCTTTTCAGTTTCTGGTGTCTTCTACACTCTATCCCGGCCGCATGATCAACGTCACTCGCTATATCATGGCTTCTAAATAAAGCTTAGAAAATGAGTTGGACTTTGCGTTCCAGGGACGCGGTGTCTCTTTAAGATTTATCTATAATATGTATGTATTTAGAAATATATGAGTATGTTTATCAGTTGTCTAGTACCCATAACACAAGCTCTGCTAAGCTTGGGACTAGATGACGTTGTGTGATAGTTGTGGAATATTTATTTATTTATTTTATTTAAGATAGTCCGGAAACCTTGGCCATAATAAAAACTGTTTCAAAATAAACGTCTATAACAAATGATAACTACATTTTTTTTTGAAAAATACTGTTTAATGATTATTCGAGGAGCTCGTGGCTAAATGAATACAGCCGCACAGGCCGATCTTCCGGGTTAAGCCGTGCTTGCCAAGGTTGGTCTGTGGATGGGTGACCATCTGTCATAGCGAGTTTCCTCCGTGCCTCGGAAAGCACGTAAAGCCGTTGGTCCCGGCTGTCATTTGTAGATCTTTGACAGTCGTTACTGTTAGTCAAAAGCTCTAAAGTCTGACAACCAGTCTTACCATGGGGTATCGTATTACCTAGTTACTGGGTTGTGGAGGTCCGACAGGCAGTCGCTCCATGTAAAATACTGATATCCAGCTGCATCTGGTTTAACTGAAAGCCGACCCCAATATAGTTGGGAAAAGGCAGGCAGATGATGATGACTGTTTAACGATTATTCGTTACGCAAAAACATACTAAGCTATCCACACTACATAATAAATACCATGTATATTAGGTACCTTCTTATTACTATCAGTCCGTCCCTGTCCCCATAATTCTATGACAATAAGTGGGACTAACCGATGACCGCGGTGCTGGTGGGCGGCTCGGTAAACACCATGAATGAGTAACGTGGGAGGACGCAGGTGTGTCCGCGGCTGCGGGGAGAGGGGGCCTTTTTACTGGAATGTTATGGTACTAAGTAGAACGGGTTTTGTTGAATTTTGGTGACTGTTAGTCACCAAAATTCAGTTAAATTTAGTCTAGAAGATTTTAGAAGACCACTGCTCTCTAAACTTTTAAGGAAACCTGCATGTCTAACTGACGGACTAAATAGATTTTCAATTTATTTCCCACTGTTGGAGAAGTGGGAACACTATAGATTGATGATCGATACTAATTGAGTCGATTGATTTAAGGCCCCGTCGGTAATGGTTTCTTGATGTTCATTTATTTATTAAACTTTATGCACAACATTATACAACGGCGGACTTAATGCCATAGGCATTTTCTGCCAACCTACCTTGGGGTGACAATGTGTCAATTTATTTATGTTAATTTTATAATAAGCGCATAGATTCCAACTGCTGAGACCCTGGCCTCCTCTCTTTGCGATGGCGTAGGCTGCAATCCACCACAAAGGCCATATTTGAATTCACATACAACATAATATTCGTTCGTTTAGGTCCTAAAAGTAAAAAAAAAATTAAGTATTATGAATTCTTATAGGCCTACTTGGACCTGTGTGGTGGATCACGGCACACTCTATTTCAAAAGAGAGAGAGAGTGAGAAAGAAAATAATTATACTCACAGTATAAAACAAAGTCGCTTGAGTCTGTATGTACGCGCATAACTTCAGAACGACTACACCAAATTGGCTAATTCTACTCTAATTTGGTGCGTTCGTTATTGCTAAGTAAGTTTCGGAAAATCTATCGGGTAGGTTGAGAACCCGTCCAAAAACTAAATACAAAAAATCTCTAGTAAAGAATAAATGAGGGAGAGGACAGCGTCCTCCCTCCAGCCCAGCCGCAGTGGTAGACGCCCACGGCGCCGGACGTCGCGAGACGATCTCCGGCCACCGTAGGCGCGGGCATGCGGGCGGCGAGTAATGGGCGACTCGCTGTCCGACCATGGACCATGCCCGGGTCGACGGCGCGTTGTGTTCCACGCGCGCCTCAAAGAGTGTCAGCATAGTGACGGGGCCTGTAGAGGGCCAAAGCCTGCCGGGGTCGCGGGACCAAGGGATTACCGTGACCCCGGTACGTAAAGGGCTAGTGAAGGACACCGTGAATTTTAGTCAGTACAAGTCTGACAGTCCCTCCCGCCCTGCCCTGGGTGGGAGGACTCATTTGATGATTTTACCAAGATAAAAAAAAAAAAAGTAAAGAATAAATATAAAAAATATAATGACATTAAGTATCACAAAATGGGCTCCAAGAAAGTTGTGATACAGGACCTAATTTGCAAGAAATTGAACCCGAACAACATGGTTTCAGATGCGTCTCTTTTTTCTTTAAAAATTGATATTTTCCTGGTAAATTCAGCTAGCAAATATAGTATTAAGGCCTATTTAAACGATGCAAGGAATTGCGTGCAAGTTGCCATAATAATTCGCATTTTCTATTGCACATGCAAATTATTTATTGGTCACTGCAATTTTATTACAAGTAAAAATATTCTTCTGCACAAATCTTTCACATGCATTATGTCTGTACCTTATTTCTTAGAAAATTACCAAATACCTACTAAAAAGAAATGATTTTATAGAGCTCTTTAGTAGAAGGTTTTTAAAAACATAAACATCTTAGCAATGGTTGAGTGAAAAATACTTAGAAATAACGAGCGAGTGGTCGCGAATGTTCGAATTTAAACGTTCGCAAATACAATGCTATTACTCCAGTCGTTATTGACATCGAAGTAAAGCGGCTGGATGTGGCTTCAAAGACTTGCCACTTCAAATAATAGCTGCACTGATTTTTCAGTTCTGCTGACTGTTAAGTTACGCTTTTATAATAAGAATATAACTTTATTTCAGTCACAGAGATCCATATTTTTTACTTAAAGACAAAACAAAAAAATACACATAACAAAGACACTACACTTAAAGCCAGCCTTTCAAAAATCAAGTGGGTGGATACAAATATAGAATAAAAATTTCAATTTTACGAAGAATCAGCAATCTATCGAATCAACATATCAGACTAGTCACTCTTAAACCTTTTTTTTAAGCAGTCTCGTGCCGGCACGGTTCGCGGATGGCGAATAATGGGTGACTCGTCGTCCGATCATGGACCATGCCCGGGTCGACGGCACGTCGTGTTCCACGCGCGCCTCAGCGAAATGACAGGGGCTCCCTTAGAGGGCTAAAGCTTGCAGGGTTTAGGACTACCTATCTAATCAGATAACCGTGCCCCTGGAACGTAAAGGGCTATTGATGGATCACCGTTGATTTTAGTCAATACGAGTCTGACAGTCCCTCCCGCTCTGCCCTGAGTAGGAGGACTCATTTGATGATTTTACCACTGTCGTGTTTACGCGTGCGTTCTTTTTCATGTTAGCCAGTCACTGCACTATCTAGTTCTTCTACATCCGTGCATCCATCAGTGTATTCGGTTCGTGCCGCGAGCCTCCATCGCTAGATTATGATCATTGCGCAGGTGCCCGCTCTCCCACGGGCGGTGGTATGTACTACTCTCATTTGTAGCCTCACCCGCGCACCGTGATTTTACTTTTAAAATGTTAAAGGAACATGGGTAATGTTTGACACATTCAATTCGATTCGACAAGTGGTTCCATCTTTTAGGTTTCTACCCTCTTAGTATACGACATTATTGTAATATTTGACCTTTTTTAACAGTCCAACAGAAATTATACACTCGCGCTTTTAAGTGTTTTAGATTACGATCAGTAACAAATTGTACGCTCGTGCCGTAGACCCGCTAGTTACTACGCTCACCCCGTAGCCACAACTACGCTCATCCCTACCACTTCTAGCTCCTGTACATCATGGTACTCTGCGTGGTCCGTGCTCCGCGCCGCCGTCGCTAGATTATGATCGGGAGCAGTTGTTGGTTCCCACATCACGTGCTGATACAATAATGCGTTTTTGTTGTGGGTAATGTATAGGACCTAGTTATTGCTGTAGATGTGTTGTAAATGGGTTTTTAGTATTTATACAGTACTAGCTGTTCCCTGCCATGCTTCGCGGTCGCGGATATGTGACAGATGCAAAAAATAGATAAAAACAATCCTTGATGCGGATTATATATCATGCTAAAATTTCAGCTCAATCGGTGCAGAACTTTTTGAGTTTTTGAAGCGTACACAAACCAACATTATATTTTTATATATATAGATAGTTTGTATATGTGTTGTAGGATTTATATTATAATAGTAGTATTTCTGACTTTTATTTAAATAAATGTAGTAGATCAGAATAAGTTTGATTGTTTATCATATTTTGACGACACGGTTGATGTAATTGCGGAGGGATCGTCTTATGCGCTGTGTGTCGCGGGAGCAAATATTATGACCTACAAAAAGATGGCTGACAAATACCTTGATAGGGGGGCAATGTAAAAGGCGTAAAAACTTAACCAATCTATTTCTCCTTTAATGTTTTTCTTATGTGCACTTACTGGGCGCGGGACTCATGAATTACCGTGACCCGGGAACGTAAAGGGCTATTGCAGGACACCGTGGATTTTAGTCAGTACGAGTCTAACACTCCCTCTCGCTCTGCCCTGGGTGGGAGGACATTAATGGGATGATTTTACCGCGATTAAAAAAAATATGCATTACTAAGAAATAAAAAAAATCTACCTCAGTTATTAGCTATGGAGGTTGTTATAACTCCTGATTAATGTTATGGTGGTTACCCGGAAAACTGTCGGTGGTCAATTATCGTGTTGGCGCCCAACGTGGGTCTACTTAACGCCCACATAGCGTGGGCTTTACAACGATTAAATAGCTCTACAACAGTTTTTTTTTAAAACGTTGCCCCACACTAGGAATTTCTCCTGTGTCGTGGGTGCGTTTACAAACATAGAAACTCACATACACAAACACCCAGACCTGAAACAACTATTTGTAGGTCATACAAATATTTGTTCCGTGCGCGATTCGAACCCACTCTCGTGGGCGCAAGCGTGACTGCTGAGCTTGGGGTCCTAGGTTCGATTTCCGGGTCGGGCAAAAATTATTATTGGGTTTTTCTATAAGAATTTGTCAGTAACTAGCAGTCGGAGTTTGGAAATTGGCAGTATGATACCCCCGTGGCTCGGAAAGTACATTAAGCCATTAGTCCTGCGCCTGATCTCTCTTCAGTCGTGTCGGATTGCCGTCCCGTCGGACTATGAGAGCAAAGGAACAGAGGGGGCACCTGTGCCTGCGCACACACTTGTGCACTATATGTCCCGCGCAGATGGCTAATCTCCATTGACATTTAATAGGTCATGAGGACTATTACTATTATAACTCTAACAATATAATATATGTAAGTATGTATTATTCTTTATACATTTTTTTTTCCTATCTGTTTACATTTTTAAATATTTTTACAAAAAAGAAACTTAAAAAAAACATTTAAAAATATAAAAAAATAGTGGTCCACCAACATCGGGAACAGGGTCCAAGGTGCCGGTGGTTAGGGCTCTAGAGAGAGGAACCTCCTCACAATGCGCGCCGTGTCCAAAAGAACTGCTTTCTGCATCAAGCCCTTGAGCCAGCTGCACAATATATGTATGTATATATTTTATGATATATATAATAACAGGTATGAATATGTATAATTATTTATTAATAATTCTGTGTAAAATCTTGTCCCCGTGTATAAAATCAGTTTTACAGGTTAGCTGGAAGAGATCTCTTTAAAGATATAAGCTCACCTTTGTGAATGTAATTTTAAGTTTGGTTTTTATTGTAAATATTGCGCACAATAATATAATATTTTCCTATTTATTTTTAAAACTCTTTCACCTATAAGAAACTACTTTATCAGCGCATAGCACGCGTTTGCAAAGCACTTCACGAGTGAAACTGAGGTCGCGTGCTATTTAGTCATTATAACTGTCGACTTACATTTCCTCCTCTCTGTTGTGGTTGGCTGTGTGTAATCCTTATCAGGAACCTCCTCCTTCACTTTGGCTTCCATCTTTAACAAACAGAAACATCTTTTTAATTTCGACAAAGAGAAACTTAAAAATAATGATCTAATAATGTGTTGAAGAATCTATATTTTATACCTAGTTTCTAAGTATTCACCCTAGCTATAAATCTTCGCTAAATAGTATAAAACAAATTCGCTTCCCGCTGTCTGTCTGTCCTTATGTATGCTTACATCTTTAAAACTACGCAACGGATTTTGATGCGGTTTTTTTATAGATAGAGTGATTCAAGAGGGAGATTTATGTTATATAGTAGAGATTGTACCCGTGCGGAGCCGGGGCGGGTCGCTAGTTTTAGATAATGTGTAAAACCTAATGGTGATATGTTGCACACAAATTAGACGATTGAACGAAAGAACTTTGCCCCTAGCTATAAATCTTTTTTGATTCATTTTTTTATTATTGGTATAATCCCACCTCACTATTCCAAAGCCAACACAACTCCAAGCCTGGATCAACAGTGGCAACCACCGACCACCAGAAGAGTGACCTGGCAGTAATTGATTGTCTTACGTGAATCACAGATAATGTGATAAAGAAATGAAAAAAAAAATCAAATAATTGTAAAGTGAAAACATGCACCATATTCCGATAATTATATTTGCAAAATGAAAGCCGAAATATTCCACAACAGCACGGTAACTTCAAAATCTAGATCTTGCGCCAGACTTCCGAGCTCCTGTGCGTTATAATAGTTGGTTATTGTATGTCGCGCCTGGCTCGTGTCTCACTGACACAGCACAGCTGGATTCCAGAGATACACCTGCGCACTGTTCGTTAGGAAGAATGCAGACGTTCCGAGTTCTAGGTAACGACATTTACTAGTCAGGTCGAGGTCATACATATGAGTATTTGAACGTCTTCAAAAAGGAGGAATTCAATTTGGATGTTTTTAGTTTTTTTTTTATGTTTGTTTACGCATAACTCCGTCGTTTAACAACCGATTTCAAAAATTCTTTGTTTTGGAAAGGTTCACTTCCCAAATGGTCCCATGAAAATTTTATCGAAACCGGACAAGCGGTTTTTGAAAAATCAATATACACCGTTTACTCTGAGGTTTCTGCTCCGTTTTGTGTGATTCTTTTTTTGTGCGATGCAGTATGCGTACTCCATAGATAAACACACACACAAGTAGGTAAAGTTTGAAATAATATTTATTATATATTTTTTTAATGAAATATTTAAACTAAAATAAAATAAATCATCTCCTCCTCAACACTGTCAGCTGGTAATGTGCCCAAAGGACTGGCGGCGTTACCTTATTGGAATGCTTGGTCTCTGGCAAAGGTAAAAGCTAGTCTTTGGTTTGAATTTTCACAATTATAAAAACATAAATATTATTTCGCAAAAAGTGTTTGTGAAATGGGCGGTCTTATTGCTAAAAGCTAAATTTTTAAGTCAATCTTTAGATGGATTAGAGGTAGATGGAAATGTAGTAATTTCAAAGAATGTGGTGAAGAATACATAGAAAGACAAACTGCGTTTATGACGAAATGCGTTTATGACAAAATGTGTTTATGACGAATTGCGATTATGACAAACAGCGTTTGTGACGAATTGCTTTAGTGACATGCTGTGTCTATGACGACCAGCGTAAGTGACCAATCGCGTAGGTATAGACGAATGGCGTTTGTGACCAGCATTGTTTAAAAAACAGAGAATAATGCCAATCATCCTTGTTCTTAATTACGTTGCTTAGTAAAGCGTTGTCATTACAGTTACATATAGAAATAACTGTAATTGTTACTACCCGCCGTATTTATCATCGTCGAACAGTGTGCGCGCTCCTCTACCCAGCGTCTGTTGGTCTGCACAATGTTCCGCGTCATCCGTACTCACAACATCCGTCTGAAAAATTTAGTTTAGCACCATCTAGCGGCCTTACTGGACTTATATTGAAAAGGTGAGCTGCAGAAGGATCAGATCTAAAGCCTTATCACAAGATTTCTGTATTTTATTATAGCGCACTTGAAGTTTTTACTGTGTTTATTGCACATGAAATTTAAAAAGCGCCTCTAGTAAAACCAATTTAAATTCACACAAACGTCACAGTCACAAAAACGGGAAAGTCATGAATTCATGAGAGGGCCTCTGATCAAACAATTAGTCTAGAGCGAAGCAGATTAGTGAGAAATGTGGCCATGAATTTATAGTAGAACAAGTAAGATAGATCTTATGGCTAGAAGGATTATTCATTTAAGCCTTTCTCAAACAGACAGGCGTGGCGAATACGAAGCGAGGCGTTTTTATTTGTAATGTTTGGAATTCTTTGAAAACAGTCACATAGAAAAGCGAAAGCGATCCGATAGCGTAACCGAACCGATGCTAAGACGTAGCGCAGGCGTATTTGCTCTGTTTGCCGCCGTTCATAAAAAGCCAGCTAATACAACTGCCACGCTTCTGTTCGCTGCATCTAGTTTAACGTCTCGTATCGGTTCGTTATCACTTCGGATCTGGTTCGCTATTGCCTGTCCGTTTGACAAAGACTTTATTGTAAGTTATAATTTTCTGTTAGCGGTACACTTACTTTACTTTTGTTTGCTTAATTTCATTTTCTGTACTTACCCAAATACAATCACCATTTTGGCTTTTAACTCTGATGGATGACATTTTGACTGGACAATGTGGATAGAGAAATGTTTAGTAGTGGAGTTCAAGTCTGACTTTTGCGATGGTAGTCTTCTCTACCAGTTATTTCTCGTTGCTTGTACGGAGTGGACCTTCCTCATCTGTTCCTTTCTTTTCTAGCTAGAGCTGCTGACGACATTTCCGTGCGTCATTACTGCACATCTACAGCCAAACACACAATCATTGATATAAAGCGGCATTTCCCGTCTAATGTTTTGGTAAAAGATGTTTAGAATTCTTTTTTAATGAGTTTTATTTGAAAGTAGTCTGGTGGGAACCTGTGATCTATTAACTATTTGATCATCATCTGCCTAGCCTTTTCCCAACTATATTGGGGTCGGCTTCCAGTCAAACCAGATGCAGTATATCAGTGTTTTACATAGAGCGACTGCCTGTCGGACCTCTACAACCCAGTAAGTGTGTAATACGATACCCCATGGCAAGACTGGTTGTCAGACTTTAGAGCTTCTGACTAACAGTAACGACTGTCAAAGATCTACAAATGACAGCCGGGAGCCAACGGCTTTACGTGCGCGTGCTTTCCGAGGCACAGAGGAAACACGCTATGACAGATGGTCACCCATCCACAGATACCTGTGCGACCGTATTTATTTAGCCACGAGCTCCTCAACTATTTGGTAATCTTCATATATAAACTAAAGCCTAGCTATGAGGGATCGACGTCGCGCCGTGTTCCACGCGCGCCTCAAAGAGCTGTCAGAAAAATGACGCCCCCCCCCCCCCCCCCCCTCCTAAAGGTCCAATCCTGTTGGGGCCGCGGGACTAACGAGTAACCGTGGCGCCGGAACATAAAGGGTTAAGGTGGCGGTTCGCGCTGGATACCGCGACAGGAGACCGAGACAGGAGACCGCGGCAGGAGACCGCGACCGGAGATTGCTACCGTATCTATCTACTGTCTGTGTCTCGCTCGCGAACTGCCGCTCATACATTGCCTAATGTTAAGTAACAGTCGCGGTCTCTTGTCGCGGTCTCCGGTCGCGGTCTCCTGTCTCTGTCGCGGTGCGAACCGCCACCTTTATTAAAGAACAACGTGGATTTTAGTCAGTACAAATCTGACAGTCCCTCCTGTTCGGCCCTGGGTGGGAGGACCCATTCGATGATTTTACCACGTAAAAGAAAAAGCCTATTTGTGAGGGTATGTAGAATAAATTAAAACGACATCTGCTACAGTCCTAACATATTCCTACCGTCTTATCCAGACACGTATGAACGTGAACATTTTAAGTGCTATTCTCTATAAATACAGTCTCGTAACAGTGCGGCCGCAGCGCTGAAACTATAGTTTGATATTCACTAATCTACTGACAGCGAAACTAGCGCTTCACCGTTATGACGGCCGTGAATAAGAACTACAATAGCCTTTAACAGTTCTTTATAAATTTTGATATTACATAAAAAGAAACCTCCACCTCATCCAAATGAATCGTTCAATCGTCCATGAGCTAGTTGTAGAGCCCAGCGCTGCGATTGTCTTATATAGAATAACATAGCTGGACATGCAAGCACGCCGGTTACGATTGAGAAATTTCAGAAAGATCGGGTAGGTTTTTCTCAAAAACCTCATTAAGGTCAGTGTACGTTTTCCTCGGGCGTCCGCCTTATTGCATAAAACCTATAAATATTAAATAAAATTATTAAATAAAACCTTTGTCAAACAGACTGGCGTGGCGAATGCGAAGCGTGACGTTTTTATTTGTAATGTATGGAATTTTTTCAATCCAGTCACATAGAAAAGCGAAAGCGATCCGATAGCGTGACAGAACTATCGGACTGACGTGTCGCTTCGGTTCGGTATCGTTTCGGAAACGCTTCGCTTTCACCTGTCTGTTTGACAAAGGCATAAGTGTAGGCCTTCCTTCCTCAGATAAATCTAGGTCTTCCCAGGGCGTCCCCATACTGCGATAAGTGTTAGATTTCGAGACCCCTTTTATAGGTACTTCATATCGCCCCAAGGTATACATAGGTATACCACAGGCCATAAGCTGAAGTTCTTCAATAAAACAGTAGGTACAAGTGGTAGTATTCCAATTACGTGCGAAAGTAAAGATTGTATTGGATTTGGCGACACCTGCGCCGGGCGCACACCTGTGCAGGGAGGCAGGGACCCGTCACCCACTGTACCACCGGCCACCCCCCGGGTCTTACCACGAGTTTCAACAAAGAGTTATTGGAGTATACTTAATTGGTAGAAAAGAGTTTTGTTTGTAAAAGAGAGTTTCGAAGAATAGAGTTCTAAGAATCTATAATATGTATGTATTTAGAAATATATAAGTATGTTTATCAGTTGTCTAGTACTCATAACACGAGCTCTGCTTAGCTTGGGACTAGATGGCGTTGTGTGATAGTTGTGGAATATTTATTATTTATTTATTACAAGAAAGATGAACATCTGTTGAAAACTAGTCTAAGTTGTCTGTCAACGTATAAAAAAAAACGATATTTCACGTTGATAAAATTATAAGGGTCGTTTTGCAATTACACTTTTCTTAGACAAGCGCACAACAGCTTATCTTTTTGTGGTAAGGCGGTTAGTTTTTCACGGTGTTCCTTCGATATCCCTTTACGTTCCAGGGTCACGTTTGCCCGATAAGACAGTCCTGCTACAGAGTTACATACTTGTGTGATTTTTACGTTTGAATAATAATTATAGTCATGGTGGCACTGTTTTGAATTTTGCTACTGATGCTGTTTTCGAACATTGAAAAGACCTTAGTTACCTTTAAAGAAAGTCTGATTTTCTGTACTGTCCAGTGGCATAACGGCAACTAAAATAGAGAGAAATAAAAAGACGTATGAGCAATGACCATGCGTGTATGACCCGCCTTTTCTTTCATCGCATAAAATACTTTGAGTATGTCTTATCATTTCATTTAAGCCTTTGTCAAACAGACAGGCCTTGCGAATGCGAAGCGTGACGTTTTTATTTGTAATGTATGGAATTGTTTGAATCCAGTCACATAGAAAACCGTAAGCGATCCGATAGCGTGACAGAACTATCGAACTGACGTCTCGCTTCGATTCGGTATCGCTTTGGAAACGCTTCGCTTTCGCCTGTCTGCTTGACAAAGGCATTAATGATTTAAGGCGCCATATATTGTGGCTTTCTAATAGGAACATTATGGCTGATACGTTTATTTCCCTTCCCCGATCTGAAATTGAAACTCACTTTTTCTATCAAACAGAACAAAAAGTAGGGGCCGACACACAGGTGCGTTCGTTGAAAAATATCATATTCCAGTCCCCCCACAACTGTTGAGCGCACCAGTGGCAGCGGATTACAGCCGTGATTTACACAAGTACTTATTAAATTATTGATTGCCGACACTTTGCCAAATACAACCATATTTTTTATATCCCTCTGCCACATCTGGACAGGCTGGGGAATCAATTCCAGAATTTCAACGTAGTTTGGATATTGAATTTGGTTTGAAAGTTCAAACTAGTGTGATTGATTAGGTTTTTGAAGTCATGTAAGGATAGGTACTTTTGCGATTTGTTCACAGGTTTGCCGATTAAACTATATAATAGGAGTTTTCAGACACAAAAAGAGATGCTATAGGGAAAATAGATCAAAGGAATAATATGGAGAAATTGTCTTCATAATTAAAACATACGGTTCCAAGATTTGTTCGTGTTGCTGGGGCGGTCAACGATGATTGATATAAGCTTACGGAAAAGTTGTTTTCAAAGATATCGATTGGCGATAAGTCGGCTCTTCAGGTGACCAATGAATTAGCATTGCCCTGCAAAGTGGCAATGCGTCCAGCATTCTGGGCACTGTTCCCGTTGACAGCAATGTTTTCGATTATATTTAATTTCTTTTTTTTTAATAATTTATATATAATATTAGTATAGTTCAGTAGCTAACGAAAATCAGTCAATTCTGATGAAAGTAATAGTAAATTCTGTTGACCGTCATCACAAAGTCGTTGAAACATTCAGAAAGCAACTTGCTGTGTTCTCTGGTCCCGTTGATTAGGGCCAAGTTGGTCTGACTCGAAATCTCTCTCCACAGTCGATGGATTTTTCAGGGAAATTGAACGAAAAAAATAATTTTAATGACCCATAACTTTTTGTTGCTGGATCGATACCAAACCCAAATAAGTGATTAAATTTTTTTTTATCTGTCTGTCTGTCTGTCTGTCTTTCTGTATGTCTGTCTGTCTGTATGTGCCGGCATCACGTGAAAACTAACGGTTCGATTTCGATGAAACTTGGTATAATTATACCTTATTATCCTGGGCATAAAATAGGATAAGTACTTTTTATCCTGGAAAAATACGTAGAAAAAAAAATCTTATTTTTCAGTACAGAACGCGAGCTCAACAGCAGTAGCTCAATAGAGGGATCTCCTTAATTATGTGGCTTAGCCGTATTTGGGTCCAATAGATATTTATAAGATGTCATTGTCAGAGTTACTCAAAATGGAGAAATAAACCATCCACGCGAAGACCGACATCCGCGCGGACGGAGTCGCGGGCGGAAGCTAGTAATTAATATGTGTACTAATATTTATTTAGGTAAACGTTCATTTTCATCTCATATTATTTTCTTGTTCTCACACACTACTGTCTACATTTCTTTTTTCACTCTTCCTGTCGCAGGTCTGCTGGTAGAAATTTCTTACGAAATAAGCAGTGCCTTTGTACTTTTAAGTTTTGGTATGTCCTTTATTTTATATTGTGTGTGCATAAATGATTAAACAAGCCTGGCCTAAGTGACAGACTTTTTGACAAGGAGCCCGAACTACTAAGAATGAATGATATTACGATTTGACACATAGCTCCTTAGAGTCCGCACCACCCTTCATGACCTGCATGAATAACATAGACACTAGCGCCGCTTCAAATCGACTTCATTCCAGGCGGTTTTATCCGTCCACAATTCGATTTTGACGTTAATTATGTTCGTACATCTGTATTCGTTTCCGTTGTTTCGTTGACGGACTTAGAAAGTAAACAACCAGGTACGGAAGCCTATAAAAATCTAGACAAAACCCACACATGAGTCACTGATTGCAACTGTCTAGAAACTAGACAGACAGACCAAAAAATAAACCCTGAAATACAAAATACTAATATTTATACATTTTAAAATAAACTTGTACGTATGTGAGTTTATTGAATGTTTTGTAGAAACAGGTAAGAATGTAGACTGCAGTCATGGCTGGTCTATGGGCAGACGCATCTGTTCTGTGAGAAATATTAACTAGTTGAAAGGTTGGTTTGTATGTTTAATTTAATTTTCTAGTGAATGAAAGATGAAATCCTGATTTCAGATGTTCGGACGTCATCTTATAATAATTAAACAGCTTACAGAGCCAACGTAATAGGTGCGCTACTTCTCGACCACGACTCGCAAGTTTAAGCGAGGAACGTGTCGCTTCGACGGTTAGTAAAACTGTTTAGGGCATGCTCTAAGCTCCTGTTGAGTAAGTGTGAAGACGCGACAACTCATGGCAAGAAATGACACACCCGCGTGCAGTCCGAGGTCGTGGACTTACAAAAACAGTCACAAAGACATTACAAAACCGTCAACAAAACATTTTTATATCAAAAATCAAGGTTAGTAATTAAGTACTGCTGCGAAATGAGTATTTTGTTTTGAAGCATCATCGTTAAACGAAACCTAAAAGGTTCCTTAAGTGGGTATTTGAAGTAAAATCGTATTTAAATCCTTTCTTTTATTTTATTAAACCTGTAAAATTGTTTCAACTTTATATTGTCTATATTGCCTCCAACTTATTTGGGGTTTTCCGGGTGTAAAGGACTCGTATTATGAGTCCATTTTGCTCCACCAGGGTAGGAGGCTACCCTGGTGGAGCAAAATGGACCGTCAGACTATAACAGAAGAAAAACCACCCCGTTCTTTTACATGCCGTTTGCGTTCCACGGGCGATATCCTGCTTTTAACAGTCCTGCGACCAGAAACTTCCCCTAATACTATCCAGAACAAAGAATGGAAAGAAGAATGGCTATGAGGAGAGGAACACGTGCCTTCTCGGCTCCCATAAAGGTCATTTACATACACGGGCCACACACAACAATGTAGTACGAGATTAGATAAAGACTCTGGTCCCAGCCCACGGCACCTGCCAACAACTGTGTACTGTGGGCGTATGCCACTGTCACTTGTCTTGCAGAGACAGGGCCTTTAAAAGCCTTTATTTTTTTAAATCTATTCTTTATCGTGGTATAATCATCAAATGAGTCCTCCCAGGGCAGGGCGGGAGGGACTGTCAGACTTGACTGACTAAAATCCACGGTGTCCTTCAATAGCCCTTTACGTACCGGGGTTACGATAATTTGTGAGTCCCGCGACCCCGGCAGGCTTTGGCCCTCTACAGGCCCCGTCACTATGCTGACAATCCTTGAGGCCATGAGGTCCATGGTTGGACAGCGAGTCGCCCATTACTCGCCGCCCGCATGCCCGCGTCTACGGTGGCCGGAGATCGTCTTGCGACGTCCGTCGCCGTGGGCATCTACCTCTGTGGCTGGGGTGGAGGGAGAACGCTGTCTGCTCTCCCAAAAGCGCCACTATAGGAGAATTGTAATACGAAATGCGATAAAATTATTAGGCGGAATCAAGTTATGCAGTTCCATTACATACTCACCGAAATGTAACCGATAAAACACCGACAGGTTGGCAACTCGACGTCGATATTCAAAGGCTCTGGAGCTTAGAATCGACTAGAGCATAGGCTGATAAGCCTCTTGGTCCGTTTATCAATTGACTCAAGTGCATCTAGTTGGTATTTGTCGGACCATCCCAGAGGTGAGAGCAGAACTGGCGCTTTATACAAGTTAAGCAGCTGTTCAGGTGTGATGTACCTTTTTACCGTGGAGAGGATCCCCAAATTTTTAGAAGCCAACTGAGTCTTTGCTTCAATTAATGGATGTATACCTCGCACAGGAGTTTTATCTTAGGCAACTTGACGTTGTCCAAAAAACAACTTTATTCTAATGAAAACTAAGGTTATTCTGATATTGCCAGATTTGATCTCAAGGTATTCGCTTTCCATCAGATTGGAATCTGGTTGTTTACTAAACATAAAGCATACAAGAATCAAATCGAATCAACCACCAAATGCGAGAACTCAGAAGCACTATTAAGGCCACATAAAACTAGATTGATGGTAACACAAACTGTTATTACAGGCTGTCCGGTATAATGGCTGCATAACGCAGGCGGCGTCGCGGTGCGCAGCTAGTGCGGGAGTAGATAGAGAACAGAAACCAAGCTTAAAAAGAGTGCAAAAATTGGTACTTCCTTCACATTATTAGCGATTCTTTTGAAATCATTGTTGATTGATTATTTCTACCACACGATACATTTTTTTCTTAAATAATACATGTTTTTTTTAAACGCCGATTTCTATGATTTTAGCAACGCTGAGTTATGACTGTTTTTACGCCTATAGTAAGTAGAAAAGATATTTCTGCCCATCTTTTTGTTAATGACCTTTATTTTTAATCGACTTCAAAAAAAGGAAGAGGTTCTCAATTGGGATGTTATTATTTATTTTTTTGTTTTTTCGCATATAAACCCGTCGCTTGACAATCGAAATGAAAGATTATTTTTTTGTTGAAAAGGGTATACTTCCCATATGGTGAAATAGAAAATAAACCATTAGAAAAAAGTGTAAAATACCTTTTGGAAGTCGGTGGCAAAAATGAATTAAACATACATAGTTTTTTTTTTTGAAAAGCTATTTTATTTCTTTATAAGTATGACAAATCTTATTTAAAACAATTGTTTATGGCTTCAACTAGAATGAAACTCTTGAACTTGAGTTTCTGTACCGTTCATCAATTCATGTTCAGAAAATGCAGTGATAGTGCGCACACATGCCTCTGTTCCTCGTCAGGGCACGCCACGAGTTACCAGAGAGTTCAGTCTCTGTACCACACTACTCCGTGTCCACACAGCGCAAGAATAGAGCGCACGCCCGCGGAACATATGCGGGCCGCATTGCGCGCACGTGCCCGTGTTTACAGGAGCGCGTCACGACCATCTGGAAGTCACGAGCTAGGAGATATTTGAGGTGGCAGGTCGACTACTGAAACACAATCAGACGTCGTACACGAAGCAACAATTATTTGAATACCTGTTCTTATTTTTGCAAAGAGTTTAAAGCGTATTAAAATGAGCTTTTTGGTAGTTTATGGTGACAAAAAGGCCAAACATGCACTGCGAATTTCATTTTCTAGTTTTTTTTGTTTTGATTTTATTCCGCGTAATAGAACAATTTTAGCTCTTTTTTTTTCTCACTTGTGCGTGCACTTTCATATTTTCTTATATCACAAAATTAAAATATATAAATATAGGTATTATTAAATAATTGTTATCGTCATATCAGCCATAGAACATCCACTGCTGAACATAGGCCTCCCCCATAGATTTCCAATAGAATCAGTTGGAAGCGGCTTGCATCCAGCATGATCCTGTGATTTTCATCTGTATCATCGTCTGCCTAGCATTTTCCAACTATATTGGGGTCGGCTTCCAGTCCAACCAGATGCAGCTGAATACCAGTATTTTACATGGAGCTACTGCCTGTCTGACGTCCACAACCCAGTAACTGGGTAATAAGAAACCCCATGGTAAGACTGGTTGTCAGACTTTAGAGATTCTGACTAACAGTAACGACTGTTAAAGATCTACAAATGACAGCCAGGACCAACGGCTTTACGTGCTTTCCGAGGAACGAAGGAGACTCGCTATGACAGATGGTCACCTATCCACAGACCAACCTCGGCAAGCGCGGCTTTATCCGAAAGATCGGCCTGTATGGCTGTAATTATTTAGCCACGAGCTCCACTTTCATCATTACAATAATCAAATAATCATCTGAATAACATAATGTAATTCTTGCACTAGATGGTTTTCCGTGCAGGTAGGTGTACTAATGTTCGTGTGCAGCGCGATGGAACTGAACTCGTAATTGAGATACGAGTGAGATGGTTACGTCACGAACATCTGTGAACGACACAGAACTAGGAATCCTAAACATACGGTGCAAAATACAGAGTGCACGCAAAAGAATTTCACACGTGTACAGAATTGACATTTTACAGAATAAAACTTTTGACATAAAAGTTCTTTAGAATTTAGAAGTTCAACTGTTAAACATTCGCGGTCTAATTACAAAAAACTAAATAAACCTTGGTTTAAACCTGGACTATCAAGTCTAGGCTTATCTGCAGAACCATGGTTTAAACTCCGTATTATAAAACTTAGATAAAACGTAGACCTTTATACCGTCATTTGAATCACTTTCTTAAGTATTAAATCCACTAACAATGTACTAACGATTAAATCTACCATGTTGAAATCCATTTTAAGTGAAAATGACACAAAAACAGCAACATAATGAAAAAGTTGCTATGAGAAACTTTGACAGCTCTACCTACGATCATAGTTTGTCCTTATCGCAAAACCACGATATGTAGTAACGTTTGTGTAAACCGTAGTTTAACGAGATTTAAATCTGGGTTTTTAGTTAAACCCCATTTTATAATACGAGTAAGACAGTCGATGATTTATTTATTCGCAGTGGCACAGTATACCATTTTAAAACAAAGGCACTAGGACCCATAGAACAGATAAATTCTGTACGTACTAGAATCAAACGTAATGTGAACCCCGATCTTTTTTCGTGGTATAATCATCAAATGAGTCCTCCAACCCAGGGCGGGGCAGGAGGGACTGTCAGACTCGTACTAACTAAAATCCATGGTATTCTTCAATAGCCCTGTACATTCCAGGGTGACGCTGATAACACAGTTTCGCGACAAAACCTCGATCTAAACATTAAAAATACAACTATGTTTTGGTGTTTTTTCGTCCATAGATATAAATAAATTGAAATATACGAGAGAAAAGATTTTGTACTAAAATTTAAATTTTATTTGCCAGCACTTTGTCTTAAGTTGTTTCTAAAAAGCCAATCAATTGACATGACGTAAAACAATCTGATGTACAGGTATTCCAAACATTTTCTTGCTGCTTGAACTACTAAAAGTAGTGTGGTGTTTAATCCTAGCGGTGCTTGTCCGACCAGATGGCCGTGACGTAACTCGCAGCTGGACGGATGTGTGGTCGGCACGCGCCACTGTGTGCACGCGTGTGCCATGCTGGTGTGGCCCGCAGAGAAAGGTCACTGGCATTGGACTGATTAAAAGTGATGAGTGAGGAAAAATATTTGGTAAGTTATGGCGGAAATGGGAAGTAAAGATTTAGGTTTCGAATTACCTATAATATGGTGTTTGGGAATTAATGCGTATGTTGTGTGTAGTGCAGAGTGTTAAATGATTATTTATTTATTTATTTTAAAGAAAGCTTACAGACTTATAACAAATATAAATATCTTTTATAAATAAGGACAATTGCTAATGACAAGCTTCCACATATAAATGTTGAAGCATATATTATTAAACGATTGCTGTGAAATTCCGTGTGTCACTGCGGGGTGCCAACTAAAAACCAGCGCTAGATGTTTCACACAGCAAATGCTAAGTTGATAACCCTTCGGTGTAAATATGCTCGTGCTCACTGTTTTTTATTTGTTATTTTTATAATGTTCTGTTTTTATTACGTGTTTAATAACTGTAATTGTTATTGTCTGTTACCGAGTAAATGTTACGTTATTCTATTCTTACGAACAAACTATTATGTGTCTTTTGAGTGGCTTATAAGTTAAGACCCTAGCAATCCCTAAACCTCGGGTATACTATACAATTATACATATCATAGATAAAGTCAAGAATTTTCTTTCTATGCTACCAACGGTAATGGATATGGTATATAAGCCCATGGCAAGTTTCTATTTTAGGTTTTTTCCGGAAATAAACAAACGTACGACAGATGAAAAGAGACGAATTACATCAGAATGTAATCGTCCTTCGTTTATTAGATAAAGACGGATTCGTTCAAAAGGGATAATGTGATAACAGCGTAAATGACGCGATGTAACAAGGTAGACAGATCTTTCCTATTACTTAGCCTCTATCCTGTGACAAATAGAGCTTTGGAATAATTTCTTCTGACTTTGCAGCGCTGTCAAAATTACAATACCAACAAAGCATCTTCATTTTTGTTTTATTTTTTAAAAAACTTTGCCACTAGGATTTTTCCTTGTATCGTGGATGCGTTTACAATAATTTCGACTTAAATTGCTCAACCACATACTAGTTACATCGTCTCACACGATAACATTTTGTAACAATGTGTGTGTACTTTACTCATGTACTTTGTAATTTTGCAATGTAATTGTTATGCAGCATTCTCAAGGGAAGTACCTTTACAAACACACAACTTTTTATATCAAATACTAGCTGTACCCTGCCACGCTTGGCTGTGGCACAAAAAAAACTGTTCGCGGTCGCGGATATGTGACTGATGCAAAAAATAGATAAAAACAATCCTTGATGCGGATTATATATCATGTTAAAATTTCAGCTCAATCGGTGCAGAACTTTTTGAGTTTTTGAAGCGTACACAAACCTACATAACATTTTTATATATATAGATAGATAGATAGATTTGAAACGTACGGAAATCTAACACGCGCCATGCAGCACAACAGTCAAGTCGCTTAGCCACTGCACCTATCGTACCTTCAAGTTATGTCTTGGATTATAAACTCTGAGGAGTTCAATACTGCTACAATTATTATAATGCAGCCGTCATTAAATATAAATAAATAAAATATTCCACAACTATCACACAACGCCATCTAGTCCCAAGCTAAGCAGAGCTTGTGTTATGGGTACTAGACAACTGATAAACATACTTAGATATTTCTATATACATACATATTATAGATAAATTACACCCAGACGCAGAACAAATGATCGTGCTCATCACACAAACATTTGTCCTGGGTGGGAATCGAACCCACGACCTCCGGCATAGCAGTAAGGGGTTTTTATTTTACGTGGTAAAATCATCAAATGAGTATTCCCACCCATGGCAGAGCGGGAGGGACTGTCAGACTCGTAGTGACTACAATCCACGGTGTCCTTCACTAGCCCTTTACGTACCGGGGTCACGGTAATTCGTAAGTCCCGCGATCAGCCGTCATTGTTAAAGTAATAATTAAAGGTTAGCATTACCCCAGTCCTGTGTAGTGCACGAACACTGGTGCAATTTCCGCGATTCACAGATGCATCTGATGAATAATTTTAGTGCTGTACATTTTAAATGCTGTTTCTTTGAATAAGACAGACATATTACAAAGTGAAAGAACCTCGAAATTAACGATCTATAGAGATAACTGTAGGATAAGTGAGAAATATATTGGACTAACTAAATAAATAATAATAAATTTATTCAAAAAACATAAGGTATACGTTAAATACAATTTTTCTTAAATCTATGTCAAGTTCAGAAATAATCTATGCCTGAATTAGGAATTCCTGTGTTTCAGGCGAAGGACTGTTTTATGGTTGTCGATATTCATTGATAAATGAAACAAAAAATACCTGTCTATAATTTTTCAATACTCTAATTGACGGACTACACAGTTTTTCAATTGAATTATGCTAAAAACAACCCTATTGTTTGGAAGTGAAATTAAAAATTGAATTCATCGTGTTACGAGTAAAAACAACATAATATAGTCCCCTCAAAATCAGACATATATTTGTCCACTAACTTTACAATAATCGTCGGACACAATATGCTTGGCGAACAGATGTCGCCCACATTAATATAGAAAAGATTCAGCGCCGCCAGATGGCAGCACTGCTTTCAATTTGTACGGTAATCCGCCATGTTTGAAACCGGGGGTAGCAGTGTAATGTTTGATACCGGTTTCATAAATATGTCTCAGTTGTAAATGTTTATTTGTGGCTATTGGCCTAGATCTGTTCTGTCTGAAGCTTGTGGAGAGAAGTAGTAATCGTTTTATACGAAAACAATTCAAAAGTTTTATATTTTTATACGCAATAACGTTTGCGTCGCGTTTTCTTAGGGGAACAGTGTATAAGATGGGGACTCGAGGTATAATAATAATTATTATATTTCTTAAAAAAAAAAAAATAACGTTGCCCCGCACTAGGAATTGCTCCTGTGTCGTGGGTGCGTTTACAAACATATAAACTTACATACACAACCGCGCAGACCCGAAACAATTACTTGTAGAGCAGACAAATATTTGTTCCGTGCAGGAATCGAACCCGCGACACGCAGCGCAGCAGTCCAATAGCTCAGCCACTGCGGAAACCGTGCCGTCACTGTGAAAGTACCGTAGATCGAATCGCATGCTGCGATTCAATAGTCCCCACCACCACTTCGCACATAGCGTATTACGCAACTCTTTAACAGCCTCACAACATAGGATTGAAAAGTGCAAACATATAAATTGCGAGCACCATCTGCTTGGCTCGCTCGCCGCGCGTTGTCCAAACACACGGACAAACAAACATTTATATATGTATGTATGTGTCAGGATCATTTGGGGATTTTCACTGCAGCACCGTGTTTGTACGGATTTAGTTGATCTATGCTGAGTTTAGAGCTGGATTTTAGTTAGATAAAAGATTTAAATTAGACGGTTATGTGTTTGAGAAAGGGTTGGTTTTTCTGTGTAAAAACAATTAGGTACTTTTTTTTAAGTTGCCCTGCACTAGGATTTTCTCCTGTGTCGTGGGTGCGTTTACAAAAAACTCACTTTCACAAATACCCAGACCCGGAACAAATACATGCATATCAAACAAATATTTGTTCATTCGTTACAAACATACACATACACAAAAATATATTTTTTTCATCTTTGTAATATTAGTGTGAATAAGTTTTTTTTTCAGGTGATAAAATCATCAATCATCAAATTTAAAAATCAATGCAGTTGGAGGATAAAAACACAATTTTATAGACGGCTTTAGCAACTTCACGTCTCAAGAAAATATCTATTCTGGCAACTTGTTAATAATTTTAAAAGATTGTAAACAAAAAAAAACCTTTTCAAAAACAAACAACTAAAAATATATTTAAATATTAGCAAATAAAAATACTAATATCAAAAAGCTTCTGGCGTAGCCGTAGAGCTACGCGCGTAGAATGGCGTAGCCCGTAGCAAATTGCTACGCAATGTTGCAGGCCTCATTGCTACGGCGCTACGCATGTGCTACGAATGTCGTGACTTATAAAATATTGTTTTGTTTTTATAAGTTTTATTTATGACGACCAATTAGTGAGTATTATAAATGCTGTTTGTGAGCAAATCTGTTCGTGATAGAAATACTAAGTTATCACTCATTTTAGATGATAAATTACTGGTAGTAAATTTTTGATATTATTAGGAATTATTTTTACTTGTGGCGAATGGTCTAAAGAAGAGCCTTTTCTGTGTTGAGGAGAATTTTCCCACTTTATCGTGTTAGCAACTTTAGTTGTTGTTTTTTTACGAGTTTTTTTTTTTAATGGAGAAATTAGCGAAATTGAAGCACTACTAACATTCTAAATAAAACTCAATACTGATAAAAAAAAAAATTCTTTATTTTTTTTTTGCTGATCTTTTACCAACTGAGTCAGATCATTTAATTACAAACAATTTACATTATGTTCCAAATTACATTTACATTTCAATACATAAAAGAAGCTATGTAAGCAAAGAAAGAAAAAAAACCAAATCCGTTTACATTTTTGCAAGCTGACGTCACAATATGGCGTCAAGGCCGTCCAATTCTAAATTCAAACACATACTACATACCTTACAAACACTCTCAACGATTTAAAACATTAATATTCCTTCAGTTTATTTTTCTCAATCTACCCGCACATGTTGCTACACCCAAGGCCTTGTGATCGCTAATGTTGGGCCTCAACCCCAGCCCTAAGACAACAGCCCCCAGGCCACCACTTAGGGCCGACACATTAGCATGCCGCCTGGGAACCCACAGCTGGGTTACTGACAGACCCCTCTGTTATTGGAGATTGAATATATATGTACGGGTCCGAGAGTAACAAGAATGTAGTTGAGGAATCGATTGCAGATATTTTAAACTAGCGGCCCGTCCCGGTTTCGCACGGGTTGACTATGTTACCCAGGGTATTCACCCTAGCTAGTACTAGTCCCGGGTCGACGGCGCATTGTGTTCCACGCGCGCCTCAAGCAATGTCAGCATGACGGGACCGGGAATGGAACTCGCGACACGCAGTACGGAAAAACAACACACAAAGCTACAGTAATATGATAAAGAGACAAGATTAGAATTTGTGTGTTTGTGTGTGTATATTTGTAATGAAGTGAGTCCCGCAACCCCGGCACGCATTGGCCCTCTAAGGGGGCCCCGTCATATTGCTGATAGCTCTTTAAGGCGCGCGTGGAACACGACGTGCCGTCGACCCAGGCATGGTCCATGATCGGACAGCGAGTCGCCCATTAAGGTAGTGACCCCGGAACGTAAAGGGTTATTGAAAGAATTTTAGTCAATACCACTCTGACACCCCCTTCCACTCCAACCAGAGTGGGAGGACTGATTTTATAACATTAACGCGCAAAAAAAAAAAAATTTACATAGCCTGTACTGTCCCACTGCTGAGTAAAGGCCTCCCCCAATTCCTTCCAGGAACTCTATCATCATCATCATCAGCCTATGAATGTTCCCACTCCTGCCTGGGAGAGGAAGTGGGCCATAATCCACCACGCAGGCCCAGTGCGGGTTGGTAGATGTCACTTGTCTTCGAATTTTTGATGGTTCTAGGACATGCCGGTTTCCTCACGATGTTTTCCTTCACCGTTTGAGAGCAGTGGTGATGAAATAAATTACACAAAGTAATGCGCCTGACTGGGTTCGAACCTACACCTCGTAAGTCGGGGCCATTACCACTGGCCACCACTGCTCTTAAGGAACTTTTTAAAGCCATGAAAAACTGTCTACCACGAGATGATTGTTTCAACCTGTTGCAAGAACTACATTATCAATATCCTTAAATAAACCAAATGTAATGTATCACATCACCCGGTCAAGCTGTTCTAAAACATTGTGTTCCCATATTGATAAAGGGGGTGAACGCTAGGGATTCTGTGCAGGGGAGGTGGGGGTGAAAGGGGATGAAAAATACAGCTCAGCTGGTTCCGTCACACGCACGCATTGTGCTGGGAGCATGTTGTTTATAAATATAGCGAGTACATTATGTTGGTAGTATTACTTAAGCAGCATGCTTAGATAAGTACTAGTTAATTCCTGCGGCGTTGCCCATTTTGACTTTGGTAGTTATCCTACCGAAAAAGTTATAAATCCTGGTTATAAACTATCTGTATACCAAATGACAAACTTGTACTGATTAAAAACAACCCTGTTTGTTCAACAGTCCTATACGTTCCAGGGCTTCGGTAACCTTTTAAGACATTACCGTACCATTCATAACTTTATGTGGATTCCATTTTTTTTTTTGCGTGGTAATATCATCAAATGAGTCCTCGCACCCAGGGCAGGGCGGGAGGGACTGTCAGACTTGTACGGACTAAAATCCACGGTGTCCTTCAATAGCCCTTTACGTACTGGGGTCACGGTAATTCGTTATTCCCGCGACCCCGGCAAGCTTTGGCCCTCTACAGGCCCCGTCAATGTGGATTGCAGATATTACAATGGATTTTAGCTAGGTACAGACGCCAACACATCAACCTACCACATTCTGTGAAACTTATAGATTCGATTCTCATATTTATCACGAACAAAGAATGTTTAATGTTGGAATGAGAAAATTTGACAGATTGGGGTATGTTGGTGTGGTCGCGTCTGTACAATTACGGACCTTGTAGGACACATCAAAATGAGATAGCGATACTTTTATTTATAGGTTAAAACACACTGTTATACTTCCCACGCTCGCCTCAAGCTGAATTCTAACAGTGCAGTAATAGAACATCCTAGATTTGTACCTATGCAGCAGGAGTATCATGAAAAGTAAGTAAGTTATTTATTTGCATAAAATGTGGTATACAAATGGTGTTCTATAATATTTAAGTGCAGGACACATTCTGCCACAACAATAGCATGCAAAATTTAAACAATGAAGAGGAACTAAGCAGTTTAAAACGAATATTAATATGTAATAAACAAGCCAAAATTACAAAAAAAAGAAGAGTAAAATAAACTAAAAACACATAGAAACAAAGGCACATACATACTCGTACATCTAAACAGCGAATAAACAAAACAATGGTATGAAATGCATTCACACCATACAGACATCAAAACATTTAACGAAATAAAATAAAATAGTAAAACTATTATATAATAGAAACAATACATAACAAAGAAAGGTCGCGGAACTGTTTTATAAGGACAGTGCGGCCCAGGAACGCTAAGGGTAATTGTAGGAACAGAGTTGGCTTTTAGTCAGTCAAGTGTGTTCCCTTCGCTCCACCCAGAGTTCATTTGATTCAACTCTAGTTTCTTGGAAGCTCAATGGGAAACCGGTGTAAATTATTTACCTATGATAACATATACATTTTATTTTTTTGAACTAAGTAATTGGTGTCTATTTCAATTTAGTGAAAGTTCTCTGGCCGCGGGACTGTACGAATTACCGTGACCCCGGAACGTAAAGGGATATTGAAGGACACCGTGGATTTTAGTCAGTACGAGTCTGACAGTCCCTCCCGCTCTGCCATGGGTGGGAGGACTCATTTGATGATTTTACCACGCAAAAAAAAGTAAAAGATCTCTGTTTGCAAATATTGAATGGACAAATAAAACATTTCATTTAAATATTTATGCATTCAAGAATTGTGTTTGCAAACACACCCACAATCCATTAGTGATTCTAAGTGTGTTTTTGTTCTTTTACGCACAAAAAGCTCTTCTTAGTTTAAAGCTCAAAATAATTGCAAAGAACAAATTGTTGCTATATTTCATTTTTTTTTTAATGTTTAGTTAATGTCTTGACCACGACTCTTGCGTTCTAGTGATACAAATGTTGTGACTGCGAATGGGAATCGAAAAAAGTTGTTTACAGCATGCCACGAGTCTGACGCAATTTTCGAAGCAGTGAGGTAAGCTTACGTGAAGGAATCAAGTGAAGCTACCTGTCGGGGTCGCGGAACTATCTTAAGAGGTTTATACGGCCTTGGAACGCAAAGGACAACAGCTGAAGGAACAGATAAACAGAGAACGCTTCACCCAAGATCACTCATTTGATGATTTGCCACTTAAAAACGAAAGGTATACCTTTCAAGGTTTTTGTTCAACGTTTTGAGAGCAGTGGTAATGAAAAAAATTACGCTCGAGTCTCGCCAACTCGTATGTCGGGACAACCACTGATTTATCATCAAGACTGCATCAAAATTTTAATACGAGGTTACAAACTAACTTAGCATATTTAACAATATTAGGTAGGTATCTATCTATAGAGTGCTACGGAACCGCGTTCATTACGATGTGGTAATGTAACATCAACACGGGGAGTCAGCTGGTGTTTCCCGCGCTACTGAACCCTGACGAACCAGCCGTTCTAAGGAGTGGTTCTAAAATAGATAGCTTTCTCGGTACTAATATAAAGGAGTATTGTTTTTGTATTAATGTCTATTAGCTGTTGGCAGCTTCGTATAACTCGAAAATTATCCCACGGGAACGTAATAAATGGGATAAAAAATACCCAATATGTTAATCCAGGTTATGAACTAAGTGTATACCAAATTTCATACAAATCTGTGGGGTAGTTTTTGTGTAAAAGAGTAAGCAACATCCGTTCTCACAGAGTTTCGCATTTATAAGATAAATAGATGGATGATAGATTAATAACTTGTAAAGTAGGATACCGCGACCCTGGAAAGAAAAAGGAACAGGGTGGACTTCTAGTCAGTAACAGTCTGATAATGCCATCCTCTCCACCAAATGGGCGGGAGGACTCTAAGGGAAATTGCATGCAATTTTGTATACAAGTAACTTGTTTATTGGAAACAGGCCTTTATTTAATGATTCCTTTACTTGAGCATGTGCATGAAGGTAGACAAACTAAGTACCTATATTCACTTATTTTTAACTCTCCAAATAAATAACAAAAACCACCACTAATACTAATAACTAAAAAAGAAATCAACGGAAATATATAGAAAAATTCGCCTTCTCGCCACCAATATTTACGTTGCAAACTATTGCAGCACACACCATACATTGCGGGCTGGCACAGTGCGTCCGTTGGCTGGTGCTAGTAAAACCCGCGATGTATATGGTACAAGCTGTGCGCCACAGTGCGGGCCCCACGACGTCAGGTGCGTCGGACGGCGTCGCGGGTTTGGCAAATTTTAATGAATGTTGACGCTGAACTCGTGGGACTGGATGTGGCTTCTTTATTATTTTTTTTCTCCCCATAGTATGAACTTCTCTTACTCCTTTTTATTTGCTTTTGTTTCTCCTGTATTGTGGACGCGTTTACAAATATCGAAACTGACATACACAGACACCCAGATCCGGAATAACTATTTATGAGTTCGCGTGCGTTCGCGCGTCGGTGTCGATGCCGGTTTACGGCCGGTGTGTGGTATAGTACTGTTCGGACTTCAGCACGACGCCGTTGCCGGCGCAGGTAAGTGCAAAAGCGAGCCAAACATCTTCATACATTTTTGCTCCTCCGGCACCGGCACGGCATCGGCGTTGGTGCCGGTGCCGGGTCGGCTAATGGAAAAACGCCCGATCGCTCAGCGACAGCACCAACCGTGTCGTCTTCGTATTGATGTTGAAGATTAGTTTTTTGAGGAATCAGGGTATGATAACGCGTTATTGACAAGCAAGCTGTGCGTCCTCGGAAAGGTTCAATTAGGTTCGCTTGTGTGTGGTATGATAATTCGAAACAAAGATTTTGCAAATAAATATAAATTCCAGAATTTGTAAAGTTATTTAGACCGAGTCACAAACGGATAGGAACGCAACGGAGTATTTCAGTTATAATTTGGTGTCACAATACCTAAACCTAAAAATCGGTAACAAGAGTGACAGCTAAAACACAAGGTGATACATGTATTGAATTGACTTATAAAACCCTAGGCCCTAGCACGACTGTTCACGTTTCTGTAACCCAAAGCTCCTTGCTCTAAATAAGCTCCTTATTCGTAAACTAGAGGCGCTTTTTCATTTTCCATACAATTAGCTTTATAATACTTCAAGCACGCTGTACGGTAAAATACAGAAATCTTATGCTAAAGCCTCGAGTTGAAAGTCACATCGCTTTGACAGCAGTTGCTACTTGTAGTTCTTTTCATAGCTCAGTAGCTGCATTTCTAACCGCACCATTGACATCTACACTCATCTCACTATGCCCGTGCCGCATCCAGAGTCCTTCATACATCCGTGTAGGTCGCCATGTGCCTCCGAGAGGCGTGTTATACGGGATTTCATTTAGGAAAACGTATAACATCGTCAAGCTTAACGCTAATGCGAATTTTTATGCGCGACTTTAAAAATATGTCGCCGGCCAGTGCGACATGTTGCTCGCTTATTGAGAATTAGTTTCGAGAAGAAATGAGAGTTCTTAGCAGATGCGTAGCTAAGCCAAAACTGACCCCGTATCAAAACTTGTTTGGGGTCCTTCTAATGTAAGTGTACAGTTTTGCAGAATAAAGACAAGAGCATTCTGACTCGTTTAACTAATGCTATTATTGATGTCATTAAGAGAATTTTGAAGGGAGCTAGAAAATTTTAAATTGAGCTATTTTAGGAGTTCGATTTATTGTTGCTTTATGGCCGCGATAAATTTTCATTTAAGAGCAACATTTTATGTTTTTATCTTTTACTGCAGAAAGTTCTCAATTCGGATGTTTATATTTTATTTTTATTCCAATAATCGGGGGCCCTTGACATTTTGGGGCCCCGTATAACTGATTCGACTGATACGGCGGTAGATACGCCTCTGGTTCTTAGGGTGAACGGAGCTCAACGAAGTATTTGAATGAAAAGTGTGACCAACGATTAAACATAAGAAAATATTTGTTTCCGGCTTAATTTTTGAGTTTAAGCTAAATTATATTTTATAGATCTTCTACGGTAAAGAAGCGTTGAAAGTATATAATCATTCACAAGATGTAGAGCATATCCACACGGTCGCACCGATATAGTGAAATAATTTACTGGGACATAATAACTTTTGTTCGCGCACAGTACAGTACATTTGTGCTCGAACATTTTCACTCGAGTAGTGAACTCGAGTGAAAATGTTCCAACAATGAAAACTCAAGTAAAAAAATAAGTAGCAAAAGCATCCTGGATTCTCTAAATATAGTATACAAACACTTTACAAAATACTGAGCAAAAAATAAGTTACATAAATACATTAGTGAATTTCTATGTGTCAGTCTATTTGGACATGATGAACCATCCATTCCGGCACCATCTTTAAAAATCCCTCAATTACTTCGACCACCTCAACAGCATCCCGAATTCTACAATATTTTGGGCAGAACATACTCGTATCAACGAATCAATTTAGGGGTCTTCAAATAAATAAACGGTTTGGCCCCGCTGCGGTTGACAGCCGCCTGCGAGGGATGGCGGCGCAGATGTTACCACCCCCGTATCACCCCCATTTACCCCCACAACCCGCCCCGGGGGAAAGGATTACAATTATCGATGTTACGGAAAAAATGGGGGCGAATTTTTGATATTATTTTAATATCCTTTGTGTTTAGTTGATTAGATAAATGCGGGTTGTTAGTGATAACTGGGACGATGTGGGTTCAAGATACAGTGGGTACCTCGAGCATTATTATTTGGTGTTTTGACGTCGGTAAAACTTAATTTATTGTGTATTGAAAAAGGCCAAGCAAAAATAGAAACATAAAGACCACTATGTAAACTAGATTAAACCAGAGACTAAATTATTCCATAACTTAGCTAGATTAAATATTGTTTTTTTAGATATTTTTATCTATTTGTACTTTTTCTCGATGTTACCTCGCACAATTAGGTGAATAGAAAATGCTTTGTTATACAATTTCCCTTTTGGTAACTCTTTGTGAATTGGCAATTCTTTTCAAAAATATCATTCGATAAGTTACCAATAATTCACAAATCAAATAATGATTTATGTCGGAATGCAAACTAAGGGGGAGGTCGGCAGCTGGCTCAGTTATTAAAATAAAGTTTCAGCCGGTATACAGTTACTACAGGACTGTAATGGACTCAGCCGTGCGATTGACTTGCCATCGGAAATTCACAGCATAAAGAATTTTCTTTACGGAAATTTTTAATAACAAACAGTTTTTATAAAGCTTTGTGAAAGTGATTTTATTTTATTTTTATAACTACTTTTGTTACGTAAAAGGAATATGAGTACATTTTTTCAAGAAGGATTTTTTTTTAATTATTAATAAAACGTTGCCCCACACTAGGAATTTCTCCTGTGTCGTGGGTGCGTTTATCCAAACTAATATTATAAATGCGAAAGTAACTCTGTATGTCTGTCTGTCTTTTCTTCACGCGTAAACTACTGAACCGATTTGTGTGAAATTTGGTACAGACATAGTTTGGAACTTGACAAAGGACATAGGATAGTTTTCACTATTCCACGCGAACGAAGTCGCGGGCAAAAGCTAGTAAAAATATAAATTAACGTACACAAACGCCCAGACCCGAAACAATTACTTATAGATCATATAAGCTCCGTGCGGGAATCGAACCCGCCACACAGCGCAGCAGTCCAATCGCTCAGCCACTGCGCTAATCGTGCCGACAAAATTTAAGATTTATAGAATGCTAAAAGGTATGTGAAGGAAGAGTGCGGATTTTAGTCAGTAAGAGTCTGACAGTCCCTCCTTAGGGCAAAGAGGACTCATTTGATAATTTTTCTACACCATAAAAAAATATTACGGTTGATAAAGGAAAATTGAAGCAGAAACCGTGTTGTGTCGACGCCAAGTAATGTTTCTGATAAGGACAGGAAGATGATGGTGAAGCGCAATTCTCTTCATTAAAAAGTCTGGTCAAAAAAAGGTCATCAGTATTTTCCATTTTTTTAACGTGGTATAATCATCAAATGAGTCCTCCTACCCAGGGCAAAGCAGAAGGGACTGTCAGACTCGTACTGACTAAAATCCACGGTGAACTTCAATAACCCTTTACGTTTTGGGGTCACGGTAATTTGTGAGTACCGCGACCATCAGTTTTTCTATAGACTGTTTTTTTCGTGTTACATGCCGTTTCTGGTCACAGAGGTAATTAAGTCGCCTCTGGGACCCCACAGGTTTCTGAAATGGCTTAACAATTATACGAAGTCCAGGTTTCCCCACAATGTTTGTCAATGATGTCCAATTTAAATTAAGAATAAATTAAATTGGGGTTGAAACTATAGGCCCATGGGGTCCGAGTGCTCACAGCCTCTACAAAGAAATTTCTAAAAGAATTGTTGCCGCTTCCCGTGACCCAAGAGCTGGCTTTTACCTTGGCCAGAGGCTAAGTATTGCCATATAGAGAGGCAACGCCGCCAGTCTCTTGGACACATTACCAGCTGACAGCGTTGAGGATGAATTTTTCGATGCTCTATAATAGTTTAGTTTAGTTTTATTTTAATTTTGTATTTTTATATTTATGTAATTTTAAAAACTAAACTTATCCTAATTTCTGTCGCCAAATGGTATTCTAGGAATTAAGAAAGTATATTTGCATTGAAAAAGATACATTGGTACTTGCCGATATTTGAACTCAAAACCTTGTGCATGAGAGGTCAGGTGTTCACCTCTACGCCATCGAGACTCCATAGAGTGACCTGCTTATATTCAAATTCAAAAGTTTTATAAATTGAAGACCAATGGATCTAGTTTTAGTATGAACTTAGCTTATTATGACCCCATAACCTGATTACTGATTACTAGCTGCTATCCTTGGTTTCACCCGCGCTGCTCGGCTCCTATTGCTTTTAACGCGATTTTTTATAGCCTATAGCCTTCCTAGATAAATGGACTATTCAACACAGAAAGATTTTTTCAATTCGTACTAGTGGTTCTTGAGATTAGCGCGTCCAATCAAAAAAACTCTTCAGCTTTATAATACTACTGTATTAGGAATTTCTTTGACTCCAAACAATAACGCCGTTTTTCAATTTTTGGCAGCATACTCACCAATTTCTTCAACATCATTGAATCTCCCAAGATATGAAGCGAAGCATCGGGTGTATGTAAAAGTTTAAGAGTGCGGTGCCGGCTGGCTCTGACGGCGACAGCTGACGGCTCACCCCCTTTCACCCCCAAAGTCCCGCCTAATTTGCGCCCCCTACAACACGTTTGATTAACTACAGTCGAAGATTCAGGTGTCGCCATTGTTTTTGATGGGTGGAATTGCAAATGACTTGGGATCTTGGCAGTTTTCACAGTTCTAAAAGATGCCACGAGTATGTTGAATGCATGTTGACGTATTCATTCTGAACCGAATTTGACGAAATCTATTCCAGTAAGAATTCTTCTGGGTGTTTTCTTTATTTAAACTAATTTTTTACAGTGCAATGCCAAAAACTATTTTTTTCAAAAAATGGACTTAAAGGATTTTTGTTTGATTATTGTATGCAGGTAGCTTATTTTAGCTGCATCTGGTTCGACTGGAAGCCGACCCGAATATAGTTGGGAAAAGGGAAGGAAGATGATGACATTGTCTGGAACTAACTTATTTTGTATCAGTCGATGTAGGCCCATACTTTATTGGCATGAGATACTTTAAAAAAAATAGCTTTGCTTTTATGACTACTAAACTCGCCGCTAGAGGCGCTAGTGTAGCGTAAGGTCTTCGAAATGTAAAATATTTTCCTAATTAGTGGGTACTGAAATATTCAAAACATTTGAGTAAGTAATTAAAAAATTAATTAATTACGTACCTAAATGTTGTGAATATTTTGCAATGTACATGATTATGGCAAATATGAGATATGAGTTTATGAATGGGACAGTTTTATCATTTGATTTCATGAAAAATATTTATGTTTCTCCGGAACGAACAACGGAAAAATTAGCAAATCGGGTTGGCGCAACACTTTTTTTTTATCGTGGTAAAATCATCAAATGACTCCTCCCACCAAAGGCAGGGCGGGAAGGACTGTCAGACTTGTACTAACTAAAATCCACGGTGTCCTTCAATAGCCCTTTACCGGTACGTAAAGGGCTATTGAAGGACACCGTGGGTAACGGTAATTCGTTAGTCGCGACCCCGGCAGGCTTTGGCCCTCTACAGGCCCCGTCAATTAGCTGACACTCTTTGAGGCGCGCGTGGAACACAACGCGCCGTCGACCCGGGCATGGTCCATGGTCGGACAGCAAGTCGCCCATTACTCGCTGCCCGCATGCCCGCGCCTACGGTGGCCGGAGATCGTCCTGTGACGTCCGACGCCGTGGGCGTCTACCACTGCGGCTGGGATGGAGGGAGGACGCTGTCCTCTCCCTCAGGCGGCCCGCCTCCTCCTTCACGAGCATGACTGCTTCGCAGAAGGAGGCGACCGCTTCCCACTCCGTCTCGCCCCGCAGCATGGCCTCGACCAATGACGGGCGCGAGAGGTCTCCGCCTATCGCCGTGGTGAGGACACGGCGGTGCTCTGCCTAAGCGGGGCAGTCCTGCACCGTATGCTCCAACGTGTTCTCCAAACGATCCTTGCAGTGGTGACACCCATGGCGCAACACTAAGGTAAATCTCAATATTTCTACAATATGGTAATGATGTATTAATTATAATTAAAATGCAAAATTGTTTTCACAGTAGCAACAACTTTTATAGCTATACTTCAGGACCTTACTCAGTGGCGCCGCCTGGTGAGCAATAAAATAGAAGCCCTCACTTACAGGTTGTATATTTTATCATCCTAGTTGCTAATTTTTTTTTATATAATACGTTCCCTTCACTAGGAATTTCTCCTGTATCGCGGGTACGTTTACAAATATAGAAACTCACATACACGAACACCCAGACCCGGAACAACTACTTTTTTTTTTTTTTTTTGCGTGGTAAAATCATCAAATGAGTCCTCCCACCCAGGGCAGGGCGGGAGGGACTGTCAGACTTGTACTGACTAAAATCCACGGTGTCCTTCACGAGCCCTTTACGTACCGGGGTTACGGTGATGGGTAAGACCCGCGACCCCGGCAGGCTCTGGCCCTCTACAGGCCCCGTCAGTTTGCTGACACTCCTTGAGGCGCGCGTGGAACACAACGCGCCGTCGACCCGGGCATGGTCCATGGTCGGGCAGCGAGTCGCCCATTACTCGCTGCCCGCATGCCCGCGCCTACGGTGGCCGGAGATCGTCTGGCGACGTCCGTCGCCGTGGGCGTCTACCACTGCGGGTGGGTCGGAGGGAGGACACTGTTCTCTCCCTCACGCGGCACGCCTCCTCCTTCGCGAGCATGACTGCTTCGCAGAAGGAGGCGACCGCTTCCCACTCCGTCTCGCCCCGCAGCATGGCCTCGACCAATGCCGGGCGCGAGAGGTCTCCGCCTATCGCCGTCGTGAGGACACGGCGGTGCTCTGCCCAAGCGGGGCAGTCCTGCACCGTATGCTCCACCGTGTCCTCAGGACGGTCCTCGCAGTGGTGACACCCAGGCGTTTCCTCCCTCCTTATCAGACACAGGAACCTCCCGAAACTTCCGTGTCCGGTGAGGACCTGCGTCATGCGGAAGGTAAGGACGCCGTGACGCCTATCCAGCCACTCCTCAAAGAGGGGTCTTACCGCCGCGATTGCGGCGTGCCCGCGGAACAACTACTTGCAGATCATATAAAAAAAAAAACCGTGCAGGAATCGAACCCGCGATACATAGCGCAGGTGTCCAATTTCTCAGCCACTGCGCCAAAAGTGCCGTCAATTAATTATGAAAGTGCGATAATTATTTGTAGGTTTTAAAATGATGGTCGCTCAATTCATATAGTTATTTATTCGCCACAAATAATACCCGTGGGAAATTTTGCAAAAGTCTTAAAATAAAGATGATTAGTTTACCAGATGCTAACGAAATGTTTCAAATAATTTTGTTATACAAAATGAAGAACACATTTTAAATTAAGTTATGCCTAGAAGGTTGAAGAATCAATTCTTTTCTGTTTACCAAACACAAAAACTCAATAAACCAATCTATCACTTTTACCTATTATCCCAAAATACCCTTCACTGCCCAGTGTGACCTATTCCACCCCATATTTTAGTTTTTTTTCAACCCAAAACACAGAATGCAAACATTCAGCCTGAAGTTGCGGAGTGGTGCGGTTGCGGGGCGGCGGGGTGACGGTGCGGGGTGAGGGAGGACGGGGGGGGCGTAATCGAGCTGTCACTGGCAGACCATCGGCTCAACACTTGGAGCGGCCTAAGCAAGGATTATAGCTTATACATCGTACCTGTTTCGTACTTGTTAAAAGTGGGCCTGGCTGTATGAAAGGTTGTCTGTGCCATAGATGTTTTTGTTGTAAAGTGTGGTTTTGTCTTTGGGCGTTTGTTTTTTCTCTAGTTATAGAACTCAAGCAGTTAAGCTTCATTTAATGTCATTGCCTTTTTTTAAATATACTCCTGTTCGAAAGGGCAAAGGGTATATATAGTTCGAGTTATCTTCTGGGAGAAAATAGTTTTAGAGATCATCAAATTCAAACCCCTTAGAAACAAAATGTAGGTAAATAGCTAAAAAAAGTTTGAATTTATTTATGAAGACAAAAAACTAGATCATCACAAAAAGTAGATACTAACTCAAACAATACCGAACTGTTTGTTACCATGGCAACGCCTCCGAAGCGCGGGAATTTCGCCAACTGTCTGTTATTCTTCCATTTTCAAATCAACATCCACAGATATGTTATGATAATTAACTTGCCAGAATAAAAATGATAATTTTGTTTTGAAAATGTCTTACTTCTACGTTCCTATTTTAATGCGAGAGACTGTTACAACATCAGTAATTATTGAGAATTAAGGAGATAACATGATTTATTTGTTGTTAAGTGGTATTTGATAGCGGCCTCGCAGATATACACACAATACTATATTAGGGATATTTTACTTCCATGCATGCAAAATAAAAAGTTTACCCCTTTCTTTTGCATGTGTCCATACTCACTCAAATGTCTCGCTGATGGTGGCGCGTGTGTCGAGTCATTTAATTCCCTTTAAAAGTAGATTATGCGCGCTGTTGGAATGTGCGCGCAGTGTCACGTCTCGCTGTGAACTAAACCATAGTTGTCAAACGCGAGCCTATCCAAAAAAAAAACTCATTTGAGATCAAGAAAGGTGCATTCATCATTACGTAATAACAGATAAATATGGTGTCAAAGGTTGCTAGTTACTTTCAAGTACAGTAATAGTACCGCCCCTCCTTGCTTCGGAAAACGCTTTGCCTTCGACAATTATTTGAATATCAAAGTGAAGTAACACAAAGAAGACTGTAAACGTCTTGGAAACTTGTAAGTGCTTGCTTGTTGTATCACTTCCAGAATATTATGTAGATGTCACAGTTTCAAGTGATTTGATTGGCTATCCAATTTTTGTATAGGTACCTACCTACTTAGTCAGTTCTCATATCGATATGATTGTTTGTTCAATTATGAACGTGAATAAGATGAAAGAAGAATTTAGAGATCGAAACAGGCGTTCTGTTTTTATGTGTATTGTCTAATTGAAGCAGCAACATTAGATTATACTAAGTTTAAACGCTGTCTTTGCCTAATACCCGTAAATCTCCTGAACCATTTGTGATAAATAATCATAACACATAAAAATCAGAGAACAAAGACTAGTCATAGAGCTATAAAAACATAATTAAAAAATAAACTAGGCAACAAAGCCCAAAAATAAAACAGAAGACGCTACATTTAAAAGCCAAAATAATAAAAAAAAACAACAAACCACAGAGAACAAAGAAAGCATGCAAGTGACACGAGCGACACAGTTTTTGCTCATAATCGAGTATGTTTAAGCGCAATCCCGTTTGGCGCCATAATCGAGCTGTCACCGGCAGCGGTTCCCGCGCAAAAGTTTGATTAAAACCGAACCAATCAGCTAAGCGGAGGCCAGATAACAAAGTCAGGTGTTCTGATTTTCAAATTGAGAATTGGTTTGTCGGTTTCTAGTGTTTTGGACGTGTTTTGTTTTTCGTTTACTTGATATGATATTTGTAACTGGCAATACAATGGAGATGGGGTATGAAGGCTGGGATGTTTTTTGTAATTGGCATTTCCCCTCGGTTTCCAAACCAGAGTACAAAACAAGGCAAACGATAAACAAAAACGCCAAGTGGAAACGTATTTTCGTACTGCTCCTCTATTCTTTTCTAATTGATTTCATTGCAGGATCTAAATTCATTCTCCGGGACACGTCGAGCTTCATTGTCTCGGCGCTTTTCTGGTGGTTGCCACTGTTGATTCTGGCTTTCAGGGTTTGTCCCAATAAACAAAAACGCTGGTCTTAGATTTCCAATTTATAGAGACAAATTTGTTGGTAGCAGAACTGTCTACCAGACCTGGAACGTAAAGGGCAATAGAATAAGCACGGTGGATTTTGGTCAGTACGACTCTGAGAGCCCCTTCCGCTCCATCTAGCAGAGGACTCATTTGATGACTGATTTAATTTCTGTTTTGTGTTGCACAATGATTGTCTCTAACCCCATTTATCAAAAGAAAGTTGCTCTGCAAAAAACACACCATCTTCACTACAATTTAATAACAACCTTATCACAACTGCTGTTCTTCTCACTCACGCGGAGACAACCGTTCGTCAGGTGCGCCACATGATTAATGCGTGCCAGCGATTAATTGTACCCCCTCCCCTACCCTCCCATGCATACCGCGCGCCGCTCAACGCGTTCATCTACCCTCAATATTGACAAGCATGTTTATATTCGTGGTTAGGTGTTGCTAAATGTTCATTTGGAAAAAAATCAAAATCAAAGGTTATCCGGGCAGCAATTTAAAAAACTTATCAAAGAAAATCTGCAGTTTTTAAACGATTAGGGGCCGCAAGGAGGAACCTTGGCGTCTTTTGGCCATATAGCCTATTTTAGTATGTTCTCTTGATTAGCGGGCATGCGGGCGGCGAGTAATGGGCGACTCGCTGTCCGACCATGGCCCATGTCCGGGTCGACGGCGCGTTGTGTTCCACGCGCGCCTCTAGGAGTGTCAGCATAATGACGGGGCCCCCTGTAGAGGGCCAAAGCCAGCCGGGGTCGCGGGACTCACGAATTACCGTAACCCCGGAACGTAAAGGGCTATTGAAGGGCACCGTGGAATTTAGTCAGTACGAGTCTGACAGTCCCTCTCGCTCTGCCCCGGCTGCGAGGACTCATGTGATGATTTTACCACGTAAAAAAAAAACTACCTCATGCCAAAAAAGTATGGCCCTACATCTACTGATACAAAATAAGTTAGGTCCATACAATGTCATCATCTGCCCACCCTTTTCCCAACTATATTCGAGTCGGCTTCCAGTCAAGCCAGAAGTATCGAGTCTGCCAGTCCTTCCCGCTCTGCCCAGGGTGGGAAGACTCAGTCGATGGTTTTAACTCGCTTTTTTTTATCGCTGAAAAATAATCTTCTCTTCATTTCTTAAATTCAAATATTAGACAAGTGTATCCGGAAACACCTGTCTTCTAGTATTTTTTTTTACGTAGTAAAATCATCAAATGAGTCCTCCGACCCAGAGCAGAGCAGGAGGGACTGCCAGACTCGTACTGACTAAAATCCACGGTGTCCTTCAGTAGCCCTTTACGTACCGGGGTCGCAGTAATTCGTGAGTCCCGCGACTGGTCTTCTAGTAATCGCATAAACTTAAAAAATATTATCTTAATATTAGCAGATTTAACATCTCTTTGTATTCCACTCATCACCTAAAACAAGGTTAAACAGTTAACAATATAAAACCGCACAGGGGCACAGCGCCCTCATAGCCCTCGCTACAAGTTTATCTGTAACTCTGCAATGGCGCGCGGCAAGATGCGGGTCCCGTATGTACGCGCTAATTCAATACTGATACACCTGAGGCTGCCAATGTTTTTGTTCAATGTGTGAACGGGAGATGAAAGTGGGTTTTTTTCTTCTCAAGCAACAGAGGTGATAGGATATGGTAGCGGCATAGTATTATGTGGTAATTTAATGGTAAAAAAAGCGTTGATGATGATCAATTTTTTTTTTCTAAACGTTGTCCCACACTAGGAATTTATCCTGTGTCGTGGGTGCGTTTACAAACATATAAACACACATACACAAACGCCTAGACCCGGAACAACTACTTGTAGATCAAAAGAATATTTGCTCCGTCCGGGAACCGAACCCGCGACACGCAGCGCAGCAGTCCAATCGCTCAGCCACTGTGCCAACCGTGCCGTCAAATTATATGAGATTTGTGTTATGATTGTCTATAGCCTGTTTTTTTTGTTGGGAATGGAAGTCATCCACAGTAGTGAACAAAAAGAGTGTTATGAGTATTCTTTCTCTCAACCACTGTACCAGCCTGCCAGGGTCGCGGGACTGTCCATCGGGTAACCGTGACCCTGGAACGTAAAGGTCTATTAAAGGATCACCGTGGATTTTAGTCAGTACAAGTCTGGCAGTACCCCGCCCTGGGAGGGAGGAGTGAGAGGAGTCATTTGATGATATTATCATGAAAAAAAAAACGGTCACTGTTACCACCTATAGTCACATTTCTAAAATCGCTATGATTGATATGAGTCGAAGCAAAAGAATTGGTGTAGTCTCGGGCATGGTTATAATATTATTACCGTGTCTCGGGGGAGCACTGTTTATAAAAAAACAATAAAAAAAAAACAATGTAATTTATTTATTCTCAATTTTAACAAATTGTAGCAAAATTTTTTAAATTAATTATCTTACAGATCACTTAATTAAGTTTGTCACATTTTAAAGTAGGCATTATGCTCTTTCTTCATTTCGCCTTCTACTTTCTTTGTATATCTGAAGCTATCTCTTGGACAATATACTTCAATTCCGTAAGTACTTGCGTTTTATTACCACACCATCGCTTCAAATCGTATCACAAATGTCAAAGTCTTAAGACGCTAGTTCGAGAGCATGACGAAAACGTAACAGAATTACTTTGAGACATTAAAATTGAAAATACTCGTTTCCCAGTTATCATTTTTACTCAATGTAATGGGATTTATTTACATCTATAAGAAATACGGATTGTGCTTTTCACCAAAAACTAGACTTAAACGCTAAAGGATTACTACGACATAAAATTACAGTAGGTACCTATTTAGTTGCACATCAACCTACAATTTTGGACCAACATTTGAACATGAATCTTCTTTTTTTATGCTAAAATTGATTATATATTGGAATAACTTGACAGATTATATAGGGTGCTGTGCTTGGGTCTGTACGTCATGCTCGTAAGATTTTCTAGCGCCTCGGTTCCTTCTTTAAAGATGATCTTCTTCTATTTTGACATTAAACTCTGCAAAGTCCTGCTCCATATCTTCTACATTAACTATTGTATCTTCTAAAGGATCCTCTTCCATCTTAGAAGTAGAGGGACCATCTCTTACTTTACTCTTTCCTCGTCTCTTCTGCTTTAAAATCTTTAATTGGACATCAGCCAGAGTTTTTTGTAGTTCCATTCTTGCTATTATTGACATTTCACAGGGCATAGATCGTAGACTTATCGCTATGTATTTACCGTAAATGTCAAATTCATCATCTTCGTTCTTTATAGTCTGTGCTTCATTTGTAGTCTGTGGTTCACTCTGGGTTGGTATTGACTTTGTGGCTATTTTATCTAAAGTTGCGATTAGTTTTTGTGTATCGCCTTTTTTTTGTTTCTTTGCAATTGGTTCTGGTATTGGTACTGATTCTTTTTGTGTGTCATCTTTTTGTGTTTCAGATACAGTCGGTTCTATTTCTGGTTCCTAAAATCGAAAATAAATGTTTAATATAATATTACGTCGCAATAATTCTCATACGGGAATCGAACCCGCAACCCACAGTGCAGAGAGCGGAACGTAAACGGCAACATGGTTGTGCATAATGAATGTCGCAACGGGCCGCAACGCATTTTACAACAAAGAGCTCTGCACTATGAGTTACATAAAAAAAATGTAGAATGTGTTTTTCAATGCGCTATAATGTCACTTTGACATTAACAGTTTGACAGCTTTCTGTCATGCATTCTTCACAGTAAATAAAATACTTTCAATTTTAGATAGTAATTTGTCATAATCAAAAGTAAAGCACAACAAAAAAATGACTAATACGAAATCGAATAATTCTACTCACAGTGTCAGCATTTGGGTTCCACAACAGTTGGCTCGACGAGACATTCCTCAAAATTTCATCAGCTATCGAGAACCAAGCTACTTTAGGCTTATACAATTTCCCGCCAGTTTTTATACTATATTCGATCTTTTTCAACTCCGTATAGTATGATGTCCTTAAATTCTTTATTTTCTGTGGAATATCTGTTACTTTTAACTTTGGAATGTTCAGTTTCTCTAACATTTCTTTGTAAGCGTTGTCTCTGACTTGTCTATTCTTATAATTCTCGTTGGTAACATCCCATAGACACTCATATTCCTTGTATATTTTAACTAATTCAAACACTTGTGATTCTGAGAGTCGTTCTGTCTTCATGGCGCGTGTGTTGCGTGCGGGCTGTGCGCAGTAACTGGGGCGACAGACGACTGCGGGGCACGACTGCGGGGGGTCGCCTGTGATTGGTCGATACGGATGGAAGGTCGTTTCGGAACGACTTTTGTTTGTGGAATGGGGTGACGTAATGGCTCGTGTCGATAACCCGCATGCTGGTTTGTAATTGATTAGGCATGGATATTGTTATGTAGGTATTTTTTCTTGAAATAGAAAGTATTGTTTTATTTGTGAATCATTTTACGCCTTTTCACAGTGCTTGTCTAGATATTAATATACTAGTCAAAACAAAATAAGGGCCACCATGTATTTTTCGTATTCTAAAAAATTTGTAAGTTTTGGGGGTTAATAAATGATCAAATTAAATTAGTTCAATCATTTTTAATGCAAAAATTTCAAAATTTAAATTTTCAGTTAAAACAAGACCATCTGATTACACTTTTTATGAAAAAAGCATTTTCGGGCAGAAACTGCACTTCGGCAAAAAATGACTAAAAATGGAAAAAGTTGAAAGTTTTTATCTTTTTTGCCTTTCTTCAGTAACGCGTGTGTCCTCCCCTTTTCTAAACACATTCTTGAAGCCGGGAGGGCATACTCTCCACGAGGTGTCGCACTGTCTCTTGTGGAATTTGTTCCCAGCTTGATTTGAGCACGTTTATGAGCTGTCTTTCATTATGTACAGGTTGGTTTGTGTCCCGGACGCTTCTTTTCAACAAATCCCACATGTGCTCGATTGGGTTAAGGTCAGGACTGTTCGCAGGCCACGGCAACACGTGTATACCAGCCTCGTTTAAAACTTCTCTGGTGGCTCTGGCTGTATGAGCACGGGCATTGTCGTGCATTAACTTGAACCTTGAACCAATTCTCTCTGCATACGGTACCACATGGGGTCTTATGACCTCTTCAATGTAACGTTGAGCTGTTATCGAGCCTTCGTTAAGGATTACAAGCTCGGTTCTACCTGAGAGGCAGATTCCTCCCCACACCATTACATTGGGACCCCCAAATCTGTCACTTTCGTGGATACAAGCATCCGAAAATCGCTCACCTTCACGTCTCCATACCCTAATGCGGCGGTCGTCACTAAAAAATTTGACTTTGCACTCATCTGTAAACAATACTGTGCTCCAATCACTGATGTCCCAGTCCAGATGCAGCCTTGCGAATGATAATCGGTTTGCACGATGAGCGCTTGTCAATGGAATCCGAACTACGCATCGTCTAGAGAACTGCTGGTCCTCATGCAATCGGTTTCTAATCGTTTGGTCACTAACCCGCGTACCCGTCGCCTGGCGCAAGCGGTTTTGTAAGGAGCGGGCGGTAACAAATCGCTCTCTGCGCGCAGTCAAGCGCAAGTAGCGGTCTTCCTGTGAGGTGGTTGCTCGAATTCTGCCAGATCCCCGTCTCCTGGTTACACTTCCAGTCTCTTGAAATCGATTCCAAGCATTTTGGATCGCTCGCCGTGAAAATCCTAGCTGTAGCGCTACAGAGCGCTGCGAGTGTCCCTCCTGTATCAATGTTATTGCTCTAGTTGCGGTTGGCAGGTCCATATGTCTTCGAATCCTCGGCATAGCTCTAGCAAAATGTTTATTCACGCTTTAATTTAACAAAAGTCCAACTGTTCATAAAAGAATCCAATCTTTGAATGACTTTTAAGTTCGTCTCGAAACGGGATAAAATTAAGTTGTTACAAAAAAAATATGAAAAACTACCCACTGTAAAAAAAAACAATTGGTATGCTCACACAGTTTTTGTAAACACTTAAGGTAATACCACACAGAAGAGTTAGTCACTTGAGAACGCTTTAAAGTTAATAAATCTGTCCAGATGTCAAAATAAACAAGTGGCCCTTATTTTGTTTTGACTAGTATATAAGTAAATAAGATGATAATTACTATTTGTAATGTTACAATGAGCCATTGGCATAGGTACTCATAATGTAGGTACCTAATATTATTATTTTATTTTTATATTATTTTGTTATGTGTTTTTGATAATGACGGGGTCCCCCTCTAGAGGGCCAAAGCCTGCCGGGGTCGCGGGACTGTACGAATAACCGTGACCCCGGAACGTAAAGGGCTATTGAAGGACACCGTGGATTTTAGTCAGTACAAGTCTCACAGTCCCTCCCGCTCTGCCCTGAGTGGGAGGACTCATTTGATGATTTTACCACGATAAAAAAAAATTGTTTTGTTGATTCCTGTTGTTTGTTTTGTTTTGTGTCCAATAAGCACTTGAGAAAACTATAATATTATGGTTAAACGCTCGAATGGAACCCCTGGGTATCTCGATAACGTTCCCAATTTTATTAAATGAATTAATAATTATTAGCACCCCTTTTAAAAGAGTTTACGCAGCGTCCAATTTACCCCATTTCTATCCGACAGTTACGGGTGGTGTGTTTAACCAATTTGCCTTGTGGCTACTAATTTCTTCACTGCATAACTTCTTCATTATTTATTTAGGTAGTTTCTTTTTAACTGATAATTGATTGTCATTAACACTTTCATTAGAACGAGATATATTTGCACTATTCAATATTTTAGACCGTTTAAAGTTCTAACGATTTTGGCGGCATGACTATTTACTGTTGCGCTGCGTGTCGCGGGTTCGATGCCCGCACGGAACAAATAAATATTTTTATGACCTGCAGGTAGTTATTCCGAGTCTGGGTGTAGGTGTGTGTTTCGCGTACACGCAACCAAGACACAGAAGAAATTCAATTAAAAAAAAAAAAACAAAGTTCCAACGACTTGAGTGCATGGCTGGCTAGTTGTTCCAGATCTATTACAGTTTAAATGTTTGTAAACATAGGTGTGTTTATGCTACAGGGTCTATGAATAAATTCCTAGGGTGGAAACAAATCAAACGTAGGATTTTTTTTCTATGTTAATTATTATTTAGAATGTGTGACGCATTACATAATATACTAGTCGTATATCAGAGTCCATGCTGCGGGTATGCCCACATGTGTAGCTATGTAGAACACTTTATTTTCCATCGAGGACTATTATGAAATCTCCTAATAAATGTACTAACTTCTAAACGGGTTCTGGGGGTCTAATCTCTAAATACCAAAACCTTAGTTTCGGCCGTAGTGACGGAGGTTTTGACAACGAGTCCGAACTAAGAATGAATTATATTACTATTTGACTAATAGCTCCTTAGAGACCACTTTCTGCAGGTAATGAGCTACAGAAAGTGGTACTACATTTTTTTAATGCAATATGATGTAATAATATAGACACTAGCGCCGCGTCTCTAAAGTATTATCCGTCCGCAAAGATTTTGACGTTAGTCGCGTTCGTACATCCGTACCCGTGTCTTCGTTGACGGACTTAGAAAGTAGACCCCCTGAACCCTGTACCCTGAGCCCTGTCCCACAGCACGGCGAGCAATTAAATGTAGATTTGTGTAAACAGTCCCGGCGGAGATAAAACTGTCCCCCATGATCGAGAGTTGCGCGCCTATCACAGACATGCGGGCCGGGAGCGTCAGCAGACAAAGATGTGGTGGGGCGTATTTTAATTTGTTATTAAAAAAAAAGTGTCTTACTTAAAATATATAATGCGGTGATTTTATTTACAGTTTTGCAAGATTGAGCCTGAATAAACTCTTATTAGTTTTAGTTGAATGGTACCTACTATATATTATATCAAGATAAAAATATTTCCACTCAAACTTATCCTACATTCAAAAAGTGTTACATGATTGGGTACCAAGTAAAAACAGCCTCATGCGCATACAAAATACTAGAATATATATATATATATAAAATGAGGCAGCATTAGCTATTCAAAATCAATAAAAAATGGTTCAAATACTTCGAATTATATGTGGGTTGCTCTATATTTTTGTATTTCTGCTCAAATAGGCCAATCTAAGGTTCAGCTCTTTATTTATATTTGATTCAAGGGAAAGGATGCTATGGGTCTCTCTCTCTGAACCAAACTTCGGAGTCATCTAGGGGACCACCTTCGGAGTCATCTAGGGGAAGGTAAGGACCAGCAAGGTATATTGGCATGCTTCACGGAATAATTATATATTCCTACTATATATAAAAAACCGGCCAAGAGCGTGTCAGGCCACGCTCAGTGTAGGGTTCCGTAGTTTCCCGTCCGTTACAATAAGTGTTAACAAATAGCCTTTTTTTAAACTTGTGTGCGACGACTATCAACCACTTTTGTCCCCGTACAAGTTAAAAAATAAAACCCTCAATATAAATTTGAAAAGACACAATAACAATTTCCCACAAACCTTTATCAAATAGCTATTTTATTTTAATCGAAAAGAGTAAGTAGTTCAGGTAGCGATTATGCACTCTAAGAACATATATTTTAAGTAGTAGCAAATTTTTACCACAGGTAGGTCATGAAAGCACGAAGACATCGACTTTTAAAATTGACGTCATTACGCAACGCCATCTATCGAACCATTTATGAACTGGTTTTTACCTTAACATTTTATGCGTTTGATATAATGGAATGCGCGAACCGATTTCAATAATTCTTTTTTTGTTTGAAAGAAGATACGTTCAGAATAATGAAATACGTAAACGAAGTTTAAAAAAATGCTTGTATATATGATTAAATAATTGGTTATACTACAAACTTAGTCCAGGAATTTTGTACCACCTTCTTGTTTTTTTTGCACAAAAACTGTTCTTTCCATCAAGTTCAAAATAATTTTCCTAGAAAGTCCTTATAAAGTTCTACTTTCCAGATTTTTTTCATATTTTCTAAACTTATGGTTCAAAAGTTAGAGGGGGGGGGACACATTGTTTTTGACTTTAGGAGCGATTATTTCCGAAACTATTGACATCATCAAAAAATTATCTTAGTAAACCCCTATTCATTTTTAAATACCTATCCAACGATATATCACACGTTAGGGTTGAAATTAAAAAAAAAACACTTTCTATTTTACATATAGGGGGGCTACCCTAAAAAAACATTTTTTTCCAATTTTTCTTTTTGCACTTTGTCGGCGTGATTGATATACATATTGGTACCAAATTTCAGCTTTCTAGTGCTAACGGTCACAGAGATTAAGCGAGGACGGACAGACAGACAGACAGACAGACAGACATGGCGAAACTATAAGGGTCATTCCGTGGTTTCGTGCAAAAACCAATTCCACACGAATTTACCCATGAATTTATTAGAAAAAGTGAACAGATTTTTGCTTAGAGGATAAAGATATAATAACTTTAAAAGTAGTATAACTAATATTACATATTTTTTAATTAAATATTCTAAAAAAAATGTAAAACTGTCTGTAAAATCATTCCTCTCCGTTTCCAACTTGGGACTTCAGTAGATCTTTCGATGTTTATTTTTCTACATTCGTAATTATGACTATAACTAATAAGCAATATTAAACCTAAATGCCTGAACTACAATTTATGTATTCTAATTTTAAATTTATTACAATATTTATATGTAAAATGCTCCTTTTTCGAATTGTCACAAAAAAAATATCATTACTATCCGTACACAGAAACTTCTTAATTTAAGAGAGTACGAGACGATCTTCGATACGATTCCTGTCAAAACGGGTTTATTCTCGTCTATCGTCCCTGGTAACAGCGACAAGTGGACGTGCGCGTATTGTAGATAAAATTATTAACGATCTTCGAATTGTAACCAGCGTTTCGTCCATAAATCAACTCATCACCTTCCTTCGATTTCTCAAGGTACCGTTATAAGTAAATTATTATAAATATGTAATATGGATATCTCTTAAAGCCATATTGGTGCTATTTTAAAATCAAATTTGAAATGTATTCTACAACGAAGTTATCTATATAAATTGTGAATTTTTTCATTCATCTCCTCTGCATTACCATCCGTTCCATCCATTTTTTTGCGGGAAAGTAATGAACAATTTTGGAAGGAAATGAAGAATTTTTATTTTTATTTAAAAATAATTCTGTTCCAGTATGTATAGAGTATTATCTACATAATACATGTTTTTTCGTATAATTTACTATTTCTTTTTTTAATTTCAGCATAAATATGGGTAAAACTCGTAAAAAGTCTCTTGTCAAGAGAAGAATAAATTAGCTAAGGATCGGCTACATAAACGAGAAAAATATGCTCAAATAAAAAACAATCCTGAAATGTATTCCTTACAGAAAGAAACAGGTTTTTTTTTATCGTAGTAGAATCATCATTCGCCCCGGCGCTGCGCCTCCACGCGCCACTCATAGACGTGCCGGAGGGCGGTCGCCTCCAGATCCCAGGGCAGCAATCCGGCAAGGAGGTTAGCCGATTCGCCGGCGATCGTGCGGTATCCTCGGACCATTCGGATAGCCATGACCCTCTGGCATGCGACCAGCTTTAGTGGTCACGTCCGAATGCTTAGGGCCCACACACGCGGCTGCTGCCCGGTTCAGCTTTGGGGCCAAACGTAGGAAGTGCTCCCTAAAGTTCCACCGGCTGTCGAGGACGAGTCCCAGGTACTTCATCGTCCTCCCAACGCCGATGCAAACCCCCTCTACTTTTATGTGGGACTCTGACGGTGGCGCTTTCAGACGGCCATGAAAGCACATGGCCTCCGTTTTGTGCAGTGCCACGTTGAGTCCCAACTGCCGGATCTTATAAGCGACTATCGCTACCGCTTGCGTCGCCAAGTCGGCCGCCGCCTGGTGCGACTCTCCTTCCGCCAGGACGAGCGTGTCGTCGGCATAACATATTACACCGACGCCGTCAGGGAGGTCACCGCGCAGCACCCAGTCGTAGCCGATGTTCCACAGGAGACCGATGTTCCAAGACCGATCCCTGCGAAACACCGCATGACATCTCCCCCGGTTCCATTCTCCCCGGCGACCGGGGTAGATGACGGCCCTGTCCGTCAGGTAGTCCTCGACTATGCGACGGAGGTAGGTCGGCACCCAGTGATACCGGAGTGCCTTCCTGATGCAACTCCAGGGCAGGGTGTTAAAGGCATTGGTGATGTGCAAAGACACCGCCAAGACGACCCTGCCCCGGGATACCGCATCCCCCGACGTGAGGGCTCTCACGCCCATGATGGCGTCCACTGTCGAACGCCCCCTGCGGAAGCCAAACTGGCTCACCGCAAGGTCCGGGCCCACCCGATTCAGGTGCCCGACGAGGCGGTTTGCAATTACTCTTTTAAAGAGCTTGCCCACCTCGTCGAGCAGCACGATGGGCCGGAATGCGGACGGAGAGTCCGCAGGGCGCCCGGGCTTCTGGATCAGGACCAGTTTCCCCGTCTTCCAACGAAGCGGGAACTGACCCCTCTCCAGGCATGCGCTAAAGAGTCGAGGCCCAAGAGTCCCCGAGGCCAGGACCCAGGCTTTTCCTGGCAGGCCGTTGGGTCCTGAGGCGGTATTTTTGGCCGTTGTACCGCCACTCTCAGGTCTACCTCGGTCACCTTCTACCTCCGACGGCATCGTCGGAGACGGAGCCATGGGCAAGAGAGTATGCTCTCCCCGCGATGGGAACAGGGCGCTCACCACGTCCTCCACGAGCTGAGGCTGGAGACTGCGTCAACGGGGGAGCCCAGGAGCGGAGCTTTGACTCAAAAACCAAAAGATTGCTTACCTGTTATAGTTTTGTAATGCCTATTGTAGAGCAGGTTATTCTGTTTATTTGATAGCTTTTAGAAGTTCATTTTTTACGTTATTTCTGTGATTTTGTGATTGAGACCAAAGATTCTAGCTTTTCTTATTACTATTAGTAAATAGGTAATACAATTATTTTCAATATTGATAAGCCAATGTTGTAAATTTGTTTTCATCTCACCCTAGTTCATTACAATCCATACAGTTTTCATCACCATACTGTTGTTGATTTTCAGCTAGTCATATTTCAGTGACTAAACAATATAAAAAAGTGCCTTCCACTTTTTATGAATGTGACGACGATTTTAACTCGAATAGAAAAGAAAAATATGTCAATTTTAAATTTTTTTTTTTGATTCCGCGGATCGTCGCAATTTGTACGAAACGACGGAATCACCCATAAGGGTTCCTAGTTAACTACGGAACCCTAAAAACGGCTTACCCTATTACAAATTTAAAAAAAAAAAACTTTATTACCTATAATGGTATTTGTAGTAAACATAGTTGGTATGATGATGAAAAAGTGCATAAAAGTAGAACTTATTGGGTGAGCTCCTGCCCTCCTTGCTACATTACTGAACAACCTGTATTAAGGAGAATTAAGTTACCTATATCCTTAAATTGTGTTATGTATTTATTACTAGCTTTTGCCCGCGACTTCTTTCGCGTGGAATAGTGACTTCCGGCAGATTTTTTTTTATTTTTTGTAATAAAAACTATCCTGTATCCTATCTCAAGTTCGAAACTATGTCTGTACCAAATTTCACACAAATCGGTTCAGTAGTTTAGGCGTGAAGAAAAGACAGACAGACAGAGTTACTTTCGCATTTATAATATTAGTTTGGATGAGTTCGGTCTATGGCTGAAAAAACTGAATTTACTTTCCATCAAATAATATTATTCCCTAAAATCTGCAAAACCCAAAATACTCGTACGTCACCTAATTTGCCATCGCTACCGCTCCGTGCTGCATAGGGGCTCGATTGGAGTCCGTTTGCTCCGGCGTGCTCGGCGTGATAAATTGTCACCGAGTCGCCACGCCGGCGTGAGCGCCCGTAGATAACTGACGATGACTTGTAGTCTATGGCCCTCAGCAAAGACCATAGAGTAGAGCAGCATACGTAGAATGAAGTCCGTTCGCTTTGGCGTGATTGATAAATTGTCATCGAATCATCAAGTGGCTCAAGACTCGGTAGATAAGTGAAGATGACTTGTCTACGACTGTCCGCGTTTAAGGGGCCTCTTACAGTCCACTAGCGTCTCGAATCAAAGATACAAAATGTGGTCTGTAATTACTGTAGAAAAGGCAATAACGTAATTTTATAACACATTGTCAACACTTGAAATATAGCTGTTTAGCTAAATCGTGCATTTGTAACAAAAACGGCCGTTTATGTTTAGACATTTTTTCGATTGGCGGCGGCGGCGGCGGTGGACTGTAAGAGGCCTCTTAACAGCACTGAGGCCTTATCACGCATTTCCAGTTTTTGTGACGTAAAGTAAGCTGGAACTTTGACATTAATTTCATGGAAAAAATTGTTCCTTCTACATACACTAGAGGCGCTGTTCCATTTTCCATAAAATAAACGAAGTAAATACTTCAAGTACGCTGTAAATAAAATATTAAAATCTTGTGATCGAGCTACTGATTAACGACTGCTTATTTGTATTAATTATTGCTTAATTGGTCAAAGTACTTAAAAAACTTTTACAGACTGGTTTTTTTAACGTGGTAAAATCATCATATGAGTCCGCCCACCCAGGACAGAGGGGGAGGGACTGTCAGAACGTATAAAATCCACGGTATCCTTCAATAGCCCTTTATGTTCCGGGGTCACGGTAATTCGTGAGTCCCGCGACCTTTACAGACTGGTAGCGAAAGTGTAAACGACAGGTCATAGCTTATCTCACCTACCTATTCCGGCGCGGATCGTATAAGTGTTTTATCCGAAAAGGCAAAGGAGTCAGCATCAATTCAAGATCAAGACATTGATATTAGAGATAAGATCATTGTAACCATAGAATTATCAATAGATATTGTAAGAAACTTGTGCAACAATTTTGATGTACAATTAGGCATAAACGAGAACAATGACGTTAATTTATTGAAAAAAAAAAATTGTTTCTACTTTGTATACTAGAGGTATTTTCCGTGCAATAAACGCCGTAAATACTTCAAGTATATACAGTATATAAGATAAAGCCTCAGTTATAAAATGTGTCCCGTGTGTCCGGTTTAGATCTGTACAAACTTAAAGGGGATGTAGCTTGCTCAATTCTACCAATAATTTTATAGCACATGTGGGGTCGGAAACCAACCCTTCCTGAATGGGAGCTATTTTAGTATACAAAAGATACAGACAAACTTTTACACAGTTAAATATGCGGTCACTAAGTTAATAACTTACAGCAAGTTGCTTGCTGCAGATATAACTCTTGTAAGGCAAACGTTTAAATCATGGTATAATTAGTGCGTCAGGTGTTGAGCTCAGCTGGGGGCTCCTAATCGTGCCATTAGGAGCACCGTAACGAGAGCACCTAATGATGCTGATGCGGAACAGCGGTGCACTGGTGGTGGCCAGATTGGAGTGAGGTTTCAGTTAAGAATAAGTAGTGACATTGTTCATGTATTTTCTTATGTATCTATACATATAATAATCTGTAGAAGGGTCAATTCTGTACATTGAAAATATTGAAAAAATAAATAGCGGGGGGTGTTGCTGGATCGATACCAAACCCAAATATGTGATTAAAAAAATTTTTGTCTGTCTGTCTGTATGTGCAGGCATCACGTGAAAACTAACGGTTCGATTTCGATAAACTTGGTATAATTATACCTTATTATCCTAGGCATAAAATGGGATACTTTTTATCCTGGGAAAATACGTAGAAAAAAAAATCTTATTTTTCAGTTATTCCAGAACGCGAGCTCAACAGCAGTAGCTCAATAGAGGGATATCCTTAATTATTATAGGCTTAGCCGTATTTGGGTCCAATAGATATTTATAAGATGTCATTGTCAGAGTTACTCAAAATGGAGAAATAAACCATCCACGCGAAGACCGACATCCGCGCTGACGGAGTCGCGGGCGGAAGCTGGTTTTAAATATTTTCCAACGAGATTTTAAGGAAAGATATCTGATTTTTAACATTCATCATCAGCTTACAGGCTTCCCACTGCTGGAACATAGGCCTCCTCTGTGTAAGAGGATAGGGCATAATCCAGCATGCAGACCCAGTGTAGGTTAGTGGATGGTCACATGTCTTCGAATATTTGTTGCTAGGTCGTGCTTTCTCACGATGTTTTGCTTCGCCGATTTTAACACCTGTTGCCTATTTTTTTCAGTATTCAGGCAGTTGTTGGCGACCAACAAGGGCCACAGTGGTATTAACGTTGTATCATCCATACTTTAGCTTTATTACAATTTGACCTAATACATAGTTCATATCCTTCGTAGTCATATAAATGTTAAGACCTTCAACCCCGGAACGTAAAGGGCTATTGAAGGACACCGTGGATTTAAGTCAGTACAAGTCTGACAGTCCCCCCTGCCCTGCTCTAGGTGGGAGGACTCATTTGATGATTTTACCACACTAAAAAAAGGACATTGAAAACTATAAGTTTTTCTTTGTTTTTATTTATGTTGCCCACACTAGAAATTTCTTTCGTGGTAGGGCTTACAAACATTTAAACTCACGTACAAAAACAACCAGACTTGGAAACTATATAAATATTTGTTCCGTGCTGAATTCGATTCGGTAGTTCAGCCACTGCCATACGGCTACCTATAACATTGGCACCATATCGGCGTTAAACAACCAAAACTCTAAACATTTAATTTCTTCTCTTGCTTACTTCAATCACTACTGTAGAACACACTGGCTCCTATATTACCCACGTCAGTACCCATTACAGCTGCTATGGATGCTGGTAACAAACTAACAGCACAATCCGCCATTATATAAACAACACTAAAAGGCCAGCTGTGCGCAGACGCCGTGCGCGTTCACGACGCGACTAAATGCATCTCTTTCGCGCCACGATCAACGGCCGCTATTAAATAAAAAGCAGGTGTAAAGATAGGTAACAAAGTGAAAAATCTTGTTAGTCAGTCAGATATATATATATATATATATAATATCAAAAAATATTAGCCCCTATTTTTAATTTAATTTTTACGCTAACCAAATTTTTATTCGCTACATTTTTTCTGCGTTAGGTATATCGTCACGAGCCCTAACTTCGGATTTTTGATACATTTTATCTGTGTCAGTCAATATTCGTTGATTTAAGAAAAGAAGTTAATGTTTGAGTCAAAAATATTGCTACTGAATTTTAAACCTATTGACCTGAAACTGTAGTTTTGTACACATCGTTGACTTTTGTGACTAATTTCAAAATTATAAGAAACATGATTTAGAGAAACACTGCCATATCAATTTTCAATTTATATATTAAAACATCAGAATTAAACTGCGTCATTATGACAGCATTTGTTTTCTTTGTAAATATTTGTCATTTTTCACTAAGTTAGATAATAGACCTACTTTCTACCTTAGAGCCATATTTACTTCAAAAAGATGTAAAAAAATATCAACTTCAAAAAGATATACAGTGCCATACGGTCAGTAGATTGCTTAAAACGATATATTTTTCCCTGTCTTAACACCTAAGTCAACTCCAAAAATTAACATGCAAGTGGAACAAATAACAGAAATCATCAGAAAGCCGCGACAGTGCGCAGACGCAGCCGGCGCACGCGCCGAGTGTTTGCGCAGATGTTTCCGCCAAAAACAATATTAATCCAAATGTCTGTTGTCAGTCAGGAACATTCTATCACGGTTCATGGTGGAAATATGGCTTGTGTACAGGTGAGACATGAGTTGTTAGCTGTTTGGCTAGCGACCAATTTTTGGCACAGACAATGGAACGGGACAGAGACGCTTTTTATTGGGTTAGATATCGTCAAAAGAGTCCTCTCTCTTGGGTGAAACGAAAGAGACAGCAAGACTCTTACTGACTAAAAATCACGGTACAGACGGGCCCGCGACACTGGACAGTCCAGGATCCAGAATGCATTTAAAATTGTTTTTTTTTTATTTTCTTTTCATTTCTTTTTTTATTAATTAAAATTTCCATTTTTCTGTTTCTTGTGTTTATTTTATTTTGTTGTGTGTTTGTCGTAGTTTTGTGCCAAATAAATGATTTTTCTTTCTTACTTTCTTTTCCTAAAAAGTTTATTTTTTCTTTTTTGTTAGGTACTACTTTTGGCTTTGAGTAACATAAGCTATTCAAGAATTTTTAGACATTTTCATCATACTTATCGCTTATAGATCGACAGTTTTTAAGATCTTCTGCTTTTTCTTACCGTGGACCATACGGTTCAGCTGAAAATTTAACCACCTGAAAATTAAAGTCACCTGAAAATTGCAACACTCACTTTTAAATTTAGAAATACTGACCAATTATGAATGTCGACGAGTCGAAAGGAGTACATACAGTAAGGATCTGAACAGGTTGCATTCTGTGGTTCCTGCGTAGTCAAAACATATATTATGTTTGTATGTAAAACCACCATCTTCGCCAGGTAACAAAACTTATTATTAACATACCACAGTAAGATTTATAATAGAAAACATACTGTAAAGAACACCGCCACCAAAAATACACAAGAAAAAACAGTAAAGATCGGCCGCACACCCGGGCCCCATGCGCCGGCGCCGCCATCGCACGCGCCGCAGTTGACACAGGTGTTGCCGCCATTGCGCCAAAAACAATGTAACCGAACGCCATATGACGTCAGGCGAGTATACTGCTACTCGGTCTGTTGCTGGGTCCTTCAGCTGCTATTTATAGGAGCTGAACTACTGCCAAGGGGTCCTTTTTTTAACGTGGTAAAATCATCATATGAGTCCCCTCATCCTGGGCGGAACGTGAGAGACTGACAGACTCGTATTGACACAAGCAACATCGTGGATTTTCGATAGCCATTTACGTTCCAGGCTCAGACGGAATGTCACCCATTACTCGCCGTCCGCATGTCCGCGCCTAGCGTGGCCGGAAATCGCCTCGCGACGACCGATGCGTTTGGTGTCTCCCGAGGCGGCTGGGTCGTGAAGGTCTGGCTGTCCTCTCCCACACGTCGCCTGCCTCCCCCTTGCCAAAGGGTCCTGGGATCGATTTTCAGATATCACAATAATGACAAGTCAATTTTATGATTGGAAAAGAGGAATGGGCACCTACAGAACTTTCACAGTTATTACGTACCATATTTTTCTAGTAGTTTTTGTCTTTTGAGCATTCAAAAGTGCCTGTAACTGGCCTACTTGAAAAAAAAACCTTTTTCTGGTGTCCCATAAAAAAACAATATGAAGTTTATAAGAAGAATGTTCAATTAAGGACGCTATCCCAATGGAAACATAATAGAAATATTAAATCACACAAAGGGACATTTCGATAGACCTATATCAGTATAATTGAGGTGAAGAAAATCCGATCGCCATAACTTCTGTAAGAAAAAATCTAATAACTCGGCAGTCTATTCACGAAATCTAACCCTTTATGTTATTAAGGATTCTTTGGCTGTCCGGGACTAATGCGACACGACGGCGACGTCCGGAGACATAACGACTATTACAAGTTTTTTTTATAAAATTAAACAGAGTATTTTATGTGTTGGCAATTGTCTCTTATTAGTATTCAACAGAAACCGGTTCGACTGGAAACCTACCTATTGTTACATGTTATGTGAATGAAAGAAAGAAAGAGAGAAATGATGATGATGTTTCTCCTGTCACAGATTTCTTCCAAGTTAGGCCACATTTGCTGCCCTGGGATCTGGAGGCGACTGCCCTCCAGCGCGTCTACGAATAGCGCGTGGAGGCGCAGCGCCGCGGCGAATCCCCGCTGCCTCGACAGGTCGAGGCGCGGCGGGAAGAGCTCCGGCGCGATCTCAGGGCAGTATGGAGGGAGCGACTGTCGCAACCGAGGTCCGGGCACGCCGCAATCGCGGCGGTAAGACCCCTCTTTGAGGAGTGGCTGGATAGGCGTCACGGCGTCCTAACCTTCCGCATGACGCAGGTCCTCACCGGACACGGAAGTTTCGGGAGGTTCCTGTGTCTGATAGGGAGGGAAGAAACGCCTGGGTGTCACCACTGCGAGGATCGTCCGGAGGACACGGTGGAGCATACGGTGCAGGACTGCCCCGCTTGGGCAGAGCACCGCCGTGTCCTCACGACGGCGATAGGCGGAGACCTCTCGCGCCCGGCATTGGTCGAGGCCATGCTGCGGGGCGAGACGGAGTGGGAAGCGGTCGCCTCCTTCTGCGAAGCAGTCATGCTCGTGAAGGAGGAGGCGGGCCGCCTGAGGGAGAGGACAGCGTCCTCCCCCCACCCCAGCCGCAGTGGTAGACGCCCACGGCGTCGGACGTCACAGGACGATCTCCGGCCACCGTAGGCGCGGGCATGCGGGCAGCGAGTAATGGGCGACTTGCTGTCCGACCATGGACCATGCCCGGGTCGACGGCGCGTTGTGTTCCACGCGCGCCTCAAAGAGTGTCAGCATATTGACGGGGCCTGTAGAGGGCCAAAGCCTGCCGGGGTCGCAGGACTTACCCATTACCGTGACCCCGGTACGTAAAGGGCTTGTGAAGGACATCGTGGATTTTAGTCAGTACAAGTCTGACAGTATGGGTGGGAGGACTCATTTGATGATTTTACCACGCAAAAAAAAAAAAGTTAGGCCACATATTGGGTCACGGAACTGTCAGGGGTCGCGGAACTGTCTAAACAAGTAATCATGGCCCTGGAACGTACAGGGCTATTGAAGAAACACCTTGGATTTCAGTCAGTACGAGTCTAACAGTCCCTTCCGTTTCACTCAGGATGGGAGGACTCATTTGACGATTTTACCACGATATAAATAGGCTACAATTGTGATTATGAAATTCGTTAGATCGTTTCAACTAACTCAGCACATATCCTAGTTTTTGCAATAACTATAATAGCTTGCTGACGATTCATAGCCCTTATCCGCACAGCATAACATTATGTTTCGGATGAAAATACTAATTACTGTTTCCATTTACTAATTATCCTAAATCAGTCGCAGATGGAAACGGCGATTTGTACATTTTACTTTATAAACAAAAAAAAAACTGAATTATCACTTTACCAAAGCTACGTAACACTTACATAATATAATATGATCTGTATTAAATAATTAATTACCATTTGCTCAAACAAGTGACGTGTGATTCTCTCAGTAATCGTCTCGGCGCTGCTAAGTCCGACTATTTGCTTAATATTTTCAACAGCTTTGCTACGTATGCATTTTACTTAAATAGAAATACAGGCAATTTAATTAAATGTATTAATTAACTGTCCAAAATAAAGTATTAAACGTCCAACATTTTAAAATAATAAATAAATAAATAAATATTCCACATTTATCACACAGCGCCATCTAGTCCCAAGCTAAGCAGAGCTTGTGTTATGGGTACTAGACAACTGATAAACATACTTATATATTTTTAAATACATACATATTATAGATAAATTACACCCAGACACAGAACAAATGATCGTGCTCATCACACAAACATTTGTCCTGGGTGGGAATCGAACCCACGACCTCCGGCATAGCAGTCAGAGTCACTAACCACTAGACCAACAGGCCTGTCAATTTTGAACTCTTTTAAGTGAAAATCTTCTATTTCTTCTATAGTGTTTGCGGTCGTAAGATACTGCCATATATTATTACACATAATTATATGTTCGTTGTGTCGTTGAGCTCCTTGAGTTATGAGTCGAACTACTCGATAACTGACAAATGCTTGACTTGACCACTCGAATTTGTGTGGTTCTTTCTTCAAAAGACCATTTCAGACACTGACCTGCATGGTCCTCGTATAGCCTGATCTACATATAATGTCTGGACTTCAAAAGAGACTGTGACCTCTGAGTTTGTTTCGGCTGTTTCTTCTCAGAGTAGTCAAGTACGAAACACCGGCCCCTCCTAGTTTTTATAAAAAGACGTGTAAAAGTGTTTTCGTACCACTTGCTCAAAAAAGTGACATTCTATGCTTCAAAAATCGAACATAACGATAGTCATTTTTAATCTGTTAAAAACAGGGAGAGAATGTTGTACTGAATTTCATTCATCCTCTAGGGAGAGAATGTGATTTAAATTTGGAATACTTACCGAAATTTATACTGAACTACATCTGTGTTTACACCATTGAGTTTGTATATAAAGCATTACACATCTTTTTGAAAAAGGAATACGTATTTATTATGCAGTTATGATTATTAAACAAAATTACGAAAACCGAAGAGGCCGTATGAGCTTGATGCCTTTGCTTTTCCGACAAAAAAAATGTAGTCTAGGAATATGCCGCGTTTTAGTTTTCTTCAAATAAAACCTTGAGTTTATTTTATTTTTATAAATAAGTTAATGTTCTAAAAATGCGTAACGATGTTAAATCAAATGAAACGCAAGTTCCTCAGACGCAAGAACAGAGACATACTCAAATTAACTCATCGACAATAAATGTACCAAACAAAAATGTAACTCTCTCTATCAATAATTGGACCAATGTTTCGAATGTTAACTTTTACTTTTAATTGTCATTATTTTCAATAAATGCTTATCTCATATTATTATTGAGTTCATTTTTTCGCAAATGGTACGAAAAGTAGAGTATTTTCCTCGGTGATAAAGCTGTCTTAGTCTTGGGTGAACTTAAATCCCTCGCTACACTCAGGACTCGTCTTAAATCCCTCGCTTCGCTCGTGATTTAAGTTTTTAACACCCTCGCTACGCTCGGGAGTAAACCTCGAGTCCTTCGTTACGCTCGCGATTTAAATCGTCACCCGCGACAGAAGACACTGCTTTATCCCCTTGGTTAATAATCTACTATTATCTACTATCATGCTATTAATCCTCTATAAAAGAACATATAACAATTAGCTTATTGCCAACATTAAAACACTCAATGATATAATGATCATTATATCATCCAAACGCGTGTTATAATGAATTTCAAAAAAAGAACATTCTCATGCAATGACATTTTCACCAGCAGATCGCTAAAATTTTGAAAAAAGAACAACTCGTCATATCGTGTTATATCCCGCCATTTTTTCACTCGAATATGGTATGCGAATATGGTATGTTATGAGAATCTTTTATAGAGGATTCACAGCATGATTGTAGATAAAGTCTTGTATGCAACCGTTATAATTAGGTATTAAAACACTCATGTGATACTATTATCACACTCGGCTACGCCTCGTGTGATAAACCCACATTCGTGTTTTAATACCCCGGATTATACAACAGTTGCATAAATAACTATGATATAACCTACTTGCATAAATAAACATCATTTCATTTCATTTCAATCCTTAGAGGGTCAAAGCCTGCCGGGCTCGTGGGACTGACTCATCAGGTAACCGTGAGCCTGGAACGTAGAGCTATTTTAGGATCACCGTGGATTTTAGTCAGTACAAGTCTGACAGTTCCTACCGTCCCGCCCTGGGTAGGAGGACTCATTTGATAACTTTACCACGATAAAAAAAGGTTTGTATTCTGGGGCCAGTGTTGATAATTTTTAATTACTAAATACACGTTTTCGTGGCGTAAACTAAACGGGAACTTTGACGTTAATGTAATGGAAACATCTTTCCGTTCCTCATTCGTACGCTAGAGACGCTTTTTAAATTTATATTGCTTTATAACATTTTCATAAACAATAAACGCAGTAAATTTTTCAAATACGTTGTAAATAAAATACAAAAGACGTGTGACAAGGCCTCAGAAATCTTATGATAAGGCGTCTGTTTCCTAACATTTTTTTTTCTTTTATTGTTAACAGCAATAAGCTGAGATATCGCAGCCATACGGCCCTCAAGTTTTCAATAACAATTTATACCCATATGGACTAGGTTACCCGGTGAGAGTCCCGATCCATCACGACACCACAGCGTGTCGTACCCTCTAAATCTCCACGGGGCTTGCGATATTGGAATTTCCCTGTTACAATTTATACGTAAGGCTCACCTGCGTCTCACAGATGCTGCCTTTTGCCTTATTGTTGACACAGATGTGTTTCACTGGATCTGCTTCAGAGCTTTGTCCTGTATTCTTTGTTTTACTTCTTTATTATTCTTGGAGGATTTAATTTTGGGTTGAAATGGTGTCTTATCTTGTCGGGGTAAAGTTTTAAATCGATGTTCAGTGAGATATGAATATCGATGCGTGGAGTGCAATAAAATATAATAATAAAATGCTTTTATTTATCTAGACATTGCTTAAACATACATTAAATTGAGAATAGAATAGAATAGAATAGAATAATTGTTTATTTGCACAGAAAGTAGGTACAATATTGAGATGTTGAGAAACAATTGAGTGATCCTTATACTTTCTACCTTAACTAAGGCATGCAAAACAGTCTAATACGACAAATACAGGCATACTTAGCACCGACACACAATACAAACATGTCAAAATAAATTTTTAGTCAAGTATTAAAATTATAATCGTATTAATAAGTATGTCATGATTGAATTATTAGGTACAGAGATGTCAGAATTATTTTAAGTATTTGTCATTTAAAAATTCACAAATCGAGTAATAACATTTATTTGTCAACAAATCTGTCAATTTCTTTTTAAAGACTGGAGTAGTCTGCGTTTTTATTGCATCTGGTATTTTATTAAATATAATCGGGCCCATACAAAACACACTTTTCTTCAATAAGGCGGTGTCATAGTGATCAACATTAAGCATGTTTTTGTATTGTTTCCTTACTGGTCTGTTTCTAGTATCGGATACTTTATTAAAAAGATTCATATTTGATTTTACAAAAACAGCAATTTCTAAAATATAAAGAGATGGGAGTGTTAGTATTTTTAAAGACTTAAACATAGGTACACAGCTATCTGTTACTATTAAATTACACATTGCCCTTATACATCGTTTTTGAGCCTTGAACACCTGTTCTCTCAGGCTACAATTTCCCCAAAATATCAAGCCGAATCTCAAAATCGACGCAACTAACCCATGGTATGCAACTAATCTTGTGGCCATGCTCACTTTTTTAGACAGATTAAGAAGCATGTATGCAGCTACACTTAGTTTTTTGCACACTTCTTCTGCTTGTGGCTTCCAAGTTAGTTGGCTATCTATGATTATTCCAAGAAATTTAGCAACTGTAACTTGGTCAACATTTTGTCCATTATAATATAGATTTAATATTTTTGGTGGAATTCTTTGATAAAAATGCACAACATTAGTTTTTGGTATGTTAATAATCAAATTATTTTTGTCAAGCCAGTGTATTAAATCCTTTAATGTATTATTTATGTCATTTTCATACGTATTTCTGTCAAGGCATTTAATCAAGGCAGTGCTATCGTCAGCGAAAAGGACCATGGGATTTTCAATGTGTCGTGGCAAGTCATTAATGTACAGTAAAAATAATAAAGGGCCAAGAACACTGCCCTGTGGTACGCCATACCTAATAAGTCTTGCTTTAGATAGTATTTTTTTCTCACTTTTAGTTTTCAAGCATATTTTAGTGATTTCAGTATGCTGCTTACGGTTGCTAAGGTAGGATTTTAAGAGATTAAATATATTTCCTCTGATTCCTATCGCATTTAATTTATTGAGTAGGGTTTCATGATCGACACAGTCAAATGCCCTCGACATGTCCGTAAAAATTGCACAAACTGGAATTTTTTTATCAACATTTTTCATAACAGTATTTAACAAATCATAAACTGCCATATTTATGCCTTTACCCTTTCGGAAACCCTTTTGTTCTGTACATAAAATGTCATATTTGGATAGAAAACTGTTAATTGAGTCATAAATAATTTTTTCCATAACCTTTGAAAAAATTGGTATTAATGCAATTGGCCTATAATTAGCGACATCTGTCTTATCGTTTTTTTTAAAAAGTGGTTTCACTATTACTGTTTTTAAACTGTTCGGAAATATACCAGAGCTAATGCATATATTTAGTATGTGGCTTAAATGTGAGGCGATATCAACTGATACGAATTTAACAACCTTTGTTGAAATTCCATCATATCCAGTGCTATTTTTATTTTTTAAGGATTGTATGGCTCTTAAAACATCTTGCGGTAATACTGGATGCATAAACATTGAGTTTGGGTAACTTTTCAAATTCTTAGTGTCCAGTTTTGTCGTCATATTAGTTTGCGTTTGATCAATAAAATAGTCATTAAAAATGTTGGCAATTTCTGTCGGATCAGTAATGGTTCTATCCAGAATTCTAATTTGGGATATTGGTTCGGAAATTCTGTAATTATTATTTATAATCTGCCAAGATGCTTTAGATTTATTGCTTGAGGTGTTAATGTAATAATTGTTTTGCGCTTTTTGCGTTAATTTAATTATTTTCCGAAACCTGCGCGAGTAGTTTTTGAACTTGATTTTATTACATATTAATGGTTCACGTCTGTATTTCCATAATAAATATCTTTGTTTTTTACTACACACTCGGATGCCGCGTGAGACCCATTTAATGTTTTTATTTGTCTTAACATTTACTATTTTGTATGGAAAGCAAAGATCGTACAGCCAGCGAAACTGTTCTAAAAAATAATCGTATGCTTTATTAGCATCATTGGTTTGGTATATTTCAGTAAAAGAAAGGCATTTAAGGTAACTTTTAAATTTAGCAATATTTTCGTTGGATAGGTCACGTTTTTTAATCTGCCAAGAGTTTAATCTATATGATTTCATTACCTTAACTTCTAATAGTTGAGCAGTGTGGTCAGATAAAGCGAAGTCCAATACTTCTGACGTACACTTTAATTGAAAGCTGCATGCAAAATTGTCTAAACAAGTATTGCTGCCGAGTCTGGTGGGTTGTTGAAGTTCTAATTTGAGATTGTAGCCCAATAGGAAGTATTCAAAGTCCAAAGTCAATCTATTTCTTTTTAACGTGTCTATGTTGAAATCCCCACACATGACTACTTTCTTAACAGATTTGGAACATACATTTTTCAAAATAATCTCTAATTTATCATAAAATACATTTAAGTTATTTAACTTTGGTGGCCTATAAATACATAATATAATTAAATTATGGTTTGTTAGCTCTATGCCGCAGCATTCAATGACATTAGCTATAGAATGATGCGAAACATCTGAAAGCTCTTTATAATCAAGACAGTTTTTAACCAGAATACATGCTCCACCGCGTTTCTGTGATTGTCTTGAATATATTGCCCCTAACTTGTATTAGTAATATTCAATATTTTTTCATGTCCAGCCATAATAAAATGTTCTGTGATACAAAGGACATCTATGTTTCTTTTTTGCTGAGATAGATTTTTAATGTGAACAATAAGCATGTCAGATTTATTAAATAGTCCAGCAATATTCTGATGAAGAATGTTTAATTTATTATACACGAAAAAAATCACTGTTGTCCGAGGTATCAATAATAGCAGAGTCAATTGGATAATTTTGTATGTCAATAATGAGGCGATAGAAAATATTTTCAAAAATGCGTTTAGTGCCCAGTCTGTTTAATTTGCCTGTATGAGATAGCTCCGGTAAGTTACAAGAGTACTTGTGTTGGTGCAACCTCGCTACTTCCCTTACAAATCTAAAATACAATGTCCCTACAGACCGTTTTACAATTATAAAATTAAAAATACCTGAATAAAATAACATGTGTGTGCTATGTGTGTGTGTGTGTGTGTGTGTGGGTGTGTGTGTCTAACTAAAATATTTTCAATTTCGTCATAAGTTTTAGTGTTTAGCCAATTCGTAATAACCTTTTTTGTGTTATTAATATTAGTAGTAGCCTATATGTTTAATTTAAGCCACGCGGAACAGCTTGTTTCTGAATAAATAAAGTTCAAAATCAGTGATCACTGCTGAGCAAAGCCCTGACAGAAGCCAGGTTTTAAAATGATTAGGTCGAACTGCGTTTTTCTCGTTTATTTAAGTCATTATTTGATTATTTTGCTTTAATGCTATTAAGCAATGCAACCCAAAATACTCATAAATAAACAGAATTATTTTAAAATAAGACTTTTATATGAACTACTGATGATAATAGGGCAACACCCCTATTGTATAAAGAATTACCACACGAAATGTTACGCACTAGGAATTTCTCCTGTGTTGTGGGTGCGTTTACAAACACAGAAACTCACATACACAAACACCCAGACCCAAAACAACTATTTGTAGGTCATGTAAATATTTGTTCCGTGCAGAAATCGAACCCGCGACACGATGAGCAATTGCTCAGCCACTACACCAACCGTGCCGACAAAATGTGGGTGTACTCTGGGTAACCTACCTCTAGTTTTACCTGCGGGTATTACCTACAGAGGTATTTTACTATTATTTATGTTTATTATTCGTTAAACAATTACTTACGAAATCGGACAGAAACATAATTACCATCAAGGAAACAAAAGCACAAATTCAAACACTGATATGTCCAAAACCGTCTGAAACTATCCTGGATAGAGCGGTGTTCGGTAATTCAGCTGGGTCACGCATTAGAACAATATTTCATTCTATGTTACGTTACAAGCTTTTCTATCGAAAGTAGCTACGAATTTATCATACACAAGGTAACTTAGCACAGAAGTTAAAATCCGTTCAAAACTTTTTGGTCTAAGCGGTAATCGGTACGACGACGGGTGACGTGAATCTATACATATAACAAATCTGTGAAAGGGTCAATTCTGTACATTGAAAATATTGAAAAAATAAATAGCGGAGGGTGTTGCTGGATCGATACCAAAACAAATATGTGATTAAAAAATTGTTGTCTGTCTGTCTGTATATGCAGGCATCACGTGAAAACGAATGGTTCGATTTCGATGAAACTTGGTATAATTATACCTTATTATCCTGGGCATAAAATGGGATACTTTTTATCCTGGAAAAATACGTAGAAAAAAAATCTTATTTTTCAGCTACAGAACGCGAGCTCAACAGCAGTAGCTCAATAGAGGGATCTCCTTAATTATTATAGGCTTAGCCGTATTTGGGTCCAATAGATATTCATAAGATGTCATTGTCAGAGTTACTCAAAATGGAGAAATAAACCATCCACGCGAAGACCGACAACCGCGCGGACGGAGTCGCGGGCGGAAGCTAGTAAGACATAAATTACTTTGAAGGTACGCGAATTCGCTACTGACGGCGTCTCGTGGAGTGTTTCAAACATTTCTATTCAGTTGATCTTACTGCTCACAGCCCCGCACTAAGTCACAGCTCACAGACACAATGTCGTAAACCGTTAGCGCGTGGCTATTTCAGATTTGAATACAATGTAATTTCATATTACATGTTACCCTATAGCACACCCTGGTCGCGGCACTGTACGAATTACCGTGACCCCGGAACGTAAAGGGCTATTGAAAGACACCGTGGCACGTTTGATGATTTTACCACTTAAAAAAAAGGGCGATATATGTATTATCATTTCCTCTTCAATGCCTCTCTATCAGTCGTTATCTCTAATATTACCTCATTTATAATCAAGTTTCTTTCATATAGAGGAACAGTGTATAAGACGGGGACGCGAGGTAAAATGGGGACACACTCTCTTAAGGCATACTTAACATAACATTAACGTAGCGCAAGCGCCATCAGGACGTCATTTGCAAGCGGCCTGCTTTATCTTATCTGGGGTAAACATTTAAAACATGCTCAGTTTATTTGTACTTCATAAAACTACCCCTTCGGTCACCATCATCAGCACACGGTACGGCACCCCCTGGTAACCGGGTGGTCTTAAAAACCAACTCCAGAACGTCCCTTTGCAACGTCGGCCAGAACCCATTCCTGGGAAAACTGCCGAGCAATGTGATTCAATACAATTATCTGCGGCAGTATTATGACGTCTTTAAACCAGGCTTGTTCCAGTGAATGAACGAGGTGGCGCTAGACGACTTGTATAGCTCTGTCTCTTTCACTCAGTCGAACCACTCTCTCTTTGTAACCCTGCAGACCTAGCGATGTCGTCAAAAATGTACAGGACTGACATGCTATCGAAAGGTTTTGTCAATACCTACTGTTAAGCCGTTATAGGGAAAAGGAAACACTAAGTTGGGTAGGCAAAAATAGGCCAATTAATCGCGTTAATTTTTTGTTCCCATTCTATGAGTAAATAAAAAAAAGTTGGTCAAGAGCAGCATGCTAGACTCCATTTTTTTTTAGCGTGGTAAAATCGTCAAATGAGTCCTCCCACCCAGGGCAGGGTGGCAGGGACTGTCAGACTTGACTGACTAAAATCCGCGGTGTCCTTCAATAGCCCTTTATATACCGGGGTTACGGTGATTTCAGAGTCCCGAGACCCCGGCAGGCTTTGCTCCTCTACAGGCCCCGTCACTGTACTGACACTCCTTGAGGCGCGCGCAGAACACAACGCGCCGACGACCCGGGCATGGTCCATGGTCGGACAGCGAGTCGCCCATTACTCGCCGTTCGCATGCCCGCGATGCTAGACTACTACCGGAAGAATGAAACGCAGTAACGTAAGACAGGGGCGGCAAGAGACAGCAATATTTTCCACAGATCCCTTCTCACTAATCATTAAAAGAATATCTTCTGTCTCTCCCCTGTGATACGTCAAACGAGTCATAGCCGAACGCGCGTCAGTTGAAGCGCGGGAACGTACAGCTGATGTAGATATTTATCTTACAATGGCGGCCCCGCTCCTCGAAATAATGCCGAAGCTTGCTCGAAAAACTCTTGAGTGCTGGTGAAAACTGCACCTAAATCCACTTAGCAGTTTAGGAGATTAGATAGATGTTAGATATATAATGGGAAATTGGGAAATGGTGTGGTATTTTGTAATTTATTTGTAGTATGGATAATGTATCAAGTTCGTTATTAGAAAGTATGCCATATTGTTTACGTAGAATGTGTACATGGAATTAAACGACAATTAAAGATATATTAGGTCAAGCGTCACGGTATTCATGGTTACAATTCTCCGAAACGGCTCGACCGATTTTAATGTTTTTTTTTATTTGGATATTTTGTAGGCATGATATATTTATACAAGTCAAAGTCAAAGTCAAAGTCAAAATTATTTATTTGCTTTAAATGTGGTATGTATATAAAGATGGTAAAATTAATATAAGTTCAAACACATTTCGCCATAAAAATGGCATGCAAACATTATTCAAGTTTTAGGCTACACATCGTTTGGTAATATAAAATAAACTTCTAGGTTTAAAAATATTTTTCTGTTAAACATTACTTAACACACAAATAAAATTTAAAATAAAATACTTAAAATAAGTTCACAAACATAATATTAAAATATTACCTAAGTAACAATCAATTCGTTAAGTATAAATAGTTATAATGCATTACGGTAGTGGTATGATTTACAGTTGGATTTTTTGAGAAATTCAGCTACGGAATAAAAACTGTGTGAAATAAGCCATTTTTTTAAAACTATGCAAAATTTTTTATAAGGAAGGTTAGTTATATCATTTGGTAAAGAGTTAAAGATGAGAGGAGCCATATAAATACAATTACGTCTGAATAGTTCAATCCTAGGTACCGGCATTTTTAATATAATTATATCAAATATATTTAATTCGCGTTTCACTTTCACATGGACTCTTCTTTAAGGCTAATAATTTCAACATTGGTAACGTTTAAATTACATTCATAAACATTAACTGATACTAAGTTTTATTTTACGTTGTTACACCAACAATAAAATGCTAAACGAATCTATAAAATGCTAAACGAATCTATAAAATGCTAAAAATGTAGCTACAAGTAAGTTCATTATTTTTAAACATACATTTTCTTTCATTTGTAAGCTAATGTTTATTAACCTAGCATTATAAACATGAATGTTAGCGTGTAGTGTTAACATTCTAACACACTAAAGTCCTAAATACTTAGACTCCATCATCACGACCACTTAACAAAGATATTCAGTCAGTGTTTTAACGATTATATACAGACTATAAATAAAAACGTACTAGTAATATATACAGAAAAAGAAATAAAAAGAAAACAAAAAACATTCAAAGGGCGTCAAAGAATACGTCCACATCGCTGTCAACGGGAACAGTGCCCAGAACGCTGACAGCATTGCCACGTTGTAAGGCAATGCTGATTCGTTGGCCTAGGAATAGGCCAGCCCTCTGGTCACCTGAAGAGTCGACTAATCGCCTGGCGATGTCCTTAAAAACGTTGTGAGCATTCGGATCCCATGGCCCCAAAGTTTCAACCCCAAACGGCTCAAACACATAGCTACTAGCTAGGCCAATGTATTTGCGCCGTTTTATTGTCACTGCTTTATTCTATTCCCTGTTAGCAATTGGCTACGTATGTAGAACAATAACTAAATAATCTACGTAATATAAACTTTTTAATTATAGCTGAAAAGTATTGCACATCGGCGTTTAAAAAGAGATAATCGGCTGGATTCGGCTTCGTTTTTTTTATGTAATGATACGCTCGCATTTGACCACTATCTCGCCTGATGGTAAACAGTGCTGTTGTTGATGGTGAAGCCCACTTACCGAGAAGTAACCTATTTTCATGACTTGAAGACCACAAGACTGTGGCTATCAGGAGACGAAAGGTTTCGATAAAACATCGCTCCTGTGCCGTGGATACGTCCATAAACACATATTACAAACAGACAGAATCGGAACATTTTAGTTTCGTGCGGGAATTAAATGCAGCGTTGCTTTAACCTCTCGGGCGCTTTACGTACACCCGGGTGTTCATAAGCGAAAACGCCCCAGCGCCTTACGTACACACGTCTGTACATAACAGAAAGTCGCTCATTGGACGTTGATTTTTATCATTTTCGATTATAAATCGCCCGAGGGGTTAAAATATCGTTACATAGAAACCTAGTCCTATTAACTAATTTACATCAAAACCCACACTTGATAAGCTCATCTATTACAAAGACCATGATAATACTATACAAGTATACTCAATAAAAGAGTTAAGTAAACAAGCAACAACTTTTAAACGGTTTTCCTATATTTCTCCAAATTCTTTGGCTCCATGTAGCATATAGCCAAAAGGTGCATGCAGAGCAGATAATATGCGGAAAAATTGTTGAAAAGGTATGCCTTAATATTTGTTTGACTCTTTCGCTGACTGTACACTACTGTACACAAGAGATCAGAGGCCCTATCATGTCTTTTCCAGTTTTGTGTAGTAAACGGCAACTTTGACGTTAATTTAATGGAAAAAATTAGTTCCTCGTTGTTACACTAGAGGCGCTTTCTCATTTTTCAATACAATAAACACAGTAAATATACAGAAATCTCATGATAAGGCTTTAGTATCCAGGCAGCAAATTTTAGAAGATTTAGCTGTATGCTACACGCATGCTAAATACTGCATGTATGTGCTTTTTTTCTGTTTCTATGCTATATACAGTCAAAGAGATACAGACACATATAACACAACATTGGAAACCCGTTTAAAAAAAATCTGCCCGTATATTAAATTCTTTCGCTGAATGTACATACCAATATACAGCACTTGATTTACAACAGTGTACTTTAATTGAACGCGGCTCAACAGGGGTGGCTGGCGCAGCATGCGGGTCTTAGGTGACCTCAATATGGGCAGCATTGACACTGTGTAGCATACGGGTAGACTTGTGATTCAAATGATATACATCTGTATGTCTGGGTGCACATATGGTGGTCGTACAAAAGTGGATTGTGGTCGAGGTGACATGGTGGTAATTGCTTATCTGTTTCTTACAAGTGCCCGCGTATTGATGGATTACCCGTGTTATTTTTACTTGAAACATAAAGCGCTTGAATTATGTAAGTTATGCGCAGAGGTCGGAATTAGGTAGAGTTATTTTAGTACTTGCATCAAAATGTTGATATTAATATGGATCTTCCCGGGATTTCTAATAGACAATCCCTTGTGGCCAACAGTATTACAAATAAATAATAACAAAAACCTCAGAAATAGATTAGACAAATAAAACAAAAATAATTAACATGCAATTTTTATTAGTATTGAAATTTTATTCGGATATCCGATGTCGTTGATGGAATTTTGGCAACGTCTCGCGTGCAGTGCTTTAAATTGTGTAAAAGTATATACATTTTTATTATTTAATAAATTGCGGGATTCTTCTGCTCTTTAAAAGTAATCCCGGGATTTGGGCCATATCCACTTAATTCTTTTGCTGTATGAAATCAGTGTAAGTTCATGAATAACTCTGATTCCGACCTATGGTTATGCAGCAAGCCATAATTGAAATAACCCTACTAGATTGAGTCGATACGTTGGACGAAAGTCTATGACATCGGGCAAAAAGTGATATGCATGAGTCCTCCTGCCATGACTAGAACGGAAGGGACTTTCAGACTCGTACTGACTCAAATCCACAGTGTCAGTGTAAACTTGAAGAAGTTAGACCAATGAAACGAAGGTCATCCAAAAGCTTGTTGGGTCGTAATATCGTCAAAGTCCCGGAATACAAAACTGAAAAGAATGTACTGAAAATGGGTCTTCGCCTTCTTATTTAACTTATTGAAAAATATTTATAATGCAGAACTAGTAGATTTAACTAATAAGTGAGTTTCCTTTCCAATAATTAACTTTAAACATTCCTTCAAAGAAGTAAGAAACATTACTTATACTACAAAAATTATCGGAAAAAAACACAATATTCTTAAAACATCGCATTCCCTGCTCCTACGTAAAATGAAAATTGGTATTTGAAATCGATTCCAGGCAGAAAATACAAAACTAAAAGTGAATATTTCAGAAAAATATGACCAATAAAAAAGCTTAGAAATTGTTTTAACAAAAGTTGCCATACCAAAAAATGTGTGTTGTTTTTTTTTCTAAAACAGGAAGCAAGGGTACGGGCGCCTGGTGTAAAGTAAACTTTTGTGTCTAAAAATAAATTCCTTGTGTACTTTGTGATATTAATAGATGGGGGAATTGAATGCAGTTCATTACCAAATGGTATTGAAGGAAAACGATTACCATGTCCTAATTAAATACATTATGCCGTGTATTTTTTGGTATCTTTACAAAATTACAATCTTTACAAGCTTTTATTTACTTTCACCTGTCCCGGAATCCGATTGAGCTGAAATTTTGCACGTACATGAGTACATCGCGTGACAATGCAATAATAATTATGATGACAAGGAGCTAATCCGATGATGGAGCTGGAAGGTAGCCATAGGAACTCTATAATGAAACGCCGCAAACCCATCGAGTTTAGACTCGTTTGATTCGTCTTGACGAGTACTTTGTCTACCGTAAGTATTTAAACAATAAAAGCTTGTTTTAAAAAGAACACAGTTTTTAAGACGAATATAACTTATACCAGAACCTATATTTTAACTAAAATCAGAGGTTTTTCCTAGTGGTGCACCAGCTGGTGGTTCCAATATGGCGGTCATTAAATGTGGCGCGGCGGCGCGTGCCATGTGCGTTACTGTGAATGTGGACGACGTGCAACTCGTAACTGGGTTGCTATGGAAATATATGGTATTTGATATAGGTTTCGTAAAATTTTGGGGTACTGTTATTACAATTTTCTCGTCATTTTAAATAATATCTATGACTAGCTGTTGCCAGTGGCTTCAAGTCAAAAATTATCCGACGGGAACATAATACCGGGATAAAAAGTCTTAATCCAGGTTATGAACTATATGTGCACCAAATTTAATTCATAATGTGTTCGACAGTTTTTGTACGAAAGAGCTTTGAATTATCAAAAACATTCGCGATGAATTATCAAAGGCATCGCCCGTTACAACTTGTAAATTATCCCAAGGGAACATACAATCGGGGTAAAAAGTGTTCTATGTGTTAATCCAGGTTATAAACTAATGGTATACCAAAATTTAACCAAATTTGCCAAACATATTATGTATCCATCCCACAGAAATCTTAATAATAAGGCAATAGAAGTCGCATAGACGCGTGACCTTGTCGCCGCGCATGTGTATCGTAGGGCACAAGTTTACGAGGAGCGTTTGTGGCGGTTACTTGTGTTATTTGAGACGCGGAGAGGTAAACATGGTGTTTTGCAGCGTATCCAATTGCGGAAACTCGTCCAAAACTTGTAACTTAACATATAAAGGAATAACATTTCATATGTAAGTACTTAATTTTTGAAATATTGTCGTTTTTAGTAAATATAAACAAATCAAATATTTTTACCACCGCTACAACGATTTATCACGAAAAACTTTTTTTTGTCAATTCAATAACCATCAATGCTTAAGCTTGTCCATGTCTACTATTACAACTGGTAAAAGCAGCAATGGAATTATAGTCATGCGGACTCGCATTCTCGCGGCGCAATAAACAATTCTTGGTACAAGCCGCATGAGTTGGCCGCAATTTAGTGACGTGCCACTACTATTCTGTATCGATAAATTAATTACGTTCAGTTTGATTCTTAGTTTTACCAAATTGGAAAACATTATGGTTTTATGTTAAATGTTTAAATATGAGATGTATTTTCAGTTTTCAAAATCAAAATAATGTAGAAGTCCCATACTTTTTCATTTTTACAAATTATTTGCTTAATCATTGTTCAATGTGACCCATATTAGGTATGTATTTATATTTATTGATAGTATATAATTAATATTCTTACATATTTATGTATTGTTATTTATATAAAACTTAAACAATTTCAATTATGTTATTTTAGTTTATATTTTAATTTCAATTATGTTAAATTAGTTTAGTTTACCACTACACTAGCTACCTCCCCACTTTTATCTAAGTTCGTACATAGTCCGTCCTATTTGGTCATTGCTTTTTTTTCCATAAGGTGAAGTATTGGAGAGCCTTTGAGATTTAACTATATTATAAACTAAATGTATCAACTTACACTTATTGTTTTATTGAATCCCTTTCAATAAAATTAGTTATCTATTGTTGCTAGATTCCTTGGCGATTAACACTCAACGGAAAATTATAATTTATCGACATGAGCTCGTAGTAGTTTGCACTTGCACTGCACTATTCCTACGTGAGAGTGAGCGCGCGATATCATTTTCTGCTTTTCGCACACGTTTTTTATTGGCTGCGGGAGTCACGTGACCTGAGATTATACGTTTTTAGAAAATGTTGCGTAATGTCATCGCAAAAAGGTTTGGTTTTGTTGCAGCAATGCAAAGTGCATATGTAGGCGTTATTGTGTATCTATTGTTTGTTTATGTGGTGGTAGCTGTGACCCGGCGACACTCGTCCCGCTGTAAAATGGAGTACTATAGCATTTCTATTACCTTATTATTAAGATTTCTGTGATCCATCCTCAAAAAGTTTTGTTTTTATAGTATTGAACCACTTCTTCTCTCTTGGTCTTAGTTAGACCAAGTGGTTCAAAAGCCAAAGATCACCACAAAACCGACTTCACTCACAACCGGGACCGATAGGAAGACTGGAAAATAGGACTATTTCTTTTACCTTACGCCAGTCTCCATATAACTGAGAAAGTAACTAACGTTGATGAAAAAAAAAAATTTTATAGCACCCAGGCGTTAGAAGGAGGGACTTCCTCCTCCTAGCGCCTGGGTGCCGGGAGGAGGAGATCCCTCGTGCAGTCGCCATTTTAGAAAAAGTCAGATGACGCACCGCTTAATATATGCGGTAGATGCTTTCTTCTTTCTTGTATGGATTATTTATTTATTTTATCTTTTATTTCAGGCAACTAAAGGCCCATAAAACAATACACTTATAAATATAAAACTCCTGGGAACCTCACAGGCGTCTGACATAGCTGAATGCCTTGATTGATACTTTAGTCCAAATTATAAATAAAATAAAAATGATATAACATAATAATGCAAAAAAATGATCCAAGAATCATTTCCTCACTCGAATTTAGCCTTATGAAAACTGATGAAGGAAGTATTAGAGAAAACTTTCCAGCATATCTACCTTTTAAAAATTTAAAAATTAGTTGACCCTAATGGGCCTATGTGAAGTAAAAATTACGTCACTTTATATCAAGTTAAGCTTTGTTCAGAGAAAACTTAACCAAAGGGCGCTAGTTTTCTGTAAAGTTTACTGTACTTAAGCTTTTTTTTATCGTGGCAAAATCATCAAATGAATCCTTCCACGCAGGGCAAGGCGGGAGGGACTATCAGACTTGACTGACTAAAATCCACGGTGTCCTTCAATAGCCTTTTACATACCGGGGTCACGGTAATACGTTAGTCCCGCGACCCCGGGGCTACTGTACTTAAGCTAACGAAAGCTTGAACAACCTCATAACAATAGACTTTCATGCTAGATTTCATACATAAACCTTACATAAGTAGGTCCCACAATACTTTCACAAAAAATCTCAATTTTTCCCTAAACCTGCCCATATGCTCTCCAGCACACCGCTCCACTTAGTGCCCGCCATATTGGCAGCAGCAGCTGATGAAGGACACAGGTGCCTCTCTTTATGAAAACTAATAACGTTTTATTTATTCCCTGCGACCTGCGATATGAGTAATGGCGGATTTTTATGTGTACCATTGTGTTTCCTTAGGGAATCGATCGGTTTTTCGTGAATTTGATTTTTAAACTGTATAAGTACTAGATTTGACCCTATCAAGTTTTGAACTTCGTAAGAAATTGATAGAGCAAGTTTCGTTCGAAAATTTCTAGACTGGACCTGGAACACCAACCTGTAGGCAATAAAAATATTTTATCGACGGCGATTTTGTGCAGGTTTCGAATCCTTGACACGCAGCGCAGCAGTCATTCATTCAATCATTTTGACAATCGTGCCATCATTAGCTCTAAACACTCGGAGAATACGTTTGATAAGGATAAAAAAGAAACTGATGGGTAACAGCCCCTTCACGACTAATAATTCCTTGGTCAAACAGACAGGCAAAAGCGAAGCGAGTCCGAAGCGATACCGAACCGAAGCGAGACGTCAGTCCGATAGTTCTGTCACATTATCGGATCGCTTTCGCTTTTCTATGATACTGGATTCAAACAATTCCATACATTACAAATAAAAACGCCACGCTTCACATTCGTCACGCCTGTCTGTTTGACAAAGGCTCAACCGCTGTGAGCGGTGACTTCACGCGGGGATAAGACCAAATGTGTGGCAATGTTTGAAACACGCCACGAGGCGCTGCACGTGGCAAATTCTCGTACTTACAAAGTAATAAATGTCTTCGCACCGCTCACCACTGCCGTGACACGGCTCTGTGCAAATGATCAAGATTGTCATGAAGTATTAAGGATCTCCTAATTTTCAAACTTGTCGATAGGTACGTGAGAAGTCTTAGCTTGGGACTTCTGAATCAAACTGAAAAACCTTTGGTAGTTTTAAAAGTTTCAATGTTTCAAATATCCATCTAAAAGATTGTGGAAGGAAAACGTAGACAAGTTTATACAAACAAAAAAGGTTTTAAATATCACAAAATGTTTAACGAATTCATATTTGACTTCATATTTACTCGTAACTCAATTTTAGTTTCAACTCTTGGCCTATCTAAGAGGTCATCTCAAATGAAATTTGCTAACCCCAAAGCAGTCGACCCAGGTGTCTGGTGATGACCCCATGTCTCCATCTATGAGGCTTTTGGATGTTTTATCTTCTAGTATACTTATTTCAAATAATTTAATACATTTAGTAATGAGATAAGAACTTCATATCTCTCATATCTTATATGTTTTAAAGATAAAATTAAATCGACTTGAATGCATCTGTTGTGTCCAAATCCCACAATGGTTTAGAAGGCATTATCGCTGATAGATGTAACTGCGTACTATTGCTGTGCATTACCATAAATAATTCTACTTATACAACCGTTCCATAGACCAAAAATAAACAATACCAACTAGAATCGAACATAATTTTATCACTGCGTCTGAAAGCTCAACGGAGAACTTTTTGCGAAACTGTAAATAGATCTTTTATAATTTTAATTTCCTAAACTTCCACATAAATAATAATTAATTTGACACCGGAAAACATCATACATACAGTTTTTATTATATTCTATATCCTATAGTAGTAAATGTAACATGAAGTTTACAAGAAAAGAAATATCGCACGTTATTAGTATAATTTATAACTAGATAATAAATTCAAATTCATCGCTCACCTCAACCTTTTTGACAGCTGACAGCAAACAGCTTTCCCCCGCTTTTTATTGCAGTCTTCCACAGTAACACGCACTATTGTAATAAATCACTTTATATTCAGCCTAAATATTCACTAGAAAACAAATTGAAACTAGATAGATCAAATATTAGAATTAAATAAATCTATGAAACTTTTGAGTTGATTTTTTTATTTTTCCGTCGCGATCTATGGTCGGAAGCGCGGGAAAACGACGCGTGTTGTTCTCTCCGCGCTTGGGTAAGCACTGAGGGCGGGAACGCCTGCGTCTAAGCCGCCATTGCTCGGAAATCGCTTTTTTTTAACGAAAACTGTTCAGCTGTTGGGCTCCAAACATTCTGCGTCTGTTTTTCACATTCAAAGTGGGGTATTGCTAATTCGCTGGCTGTTTGGTTATGTGGAAAAGTGGGTATTTTGTAATGCAATTTTCGCTATTTTGTTCTTAATGTATCTTTGTTATCGTATTAAGCTTTTTAAAAGTTCTTTGTAATGATAAACGATGAAATTAATACGTATGCGTTGTTTTTAAAAAGTAACTCTTATTTTAGATGTTTATGGTGTGATTAGGCCGCAGTTTAAGAAGCTCGCACTGGCCGCATTTAAAGGCTAGTTACGGCACTGCAACCCACTTTAGAATACTGTCAAATGTCGGTCAATAGCTGTCAATCCCAATCAGCTAGATAGCATCATCATCATCACAGTTTATCACAAAGTAAGCCATAAAGTATAAGTAAAACCGATACGACCAACACCTTCTTCACGATCCTGTTCTTCTGGTACAATTTAAATATTAAGCTGTCTCTAAGTTTTTGATGGCATTCTTTACATGGGTGATAAAGTCCACAAGATCGATGAAGTAAAGTCGCCTTTGTTTACCTGGGTAAATCAATTTCGAGTTGAAGTAAGGACACCGGTTAAGACCACGTTAAAAATGTTTTTTTCCGAGGTGAAATGAGACACCAATATGTCCACCCGGATTATTTCACTCGGGTGCACAAAGTGGAATAAAAATGAATGTCACCCACGCCAAAAGCTTGCGTCATCAAGTTATTGCAATATTTTTTTTTAAATTTTTAGTAAAATTGCTTTTTTCCTAGAAAATTGGAAAAATACACACAAATAAATATACCTACCCCAGCCCTGTGAAAACACAAAATGTTTTTGACTAGTCGAGAAAAATTACAAAATACACAGACGAATTCACGAATCAGAACTACACTAACGAGCAAAAGTATGAAATCACTTATGCCTTTGTCAAACAGACAGGCGAAAGCGAAGCGAGTCCGAAGCGATACCGAACCGAAGCGAGACGTCAGTCCGATAGTTCTGTCACGCTATCTGATAGCTTTCGCTGTTCTATGTGACTGGATTCAAACAGTTCCATACATTACAAATAAAAACGTCACGCTTCGCATTCGCGACGCCCGTCTGTTTGACAAAGGCTTTATACTTGGAATTGATCCGGGATAGCTCCTTGAATAATGGCTTGTTTCCTTTAAGTTTTTATTACTCTTCACTAGTAATTAAGTAGGTACTCAAGATAACGCGGAATCGGAGTTAGTGATTCCATACTTTGGCTCGCGAGTGTAGTATTTTACATAAAGAAAAATATTGCGTGTTTTCAGCGCATTAGGTATTCACTAGACAAATAATATCAAACTAGAAAGAAAGCTATCTACAGAAACTTTACCTACCACCCTGTAATGTTGACATGACCTAGAATTTTTGCCTCCCTGTCTATGTCTACCACCCAAAGATTCTACATTCAGATATTGTCTATGTGCGTATCGACTAAATAGTGTTAGTATTTTTTTTTTATTATTTTATATAAGGCTTACAGACTAATTACATTGATGATTAGAAAAACTTAATAACACAAAATTGCTAATAACAAGCCTCCACATGTATACGTTATTATAATATCTAACGTAACCTAATTGATATAATACCTATGTAAATATAATTATAAAAAAAAAGAAGTGCAATATATAATTCTATTACAGCTTATTTTACTGCATTTAATCAAAATATCACCACAGTTTGAGCGCAACTAAATATTAGATTTAGACTTGTCGAAGAACTCCTTGGCCAATATTCGTCTCGTTGTGCTAGCGGAAGTACAAAAAAGATCAATGTTCAGTATAGGTATCAACTAGCGGTTTGTTTCTGTGTGTGAGTGAGAGATGATTGTGCTTAAACGCATCGACGAAACAGGGATATTCCTAGTGTAAGGCAACGTTTAAAAAAATAATTTGGGTCTGTTACACTGAGCTAGCACTGCTCTTCTGGCAGAATTATAAGTTAACAGTAAATATTATATATAACATTATAAAGTAATATTGAAAATATTTTACTCAATATTTTCCTAAAAATCTGTTCGAATGACGTAGTACATAAGGATTTATTCGTGGAAACGGTTTAGAATTCGCATGTTTGTCAATGCATAAAAAATATTTACCGGAAGACAATAACAATAATATTTAAAAAGTTATAAATCTTGCTAAGGCCTTAGAACCCAAAGAAATGCGAACTCTCAAATTCAGTTCTCTCAATATCAGTATTTTACATGGAGCGACTGCCTATCGGACCTCCACAACTCAGTAACTGGGTAACACGATACCCAATGGTAAGACTGGTTGTCAGACTTTTAGAGCTTCTGACTAACAGTAACGACTGTCAAAGATCTACAAATTTATTTATGTGCTTTCCGAGGCACGGAGGAAACTCGCTATGACAAATGGTCACCTATCCACAGATCAACCTCGGCAAGCGCGGCGTAACCCGGAAGATCGGCCTGTGCGGCTGTAATTATTTATCGACGAGCTCATCGAATTCAAACTTCTCCAATAAAAAAAAAGAAAGCTTTAAAAGCTACATCAATAAGCTCTAAGCAGTCATTTTTAGCTGTACGTTGTATCGTATCGGCACAGGTGTCGTATTAGCTTGCAAATAGCATTTAACAGCTTACCGCAGCGATGCCTAAACCTGACTTTATGATGCTTTAAGTTCGATCGTTGCATTTTACGAGTTGTCACACAAGCTGCGTTGAAAGATAACTTTAAAGTTTGTTCAGTCAACTTTACGTTGTTATTTTGGTGGTAACTTGGCAAGGCAGTGGTATAGCACCTGGGTTCGATTGCCGCAATTTGTATGGCCTACATGTAGTTGTTCCGGTGTTCCAGGTCTAGTTGTTTTTTTTCGGGTTTGTGGAACTGTCTCAGTTGTTGAAGGATCACCGTGGACTTTAACGATTACGAGTCTGAAAGCCGCTCCTGTCCAGTCCTGGGTGGGAGGACACTAGTGACGTTGCGAATGTTTGATTTTTTACATTCGCGAATGCGGATGCGAATATTCAATTTCAATATTCACGAATGCGAATATTGACATTCAAGTAAAACGCACCCAAAATTAAAGATAGGTTTGACGTTTCGTGTCACACATATTTAAACCGAACACCGAACATTGACCAAGTCGATAATATATTTGAATGAATGTATGTATAAACTAAATGTAAAAACTTCATTCATTAAACATATAAAACTTCAACAAGTTTAGACTGGAGCTGGATTTTTATACACTTCGACGGAACAGGCATGGACAAAGAACTTATCAAAATTATTTATATATAACGGCGCGCCATAATTTAATTGATTTATTTTAACAATTTTTATAAGTTGTAATCGATTATTTTTACTCTGTGGTGTAAGCATTACTTCTTTATTGGTAATTTTAATTTAGAGCGGGTAACACCGAATGGAGTTGTGAGTGTCATGGCGGTGGTGACGGTCACTTTTGACGCGACCGTCAGCCGAAGCACATGCACAAACCCATTGGCTCTGAAGTAAAGTTTAATTATTTTCTTCCGTTATTTAATCAGTAATTATTATTGTAATCATTAGTTATTTTGGTGAAGTTTTGTTTAAATATTAAAAGTTAAATCAAGTGAGATATTTTGTGATTATTATTTTTCAACTACCTGCACCTACACGCCCATAATGGAGGACCAACAGATGACGGATAAACAGCGACACGTGGTGTCTCAGCCGCTCGAAAATCCGTCATCAGAAGTGGGATACGATGGAACGTCGCAGGAACAGTCCACAGGCTATTTAATGAAAGCGCTAAGGAAGGAGAATGCTTGTCAGCTTGTGCAAACCGATTTCTGAGCACTTTACTTAGTCAATGGAACAACTATTCAACTGAAAAGAAAGCAATCGCTGTAACTATGGTGCATGCAGCTAAAATAGGGCCACGGCTTCAACGGTTGGCTTTTATTGTGGAGATTGATACTAGAGTTAAACTACAACAAGAACTGATGGCTTTTACGTACCGAAAAAGACGAACTCCAATGCAGGACAAATTAAATGCACCTGCCGTCGTTAAGAAGCCAAAGTTCGACCAATCAAGAAGATGCTACAGCTGTGGAAAATCGGGTCATATGGCAAATGAATGCTTGACTAAAAGTTCTCGCGATCCTTCTGCTAACCCTCAATCTTAGTTTTCAGGAAATAGTGGATCGCAACCAGCCAAAGATGATGTCTCAAAGAAAGCGTCGACGTCAGTGACCTGTTTCTTCTGTGGTGAACCTGGTCACATCGTTACACGCTGTCCAAAGAAGGAGACTGACTCCGGGAACAACCGAGTCGAGAAGGGAGTGGATATCTGCACCATTAAGGCAGCTACAGATCTACTCTCTATCGAATCTGGTGAGTCGTTTTCATTTTGTTTTGTTTCCGGTGCTGAGTGCTCTTTGATCCGGGAAAGTTTAGCTAGTAGATTCCCTGGTAAACGACAGCAAAATACGATTACGTTGTTAGGCATAGCCCAATCTAGTTTACAATGCAATTTTCAAATACTACCCACAGTTATGATACAGGGTTACTCGTTCCAGTTATTATTTCATGTCGTACCTGACTATTGTATTTCTACTGCCATTATGATAGGACGAGCCTTACTTTCATTGGGATTTTCAGTTGAAATTTCTGAAACATCTGTGTTATTGAAGAAAATTAAAAATGGTCGCTGTTTGTGACGTAGGCTCTGAAGTAAATGATTTTGGTGGTATTAATAGTGATATTCCCAATGAAAAAAGAGGACAATTAACTTCTTTACTTGAAAATTACCAAGACTTTTTATGTAGAAGGCACTCCTACAAGTAGGGTTAGTACAACAAAATTAGAAATAAGATTGATTGATCCCAATCGCACTGTACAACGCCGTCCATACCGGCTTAGTTGTGATGTAAGACAAATAGTACGCTCTAAGATAAAAGAACTTCTCAATGCTGGTGTCATTCATGGGCAATTTAAATATTTAGCAATGGCTTTTGGTCTTCGGAATGCTCCATCGGTGTACCAACGTGCGATAAATAAAGCTCTAGGAGTTTTGACGGATTAATTTACTGTAGTCTTTTTAGATAACGTCATAATCCCATCTTGTAGTGTAAATGAGGGTATTATAATGTATGATCGCTTGCGTCAGGTCTTGAAAGCATTAAGAGACGCTGGTTTTTCTTTCAATATAAAGAAATGTGCTTTTATCAAAACTAAAGTAGAGTTCTTAGAGTACCACGTAGCCGCTGGCTAAATACGACCAAATCAAAATTAGAGCATTGACAGAACTAACACCTCCCCAAACAGTTACTCAACCACGTCAATTTATAGCCTTAGCTTCGCATTTTCGACAATTTGTATCATGTTTCTCTCAAAAGACCGCGTCTTTATAGATTACCTTCAGGTAAAGGCAAAATACAGTGGACCCCAGCTTTTGAAACAATAAGAAAATAAATTATCGCGAAACCCTCTACCAGCAATCTCCCAGTTAGCCTGTACAAAAATAGAGCAAAAACGAGTTTATTTAGCAGAAATATCAGATGAATGCAAGCAACAAGCAGAGCAATGAAAAGATGAGGCGGTTAAGACTTATGAAATGAGGAGAGGCGTGTTACATCGAAAAATAGAACGTAATAAACGAAGTGTGTGGTTACCAGTGGTGCCAAGGGCTTTTCAATGGGCTGTTATTAATCATGTTCACGAGAGTGTAATGAACCTAAGTTGGGAGAAAACTCTTGAAAAGGCTTTTTGCCATTACTAGTTCCCTAATACGAATAAATACGTCCGATACGTTGTTGATAATTGCATCACATTTAAGGTCCCAAAGTCTCATTTGGGCAAGGTTCATGCCGAGCTCTATCCAATTCCAAAAGTTACAACCCCATGGCACACCATTCATATGGATGCCACGGGAAAACTAAGTGGCAAGCGAGATAACAAAGAGTATGTGTTTGTTTCTATCGATGCTTTTACAGAATTTGTACTGTTGCATCATACTATGAATATTGACGCTAAGAACGCTATAAATGCTTTGCAATCGAGTGTGTCTCTCTTTGGTGCACGTATAATAGCGGACCAGGGTAGATGTTTTGCTGGCAAAGAGTAGGGACTTTTGTACAACTCGCAACATTAGTTTACATTTGATAGATACAGGTTCTAGTCGTGCTAACGGGCAAGTAGAGCCAGTTAACACTTTAAAGAACATCTTAACCACACTGGGAACCGGGAACTTTAAATCGTGGCAGGCAGCCTTGCCTAATGTCCAACTTGCTATCAATTGCACATTTAACCGTACAACTAAGGCAAGCCCCCTTGAACATTGATAGGAAAGGTTGCTAGACTCTTCAGTTGATTAATGACACTTGATACAGATGAAACAGACGTTGAATTAGTCGAGATCAGAGAGCAAGCAGCTCGGGCAATAGATGCAAGTGCTTCTACAGAAAAAGCTAGGTTTGACAAAAACAAAGCCAAAGTAAATAAATTCAAAGTAGGAGATTATGTACTACTAGAAAATCATGAGCGCAATAAAACACAGTTAGAGCCAAAATATAAAGGACCTTATCAAGTGGCTGAACTGCTTTATGGTGACAGATATTTGCTAAAGGCATTAGACTCTAATCGAGCGTATAAGTATGCGTTCCATTAGTTGAATGTTGGGCTGAAAACGCCAAGTAATAGTGTAAATAGTGTAGAGTCAGAATGTTCCGTTAACGGCGCTGTTGCTGGTGAGTTACATTTCCTTTCAATTGTATTGTTGATCTATGTGGCAACGACTAGCCTGTGTGGCAACGACTAGCCTGTTTGGCAACGACTAGCCTGTGTGGCAACGACTAGCCTGTGTGGCAACGACTAGCCTGTGTGGCAACGACTAGCCTGTGTGGCAACGACTAGCCTGTGTGGCAACGACTAGCCTGTGTGGCAACGACTAGCCTGTGTGGCAACGACTAGCCTGTGTGGCAACGACTAGCCTGTGTGGCAACGACTAGCCTGTGTGGCAACGACTAGCCTGTGTGGCAACGACTAGCCTGTGTGGCAACGACTAGCCTGTGTGGCAATGACTAGCCTGTGTGGCAACGACTAGCCTGTGTGGCACCCATGAGCCTGTGTGGCACCCATGAGCCTGTGTGGCACCCATGAGCCTGTGTGGAACCCGTGAGCCTGTGTGGCACCTGTTAGCATTAGCCTGTGTGGTACGTGAAGTCAGATAAACTACGTCGCGCATTTGCGTTGCACTACCTTAGTACCCTTTCAGTTTTGGTAATGTATTCGGTCTTAGTGACGATTAAGCCTGGATTTATTTCGATTAGACGTGTCAAGGTTTGACAAACATTCTTGAAAACTTTGTTGTGGTCAGAATGACCGAGTTTTGAAGTAAGTGACTACCTGGTTGTTCATTTGTTCACAGATGTTGAAGAAAGTACACACGAGGACGTGTGATGATGCAGGACGGCCGTAACGGCGCGCCATAATTTAATTGATTTATTTTAACAATTTTTATAAGTTATAATCGATTATTTTTACTCTGTGGTGTAAGCATTACTTCTTTATTGGTAATTTTAATTTAGAGCGGGTAACACCGAATGGAGTTGTGAGTGTCATGGCGGTGGTGACGGTCACTTTTGACGCGACCGTCAGCCGAAGCACATGCACAAACCCATTGGCTCTGAAGTAAAGTTTAATTATTTTCTTCCGTTATTTAATCAGTAATTATTATTGTAATCATTAGTTATTTTGGTGAAGTTTTGTTTAAATATTAAAAGTTAAATCAAGTGAGATATTTTGTGATTATTATTTTTCAACTACCTGCACCTACACGCCCATAATGGAGGACCAACAGATGACGGATAAACAGCGACACGTGGTGTCTCAGCCGCTCGAAAATCCGTCATATATATTTTATTTTCTGAAAAAAAAAATGATGCAACGTCGCGCCTGTTATTCCTGGAGGGTTAGGCAGAGGTGTACCTAATTGTATACCCACATTCCGCCAGTAATGTTTCTACATACCATATTTTGATATGGGGCGAGCCTATTGCCATTAACTGAGCATGTACCCAGAGCCGTTTACTGTTACTAAAAAAATACTAAAGGAAACCCAATAAGACTGCTCGACCTGGACAGATGGACCAACAAGGCAATCAAAATAAAATCTTGCTTTTTCATTTATTAATTTTATTAAACATAAATCATTATCAGAAAAAAATGAAAAAAAAAACAAGGAATGAAAAAGATTAATTACTTATTATTTTTTGTCTAATAAAACTTAATTAACTTAGATAAGGTGGTTACTTATATTTTTTAACTTGAATGGAGATTTCAAGCTCTTTTTAGGGTTCCGTACGTCTGAATACAAAAACGGAACCCTTATAGGATCACTCGTGTGTCTGTCCGTCCGTCGCTTACAGTCAATTATCTCCGAATCTATTAGACCGATTAAGTTGAAATTTGGTAGACATATCAATTCCTGTGACCCAAACACAGAGGTGTGACGTGAGCAGATGAAATCTGTACATGGGGGGTCATTTTTGGGGGGGAAGGGGAAAATTAAAAAAAAAAATTCTGAAAACTGCATCGTGTGGCATATCAAATGAAAGGTCTTGTTGAGAAGATCTTAAATGTATTTTTTTTTAAATTAAAATAAATAGTTTCCAAGTTATTGAAGAAAATAGACGAAAATTGACCATTCCCCCCCCCTTATCTCCGAAACTACTGAACCTAAAATTTTGAAAAAAATACAGAAATTAGTTTTCTCCTTATAGATTATAGGAAAACCTATAAGAAGTCCATGATATTAAAATAACATGGTAAATCACTCAATATTGTGCGTACCAACTTACATTTTTTTTTTATACGTCATAAATCGTAAACCGCAATTTATCTTTCAAAGTTACAACCAACTTTTATATAATGTTACTTGCTGCTACGGAACCCTTTAAAGGCGAGTCCGACTCGCACTTGGCCGGTTTTTTCTCATATATGCATAATAACGTAGTAGATTTTTTAATGTAACTGGATGGTACGACTCATTTGATGATTTTATCACTACGAAAAGGATTTTGTCATTTTTGTTGCGATTCTGTTAATATTTTAATTGGCCTAACAGAACTATTAATTAATTTAATTGTCTACTTCAAGACTATTACGTTACATATAATTTCCATAGTCAAATCATAGTAGTAAAATCAAAAATCTTTTTCCAGATATATTCGCATCTATTCATGCGGATGCGGATGCGAATATCAAAAAACATGCGAATATTCGCAACATCTCTAGAGGACACATTTTATGATTTTACCACTTATAAAAATTGTTTGTGTATGTGACTTGAAATGTATGTAAATGCACCCACGATACAGGAGAAATCCCTAGTGTGACAGTGTTTTTATTTAATAGAGCTGTGAGAGAATCTGGCAATCAAATCGTTCATCGTTCGTATCACAAGATTTCTGTATTTTATTTACAGCGTTCTTGAAGTATTTACTGCGTTTATTCTATGGAAAAAGCTCCTCTATTTTTCCAACGAGGAACTAATATTTTAGTTTACGTCACAAAAACGTGAAATTGCCATTCTAGGGCCTCAGATCTTCCTGTGATGTAGATTGGACCATAAACAACTATGCGACCTCTCAAGGAGTTTGGGAACTACGAGGATCGGTTCTAGGACATTCGTCTCGCTTTGAAGCATCAACACCATTCAGCAGCATTCTTGTTGTAAATCTTTTTTTTTTATTTGACTTACAAATTAGAATCTTTTGTCTTACCTTTCTCAAAACTCACAAACATATTCGCAGAAAAAAAACAGACCATAGACACCAACGTAGTGACTGTCCAGTGTCCACCTGTTCCGTTGTAAATCGAACGTTATTTCAAACTGTATTTGATCAGTTGCACGGCGCCCGCAGTGAGGGGCGCACGTGCTTGTGCTAACACTATGCTTCGTTCTGTTTTCACAGTTGGCAAATATACTTTTTATAGATCAGTTTTTGGATTTTTATTTGTCTTGTCTGGGAGTTAAAAAAAATATTAACAGAGGATATTATTCTTTGCAAGTCATGTTTTGTTGCTGTTATTTTTGACAGCATCTAGGGTGAGATTAGTAAGTAAATAGACTCCATCTGAATTGGCAATTTGGCTGAAAAATCTAATTAAGTAGTAGATTATCAAAAAACGTTTCGTAAACCTAAATTACGAAGATACGGTCGATGCTTTCAAAATTGGCATAATGTCACAATTTAGTACATTATTATTGAATTCTGACGTCACGAGCCCCCACTCTCGAGTTTTGATGCGTTGTATTTTGGTGAATATTCATTGATTTTACAAAAGAAAAAATACGTAACCGTCATTTTTTTTAACTCTAAATGACGGACTAATTATATTTGTACTTTAAAGCTACTGTCACTGTACTGTCAACTAGCCAATTCTGTCCCGTAAGGAAGGCCCTGGGCTGCTGCGAAACTTGTCGCGGGTTCAACCTACAGTTAATTGTTCCGGGGCTGGGTACATATATGAGTTTCAATATTTGTAAACGCACCCACAATACAGGAAAAAATCCTAGTGTGGAGCAATAAAATGTTAATAAAAAAATATCACCCTGTGCTGTCGTTTATTAGTGTACGTATACAGTGGCCACTATGTTTTCTCTAAATTATGTTCATATAAGTATTTCAGATTTGTAAAAAGCGATTTTAAACGTATTAACTACATTTTTAATCAGTAACCCAGAAGGGGTGTGTCGCTAGCCGATAAAAATCACTCATCGTTGCTCATAAACTATTAACTCTATAAGCACTATTTACCATTGTCTATGACCAGTGGTTTTTATGTCGATATCAAATATTTATTAAAGTTTTTAGGGTTCCATACGTCCCAGTAAAAAAACCCCTTATAAGACCACTCTCGCATCAGTCTGTCCGCCCTTCACGGTAAATATTCTTCGAACATACTTGAACGATTAACGAACAGAACGAAAATAGGAAAGATTTTACAATTTTTCAAGGTATGGTAAACATAATTATCAATTCCTATGACGAAAAAAAAAGGCAGTGGTTATTATTTTATAATTCTATAATAGGTACCTAATTAGTTTCAGAGTTAGATATTCAAGAAAATAGACGAAAAATAACCATTCTCCCCGCCTTTTCTACGAAAGTACAGGATAGTAGTGAGGTATGAGAAGTCTATGATTCTATGTTGTATTTAATCACGGGGTAATCAATTACGGAACCCTTCATTGTGCGTGGTCCGACACGCACTTGGCCAGTTGTTTTTGTTTCGAAGTACCTACTCTATAATTTTCATACGTTAATGATGCTTTTAAAGCTGTATTTGTCCATTTAATGACAGACGACTTCAACGCAGCTCTGAGTCGTCTAATTAATCACCAAAAGGGAAATTGAGAAATCTTACCTATTTGATTTTTTTTTATTGTTTTCAAAATAAGGTTGTCTCCTTATTTAAAAAAGTTTTTTTTATTAATAAACAGTCGCAGGAGCAGCGTAAGGTCGTAGATCGAAGGCCTCACGTTGCCTACCACAGGCATAGAAAATAAATTCCTTGAAAGAAAACCACTCTTAAACCCTAGATCTGTATAAGTAATTGTCTGTACTTATACAAAATAAGTAGGTAACTAACAATGCTTATTTAAAGTACGTAAGCGTTAGTTTTCCTTCAAATTTTTCTCTGTTTGTGATCAGCATGGAAATCAGCAGAGCTTGCCAATAAAACACCAATGTCGTGTAATTAAAACGCCATCAAGCGGGCACACGCGCGCACCAGCCGGTACCTACGCTACGTGACGTCGCGAACGCGGCCATTTGCATTTTTTTTTGCCGCCAACCGCGCGTTTGCGGGGTGCGTTAGTGTTAGTCATTGTATGTCCGTACATACGAATTTTATTATTGTTATACTTATGTAGAATACGATTCACCGATTAATGGGTTCGGTGAAAAGTTGTTGTCAATTCTCTAATTAAATATAATTAGCTGTATATTACAGTGTGAAAATATTTTGAACGCAAAATGACATTCATTATCCAAAAAAAAAAAGACAGAGGACTTCAGAGGGCTTATTAAAAGTTCTTACCTAGTATTTCCTTGAAGTATTATTACGTTGAGTTATTAGAAAATGTAAAAGCGCCTCTAGTGTACGAACGGAGTACTATTTTTCCATCAAATTAACGTCAAAGTCCCTGTTTACGTCATAAAAACGTGAAAAGCTCGTGTTAAGGCCTCAGGTCTATGTCCACAAGTGGACTACGAGGATCTGAGTTGATTGATTGGTTAGTTATTCCGAAGGTTGCATCAAATTACCACTACATCCACATCAGTAACATCCACTACAGTAGAAGCATCATTCTGCGAAGGAACTGCTGAACTTTCGGTGACTTCCTCATCACCATTTACAGTACTTTTGCGTTTTGCGGTAAACTTTTTCAGGTTCTCCTCAAACTGTGACACGCTTCCACCTTCGTAGCTGTTGAACCTGTCGTCTTCTGCAAAACCATCATCAGCTCTTCGTATAGGAAAGAGATTGAGAGCTTGTTTCCTCTGGAATGCATCTATGAGCGTCTCAGTTCCTTCGTTAGGTATCTTTCGCCTGTACTGAGCATCGGATGCTGCCCATTCCTCATCATCGTCAAATAGAGGAATGTCACGGTTCTTCTTGTTGTGTGCTGTCATCATAGACTGACGTTTATGATCTCGGGCAACAACGACCGGTTCGACCTGACGTTCGTTGTTGCCCGAGTAACTGATGTCTGGCTTGACGGCATCCATTTGCGCTAACGTCGCGGGAGTTAGGAGAATGAGGCCGAGTATTTTGCGCATCTGAAAGAAAATAAGCAACTTTCATAACAGAGATAGTTTATTTTTTATTTTAAAAGCGTAATACCTACACAAAGTAACGATTAAGTATTTATTCAAATGCATACTTTACGTATGCTAAATTACATCTTTCTTGTAGTAAGTGTCTTTGAGCTATGCCACGGCGGCAGGTAGCGGGACTCACGAATTACCGTCACCCTGGTACGTAAAGGGCTATTGAAGGACACCGTGGATTTTAGTCAGTACGAGTCTGACAGTCCGTCCCGCTCTGCCCTGGGTGGGAGGACTCATTTGATGATTTTACCACGATAAAAAAACAGACTGACAAACAGACATGGCAAAACTAAAGATTTCATGTTAACTATGGAACTCTAAAACATGATACACCAAGATAAATACACTGTTTTGTTGTTTTGGGAAGTATAATAAAGTCAAATACTAGCTACATTCGATAAATAATATCTTACCATTTTGTTTACCCCATCTACATTAAACCATACTTACTGTAACTGTAGTGTCGTACTTATAAATTATTGAAAATTATATTATGTTATGTGTAACATGTTTTTAGTCAACACAATATCTCGTCTCCTAGCTAATATTATTAGTAATGTCATGGGAAATAATAAAAAAACGGTCTGCATTTAAAAATATCTCAAAATTAATTGAAAGCAAAACCGTAAAATTGATGCTAAAGTACTTGGAATTGCTAAAATAATGGAGAAAATACTGTATATAACTTATTTGGAATAAACAAAATGGTAAGGTATTATCAATTGTTTATTAATCTCTATGAATGTAGACGAGAAAGTACAATAGTAATCGTTGGTTAGAGGTCTATATAGAGGAATCTCTTTACACTTTGCCGTATCGAGTTGAACTACTTGCAGAATCAAACCTTTATCTATTACAGTCGCCTTACGGAAGCCTCAGTCCTTAGATATTGTTTTTGATGATAAACAAAAAGTCATCTCGACTATAGAAAATATGGGAAAAAGTATATATCTATTTATCTAAATAAACAAAAATCAATTGCTGTTCGTTAGTCTCGCTAAAACTCGAGACCGGCTGGACCGATTTGGCTAATTTTTGGAAGTCTAAAAGGAAGGTTTAAAAGTAAATATTATTAAAAAAATAAACTGAGGCGGTACTAAGCTTGTCGGGTTAGCAGTATGAAATAAAGAGTCGAGTTGGTTGTTTTTATGTTAACGTGTTATTTAAAATTAATTCCTGCAGATCCGGACAATCCTCAGCCTTATTCTCCTGGCTCCCGCATCACTAGCACAGTTCATGGATTCTGTCAAACCCGACATAAGTTTTACTGAGAACAACGACCGGTTCGACCTGACATCCATGATGAGAGCACACAACAAGATGTACCGCGATACTCCCCTAGTAGACGAAGAAGAGGGAGAGGCATCCGATGCTGACTTCAGGAGACATCTGCAACCTGTCGACGCAGAGGCAGTCCTTGAAATACTCCAACATGACCTTCCTAAAACACGCAGGGATGGTGAAATAGATTTTGCCTACGATCCTGACAATCTACCCCAGATCGGGAGAGCTGGTAATGCTGATATGCTTGACTTAGAGTATCAGGAAAATTTGAAGGCCTTTGCAGACAGTATTCCTAAGCCTGCCAGTAGAAGGAATGTCCCTAGTGATCAGCATGAAAACGAAGTGCTGATGCAAAACGTTGTTCCTATTGTTATGACCATTGATGGATTTTTGAAAGCACCGTTGGTAGATAAGATTTCAGACAAAAGAAAAGATGCAGTCAAGTATGAAAGTTAAATTTTAAATTAAAGAAGTAAATTTCGAATTTTGTTAGTTTTATTTACCGTCAATTTTAAACTTTTGAAATCGCGAACCAAGCGAGCCGTTGGCTCATACCTCGTTGTTTTCCCTGTCTTAGAAATAATAATTTAATTGAATCTTCGGAAAGAAGAAGCACAGAAAAGTGACGGACTGAAGGAATGGAGAAGGCATTTGGGCAGAAGTAGTATGACATCTCCTCACTACGTACATACAACATCCATACATAACAACAATATTTTCCCAATAAAGTAAATAGCAAAAAGACATTCAGTCATTTAAACGATAACAGAAATGTCGAAAATGGATTATCATTTAGAAACTACAGAACAGCCAATGTCATTTTTGTCAAAAACGGTTTTAAAAAAAAAACTATTTTTTTTTTAAAGCGACGGCTTCTTATTATGGTTTTAGTTACATATTCCTATTTAGTAGTACAGACAACTTCACGATGCACCACGCACCAGAGCATTTAGAATTTCAAGGGGCTAACTAAGTGTCTCACAATGTACATATACCATGAACATTGACGAGATTAAACACCGATAACTAATCAACATTATCGAACTAATCACATGCAGTGACATGTTTCAACTTATCTCATGGTGGATTATACGTCATTTCACAATTTCATCTTTAACTAGTTTGCCAATCAATTTCATGCTTCCGTATATACAAGCTTTGGTTTAGACGTCGAATACGCCTTAAGGACCTGGGTTTGATTCCCGAGGAGAGCTGAATATTATTGGGTTTCTTCTTCTCTAACTAGTATTACTCAGCCACAGTTATTACCGGCCTGGAGTGTTGATTTATTCCGATATGGATGGTTGTCACGGGACGGTCTTAAATCGCCAGACTGTCTTTAAAGGACACCGCAGCCCTGCAACGCAATGGGAAAATACAGTTTTAGTCAGTCAAGGCTGACAGTTCCATCCGACCCGCCCAGAGTAGGATAGCTGGATGCTAGAGCCTAAGTTCCAAAGAAAAAAAATTACATTCATATATTAATAGATTGTGCTACATGTACTATCCGAATTGATGATCAATTGGATATTTGACTGAACAAAATTTAATTAGACCGTCAGTTGGATTATCAACATCGACCCGTATTTTTTTTTGCGTTTTCGTTACGTAATCCAAAATTGTCGGAGATACGATGCTTTCAAAATTGCCAATACGACACAATTTAGACAATACAAATGAAAAAATACGTGTCCGTTATTTTTAAAAACTCAAAATAACGTACTAATTAGATTTATAATTTATTGATACTGTCAAATAACCAATTAACGCGGTTGAAGCCGCGGGCAAAAGCTAGTTTTAGTATATTTTATGATAAGCTGAAATTCAACAGTCGTTGAATGTCAAAGTTATAAGTTTGTCAAGACAGGGGCCTGAAAAAAGGTCAGTACTGTGACGACGAGTAATAGAGTAGTTATAGAAGAACGAGAAGACATAGTTACTGCCAGATGAATGTTCTTCAAACAAGTTGTCAATGAAGACTTGACTTACATCCATAGTGTGCCTAATCAAGTTAAATAAGTCACTCATTGTTGCTAGGAGATAAATATCAGATCATTAAAATTATCTGATGACGTGGCGTGTAATACGCCCATGATGCGTTTTTAATTTCCAATCACACGCTCAGTTATGTTGTACAAAATTTCCATCAACTATCTAATTTCACAATCAGAATGATGCAGAATAATTGTTAATAACCGAGAAGAAAATGAAGATACTACCATTATTATTTTGAATAGATACCAGTTCAGTACCTTCCAAAGAACCATGGTATCCAAAATCACATTTTTAATTCTCTTCGAGATAATAATCTTCACAAACGCGAACCCTACTTACAGACAAGATTCTAATAATGAAGAACCTCAATTTAACATAAAGACGCTGATCCAAGAACTTTCAAAACAAGGTAAATATGACGTCACACTAAAACACCACGAAGATCAACCAGGAAATCATCATGAGGATATCACTAAAATATCTTACAATGGCGGAATACCAAAGGCTCGCTATAACAATGAAAAATACCTTTCTGTAGAACCGTTCCAAGGTGCGGCAGAAAAATACCTACACTACGCTTATCATCCGAAGCAAATAGCCATAGAAAACTTGAATGTATATCATGGAAAGAAGCTTCTTAAAAGTGCAGAGACGAAGAATGATGAAACAAAACAAATATCAAGAGATGATTATAAGGTCACGAAATTCCTAAACGAGATTAATCAAAAAGTAAATGGACACAACGACTTACAACTGCGGTGCATTGGAGACAGATGTGGCGCAAGCAGAGCAGAAGACAGCAACAATGGCAAAGATGAGTATTTCTACGCAAATAAAAATTACAATCAGAACAGTAATGACGGTCACCTACGCTGCAATGGTAATAGATGCAGCATAGTCGCAGACGATGATAGGAACGACATAGATACTCCGCGATGCTACGGAAACAGATGCAGTAGAAAAGCATTTGTCGATGACGTTTACGACGACATAGATATTTCAAAGGTTTTGCGTAACAGAGATGATGGTAATGATGACAATGTTGCTTTAGATAACTTACGTTGCGTTGGAAACCAATGTGGTGCAAACAGAGCTGCAGCTGATGATGATGATGATGACAGAACTGTTTTAGATAGCTTACGTTGCGTTGGGAACCAATGTGGCGCAAATAGAGCAACAGCTAGTGATGATGATGACAGAGCTGTTTTAGACAGCTTACGTTGCGTCGGAAACCGATGTGACGCTAACAGAGCTGTAGTTGATGATGATGATGAAGACAGATCTGCTTTTGATAGCTTACGTTGCGTCGGAAACCGATGTGGGTCAAATAGAGCAACAGCTAGTGATGATGATGACAGAGCTGCAGCTGATGATGATGATGACAGAGCTGTTTTAGATAGCTTACGTTGCGTCGGGAACAGATGTGGCGCTAACACAGCTGTAGTTGATGATGATGATGAAGACAGAGCTGCTTTAGATAGCTTACGTTGCGTCGGAAACCGATGTGGCGCAAACAGAGCTGCATCTGATGTTGATGATGATGATAGAGATGTTTTAGATAGCTTACGTTGCGTCGGGAACCGATGTGGCGCTAACAGAGCTGTATTTGATGATGATGATGAAGACAGAGCTGCTTTAGATAGCTTACGCTGCATCGGGAACCGATGTGGCGCAAACAGAGCTGTAGCTGATGATGATGATGACAGAGCTGTTTTAAATAGCTTACGTTGCGTTGGGAACCGATGTGGCGCTAACAGAGCTGTTGATGATGATGACGACGGCGATAACGACATGTATACTTTACGTACTTTGCGCTGCAACGGTAGAAGCTGCAGTATAGTTCCAAATGAAGATTATACCGGCTCAGAACATTTACGTTGTAATGGTAAAAGCTGTGGTAATTACCGAAATGACTCTGACACAAACATCTTGCGTTGTATTGGAGATCTTTGCAGTAGAATCAGCGTTGTGGATGATGACAGCATTTATATTGCACGTTGTGCCGGTAAAATCTGTAGTGTAAACAGAGTTGATGATGACGACGGTGACAAAAATGATGATTCGAACTACAGAAATTATGCTAATTTAAACAGGAATGACGACAGATACAACATAAACGATGATGATGATGATGATAAAGGAAATTCTTTACGCTGTTTCGGAAAAAAATGCATTAGGACTAGATATTTTGATGAAATTGATAGCGTACAGCACAAATATCCGCGTAATCCCGACGCGATGAGAGCAATCGTGGAAAAACTTCTAAAAATTAGTCCTACGTTTTAAGAAAACTTCACGAATACTTGCGAAACATAGTGAATCATCTAGAGTATTCAGAAATGTTATGTATTACAGCTTTGTTCCCATTGTGAAATAAAGTTTTGATTATATATACTCAATTTTTTATTATATGTGTATCAGAGAAGACGAAAGGGAGTAGATACGCGCCCGTACGAAAGTAATTCGAAATTTTTGAGTGAACCTTACTCTACTACCTAATAGTTCTTAATTAATTGGTTCTGATAACACATCGGGAGACGAAACAACTATCCAACCATGTTGTCACAAAGTGTTAGGTTGTATCACTAACTAATAAAATAATAAGAAACGCTCGAAATGTCGGTCAAGCTATGGGTTTCCTGTTTTGGAATTCTATGATTTGTCATATTTAAGCTTTTCGTTACACATTTTACTAGTCCAACATCGTTATCTCTTATATCTCCCGCATCGAGGATTCCAAACTTTAGAATAAAAGATAAAAGAAAGCTTCTTTTAGAGTTTATCATCGTACTACGAGGCCGTAAGAATTCTTCAGTGGCTAATGACGGCAAGCACCCATACAATTTAAATTGAGAAACCGTTTATTCTCCTCATATACGCAACAACGTGGCTCAACTTTGGATTTTCAATTTCGCAATCAATTAGACGTCAAAAACACTTTACTATGTACACAATCAATTATATTTCTCAATAATAAGTTTCCGACCAAGTCAATGTTATTATAAGTTTTGTATGAGATTGAGTAAACAGATGTGGAACGTAAAAACAACATTCAAATATGGTTTCCAAGCTCACGTGTTTGTTTGTGTTAGAAATCTTAGTTGTTACTGTTAGATCATATCATAGGCTCGATTACATATACAACAAACAAGGTAGTGGCTTATTACAAAAACTGTCTGGTCTAAGAAAGAAGCATGGTCTAAACTTCGCACATATTGAAGGACTCGCGAGTTTGCCTCAAAGGTACAAAAACGAACACCCATCATGGAAAGTCATTGATAATTCCATCCCACTTCATCCTAACGATAATATGAATGAAAAAAAATTTAAAATCTTGGTGGGTAAGACAAAACCCAAGCAAGTATTAAGGACTGGTGGCGAAGAAAATGAAGAATTAAACGAAACAATGCGTCACGAAAGCCTGAGAATTTGTAGTAAAAAACCCAAAAAATATCCATGCAAAAGAAACTGCTACCCAGTTAGAAGCAAATCACGTTACTACCGATCTGGAGATAACATTGAACAAGACAATGCTGATGATACTCCTAGGTTACTAGATCAACTTGAAAATCTATTGACCAGAAACAGTAAATATAGAATTTTCTTAGGCTCTGTGGGTGAGCAATGCGAAGACAGAAGCCAAAAAGGCGGGTATAGCGAAAGCAGAGACAATAAATATTATGTTAGAGGAGAGTATCTTGGTTGTTTTGGAGATGGGTGTAGCACTAGTAAAGATGATGACGATGATACCGGCGTCAGAATATAATATAACTGAGCGTCACAAATATGGAGACCATAGAGAACATAGAGACGGTATAGACAATTAATTCAATAAAATAATAAAAACATGAATTTTAACTTTAAGAATCACGAAATTGCAAAAACAACAGAGGACCAAAAAAATACTTGCATATTTGATAAGGATGACGATGTTTTCATAACAATGTTGGCCAATTATGAAGCTATTATTTTACATTACACAATAAAAGTCTATTCTGTTCAATATGTTTGTTTGAATTAATTATTATTAAACTCCTGTGACGCCGTGGCGCCTCTCCAACCAACGCCTCCGCGATTGCGGCGTGCCCGAAAACGGGACCCTTTTACTAAGACTCCACTATCTGTCTGTCTGACTGTCACCAGGCAGATGTCAGACTCATGAACCGCGATAGTTAGAGAGTTAAAACTTTCACAGATGATGTTTTTCTGTTGCCGCTTTATCAGAAAAAAAATAATAAAGGGCGCTCGCGTATTGACTTTTCTATTTTCTTAATACTTCAAGTTATTGGTGAACAAATACTCTACTCAGTGGTAGGTGTAATATGTTTACATTTTCTCAGATCGATTTTCTTAAAGCTTTACTTTAAACAATAGTGAATAAAAATCATGTGACGGTATTGTGCATTTACTTAAAACCGCCGTTACTTCATTTTGTCACTTTGTGGCCCTTGTCTACCAAAAAGTTGACGACCGATGCGAAAATCTGTTGTGGCTACAGCGCTGCCACGGCACTGAGTATTACAGAGAATAGCATAGCAGAGATGATATGGCTTGCGTCAACCACCGCTGTGACTCGTGGGTGAATTTTCCTTCATTTCTTTTCCAAGCAGATAGGTATCTACCTAAGTAAGTCTGTCGTATACAGAGTGAGTAAAACATCGTGGATCAAATGAAACAGGATGACAGTTGAGGTTATTTGCATAAAAATATATATGTGGCAGAGCCCTCGCTTGATTTTCTAAAACTTGATGTTTATATCAACGACGGGCTAGTGGAAACTGTCCGCACGGTAGGGTCTAAGTTTTTTTTTTTTTTAGACCCTGCCGTAAAGATAGACCTCAGAAATTGACCGAGCAAACCTTAAACCTCATGGCTGAACGACGTTTGCTACAATTGCAGTCTTCCGATGACGCGAAGTCATATAGGCAGCTCAATAGACGTATATCTAAGTCCTTGCGACACGATCTGCGTCTCTTTAATACGAATCGTGTTAAAGAGACCATACAGCGAAACTAAGGCTCCAAAGTGTTCGCAAAGGACAAGTCTATTGGGCAAAGCCAAATGACAAAGCTGAAACGGGAGGATGGCAGCATAGCGTCGACCAAAGCAGAGGTTTTAGGCGAGATCGAGAGGTTCTATGGACAGCTATACACTTCGGTCGCAAAGCCCGTTGACAGCTTGGTAGGAGATCCAAGAGCCAAGCTGTCCCGACATTATACCGAAGATATCCCGGACATCAGTCTGTACGAGATTAGGATGGCCCTGAAGCAGCTTAAGAACAACAAGGCGCCGGGCGAGGACGGAATCACGTCAGAGCTTCTGAGAGCGGGTGGAACACCGGTACTTAAAGTCCTCCAGAAACTCTTTAATTCCGTCCTGTCCGAGGGCAAAACGCCTGAAATGTGCCGCAGGGGTGAGGTGGTGCTGTTCTTCAAAAAAGGTGATAACAGCCTATTGAAGAACTACAGACCCATCACGCTTCTGAGTCATGTTTATAAGCTGTTTTCAAGGGTTATCACGAACCGTCTCGAACACAGACTTGATGACTTCCAGCCTCCCGAACAAGCCGGTTTCCGAAAAGGCTATAGTACCATAGACCACATCCATACGCTGCGGCAAGTTATACAGAAGACCGAAGAGTATAACTTGGCATTATGCTTAGCGTTTGTGGACTATGAGAAAGCCTTCGATTCGGTGGAAACATGGGCTGTGCTTGAGTCACTCCAGCGATGCCGTATTGACTATCGGTACATCGAGGTATTGAAGTGTTTGTATAATAACGCCACCATGTCGGTCCGAGTACAGGAGCATAGCACGAAGGCGATTCCATTGAGAAGAGGCGTAAGACAGGGGGACGTTAATATCTCCCCGAAACTGTTTACTGCCGCAATGGAAGACGCCTTCAAGCTCCTGGAATGGCAAGGACTTGGCATCAACATCAACGGCGAATACATCACTCACCTTCGGTTTGCCGACGACATCGTAGTCATGGCAAAGTCGATGGAGGAACTCAGCATGATGCTCGATGGCCTCGACCGAGTTTCACAACGGGTGGGCTTGAAAATGAACATGGACAAGACGAAAATTATGTCAAATGCCAATGTTGTGCCCACCCGTCTCTGTTGGAAACTCGGTACTCGAAGTTGTTGACTCATATATCTACTTAGGACAAGTAGTCCAATTAGGTAGGTCCAACTTCGAGAAAGAGGTCAACCGCCGAATCCAACTCGGTTGGGCAGCGTTCGGGAAACTACGCAATGTCTTTTCGTCCGACATACCTCAGTGTCTCAAGACGAAAGTCTTTAACCAATATGTGTTACCAGTGATGACGTACGGCACCGAAACGTGGTCTTTCACTATCGGCCTCATCTCAAAGCTCAAAGTCGCTCAACGAGCTATGGAGAGAGCTATGCTCGGTGTTTCTCTACGTGATCGAATCCGAAATGAGGAGATCCGTAGACGAACTAAAGTCACCGACATAGCCCACCGGATTAGCAAGCTGAAGTGGCAATGGGCAGGCCATATTGCTGGCAGAGCAGATGGCCGTTGGGGTCGAAAAGTACTAGAGTGGAGACCACGGACTAGCAAGCGCAGCGTAGGACGTCCACCAACAAGATGGACAGACGACCTTATAAAGGTCGCCGGAAGACGCTGGATGCAGGTCGCTTCCAACCGGTATATGTGGAGATCTAAAGGGGAGGCCTATGTTCAGCAGTGACGTCCTATGGCTGAGATGATGATGATGATGATGATGTTTATTTTAGTGTTTTTCAGGAAAATGTCTTTTTTTTTTTGGTCACCCTTATTATTATCAACAATAAATAGTTTTTTATTCCTTCTAGGCAGAAGAATAAGAAGATCAAGTTAGGGTTCTGGCAAAACACAGAGAAAATTTCAGTACAAATAACCTCAGCTATCGCCGTGTTTCGTTTGATCAACGAATTTTTACTCACCCTGTTATTGTATTCTCAAATAAAATTAATTAAGTATTCGGTTATAATTAAAACTCACACAGTTTAGTGTGACGTGTTTAATCATATTTTTCCAATCACACGCTCGATTACACGTCTCTGGCGTTACTTCTAACTACTTTTTTAATCAATAATTGTATCCAAACCAGTAACATTTTTTTTTAAATATTTATCACCAGCATAGCATGCTACGAAACAGAATTTAAAAAAATGGTAGTATCAATTTCATGTTTTATATTATTTGGAATCATAACTATTACAACAGGAAATCCGGTAAGGAATAACAGGGAAGACTCTTTTCAAGAGGAAGACGAACACCAATTTCAACGGTTGTTGCAGTCTCTGGCAGATGCTTACAACGAAGCATCTAATTACGGACAAGAAGCACCAGACAACTATTTAGATAACAAAGCTCGGTGGAAGAAACCTCGTCAAGTATACAACAAAGTTAAACCTCAACAATATTACAAATCATACGGCAACGAAGATGAATATCAGCTGAACGTCAACGACGTTAACAGAATCTACCAGTTTTTGCAACAGAACGGAGACAAGTCAGGCAATAATGGTGCAAAAAAATTGATTGATGAATTATTAACGCTGGACGGTAATGATAACTATAAACAATCAAAACCTAGCGATGAAAACGATGATGTTAACGAGGTTTCAGATTTACTTGGTAATTTAAAGAAAAACAGTGTCAATTCTTATCGAGTTCTTGGTAATGTTTATGGTAATAATTTAAAAGCTATAAAGACATTACCTGATTATAAACTGATTGGGGGTCGAAACGACAATAATTATGGTACCTACAATGTCAGAGATGACAAAAATTACAAAAAGCGTTTACGCTGCCAGGGGCATAATTGTGACAGGAATGACAGCGAATCAAAGCTCGCGACACAGAAAATTAAAGTTAACGATGAATTAGATGCGGTTATACTCGGCCTCTCGGATGTTGACGATTTGCTGTCAAAATTAAACGCACGAAAACCCAAAGAACCTAAAAACAAACTAAGAGGTAGTAACACTGCAAAGTTACTACAAAATGTAGATTTACAAAATCTTTTTACAAGTAGAAACAACTTTGACAAAAACAACGTAGAAGCCGCCATTTTCGATTTAACACAGGTAGAAAATGGTGATGCTGTAGCAAAACAAATCAAGCGATTACTTATACAGAGCAGTGAGGCTTCGTATGATTACGAAGATTATGGCAACTTAGTAGAAAAGTATTTAAAGCAAGGAATTTATGATCATAAAAAAGATGCGGTCACAAGTAGAGGAACTCCGATAATTATGGCGCATAACGAGAACAATAATAATGTGTACATTCCAAAGTGGTTACTTACTGAGATAGTAAGATCATATAGGGAGGAAACCCCTGTTGAAGAGCAATCCTTATTTCCTTTAGCAAAGCCGCAGAAGGCAAAAAAAAATAAAGCTCGAAATCAAAAAACGCCTCGAATTTTTCGCCGCAACGGGGAGCAAGATGTGGGTGTCCCATTTCACCTAGAGGTCCAAGGTTTAGGTCAAGTTAATCCTTGATAAATTAAAATTTTGACTTAAAAGTTGTTTTTTTTTGTTCTACTATTTTTAGGTTTGACTGACCAATGACCATCTAACAGATCATAGAGATCTGTTAGATGGTCAGTCAAACCTCAAAATCTCCAGAGTAACAATTGACAATTTGACTGGCTATGGCGTCGGTGAAGGACTTCGATGTATTAATTTGCTGCATCCGAAGGAGCTATCTCCTGGGTAAGACATAGTGCCAAAACAGAAAACGCTGATTGTTGTTGCTGCAACTCGCTCCAGTAGCTGACAACATTAACTCGCTCCAGTAACTGGTGACAGTCACTCGCTCCTGTAAGTAGCACCAGCAAGTCACTCCAGGTACTGGCACCAGCAACTCGCTCCTGTAACTGGCACCAGCAACTTGCTCAAGTAACTGGCGCCAGCAACTCGCTCCTGTAACCGGCGCCAGTAAATAGCTCCAGTATCTGGCGCTAGCAAATTGTTCCAGTATCTGGCGCTAGCAACTTGCTCCAGTAACTCGCTCCTGCTACTCAATCCAGTAACTGGGTCCAGCGAATCATTCCAGTAACTGGCGCCAGTAACTCGTTGGAGTAACTGGCACCAGTAACTCGCTTCATTAACTGGCGCCAGTAACTCGCTCCAGTAACTGGCGCCATTAATCGACGTTGAACAGTCGAATGAATGAATCCATGAATTGAACGCACCGAATAGCCCAGCTGTCGAATGTCAATGTCAAAATAACTTGACGTTTTAAATGTTGACGTTTCGTTCGCATCAAGGGCAGATCGTCGATTATTGATTTATTTTTCTCTGTATTAGTTAAATAAAAGGGCGATAAAATGGCAAACGATACACCAGAAAGTGACTTTTCCATAGAATGCTTCCAAAACTACTCCGCCCCGGAGGTGTTCGTCCAAGGATTAGCGGGAATGGTGAATCAAAACGATGTAGAAACTATTATTAGGGCGCAGAAAAATATGTGAGTTTTCCACTTCTGATTATTATTTAGTAGTCTAATAACAACGATGAATTAGTACCATTTAACAGCATCTTGACGCATCTTTAATATCGTAGGTATAAACAGCTTACAAGCTTGGAAATAACTGTATTTCCATCAAATATCAGTTCGTAACATCGTTTGCGTTAATTCCAACAATGATTTAATGCTTCTATTTGAAACAGCCACTACAACACCCTCCAGAATGTATTTTTTTTATTGGAACTATTTATTTGCCAGTGTCAATTATTTTCTTTACTCAAATTGCCATACTATCATTTCCAGGCTACAACGTTTTGAAAAGACGACTGAGATGCTCACAAACTGCAACCAGCTGTCAGCCAGCCGGCTACGAGCTGCCTCCACAGAGTTCAAGAAGCACACGCAACTGCTTCTGGAAATGCGGAAGGATCTGGAGTTTATTTTCAAGAAGATTAGAGCTATTAAGACTAAACTAAGGTTAGCACATGGCTTAAAACAATTAAAACTTTATTTTTGGACAAACCTTAAACTTCTTATGCCCATTTTTTTTTTAAATCTTCAAATGAGACCTCCTACCCAGGGCTCAGACTTGTACTGACTAAAATCAGTAACCCTCAAATAGATTTTTACGTTCTTAGGTCATAGGACCTGATAAGACAGTCCCGTGAGTCCGTCAGACACGTCTAAGATCCATGACGTTTAAATATTGTGCTACAGAGCTCAGGAGATGAATAGATATGCCTTAGCTAGTGTTCTTTGGTCTGAATCTAACTGTAGATAACAAAAATGTGGGATTTTGTTAAATAACTTAGTTTATTTTCAATTCCAGCACCCAGTACCCAGAGGCCTACAAAGCAGCTGTAACAGCATCAATAGCAAACAGAAGGCCAGCTGAAGACGATGATGATGAGGACTTCAAACCCTCAGACACCAGACCAGAATCCAAAATGGTGGCGACAGTCTCCACAGAAACTTTAAAACCTACCACAAGTGAAACTGGCAAGAAATCCAAGAGAAAAGACCAGAATAATGACGAGAGTAATAATAATAAAGAGCCTAGTGTTGCTAGCCCAGAAAATTCTAAAAATACTGGTAGAAAAGTTAAAAGAAATAGTAGTTCTTCTGAGACAGAGAGTGCAAGCTCTGGTGATGATAGTAGTACAGATACTGGCTGAATATAAGAATAGTTTTTTTGTTTTTTAATTCTGCTTACTGCATATATTTCAAAGAAGCTATATGAAGCCATCAAAAACATTATAATGTAGTTCTTATAATTATCTTGATAACTCACTGGAGTGAGTGTGATAAAACTTGAGATTATATGTCATATAATAAATTATAACACAGTCAATTAAAGTATCATACTCATAGACTTATTGTAGCAATGTACAAAAAGTACTTCAGAACTACTATGACTTAAATTAGGGCACTTTAATCAAATTCCTGGAGAACTCTCCAGAATAATAAAATGAAAACATAGAAAACTTCCAAAACACAAGAAACATCACATGGTGTTCTGTACATATGTCAGGGTGTTAAATAAGTAATACCACTGTATTAGAAATTTTAAATGATTTATTCAATCGGCCATTTCTTGATGAATCTGTCTACTTGCTCACCCTCTTCCTGTTTTAAATTGAAGAATTTGAAACTACTCGTGATTATATTCTTCCTCGGCTCCACATAGTCATCAAATTGTTTTAATAAATTGTCCAAGGTTTTAGCCTCATTCGGTTTCATGTGTGAATTATACACATCTACTGCGTCCTCTCCCGCAACATTTAGAAATACAGCCACTTTTCGTTCTTCTTTGGCGTCTGATAGTCCTACTGCTTCCAGATACAGCTGGAATTGCTGTTTAAATCTGGACCAGTTTGCCCCACCGCCCGATAAATCCAACCCAGTTGGCGGTTTTATCCCCTCCATTTTGTACATATTAGAATGACTTTTACTGAGGTTTCTTCCACTAAGGTTTATTTCCTTATTTAAAGTTTTTACCCGACACCATGTTCTGTACATATGTCAGGGTGTTAAATAAGTAATACCAATGTATTAGGAATTTTAAATGATTTATTCAATCGGCCATTTCTTGATGGCGTCGTGACATCGCCGTCTCCTCGAATCAGTGTTGCCACGTGCAACTGCACATATTGTGTTGCCACAAATATAATTAAAGTAAACAATAAATCATATATCAAACACATGGAGTAACCTCAATTTTCAACAGAGTATCAAGAGTCTTTACACAATTTCTTATACATAAAACTTTTCCAGACAAAACCATATGACTACAGGAAGAGTAAAGGATATTGACTTTTTTCAAGTCTCATGTTAGTTCCAAAATGTCAAATAGTAGTCACTAAGTGTTGCTTACTGCCTAGTGATCTCATTATGTTTCGCTACAGAGCTTATGTTAATCAATTGCTCTCTCAAATTAAGTACTATGTGAATGTTTTTTATGATGAAAAATGTATAGAACTTGAATTCATCTGAGAATAGAACTATAAGAACGAAGTTGATTGTAGTACAGATTTAGCATTGCATGCAGTGCATTTATGTGCTTGAAGTTTACCTCACTATGTTATCCCTAGTTATAGGTATGCTATCACAAAAATAATGTATTAAAGTCACATAGAAAATCATACATTTTATGCAGAAACATTTAAAAATGGATATTTTATGTCTTCCATCAAGAGATTACAATATTACAATAAGTTAATGGCAATATAAATTTTAATAAAACAATCAGCATTATTTGTAATTTAAAATGTAAATAAAACTATAATAATTAATAAAGAAATGTTTATTAAAAATAGTAATTAACAGTCTCTTATTTATATATACATGCAGCCAACCACATGTCCATTGTCCATAGAAAAAAATATTTTTCTACAATTTAGGTGGTGTTAAAAGACAGGTTTTTGAAGTTTCATCATCATTAGCCTGTATATGTCACGGTTGGACATAAGCTTCTCCCAATATACGCCACTGAACTGAGTACTGAGCTTTGCTCAATTTCCTCTTTTTTTTTTGGTGTGGTTCAGACATTTCTGCCAATGTGTAAGTAGAAAAGTAGACACATGACAAAAAAAAGAGTGTGTTCAATGACGAGTTTCAGTTGACCTGTCTCTATCAATAATTTTGTGAGCCAGTAGAAAAATTTTAAGGCTTAACTTCACCAAATGAATCCTAATCAAAATGTATGTATAGCCTTACAACAGTCCTAGATCCACTTAACTCATATGAAGTTAAGCTAAGTTCCACTTCGTCGTAAAATAAACCTTAATCTTTTAAAATAAAACTGTAAGTAGTGTGCAAAATTATATGCACACTTCAAAAGAGAAGGAAATAAGGAGGTCTTTACCAATGAGAGGGACAGTAAGTAGTTTAAAAAAAAATTATCCAATTCAGAGCAGCCATCAAAAACAAAGGAGCGGGATTTGAATTAAAATTGAACATTAATAAAATTACTTAACATAATCTAATCATACAACATATTAGTATTCAGAATCCAATTATATTGGAAGCTTACCCAAACACATTTGTGATTAGGGAAAAGGCAGGCAGATGAGATTCTAATCATACGAAAATATAAAAAATACCCAAAAATTATCCCTTAGCATATTTTTCTGTATGTTTCTTAGCATTCTCTAGATATTTGTCTATGTTGTACTTATATTCATTGGCAACATCCATCATGAGAGGGTCATCAGGGTTTGGGTTGGCCATCAGGGTCTGAAGGGATACTAGCAGGGTCTCCAGCGTGATGGTTGGCAGCCAGGCACCTTTAGGAGGCATTTTTAACATGTCCATACATATTCTTCCACCTGTAAGAAGAAACTTTCAATGTTTAAAAAAATTATGAAAAGGAGATAAATGTGTTGTACCTGAGCCTATCTCAAATAAAATTGGACAAGGGCTTCAAGATGATTAAATGGAAATTATACCAAGGCATATTGTAATAAATTAATCCATTATATTGTAAGAAATTTGCTTTTACTACGGAAGAATCATTTCTAAACTTTACAATTACCATTTTTAGCAGTAATGGTTCGGTAATATCGACTTAGAAAATGTATGTCAATAGAAACACTAGAAGATATGATTGCAACTGCCAAAATATTTAAATTTCACTGTATCATGTTACCTTTATCAATGTTGGGATGATATACAGGAGTTGAGAACTTAACAAGTGGTGGCTCGAAGGGGTACTTCTGTGGTATAGTAACGGTCAATTTAAACGATCCGTTCTCGTAAGGGGAGCCTTTAGGGCCTTGTAAAGTGAAGTTCAAGACATCGTAAACATCTTCTTCTCTCGGATGACAAACTATCCCCCAAGGAGGTTTTGTTTCAAAGTTTTTCACTTCTCTGGCTAAACGCGCCGTTCGAGCACTGGGTATCATTATTCATTGATTTTATTAGAGCGACTTTAATTAAAGAATTCGTAAAACTGCAACAAATTGACAAAACCGCGGTTTTCAGTAACTGACTGACATAAGTGACATGTGACAGTGACATTTTTTTAGGGTTTTCAAGAGTTCTTTAAATTTATTTCTGAACGTAGCTAGATTTTAACATTATTTTAAAATTAAAAATCACTTTTTGTTTATTTTTACACGTAAGGTGTTACGAATTCAATATGTTTAACCCTGCAATTGTGCTTCTTTCCAGTCTGCAATTAAACCTAATTCTGAACGCAGCTGTAATTGAAATGTCAAATGGCAATGAAAGAGCCCTCTGGCATCAGAAAATCGAACTAATCCCGCCCGTAGAAAAATCATCGCGAAACTGAAACACTTTGCGGAAAGTTATTACACGTTTTAAATAGTTTTTCTTGCGATTTCAGTAGTTTAATCGGTTCACTCATTGAGACAGTTGATCATTTAATCGAAAAATTATCATCCTACGTTATATTATCATTACGTAAGTCGTAGAGTGCAATATAAATAATTCAGTGCATTATACCAGACTTCATCGCGGCTCCGCTCCATTATTTGGTAAGTAATTCATTATTTCTGTATCGTTAGCCTTACTTTAAGTACTAATTAAGGATTAGGATACATATACATGGTTGTAACTTGAGCCTAAATGATGAAAATCGATTAATTAATGCGTACATGCCAGTCTAATCAATACAGACAAGAGAGGTTCCTTTTCATTTATTTACGTTTGTGGTGTGGTGTTTTATCGATCTGTAAGTGCAAGTTGGCTTTTTATTTGAATGTCAGAGTGTAGCACGGTGGTGTTTTATGTAATACGATAGGATGTTAGTCCCACGGAAAACAATTATCGTGAGTTATGTTATGATTTGTCTGCGACCGAGCAGCTGTCGATTCTCTGAATACATTGTGGGTTCGGTGCACGCGACGCATGTTTCTGGCCAGTATTTGTAGTAGACAATCTGATTCCCGTGAATCAACCTCTTTTCTTCATTAATATACTTACAAGAAATTAGGTCTTGTTATGGCTGCAGACTGGGAGTTAAGAACTGTCAAAATAATATCAATAAGATATCTGGGATTAAACAGTGGATTTATTAAGGCCATAAAGTAGGATTAGAGTCATTAAGTTTTAGTTCTAATGGGTGTTCATTCATGGTCTGAATTGCGGTATGGTAGGCAATAATTTGTGGTTTATCATAAAATTGCTGAAGCCCTACCAAACTACTAAATTTTAAGATACTTACCTAATAGTTAATTATTTTCGATAGTGTTGCGATAAACTGTTATATTACCTGTTATAAAAAGTGACATGAACTCGGCTGTATAGTAGTTTAGTCACCTGGTTCTTTCATTGATTTTCTAGTTTATGCAGAAATGCAAGTATTTTATTATTCTTCAGTCTTTGACTTAAATTTGTATTCAAATCATTTAAGATACACTATATTTTATTATTAGAACACTTATCAACACTTTATCATGATTTTTTTTACTTTAAAATAACTTTGACCTGCACTAGGAAGTTCTCATGTGTCGTTGGTGCATGTACAAACATTGAAACTCACATCCGTAAACACCCAGACACGGAAAAACTATTTGTAGGTCAAATAAATATTTGTTCCGTGCAAGAATCAAACCCGCAACACACTGCACAGCAGTCCAATCGCTCAGCCACTGTGTCAACTGTGCCATATAACTTGTTGATTTAAACATAGACAATGCTGAACCAAGTAATCCCAACTTTTTTGTTTTAAGAATTTCTATTTGAATTTTACTATGAAACCTTGTTACTGACATAACTTTAAAAAACATAAAGGATTGTCTTTTTTTTTTAATCAAAGTCAGATAGAATCCAACCAGTTATTTTTTAATATGGAACAGAAACACCTATGTAAAAAAAACTAAATCAATTTCCTATTGAATAAAAAGTAAACAATGTTTACAATGATGTACAGCATTATGTTAATACATATTGTGCACTTAAACAATGATATTGTACTAGATGGTTGTCAAAACATGATAGATAGAATGTGCAATGTCTTACTGTAAGAAGCACATAGTAAAACAAATATTTGTGACACAATCTGCTCCATAGTAAAGAAATTCTAGGATGATGACGCTAAGAATGTGATGGTCTACCCACTATATTTTTCTTGGATATTTACATTTTAATTGCAAGACTGATTGTACAGATGCCAGGTCAACCTACCCGAATCTGTAAAATTTTACCAATCGAACATTAACCTTCCACTATTGTGAAAAGGTTGAAAATCTATTAACGAAATTTGACAGATTGAGGTAGGTTGATGTGCTGGCGTCTGTACTATAAAAAAAAATATTCAGTCAGACAATTTTTTTTAGATTTACAGAGACAGATAATAAGAATAAAGGGCTATTGAAGGACACCATGAATTTTAGTCAGGACAAGTCTGACAGTTCATCCCGCTCTGCCCTGAGTGGGAGGAATCATTTGATGATTTTAACACACAAAAAAAACCTTCCACCATATAGAATTTACAGGATGATGATTTCTTCACCTTATGAAGCCAGATGAGCCTGATGAAATCAGAGTAATGATCAAACTGCAGGGTCTCAGCCAATCCAGAGAGGGTATGGGTTAAATCTAGGTACCACGCAGGAGACGCGGCGTTTATGAATTTCAATTCACGTCTTTCAATTTCTCGATATTTTTATAGATTTTGATAATTAAGAGAGTGATGAATGTATGAATGTTGATGGATGGAGAAGAAGCGGAAGACCAAAGAAAAGAAAGATGGATTATCTAAGGAATGATATGGAAGAAAAAGGAATGTTACTGTGACGTCTGATAGAGGAGAATGGAAGAAAAAAACGTGTTGCGCCGACGACAAGTAAAATAAATAAATAAATATTCCACAACTATCACACAAAGCCACCTAGTCCCAAGCTAAGCAGAGCTTGTGTTATGGGTACTAGACAACTGATAAACATACTTATATATTTTTAAATACATACATATTATAGATAAATTACACCCAGACACAGAACAAATGATCGTGCTCATCACACAAACATTTGTCCTGGGTGGGAATCGAACCCACGACCTCCGGCATAGCAGTCAGGGTCACTAACCACTAGACCAACAGGCCTGTCAAAAATGGGATAAGGGCAGGAAAATTATGATGTTATTGTTAGAAATTCGCACGATCTATAACGCATAAGTCGGGGTCATTACTACTGCGCCAAAACTGCTCCAAATTCCATAGTCTTATAACAATTTGTTATTCTCAAGGACGTTCTGCGTTCCACTTTGTTTCAGACTGACAGCCTCCTTTATACCTTTCGCGTTATCGCCGCAGATATCTTGATAATGACAATCTATGGATTAGGGGAACATCTGACTGTAGATTTTGGGTTACGATGACGCGAATTTATTAATTTATTTTCAAGTAGCTGCACGCGACTTGTGCGGTTTTTTTGCCCATGGGGCCGTTCAAGTAGTACGTAAGCACTATGGGGGGCGGGGGGCTCTTTGGTTTGCTTATTTTGGATGACATCGGGGGTAGGGGAGTCTAGATTATGATAACGTCATCAGTAGTAATTTACTTTTTGACACGAATGGCAAACCTCACATTGTCTTTGCTTTTAAACGAAACGCATTTTCGGGGATTCCCGCAAATAATGCATTCGTTTAGGTAAAAACAATACATTAATTGAAAAATGTTTACGTAATCATGGGGGGTGGGGGTAAGAGCTTTGCTTACTTTTGCTGACAAGGGGGTCGGGGGGGTAAATAATTGTAATAAATCTGCTTACGTAATACTTGAACGGCCCCCATACAGTCAAGTTACGATAAGTATTGCTATAGAGAACTCCTGAATATAATAAATTCGCGTCATCGCAACTAAATGAACTTTCGTAAATATTGAATTTGCTCTTCCATTCATAGATTGAATATCAGGTTGTGTTGTTGCCTGCCGGGGTCGCGGGACTGTCTCATCAGGTAATTGTGACATTGGAACGTAAAGGACTATTAAAGGATTACCGTGAAGTTTAGTCAGTACAAGTCTGACAGTCTCAGGGGACTCATGTGCCCAAGTAGGGCACATGAGTCCCAGGGCGGACGAGGGCTGTACGAATTACCGTGACCCCGGAACGTAAAGGGCTATTGAAGGACACCGTGGATTTTAGTCAGTACGAGTCTGACAGTCCCTCCCGCTCTGCCCTGGGTGGGAGGACTCATTTGATGATTATACCCCGATAAAAAAAAAAATAGTACCTATAGTGAACAACATATTTATTCTTCAAAAACCTAGAAATACACAAAAATCTCTTAACTATCATGTCTATTTGGATGTAAAGTTTTCCATGGCGCTATCATTGTCCTCGTTAGGCCGGCCTCGATGTCACACAGTCACGCCGCACGCTCGAGACGCTTCCAGACACACGAGTGCACCGCACTGGTTGCGTAACATGCTTGTGGCTGGTTCCAATAATACAGGACGACAAATAAATAAAAAAATCTATTGGAACAGCATACAAAAGCTTAAAGCAGTTAAAAATAAGTACTGCTCTCTTTGAAGTGTTTAAATACTTTTAAGATACTGTTATTTTGGCGCACACGTTTTTTATAACAAAACACCTTTTAATATTGTTTTATTACATTACTAGCTTTTGCTGGATTCGCTTGCGTTAATTTATAATTTGAGAAACAATTCCGGTCGTACAAGTGGCGCCATCTGAAATGTAAACATTATTGATGTTTTACTCCGCAACCGTAGCTCGATCACAAGATTTCAGTTTTTGTAATTTCAAGGGAAAACTTTTGTTTCTTCTTCGTACACTAGAGGCGCTGTTCCATTTTTCCATACAATACGTAATAGTAAGCTACGGTAGCTCGATCACAAGATTTCAGTATTTTATTTACAGCGTACTTGAAGTATTTACTGCGTTTATTGTATGGAAAAATGGAACAGCGCCTCTAGTGAACGAAGAAGGAACTATTTTTTTCCTTCCTGAACACGGTGAATTACGCAATATATTTTTTCTAAACTTTTGAAACTGATAAGGAAAACCAAACATATCTATCTACTACCGATTTTTGATTCGGTACACGATCTCATCGCGTGGTAGATGCCTTAATTTTGTAACACAATAGTATTTATAAATTGCTCCGATTTAGCCATAGTAATAAAGGAATTTCTGACAAATGGATCAGGACAACCCTGAATCTTGCATGTAGCTGGTATTGAGCGAAGACAGACCTTTAAATATGAGATTTTTGTTCCCAAAAAAGACCAAAAAAATCGTATCCTTAAATACGTCTGGAGTGGTTAAAACCCAGCGTTCTTTTCAGCCAGGTCTTTCAATTAATTTTCAGGTAGCTCTTAGGCTATGTCTCTATTTTGGGCGACCGTATAGGATGAGTTTATTTTACATGGGTTTAGTTTACCAGAATGTATCCGTACCTACCTGTCTGCACTGACAGCCTGCTTCTTCATAAAAAACCCCAAACTCATTTGGCATTATTTCGCAAAATAAACAATTAATTACATTGACCATTCACGATATCAACAATACAAAACATAATCGTATTAGGTATGGTGATAAAACACGGTCGTACACACCTACGTCGGTAAATAAATATTACATAAGATATCGGTATACGTACCTACTGATTTTGAGCCGGGTCACGGCCAGGTATTGAACCTTCACATTACACAATAGTTGGTACTCCATTAGTTTATTTTATATTCCCGATTTATAATTCATCACGGAGTAGATGATAATATTATGGCTTTGCTTGAAGATTGGAAACGTACTACCCGGGGTAAAAGCAGGGAGATTTTTTGAACCTAAAACCTACATTTATACATTATTCAATCCCAAAAGGTCTGCTGAAGCGTGATAAGTTCGCCAACCCACCCACGACACAGGAGAAATTCATCGTGTGAGGCAATTTTTCAAAAAAAGGAAATTTGTATTGTTTGGACTAATCGCAACTTCGCATCCTAGTTTTATAAAAAATATAAAAAATAACATTATTTGTCATTTGGAGTGTTGAGTAGAGAAGACGACGAAAGAAACGAACGTTAAAGGGTGACATGGCTAGATAGGAGTTGGTGAAATGACATGCTATAGAACAGCATGACAGATGAAGCTATGCCTCGTCGATCCCTAATAATTCGGGATAAGAACAGGGGGACAAAAAGGACGACCCCAGCGGAGATGGTGTTTTCGGCCATGCCAAAAATTGAGTGTATTGGCAGAAGAAAGAGGAGGCCTTTGCCCAGCATTGGGACACAGTATAGGCTTCAAAATTAAAAAACAGGGGGATTCATTTGTTCCGAGTGTGATGCAATCAGGGTGCCTTGTGTCAAAGCTCGTCGTATTTAGTAACTTACCGATAAATAAGTAGAAAAATATGCGTTTAACTGACACATTTATCGAGATCATCTTGTAATATTATCGAAATCGAATGTTCCAGTCTAGACATCTCGTCTTCGGATTAAGATTGTCCTTCGAGATTAGATAAAGAGTCTTCACATACTGAAAGTGTTACTGCCGAATTTTGCGGTTTAGAAGATCTGCGCCAAATAACTGTAATCGTTTGCCTGTGACTGACGTGGTTGACTTAATACAAGGCCGATCTAATATGAGTAGAAGTCACGCGAAAATCCAATCGTTGCGTTTCTCACATCTTGGGACGTAAATCCAAAAGGCACCATTTAAGATGAGACGTTTCGGTTCTTTGAAAACTAAACGCGTCTTCGCGCGATGTCCGCTTTTCGTAAGGACTCGCTCTAAAAGTATCGCTGGAGCTTGATCAACGTGAGTTTTACCGTCCAGAATTACTCATGAAGAATTCTAGAAGCAAGGGGCAGCCTAAACTGATGTGCTGCACGAGGTGACAAACTTGCAGCCTAGTTCTGAGCCAACTCAATTTAGATCATAGGAAAATAAAATGGGAGACCCCATTTTCTACATCTTAAATCCAACAATTTTGGACTTGGCTTTGGGTACAACCTGATATTCAATCTATGAATGAAAGAGCAAAGTAAACTATAATTGCGTCACTGAAGTCAATATTTACAAACACAGTCTGCACACTCGATGTTTCGCTGCCAAAACTACCGTTTAGCAAACATGAGAGATCTTGTAACGTGACGACAATGCAAATTTTCTTAGCGAGTCAACTACGGCATGCTTTTTTTTTTTTTTTTTTGATATGGCCTCTCGTAGCACAACAACTCTAGAAGGTTGATGCTACTTAACCGGACAATCCTGCGGTGGCCAAAAAATTACTTTAAGGCCCCCAGCCAGGGCTTACAACTAAAGTTCAATTAAATGAACGTCACTAAGGGCACCCCCTGCGGGGTTCGGACTTAGGCTTAGTGCGTCATTGAGGGGGGGGCAGCAAGGGTCAGGCTGGGTCGAATTATTATTAGGGGAATTTAAAGCTACTTGCTCAGCTTCGCGAGCTGGCTTGTCGAGCAAGGGTCGGGCAGTGGTATTACTGGGAGTTCGCGGTGGGCCTCGTCGGCGGGGCCGGAAACGCGGTCGGTATCTGTATTTGTATTTTCGAATTGTGCTGGTTTCCCTACAGCTCTCTTGGAGGAGGGTTATGGGATCGTCTGGATCTATCAGGGTATGCCTAGGGCGACGGATTTTCCCTATTCTAGTTGGGGTGTATCGGGCGGCCGTGCATTCAGCACCGAGTGGAGTCTACCGAGAGCGAAAGCGGCCTGCGAGCGAACCGTCTTTATGTGCTCTCCGAAAGATAGACGTTGGTCTAGGATGACCCCTAGGTATTTGGCTTGCTTCTCCCAAGGGATAGGCTTGCCGAACATAGAGATCGGAGTGGGCTGGGTTGGGATGGACTACGGCATGTTGGCTCCACAAATTCTTCGAAGAACCAGAACAGAATTGAAATTATCGGTTTTATCTGACCATTCAAGACTGTCTCATCAGGTAGCCGTGACCCTGGGACGTACAGTGCTATTGCAGGATCGCTGTGGATTTTATTCAGTACAAGTCTGACAGTCCTTTCCGTTCCGCCCTGGAGGATTCATGAGTTTACAGTCCCGCGACCCCGACAGGCTTTGGCCCTGTAAGGAAAAGTTCATCGCTGCGTTGTACCATTATCAAATGAATGTCTTCCCAGTCTTCGAATCACATGAATCCAGTAGAAATTGCGCGCAAAAACCTATCAATCTGTCAAGACAGGGATTTAAATGTCTTCCTGGAGATTAACCATTCACTGATAACAGAATATCAGCATGACTTTTAGTTTCTGCCTTGTAATACAAAATATTTGTTTTAAAAATAATTCTTATGTAAGAAAACATTAGTATTGTAAATGTTTAGACAGGAGATGGGAAGATTGGCCGACTATCCAATTAGTCGGACAAGTCTATCCGTCTATCTTCATATGGGTGGACTCCAAAGGTCCGTGGTCCATTACGTTCTATGAAAAGAGTAGCTAGCATTGAGTATGCTGTGCGGTCATAGAATTTCAAAACTATATATAATCTGTTAAAGTTATACGTTTAACGAGGCAATCAACCTTATCCGATCAATTGGCATGTATCTCGTTTACTTTTTAAAGAAGATGTGAAAACTCTGAAAGCTTCAAATAAAAATAAAGATAACATTATCCCTGTTGGGCACAACAATTTGTAAAATGTTGAGAGTAGCCAATAACATTATAGAAGATTATTGACAGTAGCATTTAAAATTAAAGAAAAAGTAAATATAGATAAACACAAGAAATGAAATTAAGGAGTCGAATACAATAAAAAAAATAGAAACACATATCATTCAAATAATAAATTACCCCTTTATGGAAACCCCTTGAAGGATAATAAACTCCTAAAAAAGTCATGACCTACATAATACCCCTTAGGTATTTAGGTTGGTATTGCATAATATTTTGTAACACCTTGCAATATCTTTGGCAGGCATCGCTTTGGTATTCAAAGTTTCCTTGTAAAACACTATATAATGATGAGTAGCAAAATACTGCACGTATTAACAGTCATCGTATCATTATCTCACATAAACTAAATTTTTTACATTAATCCAAGAAGGTGAGAGCCTAGAGATCTCTCATACACGTCCCGTACCCACTATAGACTCGAGATCTCACAAAGGTTGAAACCTGATTTGACCTAAGCCATGCCTAAGCCATCATCATCATATCAGCCCGGGATCACCCACTGCTGGGTATAGGCCTCCCCCTTTTTTTGCCATATCTCTCGATTCTGTGCTTCTCTCATCCATTTATTTCCCGCGATCTTGACGATATCGTCAACCCAACGGGCTTTTGGCCGGCCCTGGTTTCTATGGCCGAACCTTGGCCACCATTCGGTCAAAACCTTACTCCATCTGCCATCTCTGCGTCTAGCCAGATGCCCCGCCCAACTCCACTTGAGGCGTATCGCCCTATCCCCGACGTCATAGACTTTCGTCTGTCGACGGATTTCGGTGTTACGCACTCGGTCTAAAATAGTAATGCCGAGCATGGATCGCTCCATGGCCCTTTGTGCAACTCGTATTCGGTGCACAGTTTCCTTTGTAAGCGTCCATGTCTCGGCACTGTAAGTCATCGTTGGCAGGACACATTGGTTAAAAAGGCGAGTTTTTAGACATTGGGGTATCTTCTTTGATCTAAAAACATGTTCGAGCTTACCAAATGCCGCCCACCCGAGCTGTATTCTCCTAGAAAGCTCCTTGCTTGAATGCTCCTTTTCAAAAGATAGAACATGTCCCAGATAAACGTAATGGTCAACCAACTCCAGACGCTCGTTTTCAACCATTACAGTAGAGTGAGTGTCATCTGGATTTCGTGACATCACTTTCGTCTTGGACATGTTCATTCTCAAGCCAACTTTTAAGGAAGCATCATTAAGTTCTTTAAGCATGTGTTGCAGGTCTTCCATGCATTCAGCAAACAAAATTAAATCATCCGCGAAACGAAGATGCGACAAGTAGACACCATTGATGGTGTTAAGTGTTTTCATCACGTCTTCCAAAGCAACAGTGAAAAGCTTAGGTGAAATAGTGTCTCCTTGTCGCACTCCCCTCCTGATCGGTATTGGAGAGGTGAGATCATGCAGCCTGACTTGCATTGTTGCTGTTTCGTACAATTCCCTTAGGACGTCCACATATTGAGCATCGATTTGACAGCGATGGAGAGAGTTGAACACGGCCCAGTGCTCGACACTGTCGAATGCCTTCTCATAATCGACGAAAGCTAAACACAGAGGCCGATTGTACTCTAAACTCTTCTCCACCAACTGTTTCACGGTGTGGATGTGGTCAATCGTGGAAAATCCGCTCCGGAAACCGGCTTGTTCAATGGGCTGGCTTTCATCCAACTGACGGGTGAGACGGTTACACACAACTTTGGCGAACAGCTTATAAATTTGAGGCAGGAGAGATATAGGACGGTAGTTGTTAAGGTTTGCATGGTCTCCTTTCTTATGGAGAATATCTACTACCGCTTTTTTCCAAGCTTGTGGTGACTTCGCACTAAATAAGGCTTCGTTGTAAAGTTTTACAAGAACTTGTAGCACAGGTTGACCACCAGCGCGCAATAATTCCACCGTAATACCGTCCTCACCAGGTGTTTTATCACTCTGCATTTGCGAAAGTGCCTTTTCTACCTCGCAAGCCATGATGTTAGGTAGGCTATCTGGGCTACGGTTTTCTATGGGTGGAGCTCTAGGGTCGTAACTCGGCGATGATGGCTCTACCGATTTTGATGCATAAAGTTCTCCGTAGAACTTCTCCACAACACTTAATAATTTATTACGGTCTGTAACAATCTGACCATCTTCAGCTCTAAGTTTAAGGATCTGTTGTGTACTTGTATCTATTTTCTTCTTGAAGATTTTCGGTCCTCTATGTTGTTCGATTGTGTGTATTGTTACATGGAATATTTTCTCCCTCTCGGTTGGGGAAACAACTATAAGGAAACAACAAATTATATAAAAACTGGTTTATTATTATACATAATAAATTTGATGTGACATTTATTGTTTAGTAGTTATGACAAGTAGGTCGAGAAAATTAAATTAAGATCTTAGTTTTAACTAAAGGTGGCTAGCCAGTTTATACTTTAACGGAAAGAGCTATGGGCGTGGGGAGTTGGAGATAAACCTGCCGAGTACTGTTCCGAGAAAAAGTTAAATGTTAAATTATATCCAAACTAGAACGTTCCATTTAAATTCAAATTAAAATTAACAAATGGGCGCCAGGGACTGGGAGAGTCCCGGATCCTGAAGCTGAAGATGTTCACCCTACATCCGGGTGAATGAAGAACTAGCCCAAGATCCTCAATTTGAAAATCGGTGGAACACCGACATCCAGACCCGGTATAATATAGACCGGTTTACAGGCTCCGGTTTACAACGGGAGCCGGATTAAAATATAAAAAAAATAAGGAGTAAAAAAAAAGGAGTTAAAAAAAAAACCGTCTCGCACGGCGCGACCGCCTGCGGGCTTCGCAACCGTGCCGCTCGCTGTGCCGCTGGCTCCGCAGGTGGCTTCAGGCGAGCCCGAGCAACGGGTCCCGCGTCCAGGCCCCAACGGCCTGCTGGATCCTGGCGGCGGGACGAGCTTCTCAAGCTGCCTTCCTGTAATTTGCCATACGGAGACCCAATAATATACGTGGAACCAAATTGCTTTCCTTAACGGGACCGAGCGGGGAAATCAAGTAGCCTGAGCATGTAATGGACATCAGGTTCTCCATTCAAATACCACTCCAGCGTGGCATCCGCCACGTCACCACGGGGTCCACGAATAACCTATAAATTAACACTGTGGTAGACACCGAGAAAACACCTACGGCCTATCTTCAGTAAATAGCGATGTTTAATACTCACAGTTCACTCTGAAGGAAGACACATCAACGGCGGCTGAAGCGGAACGCTCCGATCCTGGTCGCTGGTCAGAACAGGAATCCCGAACAACAAATCCGTTAATTGCGCATTCCTGGCGCAATTAAGAATCCTGCAATAAGTTTTCACGAGTTACGACTATATTCTCTCAACAACCGGGGAAGAGCTCACCGAACAACCTCAGACACCGTTACAATAAAAGAACTCACCTTCGCCAAAAAGTAAATAAGTTTGATGGTGACTGGAAGCCGGCTCGGGCAGAATGTGACGACTAACCATCACTGGCGCGTCGGCCGGAAATCAAGGCAGAATTCGGGTGCCCAAGAAATTCACTTTACCCAAGTCCAGGGAGAATCTCTCTTGGTTACCAATTACAAACACTCCAAGGAAAACACTCAATTCCTCAAAAATACACCAAACTCACAAAAAACTGTCCAACGTCACGTGTTTAAGCCTAAAGCCATTTCACTAAATTAAATCCATACGATTTCGTGGTCCAATTTATAATTCCTCGTAATTAACAATAACAATTACCCCTGAATATTAATTAGGCAAAATTGACATTTTTCTGTGACAACATTCTGTCACAGACAATTCACGCAAAAACTTCACAGATAATAAATGTTTCGCTGCTTTAGAATGTTCGAGAAAAAAGTCCATATTGAAAAAACTAAATCACTTCCGTTCACGGGTATTTCATTTTATTAATATTTTTTTATTTCCGTGATCTTATAATTATTTAGGTTTGCTAAATCAGGTATTTTATATTTTCTATGATTTGCAAACTATTAGTTAAAAATATCGATTATTTTATAATCGTTAATCGGCGAATCGCCAGATGGCGCCTTGAACTGTCATAATTGACGTCTGATGTAATGTCAAGTGAAAAGTAAACAAGTAAACTTTTGTTTTGATTTAATTAATATTGTAAAACTGTTTAAAAAGTTAATTAGAAAAGTGAATCGTTGTGAAAAAGTGATAACCTAAGAAACTCCGTAATGGACTCGCTATATGTTGTCAGGTAAACAGCCAGGTACAAAAAAACAACGTAACAGTACCTCCCCAACCACCAGAGATTTGACCCACTAGGGCAAATCTCGACGCTGGCCCCCCAGCGTTGAAGCAGACTCCAAAGGACCTAACACGCCTACAAAAATCCACAACGTCCAAGCCTGAAACGAGGAATGAAGAACGAACCGAAGAGAAAAAGATGTTATGGAAGCTGGTGTACGATTGTTTACAAAAATTTCTCCTGGAGCGAGTCTAATCCATTTACGAACATGTAAAAGACAAACTCCAAAGGGATTAAACAAAATTTTGAAAATAACTCCCGACGAACTATCCCAGTCTGACTTACTACATCTATGTAAGACAGACCTACCTACTCTATCGTACACCACCATTCACATCTTAAACCAATAGACTACCAACAGTAATGCTGGCTGGTACCCAAATAAAACTGGAAAAAATTAAATTCTACAAACGAATGAAAATTGGCTAACCGTCTTCCCAAAATGGAAAGTAACGGTTTTCGCCCCTAATTAAAAAAAATACCATCTTAAACGTATTCCATCAATGCAGCCTACACGCCCGCCATTATGGCCTCCAATCTCAGGACTATCATTTTGCTGCCTTACCAGCAATCCGGAGTTTTAGACTCCCAACAGGGTTGTTAAACATGCAACAACCACTCCCAAATATGGTTAACAAACGTGGACACAGTAGAAACCTGTGTACCACTACAAACCGTAAAAACAGTGGAAAATACGTAAGTCCAACTGTAATATAGCGCCGTGGAAATAAAATCCCACAAAGCTAAAATAAAAATCAGCAACCTCAAGGCATATACAGCCCTCAATGGTTACTGCGACCAACTACGACATGCAAAAATTAAAATGTTTATTTTAAATAGAAATTAAATTAAGAAGAATTAATCTTGGCCACATGGTGGTTTCATATCCTTAATATGCCATGTGCCCAGATTTTTGCCGGAACTACAGCCTTCCAATTCATACACTAAGGGTGAAAGTTTTTTCCTAATAATACATTTTTCGTACTTAGGTGCTAATTTGGCCATAAAGAATTTGGAAGCGTCACTCTGGGGATAAGTTTTCTTCCACACAGTGTCGCCTACCTCAAACTCCGCCTGCCTCCTACTTTTATTATAATAACGAGCACTACGAGTATGTGATTGTATGAGCGCTTCCTTTACTTTATCGCAGATACCACGTAACGTTCCTAGCTGGTCTGCATATGAACTGCGCGGAGAGCAAGCTAGAGTGAGCTGTCCAACGGTATCATTGCCGAAGACATCACCACTACTAACTGCTTCTCTGCCATGTACTAGAAAGAACGGGGTGAAACGAGTAACTTCATTCGTGGAGGTGTTCATAGCAAATTGGATCTTGGAAATGTTTACGTCCCAAGATCGATGATCATCCTCCACGAGTATTGATACCGCGGTCATTATGGTACGGTTATAGCGTTCAACGGTGTTCACGCTTGGGCAATAACGAGGTGTGAAGTGAACTTGAGGTATTTTGTACCTCTGTAGTAGTGATCGAATCTCGTTGCCCGTGAATTGCGTCCCGTTGTCTGCTATCACCGTACGGGGTATACCGTGTACCAGGAAAACGCCGTCTTCTAGTTTCTGTGCTATAGCCTTACCAACAGCTCTACGTAAAGGAAACAGCAGACAATACTTCGTGAAACAGCACACGACAACAAACAGATACGTGAATCCCGCTCTTGACCGTGGTAACGGACCTACTAAGTCGATGCTTATAGTTTCGAAAGGTTTGGAACAGTCTTTCGCATCGCCTAAGAGACCGGAAGGAGGCTGTTGTGAGTGTTTGTATGCTGCGCATTTATCACATTTACCGACGTAGCTAACCACATCTTTGTACATGTTTGGCCAGTAGTATCGGAGAGCGAGTCTTTTATAAGTTTTAAACACTCCAAAGTGTGGTGCTAATTCGCCACTGTGGTGACTCCTAAGCAGTTCTTCACGATTGCTCTCCGGTACTACCTGCTTCCAATCATTGTCGCTAGCTACACCGAATTTATTTTTAGAATAGCGGTAAAGTTTATCCCCTTTAATAATATAGTTAGGGCACGACCTAGGTGTACTGACGCATTTATCCCACACCCCCTTAAACCAAGTGTCAGTGTCGGACGCTTTAATTTCCAGCACCGGAACGCCACGCGATAAGGCATCTGGAACCACATTGTCCTTACCTTTGCGGTGCTCAATGGTAAAATTGTAAGGTGATAACCGACAACCCCAACGGGCCAACCGCCCAGATGGATTGGTTAAATTAAAGAACCATTTTAAACTTGAGTGGTCGGTTACCACTTTAAATTCAGGACCGCCTTCAACGTAAGGACGAAAGTGTTCTACGGCGAAGACCACCGCTAGTGCCTCACGCTCCGTCGCTGAATAATTGCGTTCCGCCGGATTAAGCGAACGACTGCAGTAGGCGATTGGGTGCTCCTCCCCATTAACAACCTGAGTCAGAGTGCCCGCTATCCCAAAACTGGATGCGTCACAATGAATCTCAAAAGGTTGAGAGAAATCTGGGCAAGCTAATACTGGAGCTGACACCAATGCCTCTTTCAAGGTTGAGAACGCGGATTCGGTCTCAGCCGTCCACTTGAAAGGCGGCGCCTTTTTGCTAGTACTGGTTAGCGCATTCAAAGGGGCCGCTATGGAGCTAAAGTTTTTAATAAAACGTTTATAATATGAGGCCGTTCCAAGAAACATTTTCACTTGCTTACGTGTTGTAGGAGTTGGAAAATCGACAATTGACTGAATTTTCGACGGATCAGTGTGTAAGCCTCGCTCGTCTACTATGTAGCCTAGATATTTAAGTTCGCGTCGAAAGAAACAGCACTTAGGTAAATTAATTGTCAAATTAGCCTGCGTTAACTTATCTAAAACCCGTTTTAGAAGCAAAGTGTGCTCCTCGAAGGTTGATGAGCAAATAATTAAGTCATCCAAATATACGAAGACCTTATTTTCGAACTCCGGACCGAAAAGTCTGTCCATTAATCGCTGTTGGGTGGCTGGGGCTCCAGTCAACCCAAAGCACATAACTTTAAACTGGAACAAACCTCGACCGGGGACTGTGAACGCGGTTTTTTCTTTGGACGAAACAGAGTCCAGTTCTATTTGCCAAAAGGCCGATTTTAGGTCAATGGACGAAAGATAACGCGCGTCACGCAACTGGTCTAAGATGCGAGAGATGTAGGGTAGTGGATACGCGTCATGCTTACTGACCGCATTCAGTTTTCGGCTGTCCAAGCAAAATCTCCATTCTCCGTTTTGTTTTGGAGCCAACAGAACCGGATTATTCCACGCGCTGTTGCTAGGTTCCACCACTCCCATCTCTAACATCTCATCCAGCTGACGGTTGAGTTCCTTGAGGCGTTCAGGCGACAAAGGGTAATAACGCTGTTTAATAGGAGGAACATCTCCCGTGTCTATTTTATGGCGCAGCAGATGGGTACGACCTAATCCTTTTACCTCAAAGGAGACCTTTTCAAAATCTTTAATTATTAACTCCGCTTCAATCTTTTGATCCGGTGTTAACTCATCAAACGGCTGTAGATGCCTAACCTCCGAGACGCAAGAATGACCTCTTTTACGTTTAAAATATTGAAATGGTAAAGTATTAAAAATTTTTGGTGCCAAATTAAAGGCCTTCCAAAAATCAACACCTAAAATTAACGGTGTGGTAATATCTGGAATAATATAAAATTTAATCACCTTAGTTACTCCCATGAGAGATACTGGTAAAAATAAATAACCCTCCACGGATGCTCGCGAATCATTGGCAGTTACTATGCTGCCCAACTGTTTATCGGCGTGCACAGTTGCACCAGCCCTTATAAAGTGCTGACCAACATCGGAACCCAACACCGAAATGCAAGAACCCGAGTCGAGTAATCCGTAATACTGCTCATCGTATATAGATATAGTTAAATGTGGACGACTATCGTCCGAAGTCTTATAATGTACTGTATTCACCCTTAATGTACTAAAAAATAATTTTAAAAATTTTAAATGATTGTCCCAATCGGACTTATCAAAATTTTTGCTGTAGTTCCGGACATTTAGTTTTTTGAAGTGCAGGTTGGACAGGACTGAACCTCCTTCTGCTTTTTATTGCACGTAGGGCACGACGGTGCACGTACGCCCTTCTTGCCGCAACGGTAACACACGATTTCCTTTGATTTACAATTCGATAACGAGTGCCCCTTAACCCTACAACGAACACAAAACAACGAACCCGAATCAGTCTGCACGGCTTCAATCCTTGAACCCTTCGGGGATTGGTAGGCTAAGTCTGCTGCGACGAAGGAAGACGTTGGTTTGGGCGGCTCATGGAACTGAGCCTTGCTGTGGAAGCCCGACTCTAGTTGCCTGCACTTCTCCTTCAGCTCGCCGAGCGTGTTAATGGTGAACAAACACAACCCCGAAGTGTATTCTGGTCTCAAGTTGTACTTAATCCGTGCCAACCGATCGTGCTCTGGAACCCTATAAGAAAGCCTGTTGAACATGTTCTCCATGACTGCTATAAAGATACAAGACTGCTCCGTCGACCCCTGTGTTCTGTTTGAGATTTCCGACATGAGACGCATGTCGTAATCAGGTGGAGCGAAATCTGCAAGTAACTGCTTTTTCAGTTCCGGCCAATCACCAACCAACGCTTTAATTCCACGGTACCACAACAAGGCTCCATCTGAGAAAATGTCCAGAGCTGATTGATGTAGAGAAGACTCGTCGATACCTCTGGCCTCGCAGAGCTCCTCTAGACGCTCAATGAACGCTTTCACGCAACCTGTCCCGTTAAATTTAACACCTAGGCTTTTTACAGTGTCCTTTTTGCAGGAAATGATGACGTCCTTCGTCTGCAAATTAGACACTACCTCCGGTGCCTCCTCAGCGGAAGTAAAAGATTGGTGGAAGCTCGCGTTGACCGAATCAATTCTTGCTAAGAAACTGCTAAGTCGCTTATCAACGGCTGCGTAATCGGCTTCAAGCTCAGTTGGAGAAGATATCCTACCCAAACGATGAAATAGATGGAAAGCCAAAGCCCTGGCGCGGTTAAATTTTTTAAAATTGCTGGGGTACTTATCCAGAACTTCACCAATTTCTGGCAATTTGGCCTTAATTATCTTTAATTCTGACTCTGGATCTCTATCCGTTTCCACGATTTCATCGGAACTAACCAATTTACTAAGTTCTCTAATTTGCACACGTAGTTCCTCTACGGTTGTGGCAGGTTTAGCGTCCCGGATCAGTACTTCATACATGAGCTCATCTTTCCGAAGCAAATTAAATTTAATAGGGCGTTCCATATTTGAAATTTTAAAAAAAACTGAATCTAAGATAAACTGGCCGTCACAATTTACAAATTCCAACAAAGTGTAAACATTAACTATAATAAAATAAACAGTTACATTAATAGCAATCTTATAGATAACACGATATTAGGGTTCTTATTTATTATTTTTTTTAAAAGACAAAAGTCTTGGTACAATATATTGGGGCACGTGTAAAAAAATAGAATTGTATAACGCAGCAAGAAGTAAAAAAAATAAAAAGTAAATAATTGTAAAATGTAAAAGGTAAAATTGTATAAGACAGCACAAACATAAACAGGCAAAGGATTCTGCAAGACGGTTTTTCCTTAAAATTAAAATAAATGGAAGGTTCCAGAAACAGTACTCCGGTTTGTAAGGTACAGCAAGAGACGTAACCTCTATCTCCAACTAATACACACGTTGGGCGCCACTGTTACATGGTATATTTTCTCCCTCTCGGTTGGGGAAACAACTATAAGGAAACAACAAATTATATAAAAACTGGTTTATTATTATACATAATAAATTTGATGTGACATTTATTGTTTAGTAGTTATGACAAGTAGGTCGAGAAAATTAAATTAAGATCTTAGTTTTAACTAAAGGTGGCTAGCCAGTTTATACTTTAACGGAAAGAGCTATGGGCGTGGGGAGTTGGAGATAAACCTGCCGAGTACTGTTCCGAGAAAAAGTTAAATGTTAAATTATATCCAAACTAGAACGTTCCATTTAAATTCAAATTAAAATTAACAAATGGGCGCCAGGGACTGGGAGAGTCCCGGATCCTGAAGCTGAAGATGTTCACCCTACATCCGGGTGAATGAAGAACTAGCCCAAGATCCTCAATTTGAAAATCGGTGGAACACCGACATCCAGACCCGGTATAATATAGACCGGTTTACAGGCTCCGGTTTACAACGGGAGCCGGATTAAAATATAAAAAAAATAAGGAGTAAAAAAAAAGGAGTTAAAAAAAAAACCGTCTCGCACGGCGCGACCGCCTGCGGGCTTCGCAACCGTGCCGCTCGCTGTGCCGCTGGCTCCGCAGGTGGCTTCAGGCGAGCCCGAGCAACGGGTCCCGCGTCCAGGCCCCAACGGCCTGCTGGATCCTGGCGGCGGGACGAGCTTCTCAAGCTGCCTTCCTGTAATTTGCCATACGGAGACCCAATAATATACGTGGAACCAAATTGCTTTCCTTAACGGGACCGAGCGGGGAAATCAAGTAGCCTGAGCATGTAATGGACATCAGGTTCTCCATTCAAATACCACTCCAGCGTGGCATCCGCCACGTCACCACGGGGTCCACGAATAACCTATAAATTAACACTGTGGTAGACACCGAGAAAACACCTACGGCCTATCTTCAGTAAATAGCGATGTTTAATACTCACAGTTCACTCTGAAGGAAGACACATCAACGGCGGCTGAAGCGGAACGCTCCGATCCTGGTCGCTGGTCAGAACAGGAATCCCGAACAACAAATCCGTTAATTGCGCATTCCTGGCGCAATTAAGAATCCTGCAATAAGTTTTCACGAGTTACGACTATATTCTCTCAACAACCGGGGAAGAGCTCACCGAACAACCTCAGACACCGTTACAATAAAAGAACTCACCTTCGCCAAAAAGTAAATAAGTTTGATGGTGACTGGAAGCCGGCTCGGGCAGAATGTGACGACTAACCATCACTGGCGCGTCGGCCGGAAATCAAGGCAGAATTCGGGTGCCCAAGAAATTCACTTTACCCAAGTCCAGGGAGAATCTCTCTTGGTTACCAATTACAAACACTCCAAGGAAAACACTCAATTCCTCAAAAATACACCAAACTCACAAAAAACTGTCCAACGTCACGTGTTTAAGCCTAAAGCCATTTCACTAAATTAAATCCATACGATTTCGTGGTCCAATTTATAATTCCTCGTAATTAACAATAACAATTACCCCTGAATATTAATTAGGCAAAATTGACATTTTTCTGTGACAACATTCTGTCACAGACAATTCACGCAAAAACTTCACAGATAATAAATGTTTCGCTGCTTTAGAATGTTCGAGAAAAAAGTCCATATTGAAAAAACTAAATCACTTCCGTTCACGGGTATTTCATTTTATTAATATTTTTTTATTTCCGTGATCTTATAATTATTTAGGTTTGCTAAATCAGGTATTTTATATTTTCTATGATTTGCAAACTATTAGTTAAAAATATCGATTATTTTATAATCGTTAATCGGCGAATCGCCAGATGGCGCCTTGAACTGTCATAATTGACGTCTGATGTAATGTCAAGTGAAAAGTAAACAAGTAAACTTTTGTTTTGATTTAATTAATATTGTAAAACTGTTTAAAAAGTTAATTAGAAAAGTGAATCGTTGTGAAAAAGTGATAACCTAAGAAACTCCGTAATGGACTCGCTATATGTTGTCAGGTAAACAGCCAGGTACAAAAAAACAACGTAACAGTATAATTATTTTTGTGTTGTATTGACGAGTATCCCTTTTAATGGCCTTGCTTATCTGCCGATTAATTTGCTCTATTGCTCTTTGATCCTGTACGGTGTGTTGTTGCATAGATCTTCTTCTGGCGATTAGAGCTATAGTTTCAGATGATAATTTTCCTCCTTCTTTCCGCGCTCTACCGAGGTGTTTATTTGTCGTTTCAGATATGGCCCTGCATAACAATTCGTTTAGCTGATTGGCGTCTAGGTTCATTTCATCAAGATCTTGGAATTGATTAGCCAATTCCAAAGCATATTCTTTTTGAAGGGAAAGTATTTCTTGCTTTTCATATTTTGGATTGGGTCTTCGTATCATTTTTGTTCTTTCCTTCTTCAGATTGAACCTATACACCGCTCTTACCAAACGATGATCGCTTCCGGTCTTAAAACGAGCGAGGGTAGAGACATCTGTGACTACATGTTTATGTGAGCTGATTATGTAATCGACCTCATTCTTGGTTTTTCCATCTGGGCTGGCCCAAGTCCATTTCCTTGAAATTCTCTTTTTGAAGAAAGTATTCATAGCGTACATGTTTTTTTGTTCAAGAAAATTGACCAAAGTTTGCCCTCTTCTGTTACGCAGGCCAAGGCCAAAACAACCTATGGAACTTTCGTTTGTGAGCGGCTGGCCAACTCTAGCATTAAAATCACCCATTATGGTATTGAAATGGGACGGTGTATCGGTAAGAGCTTTTTCAATATCTTCATAGAAGGTATCCACCTCTTCCTCGGGATGTTGGGATGTGGGAGCATAAACTTGAATGATTTTAAGAGAATATCTATTATTAAGTTTCAAAATTACAAAACAAACTCGTGGTGAGATGCTTTTGAAGTTTTGAACCAATGGAGCTATCGATTTATTGATGAAGAACCCCACACCACCGTATGAGGTATCTTCATGACCTCTATAGAAGAATAAGTGGCCTGATTTTAGTTTCAAAAGGTCTTCACCTTTTCGGCGTACTTCTGAAAGACCTATAAGGTCCCATTTGATGGATTCCGTCTCAACTTCAAATTCCACCAATCGTTCGTCCGTTCTTAGCGTCCTAGCGTTAAAACACGCCAGGGTCAGAGTCGTCGGGGTGTGACAGCTGGGCGACGTCCAGAGATTCTTAGCACCCTCTGCCCCGCCGTTACCAGAGCCGCTGTCGGAACTCGGAATAGCGGGGCTGCTGGGAACTGAGGGCCGAGGCTTTATGGTAGTATTCATAATAAAAAGGGGGGGTTTTGGCCATAAAACGCCACGCTGGCCAGTGCGTCTTGGCGAGTTTTGCGTCATATCCTCGTTTGTTTTTCAGCAGGGGTACCACGTGCAGGTGAGGTTTGACTTGGGCGGCAAGATGTTATGCATCCCCATACCCCCCTAAGCCATATGAACCCATTATTGTACGTTTTCTGAAGAAATAAATTATTATTGTATTGTGTCTGCCAAGCCTTTTCCCAACTATGTTAGGGGTCGGACTTCAAATTGAACAGGATGAAGCTGAATGCCAGTACATTACATCAAAGGAGTGGAATTCTCTCTTGGGGTCTTTGTGTCCTGATAGATCGCCTTTTTTATGATGGTAAATGCATCAAATGAGTCCCAGGGCGGGACGGTACGGACTGGCAGACTCGTACTAACTAAAATCCAAGATGTCCTTCAATAGCCCTTTACGTTTCCGGGACATGGTTACCTCATGTCCCTCGACCATAGAAACCTTTTTCTTTTTTTTTTTTTTTGCGTGGTAAAATCATCAAATGAGTCCTCCCACCTAGGGCAGGGCGGGAGGGACTGTCAGACTTGTACTGACTAAAATCCACGGTGTCCTTCACGAGCCCTTTACGTACCGGGGTTACGGTGATGGGTAAGACCCGCGACCCCGGCAGGCTCTGGCCCTCTACAGGCCCCGTCAGTTTGCTGACACTCCTTGAGGCGCGCGTGGAACACAACGCGCCGTCGACCCGGGCATGGTCCATGGTCGGGCAGCGAGTCGCCCATTACTCGCTGCCCGCATGCCCGCGCCTACGGTGGCCGGAGATCGTCTGACGACGTCCGTCGCCGTGGGCGTCTACCACTGCGGGTGGGTCGGAGGGAGGACACTGTTCTCTCCCTCACGCGGCACGCCTCCTCCTTCGCGAGCATGACTGCTTCGCAGAAGGAGGCGACCGCTTCCCACTCCGTCTCGCCCCGCAGCATGGCCTCGACCAATGCCGGGCGCGAGAGGTCTCCGCCTATCGCCGTCGTGAGGACACGGCGGTGCTCTGCCCAAGCGGGGCAGTCCTGCACCGTATGCTCCACCGTGTCCTCAGGACGGTCCTCGCAGTGGTGACACCCAGGCGTTTCCTCTCTCCTTATCAGACACAGGAACCTCCCGAAACTTCCGTGTCCGGTGAGGACCTGCGTCATGCGGAAGGTAAGGACGCCGTGACGCCTATCCAGCCAGACCATAGAAACCTTGGAGACTTTAAGTCAAGAGTGAATTGGTTACTTCCAGACATTCTTGCTTCATTGGTACCACATCAGGTGAAATGGTGGTCAAACGCGCCTATCCCTAATTAACAAAAGAAAAATCTGGAGCGGCTGCCTATCTTTCGCCACTAACTACTGGGTTGTACTGGTTGTACCGTGTAAAACGATACCTCTAGGTAAGACTGGTGTTCAGACCGTCAGGCTATTGACTATCTGCAACAACTGTGCTGTTAGTGATGGAAGAGCGACTGTCAACGATCTACAAATGACAGGCTGGACCAATGGCTTCTGAATTTGCTTTCGGAGATACTTGGTGTGAAATGAGTAGGTTCCACGCACCTAGACAGGCGCGCCTTCCTTCCACTCCACCCAGGGCGTGAAGACTCTTTGATGTTGCATCATACATTCATACAGTCTTTTAAAAGCCGGCCATATGTGGCTGAGGTCTGTTTGACAGTCGTTACTGTTAGTCAGAAGCTCTAAAGTCTGACAACCATCTATCCTGGGATATCGTATTACCCAATTACTGGGTTGTGGAGGTCCGATTGGCACTAGGCAGTCGCTCCATGTAAAATACTGATATTCAGCTGCATCTGATTCGATTGGAAGCCAACCCCAATATAGTTGGGAAAAGGCTAAGCAGATAATGATGTGACAGGGGCTTGTTTATCCCATATTAGGTTCTCTGTGGTGTGCCGTGGTGGCGCAGTGGTTACGCCAACTCCTTTTTTCAATGTTGCAACAACTCGGAAAATTCCCGCGACAACAAACTAAAATAAAAGAGAGCACCTATTTACTACACCTAAGTAACCCGGTCGGGCGTCGAACTCAATAGAAAATTAGATTCAATCCTAATCCTAATCCTAACTAATATTATCCTAATCCTAATCCTAATCCTAACTAATCCTAACTAATATTATAAATGCGAAAGTAACTCTGTCTGTCTGTCTGTCTGTCTGTCTGTCTTTTCTTCACGCCTAAACTACTGAACCGATTAGTGTTAAATTTTGTACAGACATAGTTTGGAACTTGAGAAAGGACATAGGATAGTTTTTAACCGACTTCAAAAAAAGGAGGACTGTATTTTTTTTTAATGTTTGTTACCGCATTCCGACCGATTGGGTGAACCAATTTTCATGATTCTTTTTTTGTTTGAAAGCTGGTGCTTCCCGTGTGGTCCCATTGTAACCAAATCAGGATCTGATGATTGTATCTTGGAGAAATCGAGGGCAACCCTCAAATTTAATAGGCTCACCCATCGTTTTTTGTAAATCTTATGAAGTAATTTAAGTTCTTGCGTATGGTAATCATCATCTTATGTAGCTGAGCTGATGATGGAAGGTACAACTCCTTAACAGTAGTTTGTTACCGCATAACGAACGACTGGGTGAACCGATTTACATAATTCTTTTTTTGTTTGAAAGCTGGTGCTTCCCGTGTGGTCCCATTGTCACCAAATCAGGATCTGATGATTGGATCTTGGAGAAATCGAGGGCAACCCTCAAATTTTATAGGCCCACGCATCGTTTTTCGTAAATCTTATGAAGTAATTTAAGTACTTGCGTATGGTAATCATTATCTTATGTAGCTGAGCTGATGATGGAAGGTACAACTCCTTAACAGTAAGGAGTAGGTAGTAGTACTGATTCATTGTTCGCATATCTCCGGAACTTCACGTCCGATTTAAATAATTCTTTTTTTTTTGTGCTAGGTATCGTTCAACTTAGGGAATTGCAGTATTCCCTAAGTTGAACTAAGTTTCATCAAAATCGGTTCAGTAGTTTTTGAGATAGGGAATTTTATTAGCTTATTGTGTACATGAGGGATGTTATTACCAGTGCTACGGATTGTATTATATGTATTTGGCAAGAATTTGGGTTGAATATTTATATATATTAACGAAAAATAGGTAAACGGTGGCAAAAAAAAAAACAATGAAACAAAAAATAACAAAGCCATCGACTTCCGAAATAAAAGTTATTTTGTAGATTATTTTACCCTTTTTTGTGGTTCTTTTTGAAGGCGGTTAAAATTTTTTTTTTTGAAAAAGTTTTTTATTACCTATATATATTTTACGGGTTAAGCTGCGCTTGCCGAGGTTGGTCTGTGGATGGGTAAAAAACACTCGGAAAGCACGTAAAGCCGTTGGTCCCGGCTGTCATTTGAAGATCTTTGACAGTCGTTACTGTCAGAAGCTCTAAAGTCTGAAAGCCAATCATACCATGGGGTATCGTATTACCCAGTTACTGGGTTGTGGAGGTCCGACAGGCAGTCGCTCCATGTAAAATACTGATATCCAGCTGCATCTGGTTTGACTGGAAGCCGACCTAAATATAGTTGGGAAAATGCAAGGCAGATGATGAACGGAGTATAGATGATTCTATTAGTACTATATGTTGAGTGGTCCATATGCTCGATAGATGGCGGTAATCGCGCAATGATGTCGATCGTTACACGAGTTCGATCGTTACACGGGACAAAGAAAGCTACTTTGTTTTATACTATGTAGTGATTAAATGCAAGTAGGAGCTCGTGGCTAAATAAATACAGCCGCACAGGCCAATCTTCCGGGTTAAGCCGCGCTTGCCGAGGTTGGTCTGTGGATGGGTGACCATCTGTCATAGCGAGTTTTCTCCGTGCCTCGGAAAGCACGTAAAGCCGTTGGTCCCGGCTGTCATTTGTAGATCTTTGACAGTCGTTACTGTTAGTCAGAAGCTCTAAAGTCTGACAACCAGTCTTATCATGGGGTATCGTATTACCCAGTTACTGGGTTGTGGAGGTCCGACAGGCAGTCGCTCCATGTAAAATACTGATATCCAGCTGCATCAGGTTCGACTGGAAGCCGACCCTAATATAGTTGGGAAAAGGCTAGGCAGATGATGATGAGTGATTAAATGCAAGTAACATTGGTCCGACCTGTTTATTAGTCAGTGTAAAGTAGCCGTTTGTGCTAGATAGGATAATCTCAAGCCCGGGGAAGGACATAGGGCTACTTTTTATAAACACACCATACAGGTAAAGATTGATGAAGAAACCACTGGTAGAATTTTGAAATTTGCGGGTTTCTATTATTATTATTTTTTTATCGTGGTAAAATCATCAAATGAGTCCTCCCACCCAGGGCAGGGCGGGAGGGACTGTCAGACTTGACTGACTAAAATCTACGGTGCCCTTCAATAGCCCTTTACGTACCGGGGTCACGGTAATTCGTAAGTCCCGCAACCCCGGCAGGCTTTGGCCCTCTAAAATAATGAGCACTTAGAAAGGAATTCAGATAATTCCACCCTCAAGAGATTCCCTCTAAATATTAGGTATAGGTGTTCAAAGATTGTATGGAAACTAATTTTGAAGTTAGAAATCTGGGATGTATGATGTGAAGTTACATAAAAAAATATAAGTATTAAAAAAAAATGTCACGTAACTTAATGAGGCAGACCAAATTCTACGCGAGCGAAGCCGCGGGCAAAAGCTAGTTAGAAATAACAACTGCGACAGAATGCAACTAAACATCGGTGTAAACATACAAGCTAAAGTCATTCCTATTTCAAATGTAATAAGAATGTAAATACCTCTCACAATAAAGAAACATGTGTCGCAGGTATTTGCAAAGACGACACAAGCTATTTGTACCTTTATGACTCAAATGTAAAGGGTCGAAAACCCCTTGCATGTGAAACTCATATGTAACACAATATGGTCGTGCCCGTTGAACTTGGCACTGATTCAATAATCCTTATGTAACAGTAGTAAACAACATCCAAGCGATATGCATTGATTTTCCGCAAAGAGGGGTATATATATGAACTATTGAGAGTTGCAGGAAGACCTATGAGGGAATTTTGATAGATCAACAACATTCGCAAATCAGAACAAAAAAGACGAAATTTTCAATTATGAAGTAACTGTTCCTCGTTTTTACACCCCCCCCCGCTCCGCTCCTATTAGTCGTAGCGTGGGATACCGTGGATTTTAGTCAGTACGAGTCTGACAGTCTGCCCTGGGTGGGAGGACTCATATGATGATTTCACCACGATAAAAAAAAAATAGCCTACTTCGAAATGAACTATCCATTGTTGGATAGTTCATTTCGAAGTAGGCTATTTTTTTTTATATCTATATAATAAAAACAACAATTTTTAATTAGACCCAATAATTCCTGAGTTTAACGGGTTGAACTTAACAAACTCTTCAGCTTTAGATAGATGACAACAATCATTTAGACTGGGATAAGAAAGTGTAACTATTCTTTTCTGCGTATTATGACGTCTGAAAACAAGGCTTGTTCCAGTGAGCGAAAGAGACAGAGCTATACAAGTCGTCTAGCGCCACCTCGTTCACTCACTGGAAAATACGGCCCCTGATTAATTTTGTTGCAGGATCCAAGACAGGTAAATTCAATATCCGGGACACTTCGAGCTTCATTGTCTCGGCGCTTTTCTGGTGGTTGCCACTGTTGATTCTGGATTTCAGGAGTTACACTAGTTTGAGAAAAGTGTGGTGGATTGGTCCCAAAAACGGACCAACCCACCACACGTATAATTTCTAAACAAACTAACACTCCCTTTTTGCTAGTATGTACGTTATTTGTAGACATAATGCCAGTAACTTCACCCACATTATGTACCTACGTTGCGTGTGAATGGGTGTGACCTTTAGCTTGAAGAGTCAATTCTATTGTGACAGCTGGATTTAAAGCACGAGTTCCAGCTGTGACAATACAGCTGGCTCCGTTGAACAATACAGACTTGAATCTCGAGCGTCCAGAATAGCCTACAAAAATAACTTCTCTTTCGGAAGTCGGTGACAAAAAAGTCTATGAAAAAAAAACAAAGCCCCCGGAAGTTATTTTGTAGGTTATTTTACCTTTTTTGTGGTTGTTTTTGAAGTCAGTTACTTTTTTTTAAGTTTTTATCAAAGTTTACTGGGTTATCGAGTTTTTAAAAACTAGTCTCAGGGATGTACTGCTGTCGCGGAACTATCCACACGTGAAACCGTGACCCTAGAACGTAAACGGCTATTGAAGGAACATATGGAACACACACATGGAATCTAGTCAGTAGTAGACTGACAGTCCCTTCCGTTCCACCTACGGAAGGACTCATTTGAAGATATAAACTTTAAAAAAAAGGGATTTTCCGTTTAGGTTCAACCATTTACCTATTTCATTTCCCTTTAATTGTATGAACAAACTATCAGAGATTTTACATTTAGATAGCAAGAGATGGGCCCCGACCTACGTAGTCCTCCCATCCTACCTTACGCCCCGCAAGTCAGGACCGAGGAAGGCCCCCGCAGGCTCGGGGCCCGGCTGGCAAAAGCTTTCTCACTAAATCTAGGGACACAAACAATGTTTACTGTCAATATTATCTGCTGTTGTATTCAACTAATTGCACAGCAAACACGAGATTGATTGCAAGATTCATTATTCAGATTGTAGTTTTAATCTGGACTGTCCGATCATGTGTTTAGCGCGTCTTTGATAAGCGAATCAACTAGTACATAGATTCCCAACCTTTTATGGATTCCTGCCTATAAGTAAAACAGTCCGACGCCCGTTATCGTGGTATTATCAACAAATGAGTCCTCCCTCCCACGGCAGGGTGGGAGGGACTGTCACTGATTAAAATCCACGGTGTCCTTCAATAGCCCTTTACGTACCGGGGTCACGGTAAATCGTGAGTCCCGCGACCCCGGCAGGCTTTGGCCCACTACAGGGGCCCCGTCACTATGCTGACACTCCTTAAGGCGTGTGGAACACAACGCGCCGTCGACCCGGGCATGGTCCATGGTCGGACAGCGAGTCGCCCATTACTCGCCGCCCGCATGACCGCGCTTACGGTCGCCGGAGATCGTCCCGACGTCCGTCGCCGTGGGCTGTCCACGCTGTCCTCTCCCTCTCGCGGCCCGCCTCGTCCTTCAAGAGCATGACTGCTTCGCAGAAGGAGGCGAACGCTTTCCACTCCGTCTCGCGACGCCCCCTTTAACGAAATATTTAATTATACCAATTTTAGATGTCTGTCTATTATTTATGTGAAATACCAAATTAAAAATTAATACTTACTCTATCTAATCGTGCTCTCTCGCTAAAATTCTAAAACTAAGAAAACTGTATTGTGTTCTAATTTGAATTAGGACATACTCGTAGCTGTCAAATTCAGGATGATAAATTCTATGTATCTTTTTTTTTTGAGATAATCTCGCGCTGCTATCTCACAATTTGGTGACTAAATTCCACGTGCAAGTTTATTCTCTCTATAGAAACAGACCTATTCTCAATGAAACATCATACAGGTTAAATAAATCCACCTACCTGTCTTCAAAAATAGCTAAAACATATCACTAATCATCACCTATCACTTCAGAACCATGACAAGGCAGAATATTCAAGTGCTTCACCTAGGGCTGCCAACCGTACTCTAAAATAGAGTATTGTACTATATTTTATGTAGGCGCACTCTGTAATCTATAACACTAATAGAGGACGCTAAAATAGCCAGCCACGCATATAGTTATGCCGTATACCAGTTTTGTTTGATTTATTTACAAATTGTATCTTCATTAAGTATATTGTACTTTAAGAGCTATTATAATTATATTTAAGAGCAATATATTTAAGTCGTACAATTCTGATGATGTGCTGCAAAAAGTACCAAAAATAACATTTTGATAAATTGATTCTCTTTTTTATAAATCCGTACTCTAAATTACCTCCTTTGAAATCAGATATAGTACTCTTTTTGTTTTAACAAATGTTGGCAACCCTAGCTACACCACAAGCACACACACACACACACATATTCCACTCACACAACTGTTCAGGAGGTGTGGTGCGAATGACGCACTTATAAACATAAAGTTATGTACACAAATATATGTACGTAGCACTTATCAGGAGCTATTTATGTGTATGATCAATAAATGTGTGTGTTTGTTTATGTTCTTTGAAGTATTTTTTCATTCAGGAAGTGTATGGTATCGGCTGGTCGATGACCGATGTTGTAATCTTGCAGGTCTTTGCATTGTCGCTACAAGACGTAACTTGATTTACAAGTTAGGAACTCGCGATTTGATGTGGAATTCCATGACTGTGTTCTTGTACTTGTATTGTGTACTATTAAAAAGTACGACAAACAAACTGTCCTGCAGTTTGGCAGAAGTTATATAGTTTTAAACATATGTAACTTTGTTGAATGATTAATAAAAAAAAAAAAAAAAGATTGTACTAAAATATCTCATCATCAGCCTACAAATGTTCCCACTGGTGGGACGCAGGCCTCCTTATTGTAAGTGGGAGTGGGCCATAATCCACCACGCGGGACAAGTGCGGGTTGGTACTCGTAGATGTCGCATTTCTTTAAATTTTTCGTTCTAGGACATGCCGGTTTCCTGACAATGTTTTCTTTCACCGTTTTGAGAGCAGTGGTGATGAAATAAATTACACTAAGTAATGCGCCTGCCTGGGTTCGAAGTTTCGAACCCACGACCTACAATTCGTAATTCAGGGCCCGATACCACTACTCCCATACTAATATAGGTATACAAACTATAAATAAAAAGTAAATAAACATGTACAAAAAGTAAAAAGATAAAACATTCATAGGCCCATTGCCAAGAGCCTCGACCAACACCTAAGGAGGCTCTCGTTGGCAGCTGGATCAAGGGCTTGATTCAGAAAGCAGTTCTTCTGGATACGTCGCGCATTGTTAGGAGGTTTCTTTCTCTTGAGCCCTGACCGCCGGTATCTTGGACCTTGTTCCCGATATCGGTGGGCCACTATTGTTTATATTTTTAAATGTCTTTTTATTCTTATTTTGTAAAAATATTTAAAAATATTAATAGTAAGGAGAGAAAAATTAATGAAGTAGTAAAGAAAAATAAAAACTACCAAAAACGTTTCTGGTAGTTTTTTTTAGTAGATTTTATTTTGTCTTCTATTCATCACCATACCTGCCTAGCCCTTTCCCAACTATGTAAATGTCAACTTCCAACTTTTTCTAATGAGAAATTTATAATGTGCGGAAACGTTTTTTTTTTTTTCAAGAAAAGAAGTTCCAATCTAGCTGAATTATCAAATGCAGCTGGAAATCAGTATGTATTTTACATTAAGCGACTGACTTCATACCTACATATTATTATGTTATGTGATAGTAGTAATAGTACAATGTTATGCATTCATTATAAACGCATACAATAATATTATCATTTATTTAGCGACGGTAGTAACGAAACAGGTGTTTACATTTCAATCGGAAAGTATAGGGAAGGAAACAGATGTGTGGCCTTGAAAATGCAGGCTGCTATTACTGATTTCCCTTTGCTCATTTTTTTTTAACTTTAACTCACGCTAAGAATTTCTCCTGTGTCGTGGGTGCGTTTACAAACATATAAACTCACATACACAAACACCTAGACCCAGAAAAACTATTTCATTAAAAAAGCAGTGATAGCCGAGCGGTACGACCGTTGGACTGCCAAGTCAAAGGTTGCAGGTTCGAACCCCGGCACGCACCAATGTCTTTTAGAATTCATGTGCGTATTATAAATTAATTATCACTTGCTAAAAACGGTGAAGGAAAACATCGTGAGGAAACCAGCACACCTGAGAGATTTTTCAACGGTGTGTGAAGCCATGTCAGAGGCCTACGGGCGGTTTAAACTCTGACACCAGGTTGTTCATCAACCATACGACAAGAAGAAGAACTACTTCATACGGTCATACAAATCATTGCACCGCGCAGAGATCGAACCCGCAACACGCTGCGCAGCAGTCATTCGTTCAGCCACTGCGCCAAACGTGTAGAGATTTTCTATATCTGATTTTGTTTACATTGTCAGTGATATAAGAGAACTTATGGACATATTTCAACAGATGTTCTTTTTGTAGTAAGACGGTCAGAGTTTCTTTTTCGACCTCAAATCAAATGATATAGGGGCAGGAAGATGATGGATTCATGTTTTGCAGTTTCTAATCAGCTACATATAAATTACCATATATCACCGTGCCAAACTTCAGTTCAATCACTTACATTTATCATTTGGCACTGATTATCCCTTAGATTAATCGTATTTCTTTTTATAGTGTCTTATAATAGGGTAGGTAGTTTTACCACATAAATAAATTGAAAATCTGTTTAGACCGTCAGTACAGTATTGAAAAATAATAAACACGTATTATTTGTTTTTTAAATCAATAAATCAATGAAAATTGAGAAAGATTAAACGCTTCTAAATTTGGGAGTAGGACTTGTGACGTCATAACGCCTGTAAATTTATACCGACCGAGTGACGTTTTTTGATTTTTCGACGCGTCGTATCTTCGTCAATTTTGATTTACGTAACAAAAGAAAAAACACGAGTTAAATACTTTTTTATAATCTGTCTTTCGTACTTATATTTTTTTAAGCCTTATACGTATAAATTGGTTGATCCCTTGAAGAATCACACGTAATTTGATTGATTTTCATGAGGCATATCATTGACGTGGCCAAGATTGTGATAGCTACGTGGAACTAAACATACTTGAAAATTCTCCTAAACATACTAAAACTCATCCGCAGTGGTACACGCCCACGGCGCACGGTGGGCTGAAATCAAGCTCTAATGGACTTAGGGATTCACGAAAATTGATAAGCAATTAAAAAAAAAATAAAGACGGCTTGGCGATCTACCACAAAATACAAGAAATTTTTCTTCTGCGATTTTTGTATATACTTAATATTTTAAAAGTTATAACGATTTGAATTTATTTTTGTATGGAGAAATTTGATTTTATATGAATAACTTTTAATTCTCAAGAGTTCTCAAATAACCGCTTTCGGTATTCGATTGCGCTATTTTTTAGGCAAATTATCCGATATAGCACTTGCTTCGATTTTCTTCGATTTTGGAGAAAATTGTTTTTCATTCCCTTTTCCACACCACCTTTGAGGTAGAGAACTAAGCGCGTTTTTTTTTATCAGTGGTGTCTCCAGGAGGCCTAATCCACTCATACGCACACTCACAAACTCACTCACAAACACACGCACTCACAAAATTATCACTTAGACAATTTCATCAGATTCAGATTCGTTCTCTAAATGTTCCACATTAACAAATTTTCCCGCTCATCATCTTCAAATGTTGTAGATAAAAGAAGCATGGCTTTCGCTTCTTCTGAAAATGGTTTGTGTTTCCGTATCATTTTATGACGTTTTGATGATATATACTAACTGGGTCTGAACTAATTATTAAATTATTGAAAATATCCTCATTATTAGCTCTTCTGCAGACTTTCCTTGAATGGTGTTGGCGATATCGCCTAAAGTCTTTATTTCTAGATTCAGCCGCTTCTTCATTAATCGCTAATTTCTGTTTCCTTCAATTCATTTATCTCCGTTTCAATTTCGGTTTTCTCTCTTAAAATCGTTGATTTATTCTCTTTTTCAAACTTGAAAAATATTGGACGACACCAATATGCAGAATTTGGTGAGTCGTTTTCCCAGATAATTTGTTCCTCAGAAATATTTTTTATTGGTACTAAACTACCCATAAAAATACTTGAATCATATGTCGAAGCACTGTCCACTTTGTCCTCCGTTGTCATTTTTTGCTTATAGTTTGCTTGATTCGAGGCACCATCCATTCCCCATTTGCTTATCATTGTCAACTCCTTAAAGTCTGCGCTATCAATATTGATTGCTTTGAATAATATCCTTTTGGTGGTTATATCTAATAGACGCTGCAATTTTATTCCAGCAGTTTTATCTGTTAAGGTGATATCATCTTTTGGCGGGAAGCATTCTTGTTTTGCATTTTGCACCTTGTAGTAGGAAGGGAACATGTCGACATTTTTCTCTTTGATACTTTTTCTTAAAGTATTATATTGTCACTTTGTTAACTTAAGGGACAAAACAAGTCCCAAAGCTTCATCTGGAGTAAATTTAGGTTTTTCATTTTTACCTAAAAGACTATCTTTCGCTTTTTGCACATCCTGTGGATTTTTAAGTAGGTGTTCGAGGATTTCAGATATTCCTTGATTACCATCCTCTCGTAATTTCATAATGTATGCATGAGATATTTCCTCTGTAGTCATATTTGTATGAATATGTTCTGTACGTCTCTTTTTTTGCTTAGGTCCTAATTCACAAAATGGTTTTCTTGGACTTACATTCGTTGACGTGGCAGTAGACACTTTTGCTGGAGATTCATGTTCACTTGATGTACTAGGAACAGAGTCTTGGTTTCTTTCAAATGCACTTACAATGAAATCAGGCCACTTTATTTCCGATGATAACCATTCACTATTATTGTTGCTGAACAATTCCTCTTTGCTATGAGCATTTTGCCGTCTCCTTTGCAGATTATAGCAATATTTTGCACAAAACGCTTTTACCGCTTTATCGTTTTCAGCACTTAACACAGTGGGGACTAATCTAGATTTAATAGCACTATATAAAACACTATTATTTTTAAAACTTCCACTTTCCTTTAATAGCACAACAATATCAATATTTGACAACAAATCGAACATTTTTACGTAATAAATAGTATTAGTATTCCGAAAATGTGAGATAGGATAGTGCGTTTATTACGATGTGTAACAACGTACTGAGGATGGTTGTTTTTCAAATGTAATCGTATCATTTTTTACCTGCTATTCATCATCCAATCACATAATGACACGTCATCATTTTGCTGCGCTCAATGGACGATGCGCTAATGAGGGTCACGGCACTATTGAGTATTGTTAAAAACAAATGACGTAATAAGGGTGATGTAGAATGTTTACCAATAATTTGTTTTTTGCTATATTTCTGTAATACAATATTAAAACATGTCAGATTAAACCAAAAACCGATTAATATTTCATACAAAGTTTAGGGGTCTATAACTCGAAAAATACTAAGTATAAAAAAATTACATATAACAAAAAATATTTGTATTAGTACATAAAATTCAAAAATACTCATTTTAATCCTTAAGTCCCCACTTGACGATTCCAGCCCACCGTGCGGCGTCGGACGTCGCAAGACGATCTCCGGCCACCGTAGACGCGGGCATGCGGGCAGCGAGTAATGGGCGACTCGCTGTCCGACCATGGACCATGCCCGGGTCGACGGCGCGTTGTGTTCCACGCGCGCCTCAAAGAGTGTCAGCATAGTGACGGGGCCTGTAGAGGGCCAAAGCCTGCCGGGGTCGCGGGACCAAGGGATTACCGTTACCCCGGTACGTAAAGGGCTATTGAAGGACACCGTGGATTTTAGTCAGTACAAGTCTGACAGTCCCTCTCGCCCTGCCCTGGGTGGGAGGACTCATTTGATGATTTTACCACGATAAAAAAAAAATTAAAAAAAAAACATACCAAAACTACATACACTTTATATCTGTATCTGTTGCGATAAGTTCAACAAACAAACGAATTTCATAACCCGCTGCGCATGTAATAGATACCTATTTGTTATCTACTGGATTATCCGGTGGATAAGATAATTATATCTCGTGTGTGTAATTTTTCCTGGTATCATCATCATCATTCCTATTTCATCATTAACAGATTAACTGGCAACAATATTATACCTGAATATGTTGCTATGCCAGAAAAAAAACTCTGTAGGAAAATTTGACCAAAATAACATCTTTTTTTGCCAGGTGAATATAATTCGGGCACGCCGCAATCGCGGCGGTAAGACCCCTCTTTGAGGAGTGGCTGGATAGGCGTCCTTACCTTCCGCATGACGCAGGTCCTCACCGGACACGGAAGTTTCGGGAGGTTCCTGTGTCTGATAAGGAGGGAAGAAACGCCTGGGTGTCACCACTGCGAGGATCGTCCGGAGGACACGGTGGAGCATACGGTGCAGGACTGCCCCGCTTGGGCAGAGCACCGCCGTGTCCTCACGACGGCGATGGGCGGAGACCTCTCGCGCCCGGCATTGGTCGAGGCCATGCTGCGGGGCGAGATGGAGTGGGAAGCGGTCGCCGGTGCCCTTCTGCGAAGCAGTCATGCTCGCGAAGGAGGAGGCGTGCCGCGTGAGGGAGAGAACAGCGACCTCCCTCCACCCCAGCCGCAGTGGTAGACGCCCACGGCGTCGGACGTCGCAAGACGATCTCCGGCCACCGTAGGCGCGGGCATGCGGGCGGCGAGTAATGGGCGACTCGCAACCCGACCATGGACCATGTCCGGGTCGACGGCGCGTTGTGTTCCACGCGCGCCTCAAGGAATGTCAGCATAATGATGGGGCCTGTAGAGGGCCAAAGCCTGCCGGGGTCGCGGGACTTAGCCATTACCGTGACCCCGGTACGGAGAAGGCTCGTGAAGGACACCGTGGATTTTAGTCAGTACAAGTCTGACGATTTTACCACGCAAAAAAAAAGGTGAAAATAATTGTCTAAAAAAATAATAGCTAGTAAGTCCTTTGTCATTAATAACGATAAAAGTACTAGAATTGCGTTGTGGATTAGGATTTAGATTAATTTATAAAAACAAGCCAATCAGTTCCTACTACAAAACAAAACTAAGCTTATCGCGCCTCTTTTATCTATTCTGCACATATCGCAATCCACTGGTGAAAATAAGCCTAAACCAAACTGCGTAATAACACCTTGGGGGTCACACGATTCATATTTTGAATCTCCCGAAGACGCCTTTTATACACCCTGTCCTCCACTCCGTCTACTAGTACTTTTTTATGATCGCCTATTAATATAACTTAAAAAAAAAATTAATGTAGATTAGGATTCCGTACAGAAAGAGTTAAACGGGACCCTATTACTGGGACTCCGCTGTCTTGTCTGTCAGTCCGTCCATATAATATTAATTACTAAATGACCTGGCAAAATTCGTACCGGCTCAGAATAAGACAAATCGGTCCAGCCGTTCTCGAGTTTTAGCGAGACTTATGAACAGCAATGATATATCTATCTATATATATAAAAATGTTATGTTGGTTTGTGTATGCTTCAAAAACTCAAAAAGTTTTGCACCGATTGAGTTGAAATTTTAGCATGATATATAATCCGCATCAAGGATGGTTTTTATCTATTTTTTTTTTGAAAATACAATTTTTTGTGCCACAGCGAAGTGTGGCAGGGAACAGCTAGTTACTTATAGATTTTGAAAAAATCATTGCTTTGATACCATCCAGAAAGAAAATAGGCGAGAGCGTTTCGATGGAGAAAAGACCACATGCATTGCCCCTTAACTAGTATTCTACACGAGTTCGATATTCAATAAATAATGTATGTAGCCAACGTGATACAACAACGCAATAAACTTTTTTAACATTATGTATAATGACAGACATAGTACCTAACTACTAATTTGCATAAATGTACATCATCATATCCAACCAATCGCAAGTCGTTGCTTTGACCTTCGTATTCTGTATAGTCATCGCTCGCCATGGTTACTGAATACAAATAAAAACTAAAATTGATTGGTAAGAAATGTCTGTAAAGATAGATACACACATGTTCACGGCATGGTGAGGCAAAGGATAATAAGCCTTATTGTTCCCACTGCCTCATATCTCGCCCCCACAGAAAGGAACTGAGGTTTAAACCCCTCTGCTCGGCTCGGTGATATTATAAAGCCTAGCCTATAGCCTCCACCGATAAAATAGACTATCCAATATAAACATAATCGTTCAATACTGACCAGTAATTCCTAAGATTAGCACGTTCAACTAAACTAAAAGACTGAGATGGTATGGGCGCATGTGCTGCGAAGACCCGATAACCGTATTGTTAAACAGTGCCTTTCCATGACTGCAGTAAGGAGAGGGAGGTTTAGGCCACAGACAACTTAGATGATAAACGCCCTGCGACCGTATTTATGACGTCTTAAATCCAGGCTTGTTCCAGTAAGTGAAAGAGACAAAGCTATACAAGTCGTCTAGCGCCACCTCGTTCACTCACTGGAACAAGCCTGGTTTTAAGACAGACGATGATGCTAAACAGCGGAATAGATGGCGCTTCAAGATTGAGAAAGCCGACCCCGCGTAACGGGATAAGGGGAGGACCAAAAAAAAAAAAAAAGAACTAAACAAACTCTAGTTTTATAAAATTAGAATTTTGATCCTCTATCGTACTGGTTACTGGAGAACAGTGGTAGCCTAGTGGTAACAGCCTAGACTTACGAGTTGTAGGTCGTGGGTTCGACCAAGCCGGGCGCATTACTTTATGTACCTAAGTTATTTCATCACCACTGCTCTCAAAACGGTGAAGGAAACATCGTGAGGAAACCGGCATGTCCGAGAACCAACAATTTTAAGACATGTGACATCTACCAATCCCCAATAGTCCCGCGTGGTGGATTACACCTCACTCCTCACAGACAGGAGGCCTGTGCTTTAGCAGTAGGAACTATTATATCGATGTTTCTCTTTACCATTGTGGTGATAAAATAAACTGCATAGAAACACTCAAAAACAAGCATCCTACCAGTACTTCCCTGCTGATTCATCAAATCTGATGATAAAATGTTATTACGTTCGTAAAAGTATACTTTTGCCGAACCAAGACACCATTCTTAGATGATGATCGATCCCAAACAAATGCTTCAGGTCTGCCACGTTGTTCAAAAAATACTGCCGAACATGTGCTATCAAAACGAGTGTGTAGCAGCTCTTAAAATAAGTGGTTTGATTGTTGATGAATAATTAAAGTAAGAATGATATACGATTTGCTTTGAACGTGTCCAGTCATGTTGTGGTCGCGAATAACCGCCATTTTTTAACTCAAGAGCTGTGACGTGACATGGTAAAACTCATAAATAAAATATATTTATCGTGTTACCGGCGATTTTAGCCGTAGAACTACCTGATGAATTATCAAATGAGGCCTATCGCTCTGGAAGGAGCGGACGGGACTGTCAGACTCGTACAGACTAAAATTCATCGTGCTCCTTCAATAGCGCTTTAACGTCCAGGGTCACGGTTTCCTTTTTAGACAGTCCTGCGATCCTGCCGGGCGTTTGGCCCTCTGTGGGGGCCCGCCAAGGTAATAATGTCCTTGAGTAGAGACTTCAACAGGAAACCTAGAATTTATTTAACCCTTTAACCGCCTATGTCGGATTTATCTGACAAATATTTTCGGGTCCATTTCGCCAGAGTCGTAAATATCCGACTAAAATACCACGACTCGTTTAATGTGCTTTGAGTATTGCACTTCCGTCTCTATTGTAGGAATTTGTTTTTGTTTTACAATGCCGGCGCTGGGGGCACGACCATTGATTTGAACCGCCCGAGTTTAAAGGTTAAGATGGTTTTGCTCTGACTCTAGCCTAGATCAACGATGAAGCGAGCTTATCCAGAAGAAGCCTGTTTATTCTAATTTTGAAGTGATTGGAGTTGTATGCGTTCGGAAACAGACGCAGATAGAGCGTTCCACTCCTTTGCTGTGCGCATTCAGAATCATTATACAGTATTTCTTTATTTATCGTTCAAAAGTGCCTTTTCATGGTCTAATTAAAATAAATGATTTGACTTTGATTTGACAGTCATATCTTTTGCAGACGGGTACTAGACTATAGGCCTCTATCTGACACTCTTGTTACCAACCAGCTAGGTTGTTGACCTAAACACAAAGACGTCTCGTAGGCGCGCAACTTATTTATTTTAATTAACCAATTGATAATTAGTAATTGGCTGTTTTAATAACTCTTCTGATGCGAAGTTGCAAAGTGTATTATTTATTTTTTATTAATTAATTTAATTGCCTAGGGCACTGACAATTGATTTTTCTTCGTCTAAAATATTCTGCTCTATTGTTTAAAAATACAAAGCGAAGAGTGGAAGGTAATTAGGGAGATCTTTGCCCAGCAGAGAGACAATAAGGGTTAAAAAATGCTTTAAATGAAACATACCATTTTACTAAATACAATTAAATCATGTTATGATTCTGCTACATGGCCGCTAAGCTGAAGTGGCCGCTTCTGCCGGATGGCCAATGAACTGGGGCCAAAATGACCACTAGGACCACTATGTGCCCTGACACAGCCAGGAGGCGTCGCAGTAAACCTCGCAGAAGGTGGCGAAATGAACTAGACAAAACAAACAACCAGTGGCTCCCATTATCCCAAAAACGAAATAGTTGGAAGTCATGGGGAGAGGCCTTTTCCCAGCAATGGGAGCACACAGGCTGACAGTATGATTCTGCTAAACTGGCTACGGCATACTCAACTAATGCATACTCAAAAGCTGCTTTGTAACATTTTCCTAATCCTTCGAAATGATACCCATGACAACAGATTACCACATGTTTGTGCCACTTTCAGGCTTCCTCATCAAAATCCATTAAGTAAATTATTATCAAAGCTTTATACTTACGTGTCCGAATTATAAACAAACACAGGCACGACCCGGACTTCATGATACTGAACTTAGATATAAAATGTATGTTACATGCTGGTCGTTTTAAACACTAATGTCCCGTTTACTACCTCAGGTGGTGCGATTTTCGAATGAAAGACACCGTAACTCTGGACCTCAAAGTGCAACCAAAGAACCAGGGTGAATTGTAGTCAGTAAGACTCTACCACGACCCCATCTTGCAATTAGCAACAATCGCGTGCCGCACTTGTTTGCCCTTTCATTAGCCAAGCTTGACCGTGTAGTTCATGACCAGATGTGAATACAGCTGTGACTACTCAGACCAAAGCCACGTTCACGACCTCGAGCGACGCGACTTGCGTACAAGCAGAGTCGCTTGTTACCTTCGCGTGAGTACCGTCGCGTCGCAGTGGCTTGTGGCATGCTCTAAGCAATTACTGCCATTCTTTTTCTTCGCGGTTGCTGTAGCAGCTTGGCCAAATGAAACACATGTCTTACAGTTGCCATCCAAACTAAAATCTTTATGAAAAAACTTCAATTGCTTTGTCTGGACGTACACAATTAACCTCTACCGGGTTAATTGAAGTAATTTGATAAACGGACACGGTTTCAGTGGATACAATGTTTTAGTACCGTTCTGTTTAATGTAGGTAATGTTAGAGTAGGTACCTACTGCGTTATCAGCCCAAATGATAAGCTCCCACGACCGACGACGACCGACGAACATGTGAGCCTCCACATTTGACCGCATGTGAGTACTGTAGGTACCTACTAGACTGGCGTATCAGCTGAGATTTCAGTGAAAGGTGCTTTGTTGTATAAGTTGTTTTACGTGTTACGATAAAAGTATGAAAGAAATAACTGATCACTGCAACTTTTACTTACATGATATAGGGTCAAATTAAAGGAGCCCCATCACTTTTTTCTTAACATAAATATCTGTAGTCTCTATGTTCGTAGTTTCGTAGTCAATAATAATCTCCAAAACCACCCAACTCGTTTCAATGAAATTGTATTTATATGGTTAGTTGCATCTTGAAGGATAAGAACCCGATAGGCAGGAATTTAACTCAAGGTTTAAGTTTCACGTAATTAACGCAGAAAGTCTCAGACAAAGTGTCAAAATATTCAAGGATAATATGACAACTACAATTAATCCAGCTTCATGCAGCAGCTAATCTAACCATTGACGAAAAATCCCTAGAAGCTCGTTAACGAATGAATTGCGACGAAAAAAGATATATATCAACCGAAAACTAAATTAGATTATGTAAGAACGTTGATACTAGACATAGCGTAGGTTATACGTTTGATATCAAACTGAGCGACAGAAAACTGTCTAGACAAGACGTGCAAATGTGCTAATTGCCCGACCACCCAAAAATAAAGCCCGGTTAAATGTCTCGCTCAAAGATTGAAATAGTTTGTATCTGTCCTTACCGTACTTAGGTCGCGCGTGGCTAGTTTTACTGATAAGAAGTGTTCACACATCTCGCATCGAACTATAGTTACGGTTTTTTTTTTGTTTTTTATTTTTTTCAATACGCGCCCTACTAGTATTATTAAAAACCAAAATCTGATATTTTTTATGAATGTTGATTGTTGATGAAAGGCCAAAGAAAAGATGGATGAATTGTGTAAGGAGTAATAGAAAAGTAAAGTACTAAATGATACCGTCAAAGGGGAAACGGGAGAAGAAAACTTGTTGCCAAGTAAAATGTGATCAGGGCAGGAAGATGAATATGTGAACGAAACAAAAATATAGCCCTTATTTGACGTCATAGGCGATGGCATATTTATACGAGCACAAAAGCTTGGTTTTTTTTTCTTCGTATTACCCAGTAACTGGGTTGTGGAGGTCCGACAGGCAGTCGCTCCATGTAAAATACTGATATCCAGCTGCATCTGGTTTGAATGGAAGCCAACCCCAATATAGTTGGGAAAAGGCTAGGCAGATGATGATGTAAAACTTGGTTTTCCTATGGGCTACCGTCTACTATTGCTAATTTAATAGCTTCAGGACAATGTTTTCTTTGTTGGTTTGCTGTTGCTTCTCGAATATTGTCTCTGGGTTCTCGACAGACGGCAAAATCTAAAGAAGTTTTTTCACAGAAGTCGCAATCTGTTTCAGCCACCATTCCATCTACGCTACAATTGCTAATTCACAATCTTCTGCTACTCTATTTTAGTATCATGACAACACAATGTCTCTTATGCTTATAGATGCTGTATTTCTGTAATAGATCCAGGTAGCCGCAGTTTTAAGATTACCTGTCCGTCAAACTTGGGAATTTTCAATTCATTTCTTGCTTATTCATGTTCTCCAATCATTAGAGCCATTGATAACTTCAAATTCATGATTTCACACGAGGAAACAGAGTACAGATACTCTGTTTCCTAATAAGCCGGGGGTCAATCTTTCAGTGACATAATATCATCAGACTTATCTTCATACTGACCACCATATAAACACTGCGTAGAATCGATAACCTTCATGTCAATTGCCACTCCACTATTATATAAACTATATCGACAAGCTTAAAAACGTATTGAAGACAATTTATTGTCTTTGTCTTTAATGAAAGTAAATTGTTTATAATTAGCAAGTGTATCGTTAAGTTTAATTAAATACTGTTGTGAGTTAAAATGGATGTTCACAGTTTAGTAAAATTCTTTTCTTGTTGTTAATTGCTTATGTTTAATACTACTCTTTATAACCTTTGATTCTACTTCAATCAGATAAAGCTTTTCAAGTTGGCTGACCTCTTATCAGATGAGAGGTGTGTTCAGTGTATTGGCATAAATTAAAACTATCTTATCACTCGCGGTTGCTATGTCGTCTGTTCTGGATCGAATGCCGCATGCCGTCTGGTTGATGACCGATTGGGGTCGGCACTTTAGTTCAGATTCGATCGATGAATCCAAGTATTTGGTGAAAGGCAAGGTTGATGATGTTGTTGATGAATTTGTGATAAAATATCTCGTCCTCTCTTCTTTTAACAGATACATTTACTATGAGAAAAAAATAGTTTCTTAAATCCGTTACGGTCCATGAGGTCGAAGAGTCTAAAATGACAAAATTTTGATGTAGTTCAATGATAAAATACAACTACCACTTGATCAGGGTCTTTGGGCAGTCTATCGCCTACCAGCTTGCCGATAATTGCTTCAGAGGCTTTTATCATATATTCTTCATTGATTTCCGCCTTTGAATGTTTCTTAAAGTACGATTGAAAATGCGTCAAACTCGGTGTCAAGTTCTTTTCCTCAATTTAGATTACCACTGACACAGAGGAAGAATACCGTACAGACAATGGGGTTTATTCTTTTCTCCACTGTCATTTGATATTATTTTAATAACAGGCAAAGCCGGTGAATTGTAAGATTAATGAAATATTTCCACCCAGCCAGTAATCGTTTGATAATATTTACAATCGTACTACGAATAATAGCCGGTAGATGATTTTATAAATATCATAGTATTGTTCTAATGTAATGGGCTTATTTTAAACATCTTCTGTTCATAAAACAGTTTGGTCGTTTTCACTAACATTGAGCGATGACTAATGCCCGGTTTCTGGTGTTCTTTTATCGACAGTTTATCTATCCAATAGCGCTATTGGTTCGATAAACCATAAAAATGGGTTTCTGAACACCGCAATGTACGTTAAACTCCACATAAACTAAGATCAACTTGACCGACCAATCTGTGCCGTTTATCGGCTCCATAACTTTATTTGACGTTTCATTTGTCAACTCTTAGGTTATATCGTGTTATTTTAGAAATTAATAGCCAGAGAAATTTAAGTTAATAGATCGAATAGTATGAATACGAGCAGCTCACCAGAGTCTGATCTGGAAGTGCTGGATTTTATTGCTAATATATCTATACCCAGAAACTTACGACGCAGGAGAAATCCTTTCAAAATGTAATGCTTTCATAAGAACACTGTGATACACCTTACTGATATAATCAGACGTGCTCTCGCTTCTGTTGTTAATTTTGGCTGCTAGCTAGCTAAGCTGGCTAGGAGTTACATACATATGCCTAATTTTGAAGACCTGAGAGAAATAAAGACGCAGTTTTATAATATAGCAGGATTTCCAAACGTAATTGGTTGTATAGATGGATCGAGTACCAGTTCAATCTAATCAAATGCAGAAAAACTCTACAATGAAACACAAACTAGGACAAGAAACACCGTTGAAAGGACATTTGTGTATTGAAAAGAAGATATGCATGCTTTTCTCAAAAATTAGGGTTAAATCTTGATCACACATTGGCTGTAATTGTAGCAACAGCTGTACCTATTACATAATATAGCTTTACCAAAATGATACTGTAATAATTGAAGAATCAACTCGTGAAGATACTCTTACAGAATCTATTGAACAACCTCTTTCCTCGGAAGGAAACTATTTTTCATATATATAAAAATCTTAACCACTCGTATTACCCTCGAAAAAATTATATTATGCGTAAAACTTGTTTTAATGAGGATTTGAAACAAAAAAAAAACAATTTTTACCTCTATCTCATAAACAGACCCATCTAGCGGCACAATATGGAACTGGCTATCTGTCTCATAGTTATTTTATCGGTCCGTGCGTCATCAGAAACTCAGAGACAGTTGACCTCCGTTTAACTTACCCATAACTTTATTGAATCAATACTTATTGAAAGAATAACTGGTGACACCAGAAACCAGGCATTAATGAATGACTTAATGTTATTGCGCAATTGCACAGTTTCAATGTCAACTGTCAGCGGTTTATGAAAATCTAAGTAGAGTTCGCGCCACCACTTTTTGGTGTAATGACATACCTACACACTAGCACCGCGTCAAAAGGTCATGAGTGGTGGCCCGGAGTCTAGGCTTCATCTTCATTCGGCCGCCATCTTGATCCCGATCTTTGTCAGCCAATCAACGGCTGAATTTACCAATAACAAGCAACCGTCATTTAAGTCATCAGCAATTTATTTCTTTCAATGCTACTGAACTATTGCAACCGGACTTTCGGCTTCACCAAATGACGTCTTTCGTCAGAATAAGATATAGATACTAGAAAATGCTGATCTGTGAAAGTAAATGTGATTTTACATTTAATTGTCTCATAATGCGTTAATGAGGAGATATGGAGATTGGTCTGTAAATGGGTGACCATCTGTCATAGCGAGTTTCCTCCGAACCTCGTAAAGCCGATTGTCCCGGCTGTCATTTGTGGATCTTTGACAGTCGTTACTGTTAGTCAGACACTCTAAAAGTCTGACAACCAGTGCAATGGGGTATCGTATTACTATTACACCCAGTAACTGGGTTGTGGAGGTCCGATAGGCTGTCGGTGCATGTAAAATACGGATATTCGACTGCATCTGGTTCGCCTGGAAGCCGACCCCCATATAGTAGGGAAAAGGCAGGCAGATGATGAGGGTGTTAATATGGTCATCATACCTATAAAACAATGATGTAGGTACCTAACGCCGCCACTGACTCTCAACATGCAGTTGAAAGTTATCCTTCAAGTGTCGGATTTTCCAATATGCAGTTCCATTTTCCTTCTTAAAGCCTTTTCCTTAAAATCCTTACTTTTTTAACTTTCTTTAAATATTTAAACTAATAATAATAAATCGAGAACAATCTACAAATATTCTACAGTCAATTGATTGATCGTAACCTTAAAATTTATTTATTTTGTTGTAAATAAAAAATGAAAACGTTGACTGCCGGAAACTGTAGGTCGGACTTGAATAATGAATAGACTATATTTTTTATATTGTTTTTCCGTTTCATCTGAATTTTTAATGCCAATTTTCAACAAAATCGTTTAATAATTGAAAATTCTGTAGGTCGACCATCATCGCTGGCATGCGGACAGTGAGTAATAGGCAACTTACTGTCCGACCATGGACCATGCCCGGGTCGACGGCGCGTTGTGTTCCACGCGGGCCTCAAAGAGTGTCAGCAAAATGACAGGGTCCCCCCTCTAGAGGGCCAAAGCCTGCCGAGGTCGCGGGACTGTACGAATTACCGTTACCCCGGAACGTTAAGGGCTATTGAAGGACACCGTGGATTTTAGTCAGTACGAGTCTGACAGTCCCTCCCGCTCTGCCCTGGGTGGGAGGACTCATTTGATGATTTTACCACGTAAAAAAACTGATTCTTATTGACTAAAAGTCCACCTTGTTCTTCAGGACCATTGAACTTTACGCGTAAAATTGAGAAGTTTTTTTTTATGGTTTAAATAACTAACAAAATGAATAACTAATATCCGAACTAATATTATAAATGCGAAAGTAACTCTGTCTGTCTTTTCTTCACGCCTAAACTGCTGAACCAATTTGTGTGAAATTTGGTACAGACATAGTTTGGAACTTGAGAAAGGACATGGGATAATATTTATTACAAAAAATAAAAAAAAATAAAAATCTGCCAGAAGTCACTATTCCACGCGAACGAAGTCGCGGGCAAAAGCTAGTAATAAAATAAATAACTTACGTTGTAGCTTTTTATAAGACGGTACATCCGAGTTGTATATTGAGAAAAATAACAAATACTAAGAATTCAAAGTGACGCCACCTGATTAGTCGTGTATAAACGATTGTATTATGTAGGCAGTTGTCTCATTTTATTACCTAGTATTCTGTCTATTACGATAATACTAAGATCATCCAGTATCACTGACAGTCCCTTTGATTGATTACAATATGATAATATGCCTGAAATAGCATTAAAAAAACAGGAAATAAAAAAGTCGCGCAATTTTTCAGCAAAATATTCCACACCTATAATTTTATCATTCAGTTAGTTGCTTCAAAACATTTATCGGAAACGTAATCCGTATTATTGGTAATAGTCGTAACTTTAAAATGATAAATAAGATAAAGTTAAAGAAGCGAGTTATTCAAAATGTTTCTATATGACATCATGGCTTTTACCACTGACATTAAAGGGACCATCCATAATAAAAGGTGTTACATTTGTTTTTTTTTTTGAACTCTTCTGCAGCATTTTAATGAACCCAAGAGATTTAACAGTTATTTATGCAACTGTTGTATAATCAGGGGTATTAAAACACGAATGTGGGTTTATCAAATTTATTGTTCTTTTTTTAAAAATTTTAGCGATCTGGTGGTGAAAATGTCATTGCATGAAAATGTTCTTTTTTTGAAATTCATAATATCACGCGTTTGGATGATAAAATGATCATAATATCATTGAGTGTTTTAATGTTGGTAATAAGCTAATTGTTATAGGTTCTTTTATAGAGGATTAATAGCATGTTAGTAGATAAATAAAATAATATAATACAGGGTCAACTAAAGAAACCTTTTTTGAATCAAGGGCTATTTTTTTTAAACATGTGCGCTTATGGCCTATGCCAAACAAACGTACCTATTTCTTTCTTTCTATCAGGTGAACATATTTGTGTTATCTTCACCTCCCTATTTTAATACTTAGATAAGAATCTACATGTGACATCACGTAACGATAACATCTACGAAGAAAGAAGATAAAAAAGAAGAACAAATAAAACGACTTATGGCTTCCCCCTTATCACACGATGTCATGCTTTATTTACCCCCTTCCCCCCTAAAGTGGGATGTCATTTACAGAAGGTCTTAAGGTGCCTTAAGTTTGATAAAAAGTCAAGAACAAACATGTCCTGACGCTGACATCACTCGTTAAGTATTATGTGAACTTACCAGAGTGACTAAGCAGATTTGGTTCAGTTCAATTTGCACGTGTAGCATGTAAAAAATGTGATTCCGGCTTTTATCGCTGGATCATCTTCTAGCTATCGAATCAAGTTTAAACCTGTAAGGCTGTAATGGTAGTCGTGAGTTTTTACTAAAAAATTAACATTTTTCCTATTGCAACTATGCTTTCGTTTTTCCGCCAAAAAGGAATCAGAGATGGTGGTAATCAATTATGGAACATGAATAGTAAACTCTGAGATGTGGTAAAAAAACATGACTTTGACTTTATGTTTTTAAGTGCAGTAAACGGACTGGCCGTTTGGTTAGACTCAAAAATCCACACAATTCTGTCGGCTAAATCGTAACGTCAGGAGTAGTAAGGTCTGACGGGGACCCCCATAGAGATCCAAAGCGTGCGGGGTTGCAGGACTGTCCCTGTCACGTGACCCTGGAACGTAAAGCCTGGGCTGTCAAAAGAACGCCTTGGACTTAGGTCAGTATGAGTCTGACAGTTCGCCCGTCCCGCCCTGGGCGGGAGGACTCATTGGACGATTTTACCACGATAAGAAAGGAGTAGTAAGAATGAAACCCGTGCAACTCGATGTGGCCTTTTCAACTCTCAAGCAAATCAATCTTTTCAGCTTGGGCAAATGTGTTGGTGGCCAAAATGGCAATGGGGTCTGCCATTTTGGCCACCAACACATTTGCCCAAGCTACTAGTTAACTAGTTAATTCACATCCCAGCAACGACAAATGAATCCATGCAGTTCGTTTAATTCCACAGTTGCGTCACGGTCTATTTTAGTTGTCGTCTAGCGCTCTTACCGTGCAGACGATGGTCATTAGTTCTGGCCGAAGGATACCCGTCATTTGGTATGATTGTAGGAACATTTGGATGGAATTGCGTTGTAGCTTCTATAAGAATAGTAATATCATGATTGTATTCCCCAAATGGATATGTAGTAGTGCTTCTTGCTTGTTTTTCTTGGAGTTCCAACCTCTTGGCCGACCAGAGAATAGCACCTGGGACCACATGCTCAGTAGTTGCCCTTGTGACTTCTACACCAAAAAAGCAGTGACAGGAAGCTAATATATGTGTAGCAACAGTTTCATAAACTTGGATTGCAGTTTCTTTAGTATTGTTGATAAATAAGATGATACTCGTAAATATAGGCACTTCTATAAAGTGTTTTATGTTGATACTTGATAATACTTAGTAGTTTGATGTAAATGCAATAACAGCCTGTCTAGTTCCCACTTATGGGACATAGGCTACTCTATTTGAGAGGTAGTGTACCGTGACCAAACTCGCGAGTGTAACCTATATCACAAGTCTTCGATTTTCCAGAACAAAGCAGGTTTATTTTTGGAAACGTTCAATCGATTGTATCGAAATAAATAGATAAATAGATTTATTCCGATAGGATCCCCTGCTGGTTATTATTTTATTTCAATTCTTATCTGATCCACTAATACAATCACCTATTTCGTAGAATCCTTAGGCAAATCTAAAATATAACACTCGATATCCTGCCAAGTCTAGCTAACCCGCTCTAAAACCAGCAAGGGGGAGGATCCACTTCCTAGCTGGTCACCCCGGGCAATGGCATCATAACTTTTACTTGTGGTGACGACTGAGCGATTCCATTGGCGGTGGTAGGCCTCACTAGGGCCACAGAGCCAGGTCATAAGCTTGCCAGAGTAGAGCGCTAACCAGTATTTACTATGTTCCATCTGTGGGCAGGATTTCCACTTCTTTTTGGGTGAGCTCGCTCCATTTACATACCAAGCGTAAACAAATTTTAAATAAAAGAATATGGCATATCAGATCAGAAAGTTTGAGGTTCTGTGTGAAGAAATAGTAAACTTAGTTCAGTATCAACGGCCAAAGCCTACCGAGGTTGGGGGACTAACGAATACCGTGCCCCGAAACGTAAAAGGCTATTGAAGGACACCGTTGATTTTAGTCAGTACAAGTCCGACAGTCCCTCCCGCTCTGCCCTGGGTGGGAGCACTCATTTGATGATTTTACGACGATAAAAAAATAGTATCAGCGGCTTGTGCAATACCAAATGTAGTAAATAAATCAATACACATCGCAGTAAACAAAAGGCCACATAGATAACTAACCTCAGATATACACCGGGTTACTGCGTTCCATACTACTTTATCGCCATTCACAACGACAGAAGTTTCAAGAACACTACTCTATCTACACGTAGTGGGAACCTTGAATGTAGCGGGGGTCAGGCGACACTTTCGATACTCAATTTAACTTTGAAAGTCAATTATTCATTGACATCTCTTTTTTTTTAAGTTGTTGAACGGTTTTGGTGTGCAGTTGTAGAAAATTCTAGATTCATTCGATAGTCAGAATGCATGTCTTTTCGGCATTTCTCTACTAAGAGTATGGTTATTATTATAATAAAAATAAGGGTTTTCCTTTTTTTATTAAAATAGAAACTACTATAATATCAATCAATCAATTTGGCTTTTCATTTCATGATACTTAGCATGAAACTGCAAAATAAATAAATATCATTGTTATCTTCTTGCCCTACCTACCAAACATCAATTCATCACACATATCTTATTATACATATACATCTCTATCGCCTGTCATCTCAGTACTCACTTTCTTCCTATTACCATCTTCAGCACAACTTCCTATTTTATAAGCCAAATTATTTTTTTATTCATTTTTACACTTATAAATTACATTTTTAATTATTTTTTACAAAAAAGCAATAAAAAACATTTAAAAATATAAAAAATAGCAGTCCACCAGCACCGGGAACAGGGTCAGGGCTCCTGATAGAGGAACTTCCTAACAATACGCGCCGTGTCCAGGAGTACTGCCTTCTGAATCAAGCGCTTGACCCAGCTACCCAGCGAGAGCCTCCTCAGGTGTTGGTCGAGGCTCTTTAAGCCAAATTATTATTATTAATTATATTATTAGAATTCTCAAACTCTTTCTAGCTGCAGTTTGGATTTGTGCTTGGCTGGAGGCATTAGGTCTGCCACCCTATTAAATGGATCTTCAACATAACTATCTACATAGATGATATAAGGTGGGTGGACCATGAAAGGCCATGCTCCTTCGAAGGCCAATTATTAAAATTTCGTAGTTATTGCCATGTGATGACAAATTCCTTCTATCTACATAAACATCCATCGAACTAGAAATCACAGACGCGGCGGCGAATCGCTCGCGCCACTATTTTGGCAGTACGGCCCCTCGCTTCATTGATATCGGAAATCGGCGACGTTAAAATAAGGTGGTGTACCATAGAAGGCCACTCTAATAAATAAACAGTTATTATTCGTTTATTTACTGGATAAATGAAACTAACAACTATTTAAGTAATACTTTGTTTTATTCCGTAATATATAAACCACTTCTTTTTATTGTAGATTTAATCGCTATTTATTAACTTTTAGTGTTAAATGACTGATTTATTATAATGGCCTTCTAAGGAGCCTTGTTCCTAGCAAGGCCATTTGGAAGAACTTAACAAAACTTAAGTTTAATGAATACTGATTAAAGCTAGGTTAAAAAAAAAGTGATTTAAATGGTACACAATAAAACAAAGTATTATTTGATAATTTGTTTTTTTTTTTCATTTATCCAGTTAATAAACGAATAAAAAGCGTTTACTCGTTAGAGTGGCCTTCCATGGTCCACCCACCTTACTATTAGGTACACATCTACCGATCCTAAATTCTTCGGAGATTACAGGTGCATTATTATAACAGTTGTTATGTTTATAGTTAATTACCTATACAGAAAGCACAATATAATTCAAAACATTCACCTTTAAATTTGCAATGTTTACATCAACCATTCGCTAGTGCATCAATGGTTGATATAGAAAGAAGGCTTGTTTTCCGCGCCATCTTGAATCGAAGATAAAACATGATTGTCTACTGTTTGTCAGCACTGCGCTTCTCACAATTGTAGGTACGGAACCTTCTAGAAAACAGGCGATTGGCAGACGAAGCTGTTACCTCTGTAATGAGACTCTGAAAAACGGAGCAATTGTCTAAATTGACCATTTTTGGACAGAAACTCTAATTGACTTTAAATTTAATGACATATCATCAAATAGAAATAACACTGAAAGAAGCTTTGAATTACAATCTAAAGGTTTTTCATAATCATTCTGAAGCGGCGATTTAAGCATGATAATAATCCACAACGAACTTAATTGACCATCTTAAGAATTGTAAAAATGATTGTTTTGCAATTACAACTGTGTTACGCAATTACTCCGTTGTTCCACGATGTGTTTATGTTCATTAGTCACCAAAGTTTAAACTACCATTTTAGCAGTGATAACGATAATAGAAATGGCAAAAATGTGTGAGACAGGGGTGCCGAAAAACTTCTGTACATCCTTTTGTAGTGAAACTATTGTAAAACATTGTTATTTAAATGAAGTTATTAGTCATATCAGGGGTTTACCGGTACTGGGGCCTCTGGGATCGGGATACTCAGCTAAATACTACTCCCATAATAATAGAAAATGAAAACTTCTGCAATAAAGTTGTAAACAAAATCTAATTAGAGATAAAACCTGATATTATATCCACTTAAGTGCACAGCAAACAAAAAATACTTGGAGTACCTAATGAGTTATTAATTAGCCAATCTACAAGCCACTTACACTGAAGTACTAGGAGCACATGAATTTGAACGTGTTGCTGACACGTGGAGCTTGAGAGGTAATGACAATGGCATGATGGTGGAAAACAGTAGCTAGTTGAAGAGGTTAATGACGGGTAAGAACTTTTTCTTCTTCTTTGGCAACCGAATCGATGACGGATAACTGTGCCAGCATCATGTGGTGAAATAAGACCTTGTTGAGATTCGTGCAGGGGAAGAATGATATAAAAAGAAGGAAGGCATATACTTAGAAGTGAATGGAACGGCAGTAATATTCTCTAAGGAAACACAGCCTTGAGTGCAGCACTGCCGACAGTGTCTCGACGACGAGCTCGCCGTAGCTTACATCCTAATAGTCTGCCAATGATGATGATAGAGAGTAAAGACCAAGTGACTAGGATGTCAAAGAAGCTTACTGGGCCTGCATGTTCTGTATCCTAGTAAGAGTTTATATTATAGGCTGATTTTTTTTGTAATAATATGTAGACAAAATTACAAAGCTCTCTACCTCAGCCACTTTATTCTTAAACTGGACGATAACTAACTAACGAAACTACACAAAAGCAAACCTATTGATAAACAAAAAAGGTTAACAACCAAAAAAAAGTTCAATTCGTTAAACCTAATGCTGGCTAGTTGAACAGCGTTAAAAATTGACCTAACCATTGTAAACCGCTGAATGTAAATCGCTAAATCATATTCATTAATTAACATCTAGCCATCCTCACCTGACGACGCATGAAAAACATGAAAGTGTGTGAAACACGTGCTCGCCGAGCGCTCCACTGTGTGCGATACAATTCAAATTAAGAATCGGATATCAATGTCAGTTGTCTGTATTTCCCTCAGTCGGCATCCAACCGCGATCGAATGCGCACGTGTAGCCAAACGCTCTAGCGGTACATTCGCGATTTAATAAAATTGAAAAGAGATTTTGAAATAGTTTTTTCATAATAACTGTAGTGTTGTGTGTGTTTTCTGAAGTGTAGATTTTATTAGTTTTGCTATTGGGTATGTATTTAATTTTTCTGTTTATTGTATTGTTACATTGTGCAATATCGATTGCTGATATCGTAATATCATATGAATGAATATTTTATTTAAAAAATATAAGTATAAAAAAAAATTGTACCTTTTTATTTATTCTTTTAAAATTGAGTACCTAGTCTGATAACTTTAATATAAATTCTTTTGAAGTGTCAAAATGTGACCCAAATAGATAGACCTGCTTAGTAGCTTCAACATTTCACGTCGTGTTTTAAATTATTCAGTGCTAATTTAATTCTAGACTAAGTGTAGAATTTCTTGTTATAAATATAACTAAAATGATGAATGAACAGCTGCCTGTTATTATTTTCTATTCGTATAGAAATTATTAATAGGCAGAAATATTGAAAGAATTGTTTGTTATCGTAAAACAATTGTTTACATTTGTAATGTCCGTTCAAATTGTTATTGAAATAGTTTCAAACTTGTTTTCATTAATCTTAGCATAGCATCGCTTAGCCAATGAAAAATTTACAAGTTTATAAAAATAATAATTAATTTATCAAAATTGTCATTGAGGAAATAAATAAGGAAATATTTTAACCCGTAAATTATTTTTATAATAATAAATAAGGACTACCTGGGGATAAAAAATATATCTGCAAAATTATTGTAACTTATTGTCAAGCAATAATTCATAAATCAATTTTCTTTTTTATCATTTTGAGGAAACGATTATAAAAGACGCATTTAGACTTATCAAACTGGATATTCTAGTTTCAGCTATTTTCAAATTTATTTACATTATAAAAAAACGTAGCATTCAATTAATCAGTTTAATTTAAATTGTAAATGTAGATAAATGATACCGAAGCATAAATTAACATAAATATATTCAAGCCGGTTATGTGGGTGATGACAGCTGAGTCAAAGACCTCTGAATTAAAATGGAACTGATAAAATAATACTGAATTTTCGTTTAAAGTATAGTTTTCATATAGAGTATTTCACAATATTTTATGAATTTTTCACGATTACAATATTACGTATTGATATTTTTAAGTAACGACAACGGTGTCCTTCAATAGCCCTTTACGTACTAGGGTCACGGTAATCCCTTGGTCCCGCGACCCCAGCAGGCTTTGGCCCTCCACAGGCCCCGTCACTATGCTGACTTCTCGGAACGTGTAGCGAAAATATTTAGAAAAAAAAAAGCAGAGGAGTAGAAAAAACATAATTTCCACCTGGATTGTGGACTGTGGAGGCCAGACAAGCAGCCACTCCATGTAAAAAACTGGTAGTCACCTGCATTCGTTTAGACTGTAAGTCGATCCCAATAGAAGCTGGAAAAAAAACTTATATTAACAATAAAATTTAGCCAATAATGATGATAACTACAGTGTCGAAAACTGATGTGTCAACGGTGCCCAGGCACAAGACGCAGACCCAAGAGGGGCGCAGAAATGACCAGACCAGGATGACAAGGGCGTAGTTAAAGAAGCTAGCTCAGGGGCCGATTATGACGTCTTAAAACGGGGCTTGTTCCAGTGAGTGAACGAGGTGGCGCTAGACGACTTGTATAGCTCTGTCTCTTTCACTCACCGGATTAAGCCCGGTTTTAAGACGTCGTAATACGGCCGCTGGCCGCAAAAAATGCTAGTTACGGCACTGGATGACGATAAAATAAGTCTGAACTTATAAAAACGCATCGTCATTCAAGTCATGAATTCTACAAGAAGCAGTTCTAGAATTTTCCTAGATAATCTTAATTCATTGCGTTAGCATTCATTTATGCGGCATCAAAATGAATGATAGAACAAGCTGTTATGTAACGTTATACGTAGCATTAATATGTATGGTTAAGGAAAATCTTAAAAAAAATATATATTTCAAATAAATAAATAATGAATTCCTGGGTTTGTTAACCCAAAAAACCATTTTGTTACGTATTCCACTTCCATACTCTCTGTAAGTTTTTTTTTTTCTTCACTTCATTTTCCCCGCTAACTTCTTTTCCAGTCTTGTTCACATCACAAAACAGATACAAATGTAATAGACTGGAAAAGCGGCTAATATTCTACCGTATAAATTCGAATCATAGAAAATATCAGGCACCACCTCCGATCCGAAAAGTGTCTATAAAATCGCACCCTTTTTGATATTTATAAGTTCAACATTGGTCCTGTAATTGTCAATAATAAATAGAATTCTCTTCTACCCTTCTTGAGAAAATCGGCATTTCATGACCCAAAACTTCGAAGAAAATTGTGAGATCCACCAATCCGGGAGTATGGGACTCCCGGATGCAAAACAGTACGGCCTGAATCTCAGCAATGTGAACACTAGACCGAATATGCAATTCTTTCGTGCTGATACAAGATAAGATTTTTTATCTCAATATTCATTTGTTTCTTCAAGTTTTCCGGACCTTGGACACTAATAATTATGTTTTAAGACATCTTTCATTTCTGCAGTCAATTAGGATTCTTCAGTAAAAATGATGCAACAAGCACTGTTTCTTAATAATTTGTTTATTTCTATTATGTTATAATAAAGTGGTGCAATTTGTTTTTGATCAGCGTATTTTATTTGTTTAGTAAGCGAAGTGCAAATAAACCACAAACTATTGTTTATTTTAGTTTTACAAATTAAAACAGTAGTAACAGAGCTGTTTAAATAATCTTGCGTTATCACCATCAGCCTAGTCTTTTCATAAATAGGCTGGAATCGACTTCCATTCTAATGCTTTTGAATAAATAAAATAAATAAATAAATATTCCACAACTATCACACAACGCCATCTAGTCCCAAGCTAAGCAGAGCTTGTGTTATGGGTACTAGACAACTGATAAACATACTTATACATGTGAATGTCAGTATTTTGGAGTGACAACGTCTACAACCAAGTTACCTGGCAACTGATGGATATCCACCAGTAAAATTCTGACTGCCAATGGCAGCCGGACCGATGGTTCAGTTGCTGACAATGAAGCCGATACTGAATATCTGTCGAAATCAGATCCTGTGGAAAATATGTCGTAATATAAAACCGACAAGTTCTTTAAGAAATGGTAACCACTAAGTTATTTATAAAATGCTGACTAAGAACAACACATTGATGTCGTAAATACAAATTTTCAGTGCCGCGTTGATTGTTGAGACGTGCGGACGTCTTACTTTTGTTTTCGTGTCGCTAATATTCATGTTATTTAATCGTTTAGATAATGGATAGATTTGGAAGATCATTAAGTACGGGGTCGAGTACACCAGAGGAAAGAGTTATTAGTGAAGAGATGATGGAGAATGCGAGGGAAGATATTATCGTTGAAAGTAATACAATGGAGGTAGATGAAAATCATAGAAATGTTGAGAAAAGGGTGAGAGAAGAAATGATCGAAGATGATAGTTTTACCACCGTCACCAAAAAGCCAAAAAAACAATTAATAAGACGTAGTGATTCACACAATAACAATTGTACGGAAATTGTGGGTAGTTGTGAAAATAATACACAACAGCCACAACATTTTGAGGTATGTCTCACATCTAAGACAGTACTTCCAAAAATGGTTGGTATGGCCAGATTATTGAAGTCTCAAAATATAAACGACATTCTTAAAATCAAATATAAAAGTCCTTACAAAATGTTTATCCTATTAAAATATATTGAAGATGCAAATAAAATACTTAATTGCCAAAAGTTTAAAGAATTAGAATTTAGCTGTCAGAGAACGGATCAATTAAGTATTATTTATGGGATTGTCAGAAATATTGACTTAGAATTAGAGGAGAACGAATTATCGGAAATATTTCAAAGTGAAGCTGATATCTGCGCGATCAAAAGACTAAAAAGATTAAATGGAGATGGACAGTGGGTCAACAGTGAGGCTATTCGCATTGCCTTTAAAGGAGCTACATTACCCACATTAATTTATGGATATGGGTGTCGTTTTAAGGTTGAATCGTATATGTTTCCTGTTACTCAGTGTTCAGGATGTTGGAAGTACGGCCACATTAAACGATTTTGTCCTACCCAGAAAATATTATGCCCTAAATGTGGCAAAGGACATGATAATTGCGAAACAAATAGTTTATCTTGTATAAATTGTAAAGGCTCGCATATGGCATTAAATAAAAGTTGTCCAGTGTACCTCAAAGAGAAAATGATTCGAGAAATAATGAGTAAGGATAAGTGTTCATATAAGATAGCGCTCGACTCATATTTGAAACAAATGAGAAAAAGAGGTGAAATTACTCCTGTCAATACTGAAGGCAGAGAAACATTATCCTCAATGTCGCCTTCACGGAATAGAACCTATAGGGATGCTCTCACATCCTTGGAAGTACTAACTCATCCAGTAAATACCTGCATGGATTCAAGTGCTTCGTTAGAAGAAATCAGTGAAGATGAAGAAGAGGCCTCCGAAAATAGAACCACAACTAAACGAAATAACAAGAAAAACAAAATACAGAATGAGAAAAATAAAGAACAAACAAAAAAGGGTACAAAAAAAATGAACATGGTGGACAGGCTGGAAAAAGTCACAAAGAAATACTGGAAGAAAATCCCAATAAAACCGAAAACGTATCCAAATTGAAGATATTTTACAACAAGGTTAAAGAAATATGGTTGTCAGATTATTCGACGACACAAAAGGTGAAGAAGGGTGTTAGATTAATACTAGAAGAAATAATAATGTATATTGTAACTTATTTTAAAGATTGGGATATTGTAAGCAACTTGTACAGATTACTTAGAAATGGATAGTAATACTCACGTTACCACCAAAATCAACATATATCAGTGGAACGCTCAGAGTTTGAAGCCTAAATTAATTGATTTAGAAGCATTACTTAACAGAGATAACATCCATATAGCTATTTTAAGCGAAACATGGTTGGATGCAGACAGACACATAAGTATCAGCGGGTATAATATTTATAGAAAGGACAGGTATGACTCATACGGTGGAGTTGCGATTTTTTCACATAAATCTTTAAAAACCTTCATTGTTCCGGTAAGTGTGACTAATTCAGGTATAGAAATATTACAGATTAAAATCCTTAATTGTAAACTAATTCATCATATTATTTCGATCTACTGTCCGTCCTCTGTGAGAACCTCGCAATCTGATTGGGAAGATATTTTTTCAAGGTTTCCAAAAAATGCTGTTATAGCGGGTGATTTTAATGGTCATCATGCCTGCTGGTCCAGTAGAAATGATTCTAGGGGCCAACAATTATTTGAAGCTGCAATTGAAAATAATTATATATCGTTAAATAATGGTAATCCCACTAGAGTGAAACTCGTGAATGGTTTTTTACAAAAAACCTCCCCTGATGTTTCGTTCTGTACCACAGATATAGCAATTAATGGTTCCTAGAATGTTAGCAGCGAAAGCTTAGGTAGTGACCACCTTATTATAAAAATTATTTTCAAGTATCCCGACTCAGCTAATATTACTCTAAAGCGAAATTTTAAAAAAGCAGATTGGTGTACCTATCGACAACTTATTCAAAGTAATTTTATACAGAACCCTCCACTTTCAGACAATGTTCAATATATGTATGATTTTTTTACAAGCCAAATTAATGAAGCGGCTGATAAAACAATTCCACTTATAAAAATGTGTAATAATCCGATGCGTAAATTTACACCAAAACCATACTGGAATCAACAACTTTCTAAAGTGATTGCCGAGCGTCGTTTAGCTTTAACAAAATTTAGAAAAAACCCTGTACCTCAAAATTTAGATTTACTTAATACCAAAATTAGCGAATGTCAAAAGAGTATAAGGCGAGCTAGGTCTAAGTCTTGGTATAGTTTCTGTGATAGTATTGATGAGACTACAACTTCATCAACCATGTGGAGAAAAATGCGTTGGATCAAGGGTTTTAGGCAGTCGTAATCTTATTCATCGGATAGAAAAAAAGAAGAACTGCTAAATTCGTTGGCCCCAGATTTTGTGATGACTTCAACTCCTGTTATTGATAATAATGAGACACTTCTTAATTGTGATTTTTCGACCCAGGAAATGGAATGTTGTTTTAAATCTAAAGATACTTCACCTGGTGTTGATAATATTACATACTCAATGATTTTTAATTTACCTCTTATAGCTAAAACACATTTACTTAAAATATATAATTTAATTTTTAAAACGTCTACGGTTCCCTTCCAATGGCGAGATATTTACATCGTACCGATCCCTAAAATTAGCAGCAGTTCCGATGGCAAGCTTCGTCCAATCGCGTTAATATCTTGTCTTTGTAAAATATTTCACTCCATGATTCTGAAACGCCTAGAATGGTTAATAGAACATAATCAAATATTATCCCCTGGAACAACAGGTTTTAGAAGAGATCATTCCTGTCATGATAGTCTGACTCGCCTAGTTACCAAAATACAAATTGGCTTTACCAAAAATACCCCAACTATTGCTGTATTTTTAGATGTGGAAGGAGCGTATAATAACGTTATTATTGATCGGGTTGTGGATACACTAAATTATTTAAAAGTTGGGAAAAACATTTGTACTTACATTTGGGAATTTTTAAAAGAAAGACATCTTATTATTAAAGCTGACGAAAGCAACAGGCAGTATGTGAGATGGACTGGCAAAGGAATTGCACAGGGTGATCCTCTATCCCCTCTTCTTTTTAATATAATTACAGCCAATATTTGTCAAAATATCAATAACGTTTGTGTTAGTCAATACGCTGACGATTTTGTGCTCTATTGTAACAACACTAGAATAAAAGACAGTGTAGATAATATGCAGCAAGCTTTAGATTTGTTTATATCTTCAATAGACATTTTAGGACTAGAGTTGTCAAGCAATAAATCTAAAATATGCATATTTACCAGAGGTCGCAGAAGAGTTACCGTTGATATTAAAGTAAACAATAATACTTTAGAAGTTGTCGACCACATTAAATATTTAGGAATGTGGCTTGATAAATGTTTAAAATGGGGGAAGCATATAAATGAGATAAATGAGACATCACAAAAAAAAATCCAGTTACTCAAAGTTCTGACCGGATCGTCATGGGGTGTCCACCCTATTTATATGCGTAGACTTTATATGGCCCTCATTAGGAGCAGAATTGATTATGGATCTTTTTTGTACGATAACGCTGCAATTAGTCACACTTATAAACTTGAAAAATTACAAAATTTAGCTCTAAGAATAATTGGTGGTTTTATAAAGTCTACTCCCATACATGTTATGGAGAGTGAGTTGAGTATACCTCCTTTACAAATTAGAAGACAATTTCTGTCTCTAAAATTCTGTCTGAAGTTGCAATCCAGGGCAAATAACATCACTACAAGTTCTATTAGAGATCTTAGCAGTATGAGTGAAAACAGGTACTGGGATAGGAAGAGAAAACCTCTACTGATTACTTCACACAGAATGATTAGTGAGGAGGAGATTTCATCTTCGTATCCTGTTTTGATGTTTACTTTAGAGACATGGGTGTCGAACATAGATATTAAGGAAGTAATTAAATGTAATCTAGTAAGTATCACTGCTCCAAAATCACATTATGATATAAATTCTTTAAAGTATTCTACGCTTAATGAATTACGGGAAACATACACTGGCTGGCATGTTATTTATACAGATGGGTCCAAAACAACAGAAGGAGTAGGTGCAGCCTTTTGCGATCCAGCCAATAAATTTCACAGAACTTATAGTATGAATAATAATATTTCTATCATGACTGCTGAACTATATGCCATTTCTGAGGCCTTGAGATACGTACTAGAACTAAATTTGCAGAGAGTGGTGATATGTACTGATAGTAAGAGCGCTCTGCAACATATTTCTAAATGTGTCCACAATGGATCAAAAGGTTTATCTATTACATACACAATTTTAAAGCAGATTCAGTCTTATAACCAAATTGGCAAAAAAGTTGTTATTCAATGGGTACCGTCCCACGTAGGGCTGTGGGGTAATGAGGAGGCTGACAGATTAGCCAAAGATGCCATTCTCAGAGGCACGCAAATACGGGATATATTACCAAATTATTCAGAAATCTTATGTAAATTTAGAAAAATAAACAATTTATCTTGGAAAGAACATTTTAACGAAAGATCAAAAACAAAGGGAATCTGGTATAGAAGTATACAATGTGAGCCTCCTCATATACCTTGGTTCTCCGGGACGAAACTCAATCGAAGTCAAATTGTTGCGGCGCATCGTTTGAGGTCTGGACATATTCCACTAAACAAATTTGCTTATCTCATGCGAAAATCGGACTCCCCTAACTGTGAGGTGTGTGGTAAGATAGAGGATGCACAGCATGTGTTGGTGGAATGTGTCCGATATGCAAATAAGAGAACTGCACTTCTCAATTCACTGAAATTATCAGTAATGGATGTTGGATTGTTCCATGGTATACTAGCTAAACCAACCTCTGAGGCAGCAAAAATATTGTATACCTTGTTATTAGATAAGAAATTAGATTAAGTTAATGTAATTTTTGTATTACTTCGATTGATTAAGTAAGTTTACTCCTGTAAAAGCACGATGGGATTGACATCGTCACATATGTGTACAAAAATCCCTTAAATAAATAAGATAAAAAAAAAAAAAAAAAAAAAAAATACAAATTTCCAGCCAAAATAATGTCTTGCCAACAGCAAAAATTACAAAGAAAAACGTCAGAAGAAAATTCCAACAAACATTTTCGAAAAAGCAATGTTCTGCTGTAAAAGTGACTCATAGAGGACTAATAGCTTTGACTAAGAAAATAAGAGTTGGTGCTGATAAATAATGTTACAAGAGATAAGATCTTGTCTCCTGGAGTTGTGCCAACTGCCTGTCTGCATCCTTGAACCCACGTCGACGTCTGAGCGCCGTCTGATGTTTATAACTTTGATGTAACATTTGTAATAATCTTAATCTCGAACATAATCAGTCTATAATGTCCACAACTTTTTTTTTACGTGTTAAAATCAACAAATGAGTCCTCCCACCTAGGGCAGAGCGGGGGGGACTGTCAGACTCGTACTGACTAAAATCCACGGTGTCCTTCAATAGCCCGTTACGTTCCGGGGTCACGGTACAGTCCCGCGACCAATGTCCACAACTGGGACACAGAATTCTTTGTGCCGAAATCCGAAGGAATGGACCATGTTCCACTACGCGGTTTGCTGTATGCCACGTCTTCAAATTGATTATTTAGAACCCTAGTTAGTACTATTTATTTGCCCATTTTTTTAGGCCTAGGTAAAAGATAATATTTAATAAAGAAGTTTGGCTTTCAAATGTATGATTTGATTTTATCTTTTACTTTGTATCGGGATTGGGCAGTTTCTCAAAAAAAGTCTACGGTTTCGGTGATTTTTTTTTATTACTTTGACAGATTCAGAAAAGGAAGAAAGAACGTACATTTTTAGTGGAAAAAGCCGAATGCATTAAAACACGTTGTTATAACGTTATCTTAATCAGAATTCCGACGATACTTTCTTTTTTTTTCTGTCGTTTGTCATGCTAAGGGCCGCTGGTCCATTTTCCACGACCTAAACTTTCACACCATGATAATTATGCGGTTTTTAATAAATTGATAAGATATATTAACCACCATGTTTGCCGTCCGATATAAATCTATGGTCGTTTCCATAAATTGACGTATTCAAAGCTGATGTCAAAAGGCTGAATGTAAAAGTTACCTTAGTGTCACAATCGACGCATTTAAAAAACGAATGCGACGCGTTTCTTTTGTGATAATTCGTTGTAGACGTTCGATTGTTTTCAATAAATTACAATTTTAGATTTGAAATATGTTAAGCATAACGGTGATTTTTCGTGAAAAATATGTTATTTTCAGTGTGTGAGTCCAGTTGGTTAACAAGCTAACTGAAAATGAACCTTAAGTAAAATACAAAACGATTTCAGAAATTATTTTATTTTCTTTAATGAGACCATTTTCTACAGTCATTGACACAAATACACGTTACCACTTAAGGAAAATAATTTTTCTACCTGACTTTATGCATTTTTTTAAATAAATGGATAACCCTTAATAGGTATTATTACCATAATGCCGTCATTCAAGGATATTAAAAGTACTTATACCAACTTCTTGACGGAGACGGGAAACGGGACAATAACATTGGTGTGCATAGCGTAGGGAAAACCACAGAACATGACATATGTGTCATGAGACAAATCATTTTGATAAGCCTAGTATTTTTTTAACCTATAAATTCTATAGCTTTTATAAATCACAATAATTGTGTGAATCATTTCACTTTGTATTCATATAGGTACTTATTGGCCAATAAAATTATATCATTCAAGGTTTTTGTGTTTTTTATGGAGGAAAATGTAATACAATAGTTTATTACCTGCTTGGAGAAGTAGGGCAAAACAGATATATAAGGAAAAAAAAATTGTCTTTGGAGAATCCCGCCAAAACTTGATCTGTCAATTTTTTTTTTGTCGTTTAATTCTAATTTATATTAAAAGGCTGCCAGTATTTTGTTTCGTTTTTTAAAAACACACCTTATGTAAATGCAACGTGCAAATTATTGCTAAATAATGTGTGTTTAACATTCAACATTGTATATCAATGTTCAAGGGTCACTAATTTAAAATTATGTTCAAATGAGTTTTTTATAGTTAATTTCCTGTTTATTTTTTATAAATCTTTACTAATATTTTTATTCAGTAATTTGTTTGATAAAATCTCCAAAACAAGGAAGTTATTTATTTTCTACGAAAATTGGCATGGATACCAAGTTGTAAGCCACTAAAACATGGAGTTTGTTTCCTTGCCAAGAAATTAAGCTTGACGTTAAATATTAGGTCAGACAGATCCGCACATACAAAATATCATCCTGTGAATGTTACTGAAAAAAGGTTCTAGTATCGTATAAAAGATTTTCTTAGAAATGTTGTTCTTTTAGTAATAAAACATTCCCTGAACTAGATTTTAATAGATAAGATAAAACAACCACGTCAGTTGTTTTCTATTTCGTAATGTATCGTAAATGTTAAGCCTCGTTCACAACCTGACATGATGCGTCAAATGACAAGCGATGAACGCGCGTTTCCTTCACGTCGAGTGTGACTAGTAGCATGTTCTTTGAAACTTCTTTAGACTTTTGACTTTTTGCTACTGTCCTATGTCAGTAGTGTCATCCCTTTTTTATCGTGTTAAAATCATCAAATGAGTCCTCCCACCCAGGGCAGAGCAGGAGGGACTATCAGACTCGTACTGACTCAAATCCACGGTGTCCTTCAATAGCCCTTTACGTCCCGGGGTCACGGTTATTCGTACAGTCTCGCGACCGTAGTGTCATCCCTAGGACAAAATACGTGAAAATTATAGAAGTCCAACACACTAACAATATATTTAGAAGACTGAGCGGCTGCCAAGTAGTATAGTTGTAATGTTTTCCGCATTATCGACCTAAATATTTTGTGAGGGAGAGGACAGCGTCCTCCCTCCATCCCAGCCGCAGTGGTAGACGCCCACGGCGTCGGACGTCACAGGACGATCTCCGGCCACCGTAGGCGCGGGCATGCGGGCAGCGAGTAATGGGCGACTTGCTGTCCGACCATGGACCATGCCCGGGTCGACGGCGCGTTGTGTTCCACGCGCGCCTCAAAGAGTGTCAGCAAATTGACGGGGCCTGTAGAGGGCCAGAGCCTGCCGGGGTCGCGGGACTTACCCATCACCGTAACCCCGGTACGTAAAGGGCTCGTGAAGGACACCGTGGATTTTAGTCAGTACAAGTCTGACAGTCCCTGCCGCCCTGCCCTGGGTGGGAGGACTCATTTGATGATTTTACCACGATAAAAAAAAAAAAAAAAAGGCAATTATTCTTTCTTCACACTTCACATTCCTAGAGCCGATCGGAGCGGTATCCTCCGCATCAATTCAGGTTTGATGAGGGTGTAAAGTTCTTGATCCCCAGTGGAAAAAGTAAGATACAGAGACCCTAGATGTTGTGTCTGTGTTGTGACGTCTTAAAGCGTATGTGGTTCCGCTCAGGGAACAAGATGGCGCTAGACGACTTGTATAACTCCGTGTCTTTCCCACAGCCTACCTACTCACGTTTAAGACGTCATGGTAAGCCACCTGTTCTCTGGTTTGGCGATGGTCACGCAGGATACCGACATCATAGACTTTCAATTTTTTGTTTCATTCGCGTCGCATCACGTTTGCGTTAAATCCCCAACCTAGGACATTGCGTTATAGTTCATTGTTACCCTCTCTTTTGTAGTTTTAACTCCTTTCTTTTCATGATAGAACACGTATACGAGGCGCTGAGTATTAGATATTGAGTTCGATCTACGATCTAACATTTTTCCGTACCGACACTAGTCTGAACATAGGCATGCAACACCACACTGTAAAAAGACGAGACAGACGGCAAATATTAGACAGCAGAGTTAAAACTCTATACATGTGACTGTTATTTCTAAAGAGTATCCATGATGTTTCATATTGATGTCTATGAAGGCTTTATGTGGATCAAAAATCCCTCTTGTATTTTAGACAATAAAATACTTAACCGTTTCTAGAACTGCATCGAAATCTGTAAAAGAAAAATCATCACAGTTGTGCAATTAAATATGCCAATTCATTTATGAATGACAGTGACGCATACATGATGTCATTTGCACCCTTAATTGTTTTACCTTGTTATGACATGTTGTATTTGATTATATTTCTTATCACGATAAGGATAATTAAAAGATAAAATTATCAGACCAACAGTAGGTGTTTATATATGATATGAGGTATCAACTGATATTAAGTTTGTGCGAGCATGAGTAGGCAAAAATATAGTGTTGATAACCTTCGTAACATTGGGATATCGATATCCCCCAATATTTGCTTTACTTTGTCGAACTTGTAGTACTTATCGATCTGTGGAAATTCTGGTATAATTACATTCATATAAGTCAGTAATAAACTGGCAGTCAGTTTTAGATCCACATGACTTAGTCAAAACAACGATGAAAAGATAGAAAAGGTAAAAAAAAATGTCGCTGTCAAAATGACATAAGCTATCGAAAGCTTCGCTAGATTCTGCGCCACGACTAAAGTCTTGCAGAAAATTCGAGGTAATACAATTTTTTAATGAATTTGATGTAATGACGTAGACACAAGCGCCGCGTCAAAAGAAGTCGTGGCGCGGACTCTAGCTTTTTTTTTTAAATTATATTTCGAAAGATTTGAAAGCGATTATCACATTTGTACTCGTAGCTTAGTCTCTGGTTTTTGACACAAAGACTAAACAAAACTAGTTGTTTGATTTGAAATAAATGCCAGGTGGAATAATTTGACATTTAAAAACGCCTTCACGCTGTCTTATTTAAATAAATGGTTTAACTTAGACATTGAAAATAATTTACCTATGCTAACAACTCCAATGGGCGACTCGCTGTCCGACCATGGACCATGTCCGGGTCGACGGCGCGTTCTGTTCCACGCGCGCCTCAGGGAGTGTCAACATAGTAGAGGGCAACAAAGCCTGCCGGGGTCGCTGGACTCACGAATTACCGTGACCCCGAAAAGGGTTATTGAAGGACACCGTGGATTTTAGTCAGTACAAGTCTGACAGTCCCTCCCGCTCTGCCCTGAGTGGGAGGACTCATTTGATGATTTTACTAGGTTAAAAAAAAATGCCAACAACTCCAACACAAAATTAGGTAAAACCAGCTCGTAAATCAATATAATCAAAACTTTATCAATCCCCCCTTCGTCTTGTTATCAGGCAATAGCTGGTTATCAAATTTACGACTGTAATCGTTCATAATTACTCATACAACGTTTGTAGTCAGTGGGTTATGCTGCCGCGATGTATATCTTCAATGGCGACCATTGATCCTATTGTGGGTTATGTCTTATTAAAGGAAAAACGGACGGACGTTAGTTAAAACAACTGTATATTGAAGTACAATACATGAAGAACACTATTAGCAGAGAGTGGTTATTAAAGAAGTAAAAAGGCGGGCTGTCAACTTCAATTTTTGACATGGACAGTTGACAGCTATAATTAGAGCCATAAGATGCGTTCCAATATTATTGTTTAATTAATAAACTGTTTGAATTAAATAAATAAATATTCCACAACTATCACACAACGCCATCTAGTCCCAAGCTAAGCAGAGCTTGTGTTATGGGTACTAGACAACTGATAAACATACTTATAAATTTCTAAATACATACATATTATAGATAAATTACACCCAGACACAGAACAAATGATCGTGCTCATCACACAAACATTTGTCCTGGGTGGGAATCGAACCCACGACCTCCGGCATAGCAGTCAGGGTCACTAACCACTAGACCAACAGGCCTATCAAACTCGTAACAGATACGTTGTATGTTTCGTATATTTCCATTTACCTAGTTGCTGCTGGACTTTAGATATAGAGTTTTGATTATAATTCAGTATTTTGTAATTGAAAACACCTTTATGACCCCAGAGGGGTGAGACACGACGCATTGCCAACTTGTAGGGTCACTGAACACAAAGCCACACATCAACTATATATAACCACTTTATTGTGGTCTCGGTTTGTGTAATCTGTCAGTACCTTTGAGGTTCAGCTTATACTGGTTTTTCATGACCAAGCCACTATCTATAAAAACGACACAAAAATCACGTTTGGTGTATGGCACTTAAATATTTACTTTATTCAGTTTTTTTTTTGTATTTGTTGTTATGTAAGAGAAAAACATCATCTGTGAAAATTTCAACTGTCTATTTATTGCTGTTCATAAGATACAGCCTGGTGACAGACATACAGACAGACAGACGGACGAACAGCGAAATCTTAGGAATGGGGTCCCGTTACACCCTTTCGGTACAGAACTTTAACAATCTTTTCATAGTGGCGGTGTTTTACGATCAATTGGGCCATGAAAATTACAAAAGTTTTTTTTTTATGTACAATAAATAGCTTTAGCTTATTCTTGTTTACATATGAGGGATATTGATCGTTTATTTTACGTCTAGACATACATTATGCAAGTACTATCCTTTAATTGTTATTGTACCTATATTTTGTAGAATATACAGTAACCTTTGTAGCCGTTGTAATAAGGTATCAAATAACTTAAATAATAATAAAATTATGTTGTAAGAACACTAGAATATGTTTTCATAATAAATTATAATTGGTGTCAATTTATATTATTTTAAAACTGATAGCCTCTTCTTGAATTTATGGCAATAATTGCGATATGGGAATATAAATAAATACACGGAATTATTTGATAATGTATGGTGCCAGTCACTTATCAATATTATATAATAAAAGAGAATGACTTGCTGATAATAAATAAAAAAACAAAATACTGGCCATGTACCATAATTTAGCACTTATTTACAAAAAAAAAACCGGTTTAATAAGTATATGAGTATGACTCATAACCTTTTTTAGAAGATGGATGCTGACTGTCCAAGATCGGGATGGATGGCGCCCTATAATGGGAGACGACTTTGAACTTTCAGATGCTCGAGCCTCGTGACGTCAAAAGCATGTAAAAATTACTTCCTTGTGACGTATTGGCAATTTTTAAAGTGTCGTATCTTCGTCAATTTTGGTTTACTTAACAAAGGAAAAAATACGTGTCAAATATTTTATTATCCAACTGACAGACTAACTAAAATGTTCAAATAGGTACCTTATTCTCAAATTATCAGGGTTCAAAAAATTCAGTACGATGTTTGAATCGATAAGAACAACAATTAAGCGTGGGTTGTCAGAACATGCGCACTGCTTCGTTCAGCGTTACTTGCAGCTTTGAGGTTATACCTGCAATTTATGGAACGACTAGAATACAATCTTAAAATAACCTGGAGTGAATAACATGTAGGTATGATTTATGAGACTGGCGGTCATGATTCTGAAGAAGTGTGCTTTTAAAGTGTTTTGGCATAATTACTTGAGATTTATGTAGGTACCGACGTTTATTAACCATATCATCATATGATTAACCTTCTCTCGAATATGTCGGAGATGGCTGCTTATGTAACCGGAGCCAGATGAATACCAGTATTACTGGGGCTACCGGTGGCCAGGGCTCTTGAGAGAGAAACCTAATAAAACGCGCCGTGTCCAGAAGTACTGCCTTCTGAAACAGGCGCTTGATCCAACTGCCAAGCGAGAGCCTCCTCAGATATTGTTTTAGCCATAATTAACCTATTTCTTATTATTGTTTCAGATAAAAATCACGACTGCACATAAATCAAGCTAGCACGCTGTTCGCAAAAAATTACGACGGAGAAAAAATAGACTAAAAAAGTCCGTAAGACTCAAAACTGCTTGTGATATTAATTTTATTTAAAAAAAAAAAGTATTTATTCTGACTGCATTTAGAATTTAGAATTCGCTATTTAAAAATCCGCCATTCGAATAGCCATAGAGTAAGAGACAGATAATATAGAAGCAAGTGACGAGAAAGGAAAAAGGCTGGATCGCAGGAGGCTGTATGCGATAAAATCGGACAGTAAAATGAAGGACAGTATGAAATCCTGCCAGCACGTCTTATCAGACGACGTCGTCTACAAAGAAGTTGTTGTTATTGGTAAGTTAATACTAGATTTTATTTTCCTTCGTAAAATGATCTAAGTAAATTCATAACCTAACTCATTAAAAAAAAAACATACCAATACCGTACCAATCCACATTTCCCGGAGTATTTGTGAAGGTTTTGCTTAAAATTGACGCTGAGTAATCATAAATCTTCTAAGGAATAGGATAGGCGTCACGGCGTCCTTACCTACCGCATGACGCAGGTCCTCACCGGACACGGAAGTTTCAGGAGGTTCCTGTGTCTGATAGGGAGGGAAGAAACGCCTGGGTGTCACCACTGCGAGGATCGTCCGGAGGACACGGTGGAGCATACGGTGCAGGACTGCCCCGCTTGGGCAGAGCACCGCGCTGTCCTCACGACGGCGATAGGCGGAGACCTCTCGCGCCCAGCATTGGTCGAGGCCATGCTGCGGGGCGAGACGGAGTGGGAAGCGGTCGCCTCCTTCTGCGAAGCAGTCATGCTCGTGAAGGAGGAGGCGGGCCGCCTGAGGGAGAGGACAGCGTCCTCCCTCCACCCCAGCCGCAGTGGTAGACGCCCACGGCGTCGGACGTCACAGGACGATCTCCGGCCACCGTAGGCGCGGGCATGCGGGCAGCGAGTAATGGGCGACTTGCTGTCCGACCATGGACCATGCCCGGGTCGACGGCGCGTTGTGTTCCACGCGCGCCTCAAAGAGTGTCAGCATGTTGACGGGGCCTGTAGAGGGCCAAAGCCTGCCGGGGTCGCGGGACCAAGGGATTACCGTGACCCCGGTACGTAAATGGCTAGTGAAGGGCACCGTGGATTTTAGTCAGTACAAGTCTGACAGTCCCTCCCGCCCTGCCCTGGGTAGGAGTCATTTGATGATTTTACCACGCAAAAAAAAAAAAAAAGGTAACATTTTGGATATCTAATAGGACTGATTTTACTAAAACAGACAGAGGCAGACTAGGTACTTCGTTCATTCTAAAATGGGTATTTTAGAATGAACGAAGTACCTAGTCTGCCATACATATTTCTAAAAAAGTAGATCGGCTCACTTTTACAAAACATGCAAGAATTTTCCGTCCACTATTCCGTCTATTTAGGCCACTTGGCCCTGTTTGCCATCAATCAGTTCGGCCGCACACTACGCGAATGAGTGGAACATTCCTGTCACCTCGCGACCCGCCCCTGGCTAGACGATACGCGATCAGACAAATCAATTGACCCGCACCTCTTTGTGTCGCAACTTTGTATATCATGCGCTGATCGTTTTAAAAGTAGATTGGTTTGTTCTGATAGTAAAAACAAAGACTTTTAGAATAATTATGACTAGTGGAAAAGTGTATAAGACAGGGACGCGAGGTATGATGGGAAATCGCACACTTAAGGCAAACTTAACCCTTTATACAACCGTGGGACAGTACTGGAACATACCAAATTTTTCCATATAAAATCTAAAGCAATATATTTTTTCCGTAATAGAACAAAGTTCTCGTTCGGGAACATAGCGCGCTTCAATATTTAGTATAATTTATAGCCAACAGATGGCGCTTTTTCAAGAAAAACGAATTTTACACGAACAGTTTGGTGTTTCGTAGAATACGTTTGTTTAAAAAGTTTTGATATTAGACGAAAAATATTGTAACTGTGACAACTGTTTGTTTGTGTTGTGAATTTACTAGGTAAGTGTGTGTTCTTTGCTATTTATTGTAGATATTGAATAATTTTCCGTATTTTGTTGAAAATAATTGTCGTTTTATGTTTGTGCCATTTCTGGTACATTGTGTTAAAATGTATATTTAGTCTCGTACATTGAGCACTTTTTATTGTTGCGACAGGATGGCATCCAGAGGTTTAGGAGACGAACAAATTGAGGACTTTCTCTTTGATTATGCAGAGAGTGAAGATGGATTCGACGGTGATGACGACAGCATCGCAGATCCTGATTTTGTTCCGGATTTGGAGGTGCCATTAGAAGTGGATGATTTTGAAGAGGTTGATGAAGTAAATATTAAGAATTCAAGTAGTGTTTCCCAACCGCCAACTTTGTCTGAAACCGTTCCTCAACCAGGACCATCATCCAGACCTGGATTATCAGGCGGCAGTCAAACCAATCGGAAATTGAATTTACGTTGGAAAAAAAAGAACCTTCAGCTAAATGAGCAGCAACTCTGCTTTACAGGTGACGAAGACTTGCCAGCAGAGTTTCTAGAACTTGATAGTCCGATACAGTTCTTTTACAAAATATTTCCCAAGGAACTTTTTATAGAAATTGCCAACCAAACTAACCTTTATGTCGTACAGAAAGACACTAACATGCTATTCCGGGTCACAGAGACAGATATCCAGCAATTTATTGGTCTGGTTTTTATTATGTCGTTAGTGCATCTACCAAGAGTAACGAAACATTGGAGTGGTAGCTTAGGAACACCTCTTGTAAAAGACACAATGCCGGTAAATAAATTTGAAAAAATCAGAAGATTTATTCACTTCAACGACAACTCGAACATGGTTCCTCGCGATCACGCAGACCATGACCGGCTCTACAAAATCAGGCCAATTGTGTCGAAATTAAATGAAACTTGTCTCAATGTCCCATTTGAGAAGTATCTCTGCGTGGATGAACAGATTTGTTCCACGAAAGCTAGACACAACCTCAAGAGATATAATCCTAAGAAACCCCATAAATGGGGCTACAAAATCTATGTCCTGAGCGGTGTGAGCGGGTTTGCGTACAAGTTTGAGCCAGAAACTGGAGCTGAAAATATAGTTGGCCCCAATGAGCCGAACCTGGGTGCTGCTGCAAATGTCGTCGTCAGGCTAGCTCGTGAAATACCACGCAATCAAAATTACCGCCTATATTTTGATAACTACTTCACATCCCTGCTGCTACTTGAATATTTTGCAAAACAAGGAATATTGAGCTTAGGAACCATTCGACGCAACCGAATACCTGATTGCAAACTACCCTCAGAAAAAGAAATCTCAAAAAAAGAACGTGGCTATTCAGTTGAGTACGTTGCCTGTGTTGAAGGAACAGACATTTCTACTGTGGCCTGGAAAGACAATAAAATAGTCACACTTGCCTCCAGTTTTGTGGGTGAACTACCCAAGTCACAAGTATCTAGATACGACAAGCCCCACAAGAGGTATGTGACCATTGATAGACCAAACGTGGTAGGAGAATACAACCGCCACATGGGCGGTGTCGATCTTATTGACAGTATAATGGGTAGATATAAAATAAAACTACGAAGCAAGAGATGGCAGGTTCGAATGTTTTACCATTTTCTGGACCTTGCCATGTCCAATGCCTGGTTACTGTACAAAAGGGTTCATAAGACTAAGACTACGAATGAACCACTGCTGTCATCTGCTGATTTTCGTGAAGAGATTGGTACGGTGCTCTGTAAGATGGGGATAAAAGCACACGTACAACGCCGAAGCATTGAACCAGACATCCAGGCGAAAAAACGCAAGGGTCCAGCTCAATTTGTGCCTCCAGCAGCTGTGCGCCAAGACCAAGTAGGTCACTGGCCAGTATGGGTCGAAAAACGTATCCGCTGCAAGTTCCCTAAATGCTCCGGCAAATCACAGACCATTTGTGAAAAGTGCGGAGTTGCATTATGCAACAACAAACAAAACAATTGTTTTAAATCATTCCATACTTCCTAGTGGAACACATTGCAGCTATGTACCCGTAATGGCACACTCCCTTTTTTTTCATTTTGTGAAGAAAATATTAAAAAATTTAAAAATAAAAAAAATACGTGTTTTTTTATTTACGAAATCCTATCCTAACTGCTACATTTTATTAAATAATATTTTATTGAATTATAAAGGGTTAACACAATACAGGACACCATTTGTTAATGGCCGCTTGCTAAATGACGTCCTGATGGCGCTTGGGCTACGTTATTGTTGTGTTAAGTATGCCTTAAGAGTTTATGTCCCCATTATACCTCGCGTCCCTGTCTTATACACTGTTCCCCTACATGATTGCTTTTATATGCTTGTAAGAGTTAACTGGCTGTTAGCGGGATCGGTACATGTGTTAGTTTTGCAGTTTTATTTTAAGTTAAGTAAGTAAATAGCGTCGTCCAGAATTCGATCTTTTTCCAATATTAGAAGTTACCATATTAGGTTCCCCAATTTAGGCTTGAAAACGTAGCAAAAAGTCAGTTTATTATTGAAGTTAGGATTAAAATAACCACTAACATTAAGTGACAGATTAGGTGTATGTCATGGTTATTGAATATAGTTTTCAGATGGGCCGATAAATCAAAATCTAAAATCCGGTAATTCCGTCTATTACGAGTACTCATAAGTCCAAACATAAAAGTTAAACCATAAAATAAAACTACCAACAAACTGTGACCTCGTCAAAAATCATGGAAAAGCTGCCCCACTCAAGTGAAGCTTAAATAATTGAAAACAAAAGGTGTTAAATTAAACCTCAGCATTAATTATAGAGCTGAAGTTACAACATCTGTTTGTTTTGATTACCTGAAACAATACATTATGCTGTGTTTACTGTTTATCTAGCGTGGCCCTGACCGACACGCCGCAGTTCCACGCCTGGTTAGATCTGAGGGCCTATTACGAAGGAGCGACGTAAAATCTTGCACGATTTTTCGGTATCTGAATGACACTGTCAGAAAAGCACTGATTTTGTTACAGTATTCGAGATCCTTATAAAGTTCAGTTAAAGCAAGCTTATAAAGTTCCAAATAAATAAAGCATTTGACTTTATTTATATATAAGCTAGCTTTCGAAAACTAGAAATATTAGTAATGGAAGATATCCGGGATGGTATGAGTTGAGTCTTTAGAATTATCAAAACTTATCGCAAATTACGCATTTACATTATTTACTTTGAAGACCACATAATTAAGCTTGTCGCTAAAAAAAAAGTGCTATACTGTAGGCAAAGTGTGTTGTGCGGTCAAATATTGAAGTAGAATAGATAAATAGAGAATTATTTACTAGCTTTTGGCAGCGACTTCGCTCGCCTAAAACCAAAACAAACCGAACTGTCTGTACCAAATACATCAAAACCGATCGACGGGTTTGGGCGTAAAAGCGTAAAATCAAAATATTTTATTTCATAATTATAGCCCAATGGGCACTTTAAAAAGTCGAAAAATTGATCGCAAGCGTCAAAAACACTTTTAAATATTAGTTGGGATTGTACCAAAATTGAAACTATTTGTAACACAACCTTGTGTACTACGAGGCTGTAATATTAAATAAGCTAGAATATTCAATAATTATAATAAATTAATTACGTTATGTCGCGTGTTCCTGCGAGGTCCTTATTTTCCGCTACGTTATGTCCTTGTCCATCCCATTCCGTTTCATCACGTTCCAGAATATTCCGTGACCGTCACGATTTAGCGACCAAGGGGACTCGTTACCGACGAATGTTTACTTCTATTATTAAACCGAGAAAATAGTCTGTCTAGCTGTTTATTTGACCCATTTTCCCGTAGCCATGAAAACTTAAGAAAATGATACGAACGTATGTTATTTTTTCATAGATGGCAACAATAGTTAGTTGTCAGTTGTGTTAGTTAATATTTTTAAACCTTTCCCTTCAGTTTTTTCCATGAAAACATTTGCGTCACTGTGCCTATTGTTCGTTTTGAATCATTCATAAAACCAACGACACCTACGCGTTGTTATAAAATGACACATTTAGATTTATAGAACACTTGTCATATGGTCATCAAATTGTACATTTCCTAAAACTATAATTATGGACCATATTTACGACCATTTAAGTTTTTGGTAAACTAGATCTTGCCCGCGCTTACGTCTGCGCTAAATTCTCCATCCATCACGGAAAGAATCTTTAAAATCGGACGAGGAGTTTCGAGGAGTATAATCGGGGCCAGGGGGTAATATATAAACGTAGTGAAAAATACTTATTTCACTTTAAATATTTAAAAATCAAGATTGTCATTATATCAGAGAAGAAAATTCTACCTATCTTTTTCGTCTATTTCAGACCACTCAATGCTGAGTGTATGTCTATTCCAAATCTCTTAATTTTTGGCGGTTCTATGTGTCATAGCTATCCATTTTCTTCTTTCCATCTATCTATTAATAATATTACGTGAAACGGTCCAACAGCTAGTTAGTACTCAATAAAATTGACACTAAACGACTTCCAATTAGGAATTGGAAGCATGCCAGCTTTTATATAATTATAGTCTTACTTAAATTATTGTTGGGCCTTGCAAGTATTCATTAATAGAAAGATGACCTAGTTTTGCATTCTTCTTTTTTTAGTCGGTGGCAACATTGAATTTAAAAAACAAAGTCATCGACTTCCGAAAGAAAAGTTATTTGTTACTAGCTGACCCGCTAACTTCGTACCGCCTCAGATTTTTTTTTATCATATTTACTCATCTTTTAAACCTCCTCTGGACGAAAAATATTCAAAACTAAAATTAGCTAAATCAGTCCAGCCGTTCTCTAGTTTTAGCGAGACCAACGAACAGCAATTGATTTAAAAAATATAAGTTTTTTTTTGTGTTGGTTTTTTAAACATATTTCTTCTAAAGTACAGTACCCAGTCATGTGGTCCAGGAAATCTCTTGCCAATATTAAGATGTTTTAAACATTTTTTTTTTAATATTCAACACGACTGAAGTCGCGCTAGCTGGTATCTTCTGACCTTAAACATCGTATATGGTTTTTTTTTTTTATCGTGGTAAAATCATCAAATGAGTCCTCCTACCCAGGGCAGAGCGGGAGGGACTGTCAGACTCGTACTGACTAAAATCCACCACGGTGGATTTTGAGGACACGTCCTTCAATAGCCCTTTAGGTTCCGGGGTCACGGTAATTCGTTCAGTCCCGCGACCAATCGTATGTGGGTAGCAGCATTTTTTAAAAACAATAAACAAGGAAACCACATTGTAACTTGTATCGTGCACATTTATGCGTGTTTCCTATAAATTATTATCATTAACCAGTAAAGTAATTAATACAGTAATACATAGTAATTGATATCCAATTATTTACTTCCTATTGCTTTAGTATAGTTATTCTGCCGTAACATCCACGATATTATTCTGTATTTGCTCAAGACAATTACCATAAAAAACCGCATAAAACTTTTTAACTATAAAAGTCTATGTTCAGCAATGCTATTTCTGAAAATACACGAAGTGAAACACTTTTAGGAATATTGCTAGAATACATTTTCACTGCTATGATGCTAATAAAGAATAGATACAAGTGGGGAAAGTTTGTTATTGCATTAGAGGCTGAATTCCCAACCGAGCCGTAGGCGAGGGTGTCATACGAGCTGAGAACTAAAGTTCAAAAATAATCTTCTTATTTTGACGGCAACGCCGGACGTTGCAATAAACTTTAATAATGTGACTCTTCCATTAATCCTCGTTCTCCGTCCCTCAGGCAATGGACCAAGCGGCATGGTTACATCGTTCATGCTCGCCGGGAACGTGCCATACCTGAAAGAGATACCAGATGACTTGCCCATCGATGAAATGCTTAGAGCCAGGTAAATATACTTTTTTTTATCGTGGTAAAATCATCAAATGAGTCCTCCCACCCGGGGCAGGACGGGAGGGACTGTCAGACTCGTACTGACTAAAATCCACGGTGTCCTTCAATAGTCCCTTACGTACCGGGGTCACTGTAATTTGTAAGTCCCGCAACTCCGGCAGGCTTTGGCCCTCTACAGGCCCCGTCACTATGCTGACACTCCTTGAGGCGTGGGTGGAACACAACGCGCCGTCGACCTGGGCATGGTCCATGGTCGGACAGCGAGTCGCCCATTACTCGCCACCCGCATGCCCAACAGCATAAACTTGCAAACATTCTCAACTTTATACCTTATTTTATAAAGTCTACGATGAAGCTTGAAAATCGCTAGCAGCATCATAATCAACCTATTATTAAAAAAAACTGTGTTTTTGACTAAAAATGTTTGTCAAACTAATTTGCAAAATAAATATCTCTCTATTATCTAAAGTGCCACTGCTAGGACACAGACCTCCTGTAAGAGAGTGCTGTAATATGGTGCGGGCCCAGTGCGGGTTGGTAGATGTCACAAGTCTTCGAATTATTGATTCGTCACCGTTTTGAGAGCAGTAATCCAAAATGATGCGTTTGCCTTTTTTTTTAACGTGGTAAATCATCAAGTGTGTCCTCCCACCATGCGGCCGTATTATGACGTCTTAAAACCAGGCTTGTTCCAGTGAGTGAAAGAGACAGAGCTATACAAGTCGTCTAGCGCGACCTCGTTCACTCAATGGAACAAGCCTGGTTTTAAGACGTCATAAAACGGCCCCTAGGCAGAACGGGAGGGACTGTCAGACTTGTACTGACTAAAATTCACGATGTCCTTCAATAGCCATTTACGTTCCGGGGCGAGGGTTACCTGGTAATCCCGCGACCCCGGCATGCTTTGGCCCTCTAAGTGGCGCTTGCATGGGTTCGAAACCACAATGTACTACCACCGGGTCACCACTGCTTTTCAGTTTACAATATAGAAGTGCCACATAGACTATAGAAAAGTTGTTAATGTTATATTTATTATTGTCTATTAAAAATGTAACTTTCGTTGCAGACTATCAAACCTGCCGCGTGGACAGAGTTTGTACGAGGCAGACCTCATAGAGCTAGCTGAAGGACTTGAGGGAAGAAGCCAGAACCCCATCCCACTGCTGGTGAGTACTTCATCACAATACGTAACAAGAAATAAAGTGATTCATCAAAATAGAATAGGCAAGATCCTCCTGTCAGACGGGTGCTGGGTCTGGTGGGCTAAGTAAGGGTTCTGTACAACTGTGCTTTCGCGTTTCATGATTTTTCAGTAATAACTCCTAGATGCCAAAGTTACAATAATAGTAAAAATAACTGACAGTACTCCTTGCCCTGCCCTGGGTGGGAGCACTCTTTTGATGATTTTATCACTTAAAAAAAATGACTAGAGCCTGTCATAAAAAACATACCTAACATAATAAAGTTATATATTGTACCTCATGGTATTCAACGTGACTTGGAACATCATTATGTATTAGTTTTTATAATAATTATAATACGCCGCTGTTAGATAAAAACGAATACATTTTACCATGTTTATATTATCTGGGGTCAAAGAATATAAAAAGCGCAGATTTTTTTGTTATAGATACAAGTATTTAAGGCTACCTATTTTGAATATCTTTTAATAATAAACGCAACTAATGACAGAATATTTAATAGTACTAGCTAATGATAAAAAAATATACAGGAAAATCCTGAATTCCTGAATACGGGAAGTATATTGCCATATTCAGTCATGCTGAGTCAATATTTTTAACATATCATGAAGAGCTTTTTTTTTCGTGGTATAATCATCAAATGATTCCTCCCTCCCAGGGCAGGGCGGGAGGGACTGTCAGACTTGTACTGACTAGAATTCACGATGTCCTTCAATAGCCTTTTACGTACCGGGGTTACGGTAATTTGTGAGTCCCGCGACCCAGGCAGGCTTTGGCCCTCTACAGGCCCCGTCATTATGCCGACACTCCTTGAGGAATCATGAAAAGCTAAAGTAAAATCTCGTGATTTCTTGCGCTATCGTCCGTAAATCCGTACGACTTATAGAACAACTCCTCGAAGCACTATCATCAATCCAATCGCGTATGGTAGGATTACTGATCGCACGATAACTTCGTAAATCGCCATGCGTCCTTGGCAACAGTTACACTAAAAGCGTCTTTATCATTACGCAATAGAAATTATTTTCGCAGTACGAATGTAATAGCGTGCGGTTGAGAGTACGATACGCTAACATACATATGCCATTTGCTCTGTTTATGTGTTAGAAACATGATACATATGCTTCCGGAATACTTATACATCTTATAGAAACATACATTAAATATCTTGAGTACCTACTTAATTACTAGTTAAGGATAATAAAAATTTAAAGGAAACAAGCCACTATTTAAGGAGCTATCCCGGATCAATTCCAAGTATAAAGCCTTTGTCAAACAGACAGGCGTGGCGAATGCGAAGCGTGACGTTTTTATTTGTAATGTATGGAATTGTTTGAATCCAGTCACATAGAAAAGCGAAAGCGATCCGATAGCGTGACAGAACTATCGGACTGACGTCTCGCATCGGTTCGGTATCGCTTCGGACTCGCCTGTCTGTTTGACAAAGGCATTAGGGTGTTTACTCTAGAGCGGTACACTTCGTATATTATGGCCTATGGAGCTGCGGCTTCGCCCGCTATAAATCAAAAATTATCCCACAAGAACATTAAATCAGGATAAGAATGTAAAAATAGATAAGTGTCGTATTACCCAGTTACTGGTTGTGATGTGAAGTTCTGACTCGAGCCTTGTCCTTGATCGGACGGCGAGCAAAATTTGCACTTGAGATATAATAATTAAATAAACACATTGCGTGTTTTCTGTAATCAGAAAACTCTTTGAATGAAAGATACTTTATTGTATCAGAGCTGCTTGTTAGTTGTCACAATTAGGAATGACAGACAGGCGGACGGACGGCATACATAAATACAAGATGATAGCTGCTAATTTATCTCAGCTGAAGTTGTTGTCACATATATATGATGTTGTGTGTATCACAGGTTTTAAAATAACTCGTTAAAGCTATGAAGCTAATCTTTAGGTGGTCACGGTGGTGAAGCGGTTTAGGCGGCGGGGAAATTATTATTGTTAGAAAAAATGTAAGACATTTTGCAGTTTTCATTGAATATTTAAAAAAATACAGTTCTGAGTTTAAAAAGTTTTAAATCTACGAAATTTCCTCTGTTATAGTTATAAAAAGTATGATGGTTATCGCTGAAAAAATTGAGTATTTCGAGACGAAAAATCTGTCTCGTGGTCATATGAAAATTTTTTTTTCGTTGTATTTGACCATTTTTGTAAATTGTTTTTGTTTAAGTCTTTTCTCTATATATTTGACTATACACTGTATTTTTTTAAGATACGGCTAACTTTGCGACAAAAGTCTAGACATTTACAAAGTGTTCGCTGTGTACAGCGCCTTAAGTTAAAATCATCCAGTATTTTTTGTGGGAAACTAGCTGTTCCCCATGGATTTACCTCCGCTGCTCGGCTCCTTTTGGTCACAGCGTGATGTTATATAGCCTAAAGCCTTCCTCAATAAATGGACTATCCAATACAAAATACAAATGGACTATCCAATACAAAATATTTTTTAATTCGTACCAGTAGTTCTTGAGATTAGCGCGTTCACACAAACAGAAAGACTTTCACATTTATAATATTAGTAAGACTAAGAAATATTTATTACCAATACAATATCTATGTGATCTATGTTCTGTGTTCCTAATAGTCGTGTAGAGAAGAATTGGCGAGGTGCCCGAAAAATGGCGCCACTTGACGTCATCACTTCATTAGTGAAATGTAGGCGTACAGCCCATCTCTTCACGGTAACGAGCGTGAACATAATATGCCAGGCCATTCTGAAAGTGCTCTTCAACGGGTTGCCGCAAGCATTTCGATCATCATCTTTTGGGACACTGGCCTCCTCTCTGTGGGAGGAAGTGGGCCATAATCCACCACGCGGGCCCAGTGCGGGTTGGTAGATGTCACTTGTCTTCGAATTTTTGGTCGGTCGCGGGACTCACGAATTACCGTGACCCCGGTACTTAAAGAGCTATTGAAGGACACCGTGGATTTTAGTCAGTCCGAATTTGACAGTCCCTCCCGCTCTGCCCTGGGTGGGAGGACTCATTTGATGTTTTTACCACGTTAAAAAAAAGACATGCCGGTTTCCTGACAATGTTTTTCTTCATCGTTTTGAGAGCAGTGGTGATGAAATAAATAACACTAAGTTATGTGCCTGGCTGGGTTCGTACCCACGACCTCGTAAATCAAATGTTGCGGTGACCAATCTGGTAACTATGATCCTGGAACGTAAAGGGCCATTTAAGGGCGCCGTGGATTCTTGTCAGTACGAGCCTGACGGTCCCTCCCGTCCCATCCTGGGTGGGAGGACTCATTTGATGATTTTAATATGATAAAAAAAAATACAATCAAATAGATATTTAGTCATATTTCAATTTATGTAGTTAATATTTAGAATTCTAGAACCTCAAGCCTATACATAAAATACCTACCGGTTGTGCTTGTCTACATTTTAATATTAAAACTCATGTAGGCTATTTTAATAGAATTAGCCTAAAACACGATCTATGTTCGTGACTTACAATAATTACTTAATTATGTATAATGTGTTGGCATTTTCGTCTTAAAACTATTAGTGTCTATTTGTGTGTGTCCTTGATTTGAAGTTCATGGTAATGTAGTGATCATGTCACACTTCACGGTCTACTATTAATACGTAAAATAACTAGCTCTGTAGCGCGATATTATATACTCTTTTTCGACCTCACCTTCCTTCTGAACTGAGCCATTTTAGCTGAGCGGTTAGGCACACAGTACCTATTGCGTTTTTTTTTTCTTTTTTTTTTAACTGACGAAAGTAAAAGGTCTTAATTCGACACGAATGTTTTATTTTCTTGTAATTTTTACATGCCTGAGGTTGTCTCAAATAAACATAATATATATTTTGTTTTGCTTTTATAATAAAATGTAACTTTCAGAGAATAATTGATCATAGAATTTAAACCAAGTGGGAAGAAATCGATACAAATATTAATTAATGTACACTTTTGACGTCAGAAATAAACACAGACAGAATTCAATTTCAGTAATAGCTATCAAATATTATATTCATACAAAATGCTCTGAGGGTTGAAGAAAGTTCAAAATGTCAAGGGTATGATTATTTCATTACATTATGGAGTCCCTTTGAAACAAACATTATTTAATTTATCATGTCATTCGAAATAACGAGCTTTTTCATGAATTTGTAATGTGGGAGAACATTCTGACATTTGTCACTCGCTATTTAGAGGGGTGTAATTAACATTTAAGCCTTTTTCAAACAAACAGGCGTGGCGAATGCGAAGCGTGACGTTTTATTTGTAATGTATGGAATTGTTTGGATCCATAGAAAAGCGAAAGCGATCCGATAATTTGACAGAACTATCGGACTGACGTCTCGCTTCGGTTCGGTATCGCTTTGGACTTGCGTGTCTGTTTGACAAAGGCATAAAAGATTAGTCATAACAACTTCTTTCGACTACATAACATTAAGACTGTAATTACCTTGGGTCGCGGTACTAACGAGCTACCGTGACTCCGGAACGTATGTATTTTAGTCAGTACAAGTCTGACAGTCCTTCCTGCCCTGCCCTGGGTGGAAGGACACATTTGATGGTTTTACCACGCTCAAAAAAAGGTGTAGTCCTATTGCCATAAACTTGGCATAAATCCAGACTTCGTAGATGCTACTCAGGCATTTCTGATGGCAAATACACGGGGCACAGGGCTAAAGAAGAAACAGGGTGGTTTTTGTCCACCCATTTTTTTATCCTGGTAAAATCATCAAATGAGTCCTCCCACTCAGAGCAGAGCGGGAAGTTCTGTCAGACTCGTAGTGACTAAAATCTACGGTGTCCTTCAATAGCCCTTTACGTTCCGGGGTCACGGTAATTCGTACAGTCCCGCGACCTCAGCTTTTTGGTGGGGGTTTCATGATTTGAAACCAAAAAAAAATATAGTCTTGTCTTCATAACGGCTTGTTATATTATACATAATCAATTATTTATGGTCCAGATGTGACCGCCAATAGTGGCAGCCATGCATGTTTTTACGCTTATAATGTTTAAACGCTATTTATCACAACTAGAACATAGTCAGACTATGTACCGTCAAACAATGAGCTTGGTGTTCATGAGTCATATGATGTCAGCAAATGTATTTACGTGTAGAGCGCATATAGTGCCCTTTATGCGAAATATAGTATGTCTAATCTCTCTCTCTCTTCTCTGTGGTTATGAAAAGAGATAGCTACCAGTCGTCGTAAAAAAATATTGACACTTGGACATTCTCTGGTAAGTCAACTGCACTTACAGCTTATTGACTGGCATATCTATTGTCGCTACGGAGCCCACTATTTATGGGAGTAAACAAATGTTTTTTTTTATAACTATAAGGCTCTCGTTTGACCACTATCTCATTTCTTCCTGATAGTAAGCAATGATATGGTCAACAGTGAAGCGCGCTTAATTGGAAGTAATCTATTCAGCTCTGGACTCTTGACTTAAAGACCCCAAGGTTGTGCGCACAATGAAAGTATTGCCAAAACGTCTTGTACGTATGTGTGGGATGTCCATCATGTACCGATAGCGCATTGTCGTTCGAGTCTGAATACCTATCTCCTTTGCTGATAGTACAGCCGGATTAAATCAATTTTCCCCGCTATGTCACAGAGGCAGCTGGCCGGCGCGTGATTACCACAGTTATATGCAGTTTGCTCGTTACACTTAATTATTTATTATGTAAACATGCGTCTAGTATATAGACTGCTTCAGTGATGTAGTGGTTGTGAGCGCCGCTGCTAAGTGTTAGGTCCGGGGTTTGGTAGTCAAGTCCAAGTTCTAGATTTGTATCCATAATGTCTTGTGATTTGGGTTGTTTGTAATAGGCTCGCCTTTACATGGGATTTCACGGAAATATATTAAATTTTTATTAAACACCAGATTTGGGATGGCTATAAAGTATTTTACTTTTTTTTCTGATAGTTTTTGCTGTTTTTTAGATTTATTTATTTTACTAGCAACCCGTCCCGGCTCCGAGCGGGTGCAATTTCTACCATATTATACATGTTGAATACATAGAAACCTTGCTCTTGAATCACTCTATCTATTCGAAAAAACCGCATCAAAATCCGTTGCGTAGTTTTAAAGATTTAAGCATACATAGGGACAGACAGACATCGAGATGCGACTTTGTTTTATACTATGTAGTGATAACATCACGCTACAATAATTAATAGAAGCCGAATCGCAGGTGAAACCACGGGAAACGGCTAGTTTATGTATTATTGCGCATTAATTAACAAAATCGCCTCATCATACCTCCCAGATGAGCGGCTGATAAGTAATTAAGACTTTAATATTATTAAAACTTGTTCTTTGCTTGTTTTGTTTTATAATTACTGATTGTATCTCTCTAATGCATATAGATTAGCTACTATCAGTGATCGCTATCTCATTTTTGAGTAGCTCTAATAATATAAATTACATATAATTAAGTGAATAATTGATTAGTATTGATAATCTAATATTGATAATTTATTAATTATTTTATACACGTGGACTTCTTTTTGTTGACAAACTGTAATTTAGAATTATATTTCGGAGGGTGTAAAAATCATGAAATGAGTCCTCCCGCAGTATTTATAGGGCTATTCACAAAAGTCATTTTAATTCTCAGACTTCAATAATTGATTTACTACATACTAGCTTCCGCCCGCGACTCCGTCCGCGCGGATGTCGGTCTTCGCGTGGATGGTTTATTTCTCCATTTTGAGTAACTCTGACAATGACATCTTATAAATATTACGGCGCTAAATCCACTGCGGGTAATGCAACGTGTGTTCGCGGTTCTACAGAACAACGTCTATGAATAAAACTGAAAAATAAGATTTTTTTTTTCTACGTATTTTCCAGGATAAAAAGTATCCCATTTTATGCCAAGGATAATAAGGTATAATTATACCAAGTTTCATCGAAATCGAACCGTTAGTTTTCACGTGATGCCTGCATATACAGACAGACAGACAGATAACAATTTTTTAATCTCATATTTGGGTTTGTTATCGATCCAGCAACACCCCCCCCTATTTATTTTTTCAATATTTTCAATGTACAGAATTGACCCTTGTACAGATTCATTATATGTATAGATATAAGTACATAAAATAAGAATAAGCTTTAATATTAGACATTAATCACAAATATCAATATGTCATGGAGGTTATTTATCAACCATTGTGTTCAAGGCTTGTAATTTATTTAATGTCTGAATCGTACACAAAAAAAGAATGAAATGCCGTATTTTTAGTCAATGTTTTTATGGGAATAATTTATGAAGCGGCAGAGTCATAAAACTGTCTGCCCTAACATTAAGTGTTAAAGATCTTTATTATTTTTTATACAATGCTCGAACAAGTTCAGACGATTAGTTTCGGATCAGTACGAGAGCGCATTAAGCAACCTATTCAGTAATTTCTTAACCTTTGTCAATTTCTTTCTCTTTGTATCAATTTCTTGTTATCAAATATGATACATAGATATATTTATACCGCACATACCCATTTAGTTTGAAGGAAAAATTATAATTTAACCAATCCATATTTTTGTAACTACAAATTGTTACTTTGTTGGCACTTTCATGGTAAATGTTGCGTATACCTGTCATAGGCTTACATACTAGCACGTGTGTTTTATATTTTTGTTTTCAATTACTGCTTTTGTATGTTTTGCTGTTGGTGTACAATAAATAAACAAAGTGGCTTGCCCAGAGATCAATGTTATGGCAATCTGCAGAACCCCTAAATTTTGAAAAGTAGTCGGTTGTAAATGAAAACGAAGGTTTTCAGCTTCCATTAAAATACCCTATTTCTGCATCAAGTCTGTCCCTACCGCCATTATGAAAGGGTACGCTATCCGTGTTTTCACTTCAGATAAGATTCTGGACTCAGCTCTTACAGATGACTTCTTTCTTTCAATCCATTTATCGTACTGTTTGCAAAATCGCTCTTGTTTCCACTTTTATATTAGATACCAACTGTCTCGGTAAGAAATTAGCATATTTTATGAATAATGTACCTAATAAAATGTACAAGTTGATTACACTTTTCTTCTTAAATGTATGTCAATAACTTATAATTTTCCTTGGCAACTATCCAATATCCAACATAGGTATCTATCTATCTTATTGCTTTGAGTACTTCCATTTTCCTCCATACATTTCCATTTGTATGGAAATCTTTCACACGTATATTGCATTGTAAGTTGGCTAAGTTAAGCGGTATCGATCTGAATTCGCCGTACAGTCCGATTGTGTTGACTTTTGGTATCGATTTTGACATCAGTTGCTTGCTCTATTAAGGCTCGCTGCCATTTTATTGATGAATTGGTACTGCGGTATTATAAATTGAAGAATTTTCCTGGCTATTAAAGGACACCGTGGATTTTAGTCAGTACAAGTCTGACAGTCCCTCCCGCCCTGCCCTGGGTCGGAGGACTCATTTGATGATTTTACCACGATAAAAAAAAAAACATAATTTCTTTGGACTGTAAACACCTAGTTACTGTAAATCACAAAAACGTAAGGAAGTGATACAACTTGCTGTTCATTAGATAAATTATGGTTTCAAGACTATTCTTAAAAAAATGGAAAGCGTCAAGGACCTCACTTTAGGATAACAAAAGGCTAGTACAGAAGATAGAACATCTAAAGATTTTTGTGCAGATAGAATTTCGAAAAGTTCAACCTGTGACCTTTTTGATTCAGTACAGCGGCAGCGGCAGCGGACGCTTTACCAACTAAGGAAGTTCTTTATGTAACCCTTTTTTTACCAAAATATTCAACCCAAATTCTTGTCAAATACGTAATCCGTAGTGCCGGTAATAACGTCGTCCAGTACACAGCGATAAATGCTCATAAAATAAAAACTACTGAACAAACTGAAACAATGAAATTATGGGACCAAATGACAGATATACTGCAACGAACAAAATCGTCATCATCTAAATCGGTTCACCTAAACGTAAGTTATGAGGTAACCAACATAAACAGAGACAGTCAAATTGAGAACCTTCCCGTTTTGGAGTCGGTTAAAAGGGTAGAGCAGTTCTCATTCACTCTGACCACAACCTTGGACATAGAACGAGATCCCTCCGTGTTTTCTGAAGCATGGAGTTTCTCGTCCTCGCTACGTAACGGATGGTCACCCATCCATAAACCAACCCCGGTCTGCGTACATTCTAGCTCAAAGTAAATCGTCGGACGTCGCCAGACGATCTCCGGCCACCGTAGGCGCGGGCATGCGGGCAGTGAGTAATGGGTGACTCGCTGTCCGACCATGGACCATGCCCGGGTCGACGGCTCGTTGTGTTCCACGCGCGCCTCAAAGAGTGTCAGCATAGTGACGGGGCCTGTAGAGGGCCAAAGCCTGCCGGGGTCGCGGTACTAACGAATTACCGTGACCTGTAAAGGGCTATTGAAGGACACCGTGGATTTTAGTCAGTACGAGTCTGACAGTCCCTTCTGCCCTGCCCTGGGTGGGGGAGGACTCATTTGATGATTTTACCACGATAAAAAAAAAGATTAAAGTAAATACAGGCCTGTTGGTCTTGTGGTTAGTGACCCTGACTGCTATGCCGGAGGTCGTGGGTTCGATTCCCACCCAGGACAAATGTTTGTGTGATGAGCACGATCATTTGTTCTGTGTCTGGGTGTAATTTATCTATAATATGTATGTCTTTAGAATTATATAAGTATGTTTATCAGTTGTCTAGTACCCATAACACAAGCTCTGCTTAGCTTGGGACTAGATGGCGTTGTGTGATAGTTGTGGAATATTTATTTATTATTTATTTATTTATTTAATAGTGCTAGTAGTAAATCAGTGCGTATTAATCCGCATAGCAGCCAAACCAGTTATTGTGCGCCGGCCTTCAAATGCGGTACTGAACTTGTGAGCAGTGCGCGATAAGAGGTCGATGTATTGCCAACTTTTATTAGCTGGACGTAAATATACACGAGTTTTGTATTCTTGTGAGTTACGTATAAAGTACTGTTAGTTTGTTTTCGGATATTACGATTTGTCGTAACATGTTTGGGTGTTTAGGGTCCGTTCAAGTATTACGTATTACGTTTATTACAATTATTAACCCCCCCGTCCCTCTTGTCAGCAAAAGTAAGCAAAGCACTTACCCCCTCCCCCCATGCTTACGTAAACATTTTTCAATTTATGTATTATTTACATTGCGAGAATCCCTGAATCCCCAAAAATGCGTTTCGTTTTCAACCAAAGAATGTGAGGGTTGCCATTCGTGTAAAAAAGTAAATAACTTCCGATGACGTAATCATCATCTAGACTCCCCTGACATGGGGATGACATGGGGGGTCCCATGTCATCCAAAATAAGCAAAGTAAAGACCCCCCCCCCCCCCCCGGCGCCGAAACCAGCGCTTATCGGTGCTAATCCATGAAGCAGAGTTGTTCATTAATTTTAAATGGCGGGTGACGCCAGCGCTGACCGGCGCGTGTCGAAGATTTTCAGAACTCATCGGCGACTTTCGGCGCTTATCGACGCCTGCGCTGGTTACCTGCATGGACCGCTTCTTATAAGCGCTGGTAGGCTGCTAGCTTCCTTTCTCTATACGGTCTAAAGCCTTAAGATCGATCGGTAAAAAAAACATTTGTCCTGCCTGTTTGACGTGAAAACGTGACATCCATTCGAATTAGTAGTAGTAGTAATAATTATTACAGAACCTAGATATTTAAGTAAAAGGTGCAATTAAGCAAAATCATTTAAAAAAATCCACTAATCATAGACAATCAATCAATGATCATAAATCTTACTATCATGAATCACCAATCAATACAAAAATCCCTGAGTCACAACTTTATTATTCAGAATTCTACAACAATAGCATCTATAATGATCGTTAAAAGTCAATCACCGTCGACAGCGCCATTGAAAACGCCGCCATTACTGAAATTACTTGATTGGTTTGTTTTCTGTTAGTCACGACAAACTGTCGTTGGGTTGAAATGAAGAACAGATTAGTGCCCAGCTGACTGGTTGCGAAACCTACGTTTAGTATTAAACTTATCTTTATACTAGGTTTTGCCAGCGATTTCGTCTGCGTGTAACTCGAAAATTATCCCCCAGGAATATACAACCGGGCAAAACATTATAGTATGTGTAGATAGTAGGAGCTCGTGGCTAAATAAATACAGCCGCACAGGCCGATCATCCGGGTTAAGCCGCGCTTGCCGAGGTTGGTCTGTGGATGGTTGACCATCCACACGTATCACGAGTACAATGTAAAAGTAACGATAATAATAAACACGTGGTGTGCTCCAAACATGTGGGCAGTCGTTGATCATCGCTCATTAGTCAATTAATACTCATCAGAGATGTCGCCAAGAATACGGCGTTCCTACATCGAAAATAGTTCAGCGTTTTACAAAGTTCTTAACTTCTATGACAGAAAAAACAATACATCTGCGTGTGTTCCATACAATGTGTCCGGTATCGGGCTATATAAACTTACAGGGGATGTAGCTTTATCAATTCTGTCCCACATGTTGGGTCGGGTCCCAACCCCCGCTGAATGGTAGCCTATTTTTTTATGCCTAAGGCATATACTTAATATACTTCTAAAAATTGTGCTACTTATTTTGGGGTCCATATTTTTAACTGTTTTTTTTTTTGCACGTGTGCAACTGTTGTGAATGTAACTTGATCGAGTTTGTCTTATACATAATTAAAATAAAAACAAATTTTTATTCATGTTAATTCATCTGTCTTTTAAATATACAATTCGTTATTAAATTACTTCCGTCCAGCTACAATGGCGAACTTCCTCATACGTCACGTTCTGCAACAGGAAGAAAATAATGTCGCGCTTTTTTATTTAACAAGGAAATTCACCGACATAGCCTTGAATGATAAAATTAGGCTAACGTTGCTGCGACAGGCTCACCACGAATCTTTCTGGATTTATAAATATGAAAATCTACTGCAACACACTGTTATTGTCAATTTGATGTAGGGGAACAGTGTATAAGACGGGACGCGAGATGTAATGCCGACATACACTCTTCATTAACACAACACTAACGTAGCGCATAAGCGCCATTAGGACGTTATTTGCCATTAACAAATGGCATCCTGTTGGCGCTTGCGCTTCTTTTTTTTTTTGCGTGGTAAAATCATCAAATGAGTCCTCCCACCCAGGGCAGGGCGGGAGGGACTATCAGACTTGTACTGACTAAAATCCACGGTGTCCTTCAATAGCCCTTTACGTACCGGGGTCACGGTAATCCCTTGGTCCCGCGACCCCTGGCGCTTGCGCTACGTTAGTATTGTGTTATTTCCCATAATACCTTGCATCCCCGTCTTAAACACTGTTCCCCTATAATGTGAATATTCTTTTTTATTTTATAAAATCTTGGTTCCTCTAACCATACAGACAGATGTGTTGCTGAGGAGTTTGTTCCGCCACTTCTTCCCAGCCAAAACACTAGGATGCGTCGAAGGGCAAAGAAATTGACCTAAAAAAAGCTGATAAAACAACGTATTTTGAATAAATGACTTTTGATTTTAATTTAAAAGCATGTGTAACAATATAATTATATCTTAACAGCATTTCAAATCGGTTCTATGAAAATTTATTGTTTTGTCACGTTGTTATAATAATACATTAAAAAGAAAATTATTAGCAATAACTTGTTTCTGAGGCTTCATAAAGGTTAATGAGCATTGTTAAAATTATTTTCCAATTGAATTATGGGCTTTTGAAACCATTATGGGAGACTAAGTTGTACAAAGTCACGTTGTAATAACTAATAACAACTTATTGAGTATTGTTTAGTTAGTACTTAAAAATAAAAAGTACAAAATTATGACTAATAAATAATAAGTTAATGGGTTCATAGAACGTACTCCGATGGTTTTGTTTTACGCTTTAACGTCTGCGACGCGAATCTACAAAGGTAACTGTGAACGTTTTCTGTCGAGAAATTTTTGTCTTTTTATGTTTTTCGTGTGACACCGCCCTTTCAAATATAATGAAGTTTCCTAACATGTACTTTTTTCCTGAATTAAACATGATTTAGTACTCTAAAAATCCAATCGAAGATTGAAGATATTGCTATGGGCGCACTCTTAAGAAAATTTTGTGGAAAGAAAAAATCGAGTGCGGACAGATGGCCTGCCATGTCGTCTTAAAGCGTGAGTAATTCCAGTGTGGGAACGAGATGGCGCTAGACGACTTGTATAGCTCTGTCTCTTACCCACACTGGAACTTCCCACACTACTTAAGACGTCAAGGTAGACTACCAGGTCTTGAACCTGCGACTTCGATTTAGTTCACGTCAGTTAAATATGTGCTTTCATTATTTCCAGATGGACAACTTACTGCGACCCTGCGCAGACATGGGCATCCAAGCTGATACCCTCATCGAGTGGAAGTACGACGTAGAGAAACAGGTAAATAGTCTCTGTATACCTCTACCTTTAATTTTTTTGGTGATGGATAATGGATGCTCTCCTACTGAATTAATGATTATTTCGGACTCCTGTAGTTTTTATTACTACCATGAATCTGGACCCCATGAGATTCTCGAGATATTTCAAAGGCTTAGCACAGAATTATTTCGAAAACTGTGTTCAGCGTTATAATCTGGCTGTACCTCACAACTTGCAGATTAACTGATTTCTTCTCTACAATTGGTACAGGTGACCATTTGGGCAAAGTAATTTAACAAACTGGGTTGTGTGAAGACGCACCATGAAAAATACTGGATCCAGTTAGCAAACATATCGAACTTAATATAATTTGTAAAATACTAGGGAGATACGGCTGTGCATTCGATGTTTAGAGTGATCTTTAGCTTTGATCTCCAATGTTTTCATACACTTTCTGGACTCGAATAACCAACTCTAGCCATAAAACTCCGAGCAAAAAGTGAACACCATTGATGACATGAAAACCTGGATACTAATCCCTCTTCCCCCTCCACAGATAGACCACATAGTCCTGGGCCGCGGTCCCCCGGGCGGCGCGTGGCACTCGTTCCCTCCAGGTGTGCGCACGCTGTCCCCGGGCGCCTGGCTGTCGCTCCCGCCGCACAGCGCGGCCGGGCAGGCGCGACTGACCGCGCGGGCCGTGGCCAAGTACTGCAGAAGATATGTACATGCTTGTAAACTGCAGGTGAGAAAGAGCTTGTAACTTATAACTACAACTAGCGCACTACCCATGCAGCAACGGAAGGACTGTAAAAATCCTGCATCGCGCAATTTAAAAAGGCTTGACAAGTTCAGAACATCCTACTTCCTACTAATACTATAAACGTAATTTTTGTTTGGATGGATGGACGTTTGTTACTCTTTCACGCAAAAACTACTGAACGGATTTGGATGAAATAAGATACACAGATATTTTATAACCTGGATTATCACATAGGCTACCCATAGGGTTTTTATGTTCCCATGGGATAGTTTTCAAGTTGCAGCGCGTCGAGCCGCTGGCAACAGCTAGTCTTTTCAATGCAGTATCGAGGAACTCCACGCTCTGTTCCTCCTACCTCTAAAAACTGCTATAGAATTCTAAGATGTCGGATAATTTGATCCCTACCCTAGGAATGGGAAACCCTAGGAGACCATTTCCTGACCACTTACAAAAGTAAATGTCCTTTCCTTTCACTGACTTTTATTGTTTTAACAAGGGTTTACCAGCTCGTATATAACATGACATCTTAACAACTTTTACAATATTCATTATTTCTTGCAGAACAGAACGTGACGCAATCGTAATAATGAATTTTACTATCCATACTACAAACAACCCTATTTAAATCTTAATAATAACAATTTTTATGTTATTTGCAGAAATTCTTCCGGTCCGGCGTAACAGTGACGAGCGTGACGCGCATCCCGCAGACAGGTGCGGCTCGCTGTCACAACACACAGTGTCCGCTCAACGCACAGTTCTGCGTCGCTGGGTAAGCATCAATTAATATTAATTACTGGACGGTAAATGAAGATGATTTAACTGCGTCAAATACTCTTTTTTTCGTGGTAAAATTATCAAATGAGTCCTCCCAAATGCGGAGATCCGTCGACGAACTAAAGTCACCGACATAGCCCACCGGATTAGCAAGCTGAAGTGGCAATGGGCAGGCCATATTGCTCGCAGAGCAGATGGCCGATGGGGTCGAAAAGTACTAGAGTGGAGACCACGGACTAGCAAGCGCAGCGTAGGACGTCCACCAACAAGATGGACAGACGACCTTATAAAGGTCGCCGGAAGACGCTGGATGCAGGTCGCTTCCAACCGGTATATGTGGAGATCTAAAGGGGAGGCCTATGTTCAGCAGTGGACGTCCTATGGCTGAGATGATGAGTCCTCCCACCCAGGGCAGGGCAGGAGGAACTGTCAGACTTGTACTGACTGAAATCTATGGCGATCCTTCAACAGCCCTTTTCGTTCTAGGGTCACGGTTTCCTGTTGAGACAGTTCCGCGACCCCGGCAGGCTTTGACACTCTAAAGGTCAAAATCAAATACCTTGGATCGTTACGTTTGACTGTTTACCGTCAAATGTAACAACTAACGCCATCTAGTGTTAAGATGAAGTAAACTTTTGACGACACGATAGGCGCTGCGCAGCGTGTCACGGGTCCGATTCACGGACGAAACAAATATTTTTTTGACCTACTAGTAGTTGTTTCTATACTACACATCTGGGTGTTTGTGTAATAAGCAGGAGAAATTCCTAGTGTGGGACAAAGTTAAAAAAATAAAAAGAAAACATTTTTTTTTGTTAAAATTATGTACTTATTCCCAAATAAAACAAAATCGCCGAGTTTTCAGGGGTGATATTAGCATCGAATATCCATCTACTGTAGGATAAAACAACAACTGTTGAATAACATAAATTTTCTCAATTTCGTAAACTTTTATCAATATGTTAAAAAAACCCTCTTGAGCTGCTTCAGTCACTTAATCTTACTTATTTCACTATCCTTGTTTCCAGTTTCGAGACCTCATCTTGTCGTCCGTTCCGCTACGTGTGTCGTCGTGTGGTGGTGGCGTGTGGCGGCGGCGACCGCCCCAACAGTCTGTCCGCGGAGGTCGCGCGACACGCGCTGCACTCACTGGCGCCGCTCGAGAGGGCCGTGCAGGTCCTCAGTAGCCACGGTAAGCATCTATTTATATTTTGTACTATTTCTCAGTTCCTCTTATACCATAAACAACTTAAGACATAATTGGTAAAATGTGAAAACCAATAGTCACTATACAGGCTTTAATCTTGTTGATCGGGAAATATGGTCCATCTTTTATTACACTGAACAGCTGCTGTGAATGGACTACACTGTAATTAAGTTACCAGAAAATTGGCTATAAAGTAGTTTAAACTTCAATCAGTATAAAATAGACAATTTATTTCGCAAATATGGGTACAGTACGTGGTGTAAAATATAATTAGCAAAGTTCAGCCATATTTTACCATTAGGCATGCGAAAAGTACAACACCAGCAACAAAAATAATTATTACTTAATTACATTCAACATTTAGTGATAGACTTTATTTTACAAAAACACAATACTACGCCTTATCACAAGATTTCCGTTTTTTACGTTCAACGTACTTGATTGTATTTACACCGTTAATTGTATGGAAATGAGGAAGAGCTTCTAGTGTACAAAACGAAGAACTAATTCTCTCCATCAAATCAACTTCAAAGTCCCCGTTTACTTCACGTCACAAAAACATAAGTGATAAGGCTTCTGGAGTATAGTGAATAATCTAGTCTTGAAGTTAAGGTGATGAGTTATTGCTTGCCAGTCACATACAACCATTTCTGGTAACTTAGTTAAACTTAATTGTCACCATCACAAAACGACGTTCTACTTATTTATTTTAATCTAGTGTCTCCTCCCATTCCAGCGTTTCCCAGTCCTCCGTCAGTGTTGATCGTGGGCTCGGGTGTGTCCGCGGCGGACGGCGTGTGGCTGTCCCTCCGCGCCGGGCTGCACGCGCGACACCTCCACAGGACACCCGCCGACGCACTGGCCAGGCTGGAGCCACAGGCATACCCGGACTACTGCCAGGTACGGTGTTTATGCCTAACTAGCGATCTGCTATGTCACTCAAAAATAATGTAGGTTTATAGTAGTAAAGGATTTTCAAAATCAGTTCAGTAGATTTCAGGCATTTCTTTATCTGTTCACATGAGTTTGATATCAGTCAATTTAACAGAACTATTGGCTAATCTATGTGTTACTCTCCTTCCAGGTCTACAAAATGATGTGTGACGGTCCCTCCGGTAACCATCCCAACTACACCCCCTACCCAGAACACACCATCTTAGAAGTGACCCCCGAGAACGACCCCTCGCACAAACTGAACACGGACGACATCGAGGACTACGCCCTGTCACTCAAACGCGTCAAACTCCTCAACATAAACACAAAAGAGATCACAGAAATACAAGTCTACCTCATCGGCGTCTTCATTGGCGCCAAACCAGACCTTTTCTTCTTACAAACAAACTACCTAGACTGCATTGACATCAAAATTGACTGCGCCAAGTGCATCGAAGAATCTAAAACAAAGAGAAAGATCGAGGAAAAACAATGCTTCCTCAAGAACCACTGGCATTACATCAAATCTATGCTCGGACAGAGCATCCAGAGTTGCAAGTCCAGATATTTAAATTATTCTGAAATTAATGGCAACTCTGACACAAAATGTATCGAGCCAGATTGTAATAAGCGAAATAATGAGAAGAATAGCGATATGATCGAAAAATGTCAAATCATTCCATATTCAGAGGAAGAAAAGGTGAAATGTACATGTGAAGCAATGAACCCTTATTCCTCTGGTCTCGGTTTCGGTATCGACCCGAAGAAGGCAGTGGACGGCCGGGCCAACCCTATCGCCATAGACAAGTCTTCGCACGAGATACTGAACGCTCCTGAAGGGATGTACGCCCTCGGCCCGCTGACCGCGGACAACTTCGTGCGGTTCATCCCGGGCGGAGCCCTAGCCATAGTGTCGCACATGCACCAGAACAAACACTGACTTGCCATAACCAGTAATGTGATTGCAATACTATTTAATTTGTTTTTTTTTACAATAAATTATTTTTTATACCCGGTATTTTGTGGTTTTATTCCCTGATGAATTTGCCAGCCAGTAACCCGTAACCTACTAAATAGTACACAGACCTCGTTTTATGATTTAAATGTTGCCCGTTGATTATATATTTTTTTATGAGAGGTCGTCATATTTGGGATGCTTCATGGTATTTAGCAAAGTTGCAACATTGGAAATGTAAATAAAACAAAGTATTTATCACATTAAACATTTAGATAATTTATTTCTTATAGGGCGCTTCGCCTTTCCTTAAAAGAAGTATAGGTGGATACATCTATTGACAAACATCCCATCACAATATTATTAAGTACATTGAAAGCAGCACAATAAAGTAAATATTTATGGACTATGGCACATTTATAACAGCTATAAAATAAATACCAAATATATACCGAAATATTCAGAGTATTTGCGGTGATAAACATCAAATATACTTTTCAATACGCTACCTATCTACTTAACAATATCTTAACATCTACGTAAAATAAAATTATCATACATGTACTTTACAATAAGTAATAATACACCAAAATCTGTCGCCATAATTATTATGTATTTCGCAACATCACAAAATTAACATTCCACAAGTTTATTCATCGGCAGTTCCCGAACGAACGTCTAATCGGGCCTGAGTTTATCTATTTATACCTATTGCACATTAATAGCTATCTAGTGAATAACTACTGTGAGTCAGAGTAAAGTAATTCGTTCAAAGGAGTTTCTTCACATTTTCATAGGAAAAGTATAGCGAAAAAGTATAGATTTAATAAATCACTTTGGATGCATTCTTGTAGAAACTAGGAACAGACAGGGTCACATATCCTACCCCCTTTGTACCCAGATCGCCTTCTGTACCTGACTAAAGTTATAATTCCGATCTCGGCAGCAAGCAGCAGTGTTGCCCCTTTTTTATTATGTTGTAAGATCATCAAAAAAGTCCCCCCACCCAGGGCAGGAGGGGAGGGACTGTCAGACTTGTAATGATTAAAATCCACGGTGTCCTTCATTGACCCTTTACGTTCAGGAGCTACGGCTGGGAGTCCCTCAACCCCGGCAGGCCTTGGCCCTCTAAGCCCCCCCCCCCCCCCCACCGTCATATTCCTGACAGCTCTTTACAAATAGGTTGGACAAAGCCTTTGTTTGAAAAATGGAAAGAGAGTGAGTAGGAAATAGATTGAGCAGTCTTGTGCTTCTTCGCAAAGATTTGTCCAGCCTCACTGTTTCATGCAGGGACCATCGTTGATTTTTTTAGGTTCAGTCATATGCAAACACGCACTTTAGTTGAGAAGTCAAGCAGCAATCTAAATATATAAAGCAGCAATCTAGATATAAAATAAATAATTAAAAGGAAAAGCTACAAATACACGTTTGTTTTGTTTAGGTGTAAGATTTTTTTTCATCAAAGTATGTATTCTTTGGTTTGCTCATAGAACTGATTTCTGAATTTGACAGAATAGGCCAGTTGTACCGTATAATCTATCTAAGTTATTTGAGCCATTCCAGTCTATTTCTCAAAACATTTACCTTATAGGTACATCCATACAGACAAATCCTACTGTTTTTACCCGACTACGGCAAAGCCAAACAGAGGGTTATGGTTGTTTACTTACTTGAAACATTTTGAAATGTCCTGACAAAAAGACAGACACATTTGCTAATTAATCCGGACTCTTTTTTATGCTTTATTTATTCTCTAAAGAAAATACTGACTAAAATCTCCGGTCTAGTGCAAAGAAATGACACAGAGGCGGACGTATGGACCCAGTTCACAGAACCACAAAAATTGCGTTGAGTGAAACTACATAGTAGTCTTCATAACTTTTAGTGGGCGATTGGGCGTATGGGTGACATCAACATCTGGCTTATCAATTATTGAGCGACGTAGCTACCTACTCTGTTTTATCAATCTGTTATAGCAACTCGAATTAATTAAATCCGTGGAAAATTTAAATGAAAAAAAGAACTCGTTGATTAATGAATTCGTGGCAGTTTATTTTACTGAAAAAAAATTTTGGTCAAAATTAAGTCCTTTTTACTACGACCCTTGAGAGTACAGATAATACCTACACAGGCCACCACATCAACCTGCCCGAATCTGTCAAATTTCTACAATTGATTTTCAACTTTATCCCAAAATGAGAAGGTTCATGTTCGATTGAGAAAGTTTTTCAGATTGGGGTAAGTTGAAGTGCTGGCGTTTGTGACCTATTCACGATTTCATGAACATGAACATACCTAATGCATAAATAAACTCACAGATAATAGTTGTTCAAATATAATTTTAAAAAGGCAATCGCAACATTAATCTAACCCATGACCCGGTCATCTGAGGCGGATGCTTCGGGCTCTGTTAAATAGGTCACTGTTAAATAAATATATTACACAAAACAACTGCTTGTCACCGTTTTAATAAGTCTTACAAAATTGTTACAAAATATTAGGCCAATTCCAGATACAAAGTAATTTAATTAAATATTTAAGTATGTGTCATGAATGAGAAACCTGTCATGGATTCCAGATTGATTGAGTCATTCCAATTAATATCCACTTGAGTCTCAAATTCAATTAGCAACATAATGGTTTTCTTTTGGAAGAAAAATTTGAAATGCGTGCAGGATTTGAACCCATGACCTCCAGATTCAGTAGATCCGACGCTCTTTCCAACCAAGCTAATGGGTTTTCTAACCTACTGCATCGCATACTTCAATCCATTTCTAATGTTTCTTTCCAAAAGATCATTGAAAAGAATCTTTGGAATTCGCTAGATATTCGCTAATGCATTTAATATTTATAAAATATTAACTTAATGGTTTAATTTAGTTTCTAAGAAGTGCCTAAAAGGTACAACATGATTGCTGCTTTTAATTTTTACATTTAAGCATGAAAAAAATAGCAGTCTTTTTTAAATTTTTAAATCAAAAACAATATAGAACTTAATATTTCACCAATATTTTAATGGTTTTTGTCAATTTTACACAGCCAATTTAAGAATAATTATAATAAATGAAAACAAATTTAGTATAGTATTTAAAAAAAAATTTTTTTCTTTAGCAAAAGAAAAACTCCATAACAATCACGTTTGAGTAGTGTCACATTTTCTTTACAGAAAAAAGAATATGAAGTAGAGTGGAATATGAATATTAAGCCATTAAGAGGTTAATTTTACCAGTATGAGGTCCTTTTGGAAAAGGAAAATATAATTTACTATAATTACATGTTTGATGCAGTGGCTGGGCGATCAACTGCTGCGCATCATGTTGTAGGATCGATACAATGTGGTTGTTTTGACGGTACGTGGGAAGTTATACACAGTATGACGACTGACGTTTAGCTTAGTTTGAATAACAATCATAAAGAACCCATTAATTACTTTCATAATATGAATCTTAAAAAAATAATCATAAATGCAAAATAAAAAAAGTATAATAAAAACTCTTGATTATAGATTTTCAATAACATAACATGTAAATGCTTAAAATAAACAAAAATACAGTTTAAATGCTTATAGCTACATAATTGAGACATGTGATTTTTAATTATTTAGTTCTTTTTCTCACTACACTCATATTTTCCATCCATAGCACCATTGTGCAGTCCCGTCTCTTAGAGAACCAATCAGACTAGAGTCGGAATGACTTAAAACAACTTCCTGATAGTCATTTGTTGATTAATATTGTCAATGAAGCTCAACACCGGATTTTGTAATACATACAAAAGATGCCACACACTTACGAAAAGGATTATCAATGCAATTTTTTGCTCCTTCGTAACTGTGATACACCAGAAGACGATAATAGATGCCAGTATCAGAAAAATGAAGATCACTGGCACAAACAGCCATCATCAGTCAGAGTCCCACTGGACCTCTTCTTGTTGTTCATTTTCTTGACTAGATGGGAGCTGGACACGTAGCCTTGTAACTAACTCTTTCAGTTCCCGACTCAAAACCATGGGCAGGTCAAGCTCCGATGCAGCCTCTGGGCTAGGCAGCAATGAAGCCAGAGTTAACATCGTTGTGTCTCTTAGAGAACGGACTGCCACTGTAATATTCCAGTTCGTTCTATACATCATGTCACCCACGTGATCCGGTGCTCTAAATACAAACCTGTTATTGATCACATAGCGCTCTCCAGTTGAAGAATCAGTGAACTCCCATGGATGAGTCAGATACGAGTTAATATCGTAAAAAGCACCAGGTTCCATGCGTTCGTAAAACCGCCGCTTGCCACCAAAATCTCGCCACCAAATATCCACAGAACGTGATGTCCGATTTGTGAAGCGAAGAAACGCTTGATGATCTGAATTTATTGATTTCACTATAACACTCTCACCCCTTTCGTTGACTTCGTACGCTAAATCGTCGTTTATAGCCATTTTCAAAGAACAAAAAGTTTACGAAAATACAAATTGTAATACACAACACAAATTCACGCACTAGTTTTTAAAAATTCCCGCTAAATTGGGCGAAATGTCAATGTTGGTAATTCGATCGCGAGAAGTGTCGAGAACGCTCCGTCGAATTTGTCAACAATGGCAGTCTGTGTGGCAGTAATCGGCAAAGATGTAAGTTTTATTATACAAGCTTTTATCTAAACTTCGCTAGCCCTTGATAGATTAACTTTACACCATTATATAATATAGGTAGTTGCACCATGTTTCGAAAATATTGGACTGAACCGAACACTCAATGTTTTCTATCACTCACACACGTCACTAGTTCAATTATCATGATGACGTCATTTGTAATTCAACAGCACCCAAGCCCTTTGCAATTATTATTAATAATCGTATATGTATTGCAATGCTTTCAGTTTTGTTTGGAAAATTTAAAATACAACAAACCATATTTTCGTGAACTTTACGAAATATATTGACCATAGACAAAATGTATACAAATTCATACTTGCCAGATTGAAAAGAATATCTATCCATTGACGCGTGAAAACTATTTTATTAAAATCAGTTTTTTTTTGTGTTATTTATATTTTCAGAATTCTCCTCTATACATCGGCGGTATTGGGAATGACACGAGCACGGACAATGAGTTATCCCGCCAGTGGCTCGTCCATACAGCTCTAGACGCTTTGGAGGAAAGACTCGCAAGCACTAATACCAACAACACTGCTGCCAATTCCAACGCCGCACGCACCGATCTCAGGGACTTGTATCTTGGGCTGCTGTATTCTACTGACACTCATAAAATGTAAGTTACTGCACACAGCACGCTACACCATACAGCTTGTAATCCTCGCATGGTTAGATAAAGAGGTTCTTTAGGGGATAAATTTTTTGCCACGAACAGCAAAATCCAAATAAACACAACAAAAAGTAAGATGTGACAAAAAAAAACTCTTAAAATCCTTTTTGCTCTAGATAAAATAATCATTTTCCAGTTACGGATACGTGACAAACACTCGTATCAAGCTGGTGCTCGTGACGTCATCCACCTCCCCGAGTGGCTCCAACATCCGCGACGCCGAAGTGAGGACTGCGCTCCGTCGTCTGCACGCGCTCTACGCTGATGCTATCTGTAACCCATTCCATTTGCCTGGTGATCAGATTACTTCGCAGTAAGATTCTTTTTTTGTTCATTATAAGCCCTAATGAATGTAGGTTTTTTTCCAATTTACTGGTAAAAGTCTTTCCACATTTATGGCTTCAAAATGGTCAATAATAAAAAAAAAAAAAAAATATTCGGCAACCATGAACAGGGTTCATTTCTGTCCGGCGGCGGCGGACAAAACATCAACCAGTCCGCCGAGCGCTTATTTCAATTTTTATTTGTGCAATTAGAATTTGGCTTTAAACGTCTCTCGAGTTCTTGATTTATTCTTTTTTGTTGTATTTTACAGGAAGTTCGACAAGCAAGTGAAGAATATAATGCTCAACAACGTCTAATGCTGGTGAAATTAGTGTTATGCTTCAGTACAAATGTGCTAAAATAGATTATAGAACATACTTAATAATTTCCTTCATTTGTCACTAGTTTATATAATTTATCATTAAGTTAATCTACATCGGAAGATGTTTGACTGTTAAATGTTTTATGAATAAACCTGATTATTTACTGAAAGCTTTTTGTTCTCAATTAATCCAATAGGTACTATAAAGTATGTTGTACTCTATACCTTATGATTTTATTTAGTAATGTGCCTTTTCTTGGTCGCGGGACTGTACGAATTACCGTGACCCCGGAACGTAAAGGGCTATTGAAGGACACCGTGGATTTTAGTCAGTACGAGTCTGACAGTCCCTCCCGCTCTGCCCTGGGTGGGAGGATTCATTTGATGATTATACCACGTAAAAAAAATGTGCCTTTTCTTGATATGTACTGTTTTTCAAAATAATTCATTATTTTCATTATGGGGTAATAATTGATTATTGTTGGTAACACACCTTTCCAAACCATAGACAAACATGTTGTTTTGCGTTTCGTTTGATGTATTTGCAAAGTACATTATTTAATTCATGTTTATTTAAAAGTCTAGATTTCCCGTAAAAACCCTTCAAAGCTACAATCAATAACCGTGAATTCAGATATTTCGTGTAAGTTTTAAATGATTTTCCTTGAATATTCAAAAGTTTTCATACTGTGATATTAAAACTCGAACGAAACGAAACGCGTATTCTTTAAATGACATTTCATTTTCTCTCTCTTTCTCTCAAGTTAAGTGAAGCTGTGCTCCGGTTCAGCGCTGCGCAATTTTGTCTTAAAATTGTTTATCTCGACCGGAATATCGCATCAAAATGGTAAGTTATAATCGTTCTAGAGACATAATATGTTATGTAAAGTGTTAATTAAGTTTACTAAGAAATATCAAAGTTTAGAGAGGGTTTCAAATTTTGAGGTTAGGTATGCACGTGTCATTACAAACTCCCGCTCGTTTTTTGTCTTTTGCATCTAATTCACACGTTTAATTTTAAAACTAATGCAAATTTTCACATTAAACTATCATTTGAAAGTGTGTTACTTAATTTTATACCGACTAATTAACATATCAAGTTTCATTAATTTAGGTGTGAAACTTCATCTAAAGGCACTAAAATGCTATCTATTGAAGCTTAGATGGTAGGTTTGTGATCAAATGCCGAAATTCCTTACTATAGCTAAGGTTAAATGACAATTTCATAAAATTGTACCCCTCAAGCTCGAAGTCAAATTACACACTCAATTTGAATCTTAAATATTTCAGGCAGCCGCCGTCGTGTCAGGCAAGGACATCGAGAAGCCCCAGGCTGAGATCTCGCCTATCCATCGCATCAGGATCACCCTCACCTCCCGCAATGTCCGCTCTCTGGAGAAGGTGTGCGCCGACCTCATCAACGGAGCCAAGAAACAGAAGCTCCGCGTTAAGGTGGGTGTCAAATAGCTTCGAATACTTGTATTCTTGATTTAAACTATGAATGAACCTACATTTCATATCCCGTAGATGAGATAATGTACTGAAAAAGTTACATTTAACATACTTTTAGCTACAGATAGCAACAAGTACTATGAACTCCTTTTCTTCATGAAACACAGTTATTGGTCTTTGCAAATTCCAGTATGATCGCTGGATTATAAGTAACATACCTTTAAATTACGACATGACAATTTTAATAACTAAAAGACACTAATGGATATTGTGTATGCTTTCTAAAGAGAAGGAAAGCTTATGCTTTTTAAATTGTATGATTGATCTAATAGTGATAAGAATAACCAGTAGTAAAATTAACAGAAGAGACCTAAGATGACCCACTGACCGAGATCAGTATGCAGGCTGCATGTTTCATTTATTTATTTTTCTATTTATGTACACAAACCAAAGTTAGATCAAGGGTACTGTTTATTTCTTAAGAAACTGTTGACAGCAGTCCTGCAAAAGAAGAAATGAATGTTAAATGTAAACAATAGTGTGAGAGAAAAGTTAAATGGTTCTCCTATATGCTATATACAAGCTATCCTCTGTATGTATATGCTCTTTGGTTGTATGCTACATACAGTCAAAAAACTAGATACTCAGACATGTTGAAAATTATAACACAAAAGTGGAAAAACATTTAAAAATCGCTGCCTGGATACTGAACTGTACTATGCAGTACAATTTAGAAGGAGAGTGTCAATGATCTCCATTTATCAACTGTCAATTGAAAATAATGTTTAGCAAAAAAATACTTTGTGCAATTTTAATCTAGAGTATATTATCTAATTTTTATAATGGTGTCAGCAACTCTCCTTCATAGTTGAACTGCAAAGCACATTTCATTGACATTGAGGTATTTTTCAATATGTTAAAGAATAGTTAGCGAAGTAGTAGCGCTTGATGAAGACACAGCATGTTCCATACAGCTGTGTTCACCAATACAGCGCCAGAGCAACACTCTCAAAAGTGCTTTATGCAAGTCTCCACACTGCATATTGTTCATTAGAGAGATACACTTATTTAATTGCAATACATATCTTATTTATCTGTTTTATTATATTTTGGATAAGGGTTTATTCTTTGTAAACTTTATTTTGCTTAGTAATGAATGTCACAAAGCAGCTTATATGGAAACTTTTTAATGCAAAATTAATTTGCAAAGGAGCGGTTGTTATTATGTATGAAAACTTGGTGTTGTCCACAGCCTTGTCCACTTTTTATATTGGTTGTCCCATCTACCAAAATTCATATTATTCATCATCTATTAATATTAGTGGAGATATTGCCTCGCCATATCTAATTTTTTTCTTTTGTCAATTTAGTTTAGTATGTGGTTTTCAAAACCAAACTAACCAACCTTTTCCATTTTTCCAGGGACCTGTCCGCATGCCAACCAAGATCCTCCGCATCACCACCCGTAAGACCCCTTGTGGTGAAGGTTCCAAGACTTGGGACAGGTTCCAGATGAGGATTCACAAGAGGGTCATCGACCTGCACTCTCCCTCCGAGATCGTGAAGCAGATCACCTCCATCAACATTGAGCCAGGTGTAGAGGTTGAGGTCACCATCGCCGACGCGTAGGCACAACTGCCTTATTCTTAATATATTTTTATTAAGAAACTTTTTGTTTTATTTCGAAATCAAGTCAAATTAGGCTGAAAACCAACATTTCTGAATGTCAAAATACAAAAACAAAAATGTTTTTTTTTTTTTGATGAGTGTTTAGGCATGCCTCAACCTAATCCCACCTTAGTCTGACAGCTTGAGCGTACAAACGGCGAGTAATGGGTGACTTGCCGTCCAATTAAGGAAGAAGGCGCGTCATCTTCACGCGCGCCTCAAAGAGCTGTCGGCAATCTGCCAGGCCTCCCCTCTTTAGAGGGCCAAAGCCTGCCGGGGTCGCGGGACTGTCTTATCAGTTAACCGTGACCATGGAACGTAAAGAGCTATTGAAGGACCACCGTTGAATTTAGTCAGTACGAGTCTGGCAGCCCCTCCCGTCCCGCCTCGGGCAGTACTCATTTGATGATTTTACATAAAATATGTAAAATCATCAATTGAGTCAGAATATGTATAGGATGATATAGGCCAGGGGTGGCCAACTTGATAAGACATAAGATCTACTGTTTACTAACAAAACCCTGTGAGATCTACCAATTACATACTTCTTGAAATCTTAAATGAAACAGCATAGAATAATTAGTACACAATAATCTAGTAATTTTGTTTTGAACAGTTTAAGAGTAATATCACATGTGAAATTGTTTCCTTAAATTTACTTAATACTTTGGAATGGAAGTCTGAGATGATGATATTTTATCAACATAATATAGGTCCACGATCGACTGGACTAATAGTCGCGATCGACCGGTTGGCCACCCCTGATATAGGCAAATCAACATAACCACTAACTAAATCGAACTAAAATACCGTTTATCTCAGAATAGTGAATACCTATGTCACATAATGACTTCTTGCAGTAAGCCGACGAATTGTATAGTATATGATATGTTATCATTAAACCACGATAAAAAAAGTTCTGGTAGCTTTCCTGCTGACGTCCTGTTTACTATGTCCTGCAGAGTAGGTTGTAACACGTCATTTGCGCCAGTTATTTTTCCGTCGCAAGTATTAACAAGCATTGATTGCAGCAAGAACATGACCTCGACTAGAGCCACAGTGACACACTCACGAAAATAGATCTATTATACAATTACGAATGGACCCGGTAGAGGTCGCCTGTCACTCCGATGATTTGCTCAAATTGATGGCACGCAAGCTGGCTATTACGATGTGGTACCTCTATGTACCAGGGAGACATGATTTTGATTTATTTATGAAAACAAATGAGTCACTGTGACCTTGGGGTCATTTCGGAGGTACGCCAGAAGGACTGATGACCGTCCGGAGGACACGGTGGAGCATACGGTGCAGGACTGCCCCGCTTGGGCAGAACACCGCCGTGTCCTCACGACGGCGATAGGCGGAGACCTCTCGCGCCCGGCATTGGTCGAGGCCATGCTGCGGGGCGAGACGGAGTGGGAAGCGGTCGCCTCCTGCGAAGCAGTCATGCTCGTGAAGGAGGAGGCGGGCCGCATGAGGGAGAGCACAGCGTCCTCCCTCCACCCCAGCCGCAGTGGTAGACGCCCATGGCGTCGGACGTCGCCTGATGATCTCCGGCCACCGTAGGCGCGGGCAGCGAATAAAGGGCAACTCGCTGTCCGACCATGGACCATGCCCGGGTCGAAGGCACGTTGTGTTCCACGCGCGCCTCAAAGAGTGTCAGCAAAGTGACGGGGCCCGGGACGTCTAGAGGGCCAAAGCCTGCCGGGGTCGCGGGACTGTACGAATGGTAAAATCATCAAATGAGTCCTCCCACCCAGGGCAGGGCGGGAGGGACTGTCAGACTCGTACGAACTAAAATCCACGGTGTCCTTCAATAGCCCTTTACGTTCCGGGGTCACGGTAATTCGTACAGTCCCGCAACCAATCCAAGTATAAGGAAATAATCAAGAATTCTCATATAAATCCGCTCGCAAACAAAATCCTATCTCCTCATTTATTTTATTATAAGAAACAGCAGTAAAATCTTTTAAAAATCACGCAACCAGTCCGTTACCTACTTACTCTTATTCCTATCAATTTAAAGCTCACTTTACCACAACTTTCAGTCAATAATAGCGTGTAATTTTTATATTAGCGGTATTTTGACGATTCTTTTATTAATGGTACTGTTTAAATAACCTTTTCGTGACTGTGACCCCAAATGGTGACCCCGATATGTATCGAACATGATACATTACGAGGGGGCTGAATTCGATTCGTGCTTAGTACCGGATCAACTTGGTGAATTATGACCTACCTTTACATAGAGGTGTGCCCGCAATGGGAACAATGTAGGTGGATTAGTAGGTACCTATGTAATTCATACTAATTATTATTGTTTATTATGCGCTGAGCAACGTCAAAAGAATAATAAATAAATAAATAATAAATAAATATTCCACAACTATCACACAACGCCATCTAGTCCCAAGCTAAGCAGAGCTTGTGTTATGGGTACTAGACAGCTGATAAACATATATTTCTAAATACATACATATTATAGATAAATTACACCCAGACATAGAACAAAAGATCGTGCTCATCACACAAACATTTGTCCTGGGTGGAATCGGACCCACGACCTCCGGCATAGCAGTCAGGGTCACTAACCACTAGACCAACAGGCCTGTCTAAAGAAGGCTGGAGGAGCCTGGGGTCCTCCCCAAACGGTTATTGAAATGTTTAGATTTCTGGATGTGTTTGCTTCCAACATTTTTTAGGATTACCTAGAATACCTCGTCGATATTCAGATTATCCTGATTCTTATATTTCATGAAATATTATAGCCTTAGCCTACAAAATCTATTGTCTAAATAGGTAACCTTGACCCTGGAACGTAAAGGGCTATTGAAGGAACACCGTGGATTTTAGTCAGTACGAGTTTGCCAATCTCTTCCATTCCACAGTAAAAAAGGCCTGCAAAATCTTATAACATAGTGAAAGCTATGCAAAAATACTTGATATTATCTCATTTCAGGCAAAACACGCAGGTGTTCAGGCGCACGATGTTCGTTTTCAACTGGACCTTAATCACAAGGAAATTTAAGTTAATATTTATTTAATGTTTGTTTTACATATTCTTGTCTTATGGAGTATTCACACGGACCATAGCTTGTAAAAATAAGTAACTAGGTAGTAAAAAACAAGTTTAATTGACATTCGATTTTCGCCGGACAGCCATGCAAATCGTACGAAATATCGACCCGTGTAAATGCTCCATTATCTCCTCATTCACAAGGAGGACGCTCCGTGTCTTCCCGTCAGCCCACATCCATCACTCCTCGAGTGGCACACGCGAGATGCCGGAAGCATTCCACCGGAGGCGTGGTACAGATGTGCGGAAGACAATGTCTCCATACACAAAATACTATTGATATTAATGTGGCTTTGTAGTCAGAGGAATGGGTGATATGACGAACTACTTACCTATTACAAGTTTAGTAGGCTACTCGTATGTCGGTCGCTGGACTCACGAATTACCGTGACCCCGGTACGTAAAGGGCTATTGAAGGACACCGTGGATTTTAGTCAGTACGAGTCGGACAGTCCCTCCCGCTCTGCCCTGGGTGGGAGGACTCAAGTGACGATTTTACCACGTAAAAAAAAATACTACTCGTATGTCGAGGTGAGAGGTGAGGATGTCGTAAAGCCTTGATGACGAAGTTATGTGACTCCGACATGATCGTTGTCATCAGGGGAATATCTGGATGTAGCTGGCACAGAAACTTGATTGGTAGGTACGAGAAAAGAGAGGTTTAGAAGTATTTAACAATGGATGAATTTAAGCCCTTGATGATGATAGCCCTCGTGGTGGAAAAAAGTTCCACAAAACGCCCTTTACCCATTTATATTGTTTTATATAGGATGAACAGGCGGAACAAACTACATAGTAACACATTTAGGTACCTACAAATCAATACATAAATAATGATGAAGGCACAATTTTTCAATGTCAACAACAATAGCTGTAAGTAGGGCACATAAAAAAGTTTGATTGATTTTTTCAAACGTTTCTGTTTTAAAAATGTCATTACTCATGTAGATACCTGCCTACGACAACAACATGTAGGCAGTTTGTACAAGTATTGATGAGTAAGAAGTACTGAAGGTCGTACCGTATATCTATGCAAAAAAATGGCGCAGAAAAATAAAACAATATTAAATTCAGAATGGTTAATAAATATTTGTTCGGAAATGTACGACTGATGGACGGGTGGATGTTAGTCACTCTTTCACACAAAAACTACTAAACGAATAAGGTATTTGACTAAAAAAATCGAATTAGTCAATCCGTCAGATAGATAATTGAAGAATGGGCAAAAATGTATGGATCCCGTCCCTTTCCTTGTAAAACTCCCATCTATATACTCGTATCAAATGAAAGTACGTGAAAAGTGTATATTTTCATTGTGTATCAGCAAATATGTAAAACATTGGTGAAAAAACTTGCCAAAAATAAAAAACACAGATAACACCCAAGGATAACAGATAAATGACGGGGCCCCCCTCTAGAGGGCCAAAGCCTGCCGGGATCGCGGGACTTACGAATTACCGCGACCCCGGAATGTAAAGGGCTATTGAAAGACACCGTGGATTTTAGTCAGTGCGAATCTAACAGTCGCTCTCGCTCTGCCCTGGGTGGGAGGACTCATATGATGATTTTACCACGATAAAAAAAAGCGTAACAGATAAGATATTAATATGTGTATATGTATAACTGGATACTTAAGAAAAAGGAGGATCACGAGGGTCATGTTGTGCTGATAACTTCAATACTTATCTTTCAAATATGGTCTCAAGATGTTGGTTATTGCGTCTCAAGGATGCGAAGTATTGATCTGTCGTGATCTTGGCCAGTTGCCAAGAAGCTGGTTGAAGGCTCCGCATTGCTAAAAGCACCTTCATCTTTCGTCTATGACATTTGAAACAGTATTTGCTGCTAAATTGGATAGTAAATATTGTCTATGTATTCTGATACGCGTTACATTCAATATTTGACTAGCTGTTTCTAAAGTAGCTATGTCTTCCTATTTTCTGTTATAGATCATCATCAATTTTCTGGTCCCAATGGAGACGCGTGATTACCTAGGTTCAAACCCACGATCTACGACCTCGCTAATTAAAGCCATTGAGAGCTTTGATATTATACGATAACAAAATCGACACGATTTTGGTGAGACTGGTAGTTTCATAAATTACTTAATTTTAGAAAATAGCGATGGAAGACGTTATGCCAGTGTTGTGTCGTGTTACCATTATCATCTAATATGAAAAAGCTCATTGACACTGTATTGCAAGCTTACTTATACTCTACTAATTAGTAGTAAGTAAGTTGTATACACTAAGCAGTATTCAAAAGCGATGTTCTGCTACCATATTGATTAAATTTTTGCCTTTTCATTAGACTTCTATGACGAAATAGGTCTTATATCTAAGTGGAACCAGTATTTTACGAGTAAATTGCGTGTGATTTTTGTTAAGTGTTTACATGTTATTGCTCGTGACTGTACACTATACCTGTAATGAATACGTCGATATTTTAATCTTAAATTCAATACAAGATAGTATATCTTTAGCTCTCATTTTCATCATGTCTAGGTCTCATTATTGCCAAAAAGTAGATTTTTTATCCCTCATAGATTCAGAGAAATTCAAAACATTTTGTAAATATTATACCTACTTATGAATTTTAAAATCAAAGCACCTATTTACTTGACGTTCTCTTCATGCACCTATTGTGCTAGGGTCTAGAAACACTCCGGTGTGGTATTTTCAATTTTAAAATCGAAGTAAGTACTCATTAACTTGACGCTCAGTAGCTACTTAGGGCCTTTTTTTGTTTTACGTGGTAAAATCATCAAATGAGTCCACCCACCCAGGGCAGCGCGGGAGGGACTGTCAGACTTGTACTGACTAAAATCCACGGTGTCTTTCAATAGCCCTTTACGTTCCGAGGTCCCGGTAATTCGTACAGTCCCGCGACCCCAGTAGCTAATAGGGCCTAGCATAATAAGAGCATGACTACACCGAGGATAAAACATTGTTCCTTGAATTTGAAGAAAAAAAGATTAATGTAAATAGGAAGGTGTTACCTAAAGAACAGCTTAGTACATCATCAATCATTATTATTATACTTAGCGTACGGCCTACATAACAATATACTACTCGCTACGGAAGTCTTTAATGACGCAGTGCGGTTAGGTGCAAGATTTGTAGTGCGGGCGATGAAATGACAGCATGGTGGCCCTGTAGATTGTAGCTTGCAAGGTGGGCAGTAGTTTACGGAACTCTAATATCTACAGTACTGGATTTACACTTTTGCCGCCCCTATGCCATGTAAGTTTAGCCGCCCCTTCCAACCGATAGGTACTCTTTTTTTGGGTTGTGAACACTGGCACACAAAAAAGAAATTAGGCCCGAAATTGCCGCCCCTAAAATCTACCGCCCAGCCTACTAAGCTTATTGGTAAATCTGCTGAATGTCTATTAGTTTAGTCTGACAACTAGTCTTACCAAAAGGTGTCGTGCTTATTACTTTTTTACTGAGCAATTCAGATGTAGATATCTATCGGTATTTTGTAATACCTACAAGAAAGTCTATCCAGTTAGGTGTGTCAAAATTATTTATTTCAAAAGAAAAATGGGAAAGAAAAAAATAATGATTGATTGACTGATTAAAGTTCTAAATTCCTGCCAACCTTGATAAAGCTTTAAACATTGCCATAAACCATAATGTGACTTCAATGTGACATAAACGAACCCTATTTTGGGTCTAGAACAATGTTAGCTGAACAAAATAGGTAAACAAATGTAATAAAATTGAATTCGTGAACATTTTACGAGTCTAGTCAAAAACGATTAAAGAATGCTCCTAATTTTGTAGAACGAACAATAAAGTCCACCGGTGCCTGAAATGATGCAACGATATAAAAATAAAAATGTCTTGTCTCTGCCCGGCACCACGCTCGATTGCCCATAGACAATCGGATGAAATATGGCTGCGATTATATTTCGGCAGCTTGACTCGACCTTGTCGCATTTTTAGATCATTATCAATTTGATTCGATTGACGTATCTTATTTATTTTGATAAAAGGATTTTCGTGTACCGTTTGTTTTGTTTTCAGTAGATAAACAAGAGTCTTATTCATACCGTACGAGTAATTACTTAATTCCCTGAATGTTGACAAAAACAGTTTTTATGAATTTTGTTTATTTACCTTGTAGAGTGACCATGCAAAGTTCTAAAGTCTGACGACTAGTCATACCATGGGGTATCGTATTACCCGAAAACCCAGTTACTGGGTTATGGAAGTCCGATAAGTAGCCGTTCCATATAAAATAGGTACGGATATCCAGCTACATCTGGTTCAACTGAAAGCCGACCCAAATATAGTTGGGAAAAGGCTAGGCAGATGATGAGTGACCAACCAACTGAATCTTTGGCAGCATAGATAGCTTAATCAGCTTGCTGTACCACCGCTCCCAGTCCTTCCTACATGAGATCTATCCTAGAATCTGACGCAACAAATCGCCATAATTACCTCTGCTAACAATTGAGTCGCCTACGTGTCTGTTGCCACACAACGACGAGTTTCCTTAACTGATAAACCTACTTATCAGCTGAATGGCTGATATGATAGCTGTGATAATCCTGCAACAGTGCACTCTGTGACTGATGTCACCAGGGCATTATAGTCGTAGCTAGGGTTTGCCAGGATAAAGCCGGACACAGTCTGTTGTTGCGTGTCCGGTCAAATTAGATGCTGTCCGCCCAATCCGGCTTTTGGGAGGCTTATATTATATAATTTCTTTGTATCTTTATGTTTTGGTTCTCGAGGTATGTTAGAAGTTTGACAATTGGAGCTTTATGATCGCGATAAGTTTTGATTTAAGTATATTTATGTTTTATTTTTATTCCAATCGTTGGGGGTTCATAACACTTTAGGGCCCGTATAATTGATACGGCTGATACGGTGGTAGCTATGGCCGCGGCCGCAGTGCTCACGCCACGATGGGTCTACTTTTGGGCGTTTGCTATTCACTAATCACTAAGCTACTGACAGCGACACTTGTGCTCACCGCTTGCGCTGCACGATAGGATGATCTCAAAGCAGCCGAAGAGTTCATCATAGAATTCAGGGGTGAGATTTTTGATAGAGAATAGTATATCTATGGAGCAGCGAGGAGGAACCTTGTTCATTTGAATCGAAACTAGTTTTTTTGTAAAAAGAAATTGATCTTGTTAAACTAAGACTAAAAAATATGTATTTCCAATTGTCCGGCTAGACTGACTGGGCTGTCCGGTTTTTCGGATTTAAAACCTGGCAACCCTAGTTGTAGCTTTTATTAAATGGACTAGGAAGTAAGAAATCACCTAGAGTTAGTGTTGCATGTTGATGTGAGGTTATCTATGACAGATCATCTCAGATGGTTTATGGTCATTGGGTAAATTTTTGGTGTGACATCAGGTATGGTAATAGATGCTTCACTCACTGCTGAGCAGGTCTCGGGTTCGATTCTCAGATCTGTCAGAGTGGTTTTTCAATCTGGAATTCCTCAATCCTTAGTAGCAGCTACGAAGTCTGAATTGGTGTCTAATTGAGGACAGTAGGCTCAATTCCATAAGACTTGTTTTCTTCTTTAAAGTGTTACTCCTCATTAGGAATTTCTCCTGTGTCGTGGGTACGTTTACAAACATAGAAACTCACATACACAAATACCCAGACCCGGAACAACTACTTGCAGATCATACAAATATTTGTATCGAATAATAAATAAATAAATAAATAAATAAATAAATAAATAAATAAATAAATAAATAAATAAATAAATAAATAAATAAATAAATAAATAAATAAATAAATATTCCACAACTATCACACAACGCCATCTAGTCCCAAGCTAAGCAGAGCTTGTGTTATGGGTACTAGACAACTGATAAACATACTTATATATTTCTAAATACATACATATTATAGATAAATTACACCCGTATGACTCTAGCTAGGGTATCCCAGTTTCCATTCCCATATACTATCTACCTGTATCTAATTATCTTTGAGACGGTCCTCAGCAACAAAACAAATATAGGACAAAGTAAATGAAGGAACCTGCTTTTTGTGTATGTTCAATATTTAATACCACCATACTCGTGAGTTAGCGGTTGTGGAACATGCAATAAGATTCGTGTAAGAACAAAAGCCTACTTTTTATGGTAAGTGCACGCGGCGATCGCAGTGCTCTGTGCCACAATTTATAATAATAGCTGTGAAATATCGAATACATGACTAGAATTTATCCAGAACAGACTTCAACCATGATAAATGAGTTCTAAAAACCTAGATCATACTGCAAACAGTGTCGAGACGAGTTTGGTATTCACTAATCCACTGAGATGGATGTGTCGCTACACTCTCACGGCTGTTTCGACGACGAGTTCGTCGTAGCATACAGCCTAGAAATTGTCTCTCTAGTCTACGATTGTAAACCACAAACAAACCCTGTTCCTTGCGCAGTTACCAAATCGTAATTAAAAACTATATTCGCAAACTGCGTAACAGCTAGGCAGTCTAGAGAAAAATCAATACTTTACGAACCTGCGTACTAGGCTGATAAAAATATACACATAGAGAGATAACATATAATCTATTTACTGAAAATCCAGGCCCGCATGCACTCTCAGGCATAACTATGTATGTATAAGTTGTCTATGTGTGAGTGTTGTCTAAGTGTGTGTCAGGTCGTTATACCACGAAATCAATACAGTCTGGTTGCTCCTAGGGCGGTTGCCACCGCGCTAAACCGTGGTTAAAGTTTGGCTGCGTGGTTCCACGCAAATGTCAGTTTGACATGAACAAAATGGCGGATGTTAGCGTGATGGTAATCGTAAGGAATATAAAGTTGGTATGTTTGTCGTAAATTGGGTTATTGTTTTGTTTGGAGGCCTTTCTTTTTATGTTTGTTTGTAGTTTCCTTATTGCTTTATGACAGGTTTCGTTTTATGTAAGAGTATTTGTTTTGCAATTTTATACGTAACAGAACATGCTATGCTTTGCTTTCAGTAAGCGATATTCACAAGTCGTTTTGTTGCTTTCTCAGTTACATTTTGTTTAGTATTTATTCGAAACACGAACTTCTTTTGCTCAGTCGAAGGTTGTGAAACTTTACTTCTTTTTAAAGCTCCATATCAAATCTCTTTCTTTATGCAATCAGTAGGTAATCAGGAACTCTAACAAGAGCGTGGGTTGTAACGAGTTCTTTTATGCCTTTCATAATTACTCCTCTATGTATCCGTAATTAAACGGCTATTATAAATTATTTCTTTGCCCAATTATCTAGTTTATCCTCCATCACGACAGACTGTTACAATCACTTAGCGAGGGCGTCCATCTTGAAATACTGTCAGTTATAAATTAAAGGCCGTTTATTAATTATGTAAAAGTTGAACCTTGAAATGATTCATCTAGTCATTACTCGGGATATTAGGTTTTTGTTGCAGTTCTCTGACGAAAGAATTATTAGTGAAATCTGAGCTTTCTAAGTGCATCAACTTTCTAGTTATGCAACTTTTATTTGATAAAAGCTTTCAAGTATCTTGTGTACGATCAAAATAACTAATTTTAGAAAGATTGTGTTAAGCTAGTCAGCAGAGTGTACTACCGTAGTTCGACAAACTGTTGTGCGACAAAACTGTACTGCGACTCACCTATAGTTTGAATGCACGCTTTTGCTAGACACTAGTAGTACACCCCAGTCAGCTAGTTTATATTGGGCTAGTTTGCTAAAGTTATGATTGACGAAAACCATGAAACCTAGTAACAGTGTTTGATCAAATAAGTAGAACCATCTGACTAATTTTTCTTTCAGCTATATATGTATAACAGAATTTTAATTGGAGCGACTGAAATGTATCTTCTGATCACATGTTTAACAAAGTCCTTATAACATAATCGATGGAACCCACAAGCATAAACGTTGCTACAATAAAGCGGCTGGCACGAGGCGTCCTTTTGCTGCAATTATCTGTACCCAGGGGTCTGTGCTTTTGTGTCAGGGGGTCGGAAACTGCAAGTTGAATGGTACCTCTATCCACGCTATTGTCTGACTGTCAAGGTCATAGTTGATTTCTGAAGGGTGCAGTGAAAGCCAGGTGCGATTAAAACTAGGGGAGATTTTACGTTCCCCTATTGCAGCTTTTATTTGTTTGTAAGTATTCTATTTTATATCGATCATAGATTTTAATGTGACTTAAAATATAACAACCAGAATAATAACTACCCAACTTTTGCCATCGAACATTATAGCGTACCCTACATCTCTTAAAGACGAGACTTGCGTCGCAGCATTGCGATTATTATTGAATTTTATAATAGGGTATTTTAGACCTTCAGTTAATTATCAGTAAAATTTTTGGAACGTACCTATTTTTCTCTTGTTAGGTAAACCAAAATTGATGAAGATACAACACTTTAAAAATTCCCAATACGTCACAAGCAAGTACAGTTTTTACTTGCTTCTGACGTTACGAGCCCCCCTTTTCGAATTTTGCGTTATATCTCTGTAAATAAGAAAATAAAATATATACCTATATGTCAATTATTTTTCAAAACTACTGACGGACTAATTAAATTTTCAATTTATTGATGCTGTCAACATACTTCAAACCAAAGGCTAGTTTTTCTACAATACCTATCTAAAAGCAACGTAAAAGTTCAACGAAAGTCAAACCTGTAACCGTTGATTAAACTCCAGTTTAAAAACACAGTGCCACCAGCCTCATAACCTACCTATCCTAATAAAATACAGCTTAGGCCCAATTCTCGAGCTAGGCTAGGCCGTGGGTGGGGTGCCTGCATTACGTCTGAGCCCTAAGAGTGAGCAAGACCGCTATTCTTCCCGTCTCTCTCCCACTTGTTGAGTTATGATCGTAAGTACTCGGGTAAGTTCGGTTGCCATGGCAACGGGAGAGGTCTAGGCACCGATGCGACGATATTTTATGGCATTACGTAATAATCTGGATAAGGTAGTGCTAGAATACTAGTTTTACTAACCTATTCAGTTAATTGACTGTGAAATGTCTTAGATGATAATTGAGAGACATAATTTCTCGCCATTTTGTACTTCTTTTGTTTTTGGCTCGATACCTAACCAAGGATGACTGTCTCTGCCACGTGGTTTAGTAAGTTTGATTAAATTGAGAAAATGAGTAACTAGGAATGCGGCAGAAGTTAAGCTTTGATGAAAGGATATTTCAAACGTCTCTGGAGTGGATGTTAAAATGGTCTGGAAATTAATGTAGAAAGGGAATTCGAGTTTCGCATAATTAATTCAGTTTAAGTATTCAGTTATTATCTTCTTTATTTGTAGTAAAATAAAATAATATAACTATGTCTGTCTATCATATCATAAGAATATATTTACATACCTCTTATCTTGCCTGCCAGGGTCGCGGGACTAACGGATTACAGAGACCCCGGTACGTAAAGGGCTATTGAAGGACACCGTGGAATTAGTCAGTACAAGTCTGACAGTTGGGGTGGGAGGACTCAATTGATGATTTTACCACGATAAAAAAAAACCTCTTATCTTATCAACTTTATTTTGTTTTTTTTTTTTTAACCGAACTGTTTCTCAAATCCAATAATTTAAAATAGTCCTACAATTAATTAACTCGGGTAAATTAGCTGTCAAAATCTAATGTCAGCTTGTGAACTTAATGCTATAATAGCAAAATAGTGTCATCCATTGAAAAGAAGTCAAGCCAATTTTGACACTAATACCTTTACTAAGCCCTTTTTAACCCAAGATTATAATTAGGAACAGTTACGAAATTAACCACACATTTGTAATTCAATTAAAAATAAATAAAGTCACGTAATAACAGAAGTCTCCAACCTCCTTGGGGAGTCGTAAAAATGGCAGATTGGATTAGCCATTTTTAAAGGAATCTATACATATAATAAATCTGTAGAAGGGTCAATTCTGTACATTGAAAATATTGAAAAAATAAATAGCGGGGGGTGTTGCTGGATCGATACCAACCCCGAATAAGTGATTAAAAATTTTTTTGTCTGTCTGTCTGTCTGTATATGCAGGCATCACGTGAAAAGTAACGGTTCGATTTCGATGAAACTTGGTATAATTATACCTTATTATCCTGGGCATAAAATGGGATACATTTAATCCTGGAAAAATACTTAGAAAAAATCTACCATCCACGCGAAGTCCGACATCCGCGCGGACGGAGTCGCGGGCGAAAGCTAGTTATAAATAAAGTTTTGTGTCACAATTCCGTGTGGAAAATTGAGACCCTACGACTTTTCACGTTTTTGTGACATAAATGGGAAATATGACGTTAATTTGATGGAAAAAATTAATTCCTCGTTCGGTACTAGAGGCGCTTTTTCATGTTCCATACAATAAAGCCGTTAAAGCTTCAAGTACGCAGTACTCGTAAATAAAATACAGAAATCTTGTGATCAGACCTAGTTTTACGGATTAGGATTTTCAGGATTTACGGGCCAATAATGACTGTAAAATAGGCAGGAGTATGATGATGATAAATATACACTTCTTTGAGATCATATCATCATCAAAGGTGATGTGGAATCTTTTAAAGAAATTCTTGTTTATGCGATCGAATTTGTACCTAATATCCAATAGGCTGTAGTTCCATATTCCAGACGGCCCTCTGCAATGTTATGTAAAAATTACGTCTACGAGACATGTTTGAAATACTCTATAAAGCTATGCTTTTTTTAGGCCTGCCTACCTGGGGCTGGACGGGAGCGACGAAAATCGAATGCCCCACACCAGTAATTTCACCTGTATCGTGGGTGCATTAACAAACATTTAAACTCATATGCTGGAACCAGTACTTTTAGAAATCGAACCCGAAACACGCAGCGCAGCATTTGATTGCTCACCCACTGCGCCAACTGTTCCGTCATAACCAGAATAAATTGGGGTTTTTTTTTCCGTGGTAAAATCATCACATAACTCCTCCCATCCACGGTGTCCTTCAATAGCCCTTTACGCACCGGGGTCACGGTATATCATGAGTCCCGCGACCCCGGCAGGCTTTGGCCCTCTATAGGGGGCCCCGACTCTATGCTGAAACTCCTTGAGGCGCGCGTGGAACATAACGCGCCGTGGACCGGGGCATGGTCCATGGTCGGACAGCGAGTCGCCCATTAGTCGCCGCCCGCATGACCGCGCCTATGGTGGCCGAAGATCGTCTGCCGAAATAAATTGGGACCTCCACCATCTATAATGTCCTCATAACCCTACCCATCTATTATTAAGTTGTCACCTGTCTTCTTATCTCTCTCCACACACAATCCAGCTCATGCCAATTGACCGACAGCCGCTGATCGGCCATTAACCGCGTAAATTGAGACACATAACCAACCCAAGTGACTTTTATGGCCTCATCAAATCCACGACAAACAAAATTGACCTTAATACTAATACAGATAGAATCTCTATGAACTGTAAGATTAAGTTGGTAGGAGGAATAGGAAAAGTCGCCTACTGAACGCCTACAGTGGATCAGATAGCCTTGAGTTCAATTAAACGAGTTTTGGTGGGTCTTACGGTTAGGTAAGGCGTTGTCGGGGTAAACGAGTGGAGTACTGAGGTGTTAAGTGCAACACCCACTCTTTGAGAGCTCTGTCATCGACTTGAATGGACCATAGTGTAGTGGTTGAGGAAAAGAACCGGGTTGAGTGTGCGTAGTGTTTCCGCAATGCAGAGTGTTATTTAACTGTCCACTGAAACGCTAAAGGGGGCTTCTGTCTCCAAAAGTCAAATAACTGTCATAACTGTCAAAAGTTCCTAAAAGTCACAGGGAAGATTTGACCCCAAGCCAAAACATCAAAAATCACTACATAGTATAAAACAAAGTCGCTTCCCGCTGTCTGTCTGTCCCTATGTATGCTTATATCTTTAAAACTACGCAACGGATTTTGATGCGGTTTGTTTTATTGTCTTAAGTATGCCTGTTACAACGAAGGATTGAATTATTGCAATAGGTATGTTACGTTTGGTTATATGTAGTTTGAAAAAAACTTAAACAGAACCGAACGGTTATAATAACCCAGTCATTAATCCGATCATAGCAGAAAACATTGCCAAAATAACGGTCCTTTCTTAGTCATCGTCAGCTTGTAAACGACTAATCTACAGAACCCCAAATACATTGTCACGTCAGACTAACATCCCTTAATGAAGACAGAATCATTATTTAGACAAGGGATCCCCAAAAAGGGTTAAACAGATGGCATTTTCGTAATTTGCTTGGAATTGTTACGTCTTTTCAGATTAGGTGTTAAGCTGTAGGATTATCTATATCTCTAGATAGATTATGTATTATGTATTACGTGCAGCAAAAGTATTGTAAGTACTCTTTTTTACGAAATATGCGTGCACAAAAAGGTATGAAATTCTGTATAGTTAAAGTTTATATGGAGAAGAAGTGAAGAAAGCTTGTATTTTTCAAACTTAAGAGGTATGGCTGAGTTTTGACAACTTGGCAACCACAGTATCGTGTCTTTTAATAGTTGAATGAAACCGTGTTTACAAAAGTCATTTATTAAAAGTCATATGTTCGGTCACAGTTCGGAGAATTTGATTATGTCACCAATTAACACTTTTTTTTTTTTTTTTTATCGTGGTAAAATCATCAAATGAGTCCTCCCACCCAGGGCAGAGCGGGAGGGACTGTCAGACTTGTACTGACTAAAATCCACGGTGTCCTTCAATAGCCCTTTACGTACCGGGGTCACGGTAATCCCTAGGTCCCGCGATCCCGGCAGGCTTCGGCCCTCTACAGGCCCCGTCAATATGCTGACACTCTTTGAGGTGCGCGTGGAACACAACGCGCCGTCGACCCGGGCATGGTCCATGGTCGGACAGCGAGTCGCCCATTACTCGCTGCCCGCATGCCCGCGCCTACGGTGGCCGGAGATCGTCTTGCGACGTCCGACGCCGTGGGCGTCTACCACTGCGGCTGGGGTGGAGGGAGGACGCTGTCCTCTCCCTCAGGCGGCCCGCCTCCTCCTTCACGAGCATTACTGCTTCGCAGAAGGAGGCGACCGCTTCCCACTCCGTCTCGCTCCGCAGCATGGCCTCGACCAATGCCGGGCGCGAGAGGTCTCCGCCTATCGCCGTCGTGAGGACACGGCGGTGCTCTGCCCAAGCGGGGCAGTCCTGCACCGTATGCTCCACCGTGTCCTCCGGACGATCCTCGCAGTGGTGACACCCAGGCGTTTCTTCCCTCCCTATCAGACACAGGAACCTCCCGAAACTTCCGTGTCCGGTGAGGACCTGCGTCATGCGGTAGGTCAGGACGCCGTGACGCCTATCCAGCCACTCCTCAAAGAGGGGTCTTACCGCCGCGATTGCGGCGTGCCCGGACCTCGGTTGCGACAGTCGCTCCCTCCATACTGCCCTGAGATCACGCCGGAGCTCTTCCCGCCGCGACTCGACTTGTCGAGGCAGCGGGGATTCGCCCCGACGCTGCGCCTCCACGCGCCATTCATAGACGCGCTGGAGGGCAGTCGCCTCCAGATCCCAGGGCAGACCAATTAACACTGGATATTAATCAATCACGCGGGCCCAGTACGGGTTGGTAGATGAAACATCAACCTTCTTGACTTAATTAATCAAAATGCAGATTGCAGCTTGGAATTACCTATTATGTTGCACCTAAAGCATATTTAATACTGAGTAAATCACTGTCAAAACCTTAACATAATCACCCCAATTAAAAATTACTTGCACCCCTACCTTTTTCACTCCCAAATTACACCCCCATAACCCCGTATCCTACAACCTAACGAAAATAGTGAAAACATACAAAAACTACATCCATATGGCACAGTAGTCCGTAGGCGGACGGGTATGAGTCAGTAGCGGGTTCGGAGCCAGTTGAAGTCATCGCAGTGGGCGCCTACACTCAAGGCGAAGTGAATGAACATACTCTTGATACTTGTAACGTGGGTCGGTAATGTAATAGTATCGGTTTTATTACTTAAAGAAAAGGCGTCAGCTGTTTTTTGGTGTGTTGATAAATATTGTTGTTTATAATGTTTATGTAATTTGTTATTACCTTCGTTTTACACCTACACTGTCGGCGGATATTATCCGCGTTTGAATTGAACATTATCTTTTTGTGGTTTCGAATTGCCTTTCTAAACTGGACGTGGTTCGTCCTTTTCTCTTCTTCATCTTTTCCTTATAGCCGGGTCACAATAACGGCATTTCCCGTTGATTTTCGAGATAATACTTAGTCGAATAGAGGAGCTCAAGGCTAAATAATTACAGCCGCACAGGCCGATCATTCGGGTTAAGCCGCGCTTGCCGAGGTTGGTATGTAGATGGGTGACCATATATATCATAGCGAGTTTCCTCCGTGCCTCGGAAAGCACGAAAAGCCGTTGGTCCCGGCTGTCATTTGTAGATCTTTGACAGTCGTTACTGTTAGTCAGAAGCTCTAAAGTCTGACAACCAGTTTTACGATGAGGTATAGTATTACTCAATTACTGGGTTGTGGAGGTCCGATGGGCAATCGCTCCATGTAAAATACTGATACATGCATCTGGTTGGACTAGAAGCCGACCATAATATAGTTGCGAATAGGCTATGCAGATGATTTTGCGATAAGTCTTTAAATGTTCGTATAAACGATAATTAACTGTGTTATTGGCATTTTGACAACATATAAACATCAAAAATAAATACTTCACACAAAAGCTTACGTCACCATTTAGTTACTTTATAAGTAGGTACAAGAACAACCCCCAACCGGCTTCTGTAACAACCCTCGTTGCGGCTCACCCCTAACGCCACGTGACACGTCACCCCGCCGCGGTGACCTTGTACTGGGGTCCGTTATTACAAGTAATCACGTTGAGGGACTGTGCTGCCACATTGTGAGGTTGAACTTTGGTATGGGGTGGTTTTTGTAAGTGGTGAGGAAAAAATGTATATTTGGAAAATATGCTTTTGTAATGCCACCTTTATTTAAGCGTTTCCTTTGACCTGATGTTGACGAAGCTTGTATTTTATTGTGCAGATCTATTTACGTTCAAATGTTTTTCAGGTTTTCTGTTACTGTTTTATTCTTTAATTAATGTTATAAATTACTTTACCAGTTTTGTTTGTATTGCCTTCCGAGCAATACCTCAGGTGAAAGTTAGTGCAGCTTTTGGTCCCATCTTCGTTCCTACTCGTAAAATTCGATTTGCTGATATGTTATTCTAGGTATATGACTACTAAATCTCATCCAAATCCGTTAAGCCGTTTTAACGTTAAGGTGTAAAAAACACAATACCGACAATAGTCGTATAATGAGAGGTCGAAAAGCGTCTTCCCGTCCTCGTCTGCCATTTAATCATACCTAAATTACCACTCAAAATAATGATACAAATAGGTACTAAAACGTTTTATTATAAGTAAATACCAGGATTATCCTTAGTAAACAGCATCATTACTTATTTATATTACCCGCAACCTGATGAGTCAGCGGACAGATGGCGCCACCGTGATTATTCAAAGATGGCTGCGTGAAACCAGACAGTGTACTTACAGCTTTATTTATTGTGTTTAGCAAGATCAGCTCTTAGATGAACATGATTATGATTATGAATATTATGATATTGGATTTTAATGTATCTTGAAAAGATGAGTATGACACAGAACTTACCATTTAGGTATATACTTACTTTGGTTTTGAAATGAAATGAAATGAAATGATGTTGAAATGAAATGATGTTTATTTATGCAAGTAGGTTATATCAACACTTTTACACGTCTTTTTATAAAACTAGAAGGGGCCGGTGTTTCGTACCTGACTACTCTGAGAAGAAACAGCCGAAACAAACTCAGAGGTCGCAGTCTCTTTTGAAGTCCAGACATTATATGTAAATCAGGCTATACGAGGACCATGCAGGTCAGTGTCTGAAATGGTCTTTTGAAGAAAGAACCACACAAATTCGAGTGGACCTGTCCAGTCAGTGCAAGCATTTGTCAGTTATCGTGTAGCTCGACTCATAACTCAAGGAGCTCAACGACACGACGAACAATACCAAAGAAAGGACACTTGTGTAGGCCGCTTAAGTTACTCAAACTGTCAGACAATCACAATGATTATAAAAAAAAAAACCAGCTTGACTCGCATGGGTCCTCGCATTCACAAAGAATAGAAATAAAAATGTATATATATATATATGAAAAATAGTAATTATGTCAGTTTGTATAAACATAAAAAAAATCATGTCAGATTGTAAAAAATTAATAAATTCGTACATGTCAGATTGTATAATAAAAACAAAAAAAAAATATAGTAAAAAAAAAAAAAAAAAAATGAATAAATAATGATCTAACAATCGGAAAATTGTTTCGTCAACACCTGTGAGGACCATGTAGGTTCTCGCCTGAGATGGTCTTTTTAAGAAAGAACTGCAAAGAAAACTTTTAGTGGACCTGTTCAGTCAGTGCAAGCAGGAGGCAGAGAAAGGAAGCTCAACTCAGTACGTAAGGAGCTTAACGACCTTTGAAACCACATATTCCTCACATTTTCAAAGAATTAAAAAACAGATACATCCAATCTAAAATAAAAAAAAATTGAAGCATGAGGGTGCATTGGGGCAGCTTACTCCCAGGCCATTTTGTCATCAAGGTATTCTTTGATTTTATAGTAACTTTTTTTACATAGTTGCTGTTTAATAACTGATTTAAATTTGTTTAGGCTTAGTTCTTTAACACGGTTTGGGAGTTTGTTGTAGAAACGTACACTTTGGCATTTAAATGAATTACTAATTTTATGGAGTCTACTCGCGGGCACTTTTAGCATGTCCTTGTTTCTTGTATTTATGCTATGAATATCGCTATATTTTGTGTAAAGATTAATATTCTTTTTAACAAAAATCAAATTTTCATACACATATTGAGATGCAACTGTCATTATATTTATTTCTTTAAATTTATCCTTCAGTGAATGCCTGCTACCTAGGTTATAAATTGCTCGAATGGCTCTTTTCTGCAGCACAAATATAGCCTGGATGTCGGCCGCATTTCCCCACAGCAAAATGCCATACGACATAACACTATGAAAATAACTGAAATATACTAAACGGGCTGTTTCTACGTCGGTTAAATGACGAATTTTATATACCGCGTATGCTGCAGAGCTGAGCCGTTTCGACAATTTTGTAATATGAGGGCCCCATTGCAGCTTCGAGTCCAGAGTAATACCCAAAAACACAGTGGTGTCCACAAGATTCAATTCAGCACCATTTACTAGTACACTGGTTTCCACCTGCTTAACGTTAGGTGTCAGAAATCTTACACATTTAGTCTTTTTCTCATTTAAAAGTAAATTATTAACACTAAACCAATGCACTATTTTAGAGAGAGCGGTATTTACCTCATCAGTAACGGGCTGTTGACGTTTAAGTTTAAATAAAAGTGATGTGTCATCTGCAAATAACACTATATCATGATTTCTCTTTATAAGGCAAGGAAGATCATTGATATATATAAGAAATAAAAAGGGGCCAAGAATTGAGCCCTGTGGAACTCCCATGGTGACAATAGAACCCGGAGATCGTTTACCATTAACGTCCACTCTTTGGATCCTATTATCCAAATAAGAAATAAGAAGATCCAAAGCAGTATTTCTAACACCATAGTGATGTAATTTCCTGATTAATGTGTCATGAGAAACGCAATCGAATGCCTTAGACAAGTCGCAAAAAATACCCAAGGCATCCTGTGAATTTTCCCACGCTTCAAAAATATGTGTAAGTAGCTCAACACCAGCATCGGTTGTCGAGCGACCCCTCGTGAAACCGAATTGTTTACTATTAAGTAGTTTATATTTAGTAAAATGTCTTTGCAGTTGATCTAGCATCAATTTTTCGAATATTTTACTAAATGTGGGAAGCACAGAAATTGGTCTAAAATTTGTGGGGTCTGATGTGCTACCGGATTTAAACAATGGTATTATTTTACTATTCTTCATTAAGTCAGGAATCACACCACACTCAATACATTTGTTGAAAATAATTGCCAATTCAGGCGCTACACTCTCTATAATGCTTTTGGTAATCTCTACGGAGTTTCCCCATAGATCAGCAGTTTTTTTTACATTAAGGGTATTAAAAGTTTTAATAATATCTTTATCATTAATAAAATCGAAATTAAAATCATGCTTACAGTTTTCAACATTTTCTTTTAATATAGACTCGGCTTCAATAGGTGTTGATTTTAAAAATTTTGTGGTTGAAACTGGAATATCTGCAAAGAAACTTTCAAAAATTGTTGCTACTTCTACATCCTTATCAATTATTTTATTATCAATATTTAGACTAAAGCCAGTGCTACGCCTTTTTTCTCTTCCAGTTTCATTGTTGATTATTTCCCAAGTGGTTTTTATTTTATTCTGGCTATTTTTAATTTTTGAGCTTATATAACGACACTTTGCTTCTTTGCAAACTTGTTTAAATAATTTAGAATAATTTTTAACATATTCATAAAATTCTGTACTCTTACTAAAGTTTTTTTCTTCATATAGTTCATAAAGTTTCATTCTACTGTTATGTATACCTCTGGTTGCCCATTCACTGAAGGTTGTGGAACCGTTAACTGAGATCTGCTTGGGTATGAAAGTCGAGTCAAATTCTGTACAATATATGGCAAAAAAAGAATTGTACAGTTCATTAGGATCATCACTATAAGGTAAGTAGGGTAATTTACTAATGAGTTTATTTTTGAATTTCTCCAAGCGACCTGCAGATTTAGGAACCACCCTAATACTATGCTTAGCCACATCTTTATTTTTTAAATTAAATGTAACCAACTGTCCACAGTGGTCAGATTCCAGTTGGTTTATTATTTTTTTCTTATGTATATTCTGAATTGATCCACTTATGATAATAAACATGTTATGAGTACTTAACTATGCTGTTTACTAAAGGCTCTAGCATAATTATAAGATTCAAAAAATTACAATTTAAAAGTGCTTGTAAAATCATCTGCCTTTTCCTAACTGTATTGGGGTCAGCTTCCAGTCGAACCACATGCAGCTGAATTTCAGTATTTTACATGGAACAACAACAAACTCCACAACTGGGTATTACGATACCCCATGGTAAGACTGGTTGTCAGACTTTTGAGTTTCTGCCTGAATAGTAGCTACTGTCAAAGATCTACAAATGACAGCTGCTTTAAAGCCTTTGTCAAACAGACAGGCGTGGCGAATGCGAAGCGAAGCGTTTTTATTTGTAATGTATGGAATTGTTTGAATCCAGTCACATAGAAAAGCGAAAGCGATCCGATAGCGTGACCGAACTATCGGACTGACGTCTCGTATCGGTTCGTTATCGCTTCGGACTCGCCTGTCTTGACAAAGGCTTAAGTGCTCTCCGAGGCACGGATATTAAAAGTGCCTGTTATAGTCAAATAGACATAAATGCTTTGAGAATTTGAGTTGTGCTTTTTCTTTAATATTGCTGTATCTACAAGAAAGTCTTACTTTGTCTGTTCTATGTTATTTGGAAACCGCATAATAGCAATTTCGTCTGTCAAAAGTCTACTATTACCACAGAAGATTGATGAATCTTCAGCTGTTATTATCTTTAGGATGCCCCAACCGACATGTTCAATTAAAGTTCTTTTGGAGACGTACAAGGGTGTCAAGAAAAGATTCGATTTACCAGTTATTGTACAGCTCAAGCTGTACTAAGACTTTATAAAAGAATCCACGTAAACTAAAGGTGTTATAACGGTATATTAGAATTCTACTTTAAAATTCTAAGATTTTTTGAAACGTTAAGTTAATGCTAATGGCTTTAACTAAAGACGACGTAAAGAAAAGACGATCGGACGAAAAAAAGTAGATGAAGATGTTTGTGGATGGAATGACATTTTTTTATAGAAAAACGTAATCTATCACTTCTGTCAGGAGGCTTTAACAGAATGGGTCAGGAAGTTTGAAGAAGTATAATAAGGGCGCAATTTGGGGGAGGCCTATGCAGCGGTCTGCGTTAGAACTAAGATACTCGTAGTTTGATTAAATTATCCAACATGAAGATAAAGTAAATAAATAAGCTTCTGACTTCAGCATTCAATGAAATATTTACCCAAAGCCAAATAAATTCGGCAAATAAAGCCCAAAATGACATAGCAACAACGGAAAAAATCGCCAAAAGTACGAAAAAGTGATTGTTATTCAAGTAAAGCAGCAAGTCTCGGCCCACGCGACGACGAGGGATCGATACCAAGCCTAATATGGCCCCGACGAGCTGCGGACTTGAGCCAGGCTGGATGTTTACTAAATTTGTAGATGAGGCTAGACATTTATTATAGCTGGATTGAAATAGTTTGGAAGTTTATTTGGTAGTTAGTTGTATTGTACGTGTTTTGTATTCTTATGTCTCAATATACTTGAATTTCAATGTTTAAAGATTGACTTTTTTTTTTATCTGCGTGTTTTTTGCATCAATTGATGGGGATGTGTAAGTGCCTCAGTACTTTGCAGACATACAACTGCTTCTGGCGATCGTTTATCAATATGTGGTGGAGGGCAGGCGATTTTGGGAGCTATGTTTTTCTGATTCTGTAAATTCTGTTTTCAACTACGAGATGTTAGTTTCGAATTCCTGTTTTTCATAGTACATACAAGTTTTTAATAAAACAGTTGGAAACGCCAAAGTATTTTCTATCGCCAATTTAACCTTTTCATGCAAACGGCTCTTTTACGACACTCATAAGAAGGATACGGGTAGGCCGATAAAACCAGGCCCACAGCCAGCGCTCAGCAGTTTGTCGCCATAAAATAAAATTAGTGAATGTGTCAGCATTTAGCACTGTGTTAGCACGCAACAGATTAGGATCTCAACACGAAACTGACGACCTAGAAAATTAAATTCATTTGTTTTGTGTTTTCTGCTTTTCAGTTTTTCTTTTGAACCCCTCAAAGTTTAGCTGTAGACCAAACCAAAGTTACCAGTATTTTTTCTTGGCTCTTGGCCTCCATCTAGAAGCCTCATCCTGATCTGCCTAGCCTTTTCCCAACTATATTGTGGTCGGCTTCCAGTAGAACCAGACGCAGCTGGATATCAGTATTTTACGGGTTTTGTAGGGTTATGTTTTTAGGTCAAACCAACAGTCGCTTCATGCTTCCAACATTTTTTTTTTCAGGGTGGCAAAATCATCAAATGAGTCCTCCCGCCCTGGGCGGGGCGGAAGGGACTGTCAAACTCTTACTGAATAAAATCCACCCGTGTTTCTTCGGATGCCCTTTACGTTCCGGGGCCGCGGTATCCTGGATTAAGAAGAAATCCGCGATCCCAGATAAATGATAGACACCTAACCCAATCGGTCAATTTTTGCCAAATTGAACATGAACTTTCTACTGTTCTTATAAAGTTGAAAGTCTATTAAAGAAATATGACAGTTTCCAAACTGTCATTTTATTTTTACTTTTGTACTCCAGTATTGGATATGCTGTTTGTACTGAAAAACAGTAGAGTTATCTCCTGATGTTCTCTACTTCGTGTATTTCTATGTAGGCCTAGTGAACCGTGGGAATTACTCAAATACCAACATCTATTGTTTTAAACATGGAGGTAGAGGATTCCTATAATTACCTCATCGTTATGGTGGTCGTAGGCGAAAGGTTAACAACCTGCGCTGCTTGATATGGTGTTTATGATCAATTTAGCTTATAAAGAATTCATGATAAATGTTCTAATTTTATTGGATGATTTTGGAAAACCCTGTCACACCCAAGATTAAGAAAATTGAGAATAATTATTTTCCATTTTGGTATAAATGTGAAAGCCTAAGATTTTCGTTGCTATATTTGGTTAGATTAGTTATCCGGTTGAGTCTTTTTATGGCACCAAAGCTGTAGAACTGTCTGTAGGATTTGACTTAAAAAAAAAACAATATTTTAATGTATTTATATAGATTTCCTTAGGTACCTAAGTATGTACACTTCTAATTAAATAAATTATCAAAACCAATTAAATATCCTGTTCTAGCAATATCAATGGCATTTTGATAAAATCTTATAAAAAGAAACTACGCAATATGAATCACGTCCGTCAGTACAATGTTCTAATTTTAACGTTAATTAGATGCCATAAGAAAAAAAAATACTAATAAAAATGTATACTAATATATTATAAAGCTTTTTTTTATCGTGGTAAAATCATCAAATGAGTCCTCCCACCCAGGGCAAGGCGGGAGGGACTGTCAGGCTTAACTGACTAAAATCCACGGTGTCCTTCAATAGCCCTTTACGTACCGGGGTCACGGTAATTCGTGAGTCCCGCAACCCCGGCGGGCTTTGGCCCTCTACAAGCCCCGTCACTATGCTGACACTCCTTGAGGCGCGCGTGGAACACAACGCGCCGCGTCGACCCGGGAATATTATAAAGCTGAAGAGTTTGTTTGTTTGTTTGAACGCGCTAATTTCAGGAACTACTGGTTCGAATTGAAAAATTATTTTTATGTTGGATAGTCCATTTATCGAGGAAGGCTATAAGGTATATAACATCAAGCTACGATCAACAGGAGCCGAGCAGCGGGGGTGAAACCGCGGGGAACAGCTAGTAATAAATGAAGAGTTACTAAGACAACACTAAGGCCCACTTGCACCACAAACCACTAAACAGGTTTAGCGCTAAACTGATTTAAAACATCGTTCTGTCTCATTCAACTTCAAACAATTTGACAGGGATACAGTGATATTCTAAGGCAGTTTAGCGTTAAACCCGTTTAGTGATTGTGGTGCAAGTGGGCCTTAGAGTAAGGAGTGTCCATTACTTCAGATTATATCTTGCCTTGAAAAAAAATATATAATTATGCTATTTTTCTTTGAAAAGGTGGATGGAGTGTCTAAGGAATGATATGGAAGTAAAAGGAATAAATGATACTGTGACGTCTGATAGAGGAGAATGGAAGAAAAAACGTGTTGCGACGACCACAAGTAAAATGGGGTAAGGGCAGGAAGATGATGATGATGCTATTTTTTTTTAAAGACTTGACCGGGGTGGTAATCGTACCAGCAACTCGTGGATAACAAGTCAGGCGCTTATTCGCTAGACTACATACGCAGATATAATTATCATATATTAGGCTAAAAGGTTGTTATATGCTAAAACTATTTACACGAGAACGAATTCCCTCGCGGTTATAATTACTCAAGTATTTTACAACAATGACCTGCAGAATAGTAGCATAAGGAAAAACAGCCGTTGTATCCACGTTTTATTTAATAAATAGATGGTATTATAGTAATTTTCATATCTATAGGGAAAAGCTAGATAATATTTTTGAACAAACAACTCAATATCAGAAAAACCAGATTTAGATTAAATATCGCAATGGTGTATTTTAATAAAACAATAACATGAAAATAACCATATGGAATTGAAGTATTCTAATCCAAACTTATAATATTTCGGAGTCGCGGGACTGTCTTATCAGATAGGTAACCGTGGCCCCGGAACGTAAAGAGCTATTGAAGGACACTATGTGGATATTAGTCAGTACAAGTCTGACACTTAAAAAAATCTTCATCCGCAGATGTCTTCTTATAAGCTACTAGCACTTTTCCCGCGACTTCGTCCGCGTGGGTTACGTACTTTCCTAATTCCCCCTTTTCACCCCCTTAAAGGTTAAATTTCCAAAAACCCCTTCTTAGTGCTCCCCTACATTATAATAGGAAGCCGTGTGCAAAATTTCACATTCCTAGCCCCAGTAGTTTCGGCTGTACGTTGATATGTCAGTCAGTCAGTTCTCCTTTTATATATATAGATAACACCTCCCAAATAGTCCCGAATGCTCAAGTGATTGGCAGCTCAGAGAGATCTGGGAGCTTAGGCAAAGTATTTTAACATTCAGAACTTTCTACATTCAGATCTGAGTCATACAATGTCAATAATTAACCATCATTAAACTCCTGCCCACGTCCGAATTTAAAACGGTGCAAGTCTTCTTCTTCTTCCATAATTAAGTACTACTCGTAAGTAATATAAAAGTAAAAAAAAATCATAAAAAGGAATAGCGGTAAAAAAAACAAAAGAACAGCTTCTAACATATCATCATCATGAAATTGACATCTTTGCTATGAAAGTCAATCACATAAATATCTGATCTGCAGCGACATTCCATCCATTACACAGCTGCCATTAAATAATTGAATCCCCGCCGCTATTTTAATTTTAATTAATCTAGTTCCGACAACTAAAGAAAATAACAAAACAGGTGGAAGTCACAAAGGAAACCCGGTTGAGGCTATCGATTGAAGGGGTGCTCCATGAGTCAGACGGTGACGTCATTCCTAGGGTTGGGGACTTTGTCGTTAGGGTTGTCAAACGTAAGGATTCGTCTGGATGTAACAATGATGTCTGTTTTTTTATCTTGGTAATATCATCAAATGAGTCCCGCGAGACGGGAAGGATTGCATAGCCCTTCTTAAAAAGATCCTTCAATAGCCCTTTACGTTCCAGAGTCTCGGTTACTGGATGAGATAGTCCCGCGACCCTAGCAGGACAATGATGATGACATCTAGCCTATTTTGACCACACTGCTCTAAAAATATGACTAGTATAATAACCAACTTTGTCCAGAGATGACCGGTTTTTTGGATCTACGTTCGAACTTCGACCAGTTTTGATATTTGTTCGGAATTTTCTATTTGAGAAGATTTATAAATTAAAAAAATCGTAATAGGGATTGCAGTTGGAAACATTTTGTTCTTCCATTCACCTCTGTCAGCCATCAAGTCATTTATGTACTTCTGTTATCTTATAATATTTAAAATCTCACAAAATTCATCTATCTTTGGCCTTGCCCGGGTCGACGGCGCGTTGTGTTCCACGCGCGCCTCAAAGAGTGTCAGCATAGTGACGGGGCCTGTAGAGGGCCAAAGCCTGCCGGGGTCGCGGGACCAAGGGATTACCGTGACCCCGGTACGTAAAGGGCTAGTGAAGGACACCGTGGATTTTAGTCAGTACAAGTCTGACAGTCCCTCCCGCCCTGCCCTGGGTGGGAGGACTCATTTGATGATTTTACCACGATAAAAAAAAAAAATCTTTGGCCTTACATTCCATGAAAATTCTATAGAAAAGCACACTGTCCGGACATTTCCGCCCCATGTCTTTCTATTTCAATTATAAAATATTGGCAACCCTATTCGGGGTTGAAACCCAGTACGACGTTAATTTCAGTAATGCACACGCAGGGAATACATATTTTTTGGGGAGTGATGGGAAAGTGTGGGAATAGTGAAGTGATATTTATTTTTTGGGTAGGGTAGTTTTATTTTATATCGTGTTTTTCGTCAATAAAAGTTTTAAAGATGAGTTTTCCTCATGCTATGCTGTCTGTGGAACAGTCGAATGGATATCGGAATATAGACTTGCATTTACCTATATTTTGAAGATAGACGACAATATTTAGATTTCGTAGGCTCAGGTCTTTCTTCAAGGTATTAAATCAGAAACTAAAGAATACAAATAGGTACTCGAGCTATCTAAATCGTCAAGTTTGTTCTCTCGGCGTATGTAGAGCGGAAACGACTGTCAAATTCTCGTTGACTAAAAATCCACCTCGTTCCTTCAGTTGCTCTATACTTAGGTGTCTTAAAAACAGTTGCTCAATTGGAAATAACTCTAAAATTGCTATTTTCCTTACACAATAATAATTGTTATTACTTTTAATCGGCCAGTGTTTTATAAACCGCTATTAAAATATCACATACAATCTCTTTTTTAGCAGAGATTGTGGACCACTTCCATTTCTGGACTTTTACTGAATTACGTAAATAAATACATTGACCTAAAAAGAAACATTTTTAAATACACTTTTATGTATTTAAACCTTTCTTATTTAAGCTTATCAGTAAATGAAATCAACAAGTAACGTAACACGTCTTATCTCCAAATATAAGGATTCACCTCGACTTGCCGGTCCAGTAGCTTGTTCCAGCTACTTGCCAAGCCAGTGACACGTCCCTGCAAGGTCCAGTATATTGCAGTGTTGCCACACTTGCAGCAGAAACCAGCTTCCCATGAACTGTACGTTTTTAAACGAACGCTTTTGGATAAAATATTTATAAGGTAGTAGGGGAGTGCTGCCGGCTGTCATTTGTTTATTTATTTATTTTAGTTTTTTTGGTGGTGTCTTCAAATATGACAGTGATGGTGTTTTGTCTTCCGAGACTGAAATTCAGTTCTAAACCATAGAAGAAGGAGGACGCCTGTTTTGTAGCAATATCTTAGGCAGCTTTAAGGCTGAGGCTACATTAGAAAGCGATTTGCGATGCGACTGGAAGAGCGAAACAGATTACACGTGGTATCGCTGATGTACGGTGTAGCCATATACGTGAGCATTCATTTATTTGTTTTAATCGCTCATGTGTCGCAGATCGCGTCGCGGCCTAATGTAGCTTCAGCCTAAAAGTGCTGATGCTAAGCCTAATTTTATTCGAAAAAATGATTTTTATTTTTGGTCCCTTATATTTAGAAGAGTAGCTGGTGCCAGGTGGCTTCACCCCAGTATTACCAGGATTAAAATTATCCTGTGTTAATCCAGATTGTAAACTATCTGTATATCAAATTGCATGCACATTCGTTCAGTAGTTTTTAAGTGAAAGAGTATCAAACATCCATCCATCCAAACTAACTTTGTCATTTGTCATATGAAGTTAATTAAGATAGTTCGCAGATGTTATTTATTATGGGGTATCTAAAGTTTAGAAGCTTGTATCCTTGTCGGCAACCAACGTCGATTGTGACGGCACGATAAGCGCAAATGGCTGAGCGATTGGACTGCTGCACTGCGTGAGTTCGATTCCCGCACTGAGCAAATATTTGTATGATCTAAGTACAAGTAGTTGCTCCGGGTCAAAAAAACTTTGTAATTGATTTGAAATTACTTCACGTATGTTATTTATTATGGGGTATCTAAAGTTTAGAAGCTTGTATCCTTGTCGGCAACCAACGTCGATTGTGACGGCACGATAAGCGCAAATGGCTGAGCGATTGGACTGCTGCACTGCGTGAGTTCGATTCCCGCACTGAGCAAATATTTGTATGATCTAAGTACAAGTAGTTGCTCCGGGTCAAAAAAACTTTGTAATTGATTTGAAATTACTTCACGTATGTTATTTATTATGGGGTATCTAAAGTTTAGAAGCTTGTATCCTTGTCGGCAACCAACGTCGATTGTGACGGCACGATAAGCGCAAATGGCTGAGCGATTGGACTGCTGCACTGCGTGAGTTCGATTCCCGCACTGAGCAAATATTTGTATGATCTAAGTACAAGTAGTTGCTCCGGGTCAAAAAAACTTTGTAATTGATTTGAAATTACTTTAAAAATAATGGCAAAAGCTGCAATAATGCCGAGTAGGACAGAATGTGTTTTTATTATTTTTTTCCTATTTACTCTAAAGCATAAAAAATACCGTCAACTACTTGATATTAAGAGGTTAAATAAGTAGTACCATAAATACTAATTAAGTGGCGGTAACCTTGTACGACGTCCGCCATCTTGATTAACTAAATTACAGTTAATGAATTATGTCGAGCAACTCACAATAAGTGTTTCCTTTTATTTATTACTTTTAATAAATCACAAAGGAAATTAGAAGTGACTGTGAAATATGGTATTAAAGAAACTGTCATTTCAGTTTTATGGTGCCCTAATTCTTAGTTTTTTAGAAAAAGGAAACGGCGAGAAAGCTTGAAAAAAATAAAGCTATAGTATTGGGATACCAAAGGTATCTAGCTGACCCGGCAAGCTTCGTACCGCCTCAGAACCTGATTTCTGAACGACTTATAAATTGAATTGATTTCTGAACGACGGGACGAACATCAAATATTTGACAGGTAGAAATAGTTTCTATAACGTCAGTCATAAACATCTCTAATTCTGTCCAAAGGCCTTTCGCTAGTGCATATCTTTCCAATCATCCCTAAATCTTGCTTTCTTAGGTCAACCTCTTATACAAGGTATAGTAAGTAATGCCACCTGCTGGGACCCTTTTTTTATCGTGGTAAAATCATCAAATGTGTCCTCCCACCCAGGGCAGGGCGGGAGGGACTGTCAGACTTGTACTGACTAAAATCCACGGTGTCCTTCACTAGCCCTTTACGTACCGGGGTCACGGTAATGGGAAAGTCCCGCGACCCCGGCAGGCTATGGCCCTCTACAGGCACCGTCACTATGCTGACACTCCTTGAGGCGCGCGTGGAACACAACGCGCCGTGCTGGGACCCTTAGATTATTAATATTAATTCAGAGAAGCCAATAATATAATAGGTCCCTTCACACCTTCACACTCCTCATATCAGTTTCAATAAAATTCATCTCTTGACAAGTTACTAAGTAATTTGATGATTCATGGTTTAACAAAATGTTTGAGGTAATTTAAGCTTTCACTTTAACTCTGTTTTCTACGTATTTTCCTTACGTGTATAGTAACTACTAAAATTATAACTTTCATAACCTTAAGATCGTATGATTGCGTTATTGATTTTTCAGATTTTCTGCCAGCGTCATTCTAGATTTTACTTTGGCTTTACAAAATCTTAAGTACAAGAACCCTTGCGGTCACCCTGCCACATTCCACAATATTGCTCCTGACTAATGCACCATAAAGATAATCCCGACGCCACCTTGGGAAATTTTAATAAGATAAGGTATTCGTTTAATGAAAATGTAAATACTGTTAAACATTGTTTGTAAGAGAACCTTTACAAAGTGACTGAACTGGACCGGAGATCAAAGGATTTTTAACTCACTAAGACCATTAGGGAGATCACAATGCGCATATGGGAGGAGGCATAGTTTCCTCTTAAAAGAAATCCTAGCAAATCATTACACACACTATCATTACAACACTATTCTCTTGTCAACTACATGTTAAAATCCAATAAGATCTACTTTCTGTTACAGACGCACATCAACATACCCGAATCTGTCAAATTATACCAAACAAACCTTTTTGTGATAATGTTGTAAATCTATTACAGTATGACAGATTGTGGTAGCTTGATGTGCTGGCATCTTTCTTTTTTCTTTCTTTGTTTAAAAAAAAAAACGTTGCCCCACACTAGGAATTTTTCCAGTGTTGTGGTTGCGTTTACAAACATATAAACTCATAAACACAAACGCCTGAACCCGGAACAACTTCTTGTAGATCATAAAAATATTTGCTCCGTGCGGGAATCGAACCTGAGACACGCAGCGCAGCAGTCCAATCGCTCAGCCACGGTTAGGGCCGTGCCGTACATAGTTTAGTCTAGCTTATAAGATCACCTTTCTTAAAATCAAGCTCATGATTTCAATAATACAAAAATGATAAGGCGATTACACATACAAATCAGTCGTCCTACATACAGATTGGTAGCGCCAAGCTTCCATACCGGGGCTCGCTATTGGGCACGCGCCTTATAAAGCTCATACGAGGAAAATGCACGCAGATGACATACATGCAAAAAATCACGTTTGTTCTCTATGGTTCGGGTTTAAAAAGTTAAGGAGCCTCTTCGAATCATCTTCGAATAAGTTGACGTGAGAAAGTTGCAAAGAAAAGAGGTTACTCAAAGACTAAAGAATACTCTATAGCAGGGGTGGCCAACCAGTCGATCGCGATCGACCGGTCGATCGCGACTATTAGTCCAGTCGATCGTGGACCTATATTATGTTGATAAAACATCATCAACTCAGACTTCCATTCCAAAGTATTAGGTAAGGAAACAATCTCACATGTGAAGAAATATGTAATTGGTAGATCGCAAAGGGTTTCGTTAGTAAACAGTAGATCTTATGTCTAATCAAGTTGGCCACCCCTGCTCTATAGTCTATTGTGTTTTGTAAAAGATAAGTAGTTTTGCGAGGAAAAGAGATAGCAAGTCCTTTCGCCTTTGTTCAGATATGAGACAATAGAGTAGGATGCCGATCTTCGCAAGATGGCTGGTAGCAGTTGGATGAAAAGCCGGTGATTGAGTGGCGTGCGACTGGAGAAATGGGGATACGAAATCTTGCATTTAAATGATCATGTCTGTCAGGTTTTTCAATAAAAATGGGATGATGAAGCTCAGGCTTCATAAAACACTGTGCGTCCTATAACTGAACCATCTCGAACACACTACAAGTGTGGAGTCCCAATACCTTTTACTCCTGTCTGTTGTTGTCATAACTAACGGTACGGTACGGGGCTCCCTGTAGAGAGCCAAAGCCTGCCGGGGTCGCGGGACTCACGAATTACAGTGATACAGGTACGTAAAGGGCTATTGAAGGACACCGTGGATTTTAGTCAGTACGAGTCCTAGGTGGGAGGACTCATTTGATGATTTTACCACGATAAAAAAAAGCAGTACGGTACGGTCGTTGTTGACTGCTGCTCTGAAACCAATCGTAGTTTCAGCGCTTCTGTGGCGCTGAGTCTTTAAAAAATAGCACTGCAGGTCACTATGTAGACTACCTACGTACTGCTCCGACAAAACCTGAGTCATCGATTCAAAAAGACGTATACACTCTGGTCTAGGACTTTCCTACAAGTTCAATAAACTCATGTCGTCAGCAGACTATATCTACGATAAAGGCACATGTCCAGCCATCAAGATTAGAAGTAGGGTCACCTTGAGAACTAGAATCGACTGTAGTACATTAGCCTGTAAGCTGGATTTAAAGTAAGTTCGGCCTTGGACTCGACTGATGTCTACGTTTCGGTCAAGACCCCCGAATACTAGTTAATAATTCTTGTTCCTTAAATGAAAATAGAAATTTGGCTTTCAACTAGTACGTTAACAGCGGCCTTCATGTACTAGTAGTTTCCTTGACAATTCAAATAATGAATTCAAGTGAATGATTTACTTATTTATTTTTAATTTATCGTGACCACTATCTCGCCTGATGGTAAGCGAAGATGTGGTCGACGGTGAAGCACGCTTGCCTAGAAGTAACCTGTTCACTCTTGAGCTGAAGACGCCAAGATTATACTTGTTTGAGGATTAAATATAAATGCTTTGAATTTGAATTAAAATTACCGAAAAAGCCATTAGAGAAATTGTAGCATATATACATCATCAGTTTATTATTTTGGAAATAACCAAAACCATAGAGTATTTGACAGACGTCCATACATAGAGTTACTCTCTAAATCAGCAGAAACCATAAATATTTTGGAAATCAATATTACAGTTATAAAATTCTTATTAGGTAAGACTTCTTCAAGAAAAATCTCCACCACCAATGAACTAATGTAGGCGTTACCTCGAACTGTGATGATTTGGCACGGGTACCTATATTTGTACCTATGTATGACAGGTATACAATAAACCGGTCCGGACCACTTATGGTGATTCCGGAACCGGTTCGAGATTAGGTAGTACATAACGTGTTGACATTAGTTGTTGACTTGAATAAAATTATTTAGACTTAACAAAAACAAGATCTATACATGTTTCAAATTATTTCAAGAAGTGAAAATCGAAAAATCACGCCTCTTTTCTCTATGGATAGGCAGACATTATTCTAGCTTCGCCCACGTTATGATCTGGAAAAAAAATTACAGAAGGAATGTTCACCATTTAGCTATTTGAGACATCAATATTATAAAGGTTTTTAAAATTAAGTTTTAGCTTGAATTAATTGTTTACTTACATATTCGGATCATAGACCTCGAATCACATCACTGTTTTGCCCGAAAATAATAAAAATGGTGGAAATTATATAATATGATATTGATTTTCCTGAATCCTTATTTCGTCATCAATAATTTATCACGGAACTAATTGCACGCAGTAGCCCCTTTAAACATCCATTAATATTATTTCTTAATCTTAAGCTCAGCTTTTTTTCTACGAATAAGTATTATGATAAAATAATACTTATTCGTAGAAAGACCTACGACTACTTATCAATAATTACCTATTTGACATCATTTATATTTTTAGAATTACGTCAGATTTCATGTCTAAAACAAGACTGAAGGTCTCTTTAAATATTTAATTTCATGGCACAGCATAAATAAATATTCTTTTCATTCATACACAGATTTGTATTGGCTGTATAAATATTGTGCAAATTGTAATGAATATCTGGGGTAAAAGACGCCATGTTTTTTTTTTGTTTATGACTCATTTTCGCGCCAAAGGTGTGAGACAAATAATGAATTATTGCTTGTTTTTATTGTTTTGAGTAAATAAGAAGGCAACTATTATGAATCGTTTCGATTTTATGATCTATTTTTGTAAATTACTCAATTAATTTAGTAATATTTGAACTAAAAGCCTTGTGGTTTGTTTATTTTCATAGAACGCATCAACTCTTCTTGTAACAATAGTGACTCACATTGAAAGAATTGCTTCATCATTGTCTACAGTCTAGAATTAGATCCTTAATATTTAATACAAAAACTAATTATAGCTAGGTAATCCTTGAAAACTTGTGGGAGGCCTTTGTTCAGCAGTGGGACAGTGTAGACTGAAGAAAAAAAACCTTCAAAGAGATTTATCTAACCAACTTAACATAATCAGAACACACCTAAGCTTTTCAAGCCATATTATAACTATCATACGAGTATACTAAACCATTTTTAATCATAACGATTCAGCCTTATTTCATCAAAATCTTGTTTTCTTCAAAATAAATTATTCAAATTTTGTTTATGGCATGATGGTAGTCGTAAACTAAGAAATTATTCGCTGAACATAATTAATCAGAATAAATGAATAATTAATGAGTTGTTCGTGTTTCATTGAACATTGTTTTCGTCAACAAACACCGTAGTTACCATACACATTAACTATCAAGTAAGGTTAAGGGGATGTACCACCCTAAGAACTCTGACGTCATTATGAAAAGTTAACCATAGTCAAAAGCCATAGCTTCTGAATTATCTATGATTTTGAAGTCGTGTCATATTTCTTACCCATGGAAGTATTAAGTACTAAGTACTTCCGTACCCTCATATTACACTTATTGATTTTGTAAATGATAATGTTTGAAAACGTTCAAATTCAAGACGTAATTTAATAAACGTTCTTTTAATTTTAAAGGTTAAAAGTGTTTGTGTTTTTAATGTTTATTTAATGATCATTGAACACATTCAACATTTAACTTGCGGACTTACAGAATACCTTGCAAAAGCTTCGCTAAGTTCCTTAAAAGTATGGGTCGACGGACGGCGCGTTGTGTTCCACGCGCGCCTCAAGGAATGTCAGCATAGTGACGGGACCTGTAGAGGGCCAAAGCCTGCCGGGGTTGCGGGACTCGAAAAAGTTTCTTAAAAGCCTGATCAAGCCTCCATTTTTTGAAGTGAAAACTTCTTTTGCGGCGTTGTGCACTTTTTTGGAATGGGTAAAAAATGTTAAACTCGCGTCAGGACACGTGACCTGATCGAAAATTCGTAAGACGGCGCAGGGCGCTTGCGCGAATGTTCGTGTGTGTTTATTACTATTGAAGTTGCAACCCGTCGTTTTTATTTATCATGGTATAATCATCAAATGAGCCCTCCCGTCCAGGGTGGAACGGGAGGTAAAAACCAACGGTTTCCTTCAATAGCTCTTTACATTCCAGGGCCACGGTTCCCTATGGCCCTATTCAATAAACATTGACCATCATCATCAGGTCATATGAACGACAGTCAGGAGCTCGGACCGGGAAAAATCAAAATGTACTTGCAAATGCAACTGTTTGCTGTCAGTACCAACATGAAATGTAACGTTTAGAAATTAGAAATAATTTCATTTTGCTAGAAAATAGTAAGACATCTTTATCTATGGTATTTCTTCTGAAAACTTCCTCAAGACTCGGTCTTTTAAAACATTTTGCCATAAGAAAGAATACATGATTTACTTACATAACTACATTTGCCTGCATTTCTCTTCATTTTGACGCATTATGTTAGCCGCTTCGGGTCTTAGTGTTCCCGTTTTGAGCTAGACTGGCGCAGGTGGATCAATACCGCGTCTTGTCTGACCTAATTTATATTTATAATGCCTTTTTTTGGGTGGATAACCACTATGGGTGGAGCAGAAGGACTATCAGACTTGACTGACTCATAACCACGCTGTCTTTTCTCTTTAGCGTTCCAGGACCGGTGCTCTTTTATTTAAGGTAGTTTCGTAAACCCGGTAGGCATTTACATAATGCCTTAATTGAGGCTTTTTTTTAACGTGGTAAAATCAGTGCTCCCACCCAGGGTAGAGCGGGAGGGACTTTCAGATTCGTACTGACTAAAATCCAGGGTGTCCTTCAATAGCCCTTTACGTTCCGGGGTCACTGTAATTCGTACAGTTCCGCGACCGACTTAATTGAGGCTGGGAAAACTTGTTACAGATCATAACCCCAAAAGTTTGGCAACCAGTCCTGGCTAGGGTATATTGCTACCCATGTACTGGGTAACAATATACCCCTTTATCTTGTTACCCAGTACATGGGTAGAGGAGGTCAGATCGGCAGTCGCTTTATGTAAAATACTGATATTCAACTGCAGCCGAACGCAGGTAATGAAATTTGTAATTTATACTGGGACTGTCGTGAATAGCCCCATTTTTTTTTAAATTCTTTTTGTCCTATGACAATTCAAAATTGCCTGTAAGTGGCCTAATTTGAATAGCTGTTTGTGAAAACTTGTAATTGGACATTTTCTTGTTACTGCGTATGTCTAGCTCTAAGTTTTCCAAAAATAATAAAATAAAATAATTGGAAGAAAATAATGCTTTGATTTCAATGACATAGGACCAAGTCCAAGACCTATTCTGGTTTTAAGTAATAAAGACAAAGTTCTGTATTTGCGTTGTTGTCGTAAATATCGTCTTTGAAACTCTGTACTTATCTTATTTGTCTAAAGTTTTACTTATCTTTAGACAAAGGCTTTGAGCCAAGTTGATTAAAGTTCTGTTTTTGTTCAATAAAGCTTACTAACAAAACTCAATTCTCTGAAACATCAAGCAAGAAAGATAGATTCGTTGTTTTAATGAAGTTCTTAAATATTTACATAATTTTTGGAGATACTTTCAAACGTATACTATATACTTATGTATACTTTTATACGTATTATAACTCCTCATCGTATAACAATATGTAGCAAGTAATTATACTTATGATCTAATACAAAAGCATGTTCATTGAAAAAACAAGCCAAATTGTAAATATTACATAGCATTAACTCGAAATGTACACTCCCAGGTCATCACCCCAGCCTAATTGCATCTTCCATTGCAATACAGACATGCGCAAAACACACAACACACACCCACCCATAGACAAACATTACTCTATAAGTCTATAGCTCTATGGTAGCTTCGGCGCGGTGCAGCAATCAATATTCCCGACCTAGATGAACTTTAGCGCATGCTGACTAGACGGTACGATGACCCCAAAAGTATCTGATAAAAGCTTTTGCGGTAGAAGAGAGGAAGTATCGGAAAGTGGTTTGTAATTAGAAGTGATGAAATGTATGTGGTAGCTGAAGTTCTGATTGTAAGACTGTTTATGTAGGTAATCGTGAAGGGGAGTAAAGATCTTTTCTTTTTTTTTACCTGGTAAAATAATCACATGAGTACTCCCACCCAGGGCAGAGCGGGAGGGACTGTTAGACTCGTACTGACTAAAATCCACGGAGTCCTTCAATAGCCCATTACGTACCGGGGTCACGGTAATCCATAAGTCCCGCTACCAGGGGAGTAAAGATCTAAGATATTAAAAGTCAATCGCTAATCTGCATTACACGGTAGCAATATTGGCAATATGGCAATAAACGAAACTGAAATAATGTTAATTTCTATCCTATGCAGCAACTTCATGAATTTGTCAATGGGGACTGATCCACTTGTAATAGCATAGTAGACTAAAAAAAGAGAGGGACTAGTTTTCACTTCTACAGTTCAGCTTCACTCAATAAACGAGAGAAAACTGGGAGCTGCAAAAACCAAGAAGTGTTGTAAGTCTACCGCAGGTTTATGTTAACTCTTTCAATTGTCTTAGCTAGTAACTTTTTCAAAATCCTACTCTCCTACTAATATTATAAACGTGAAAGTTTTGTTTGGATGGATGGATGTTTGTTACTCTTTCACGCAAAAACTACTGAACGGAATTGGATAAAAATTGGTACACAGATAGTTTATAACCTCATATATATTAACACAGGATAGTTTTTATCCCGATATTATTTTCCCGTGGGATAATTTTCGAGTTGCAGTGGGCGTAGCCGCTGGCAACAGCTATTATTAAATAAATACTAACTACTAACATACATACACGTCCATATGAGTAAATACAAATTTCCTGTTACAATTTCAATTAAAACAATAACAATACTAGCTGCATCTGTTCATGACCCGAATAACTTATTTGTAGTTATTTTCGATCGCTTCTGTAACCACAAGCGGACAATTCTGTCAGATTTCTTTGAAACATGACTGAAGACCGATGAGGCAGCTTCACAGCTATGACTGTTGTCCTTGGCATCAAAATCATTAGCGAGAACTTGCCAACATTCTCATATAAACACGGGGTTTTCCTTCTATGGGCATTGTAGAATGTTTTGCCCTTTTATAGTAGCTATTTTGATAGTAAATTGCATGCTTACTTGATTTAGTAGTGATTTGTATGTTTATGACTTTATCGCTTTTAGAATTGATGTCAGGTAAAGCTGTTGAAGGATCACCGTTGATTTTAGTCAGTACGAGTCTGACAGTCCCTCCTACCCTGCTCTGGGTGGGAGGACTCATGTAATGATTATACCACGATAAAAAAGCTCACTGTATTTCGATAGTTCTTGTACATACAATTTGTATTGTAATAGATTATTATGTTAATACAATAGAAAGTTTTGTTATTTTTGATAATTCTATGTGTTCATAGAAAATCAACGTTTCAAAAAGTAATTTCCTAATTCGGTCTTGAAATTATACATAAGAACTATCGTTCAGTGAAATCCAATAGCACTTTTTGCCCAATTAGGGATTAGAAACCAAGAATTCATTGCAGAATTTATTGTAACCTTTAAGAAATAGAGCCTATATCACATCATCATCGTCCACAACCCGATCAACTTCACCAACTGCTGAATTTAGACCACTCTTTGTTAGTTTCAATCTTCTCTTTCTCATACTAGCCTCATCCAGGTTTGTAATGTCCAGACCTTACACAATAATATCTTAAACTGCAATCTTATTGTAAGTACTATCAAACTTTTGTCATCTAAAGATTTAAAAAAAACGACTCGTAGTAATATGTAACTCGTTCTACCCACAATGGTTATAATGCCGTCTGCAGTGTTGTGTAAATCAGCAATTTTAATCGTAAATATCATCAAACCTTTGTCATCTACCTCATGTAGTACCTCATAAGTATAACGCACATCACTTGGTTCCACTCCATCTACCTTGTTACCAACTGCACATATTTGGTCACAAGTGAACTTCACAATACCATGCGTAATATCAGTGTGGGTGGAACATATTAAGATATCATAAACAACAAATTATAACTCATTTGATTTCATCTTGTCAATATGATTAATGATATCTACACTCAGCGGCACGGAATGTGGCCCAAGTGTGTTATGTTGTTTATTATCAAAATGAAAAGCGAAACAGGGTTTTTTTGTTGTTGTAAAACTTAAATGTTTATTCAGATCTTATATGCTAACGATTAATTAACAAAAAAGTGAGTGAACTTTAATAAAATTTTACAAAACCATAAAAGGCATTAAGCTCTAAGTTTAAAAAAAAAAGTTTTTAAATTAAATTTACTAATTAAAACTATGGTACTTAAAATTAATAGCGGGTATTTCCACCTCTGGCCCTGATGACCGCCTGCATGCGGTCAGGCATGCTGTGGACTATGTTTTTGATGTCCACTTGGGGTAATTAGTCCCAGGCGGCCACCAGAGCGCTTTTCAAGTGCCCGATAGTCTCTGGACGGTTGGGACTGGATCGGATGCATCTTTTCAGCATGTCCCAGACATGTTCTATGGTATTCAGGTCTGGGCTTCGTGCTGTCCACTCCAATTTCGTAATTCTCACCTCAGATAGGTAATCATCCACGCAACGAGCTGTGTGAGGTCGGGCATTATCTTGCATAAAAATCAAATGTTCTCTACCGACGAATGCCACGAATGATAAAATGCGTTCCTGGAGGATCTCTTGAATCTTTCGCACTGCTGTTAGACGACCTGGTACGACTATCAACTCTGTGCGTGCGTCTGAACAGATTCCTCCCCAAACCATAAGTGATCCACCATGGAAACTAACGGTTTGCCTGGTCGTAATTGGCATAAATCTCTCCCCATGCCTACTCCACACACGTTCGCAGCCATCTGGAGCTCGTAAGGCCACTCTGCAGTCATCAGCCCACAGAACTTTCCTCCACTGCTCGTGTGTCCAATTGGCGTGTTCGCGAGCAAATCGAAGTCGAGCTACACGATGATGCCGGAGCAGTTCTGGACCTCGAGCTGGTCTTCGAGCACGCAGATTCTGTTCCTCCATTCTCCTTCTTATTGTCCGCTCACTTACGTTGACCCCTCTTGACGTTTGTAGTCGCTGCCGTATTTCAACTGCAGTAAGGAACCGATTTCCCAAAATTGCGAGAACGATAAATCGGTCATCTCGTGCTGATGTACACCTAATACCGCTACTTTCTGGTCTCCTTGTGTATAGGCCGGTCTGATCGTACCTTTTTAAGGCAAACTTTAGTGTTGTACGCGGTACATTTAAAGTTTCAGCAATCTCTTGCTGCGTTCGCCTCTGGCTCCGAAGCAACACAGCTTGAGCAACTTGAGCTGAAGTTAGAGGCATTATGTTCCAGTTCTGGAAGCATTAATTACTGCAGATTAATTAAAAAAATAAAACAACAAAGATTAAAAGCACGATCATTTGAATATCGAAGTTTAACTTACCCGTGTTCTTTACGTTCCAGTAACAAACTAACGTTAAGTGTCACAGAAATTAAACAAATGAACTGTTTTGTGCTTACCCTCTTAAATTAACAGTAGCATTAATGTCCTGACAAACTGCCACTTGAAATTCTCATACGCGATACCAAAATCTCCTGTTATCGGTCTGTTTTTGTTTGGGCCACATTCCGTGCCGCTAAGCTTATTTCTGTTTTTTTTTTTTAACATTTGTACGTCTTCTGTCATAACATAGCGAACTCCTGATTTTATTTATACTAATATTTTTATACCTACGTTAAACAAATGAATAAATTACTTATAAGTAGATAGGTATTAAAGGGGTATGCAACTTTTTGGCATCAATTTTTTTCGCCAGCAATGAAATGTTGGTCATTAGTAGACCGCAACCTAAAAACTTCGTAAAAAATAATAAAAAAAATCTAAACCAGACATATAACGGAGTTAATTTTGTTCTAATCAGGAGTAAATCAATAAATCTATGGATTTCTACAAAAAATAACTCCTGATGAAAACAAAATAAAAACCGTCATATCTCTGGTTGGTTACGGTTTAGAAACTTTTTTTTTTTCTATGGACTTCTTAGGTGGTAGTCTAATGTATGGTGGTGCCCAAAATGTAATCACTGGCGATAGAAAACCCTTTTCTTAATACATCTACATCTACCGTATTACATAATATATCTTGATGAACTGTGCCCAGGAAATCATGCTCAGTAGTATAGTGAGCATGAGGAAGATAAATTAATAGTGGAAAATCTAGCTCAGCCACAAATCTCGCGCCTTCGACAATAAACTTACCTAAAAACCGGCAAAATGTGGGTGTTCTATTAGAGCTTCTTCTATCTTTACGAGGATTACAGACTTGATGTTATCTTCATAACTCGTTTGATTCAGTGTTGTCAATCTAAATAAATCTCACACGACTACTGTTACTACCTTCAGGCAACGTTTATCTCATTCCTTTTACAACCAACCTCTTCAGATCCCGTTATCTTATGCCTATTATAATGTTGATTGGTATTACTTGTTTTGCGGTATATTTGCGGTCAAATACTGTTTCTATCTAGTCCTATTCACTGATGTTTTTGTCTATACCTTTGATAGTTTCATTATGCGGAGATGAATGGCCCATTGGCTTGAATAGGTCATAAAAGAAGACGGGGTTTATGATCTCGTGAAGATGGCTAATAAAATCATTCTATTAGATAATATTGATACTTTTTGGCTCAGATTAGACAGAGATTTACAGTATTTGGTAACTGGTAAAGAAAGTAACCATGTTTGAAAAGTAACTGCAGTTTTTGATACTCTACACCATATTAAAACAGTATTTTTGTTAATGTTTTGACGTTTTATAAATATCCACATCAACAGTAATACAGAAACAAACTTCATAAAAGTAGAAGTTTACTACCAAATATAAACATTTCTAGTTTCCCACCTAAACTGGTTTCGCAAGGTACTATCTTAGGGCCTACACAATTGTCATTAGAATTACTTATCTTATGATTGAGAGCGAGATTGACATACCACAGAGTAATTTATCGAGTGCCTAAGATTGTCTGTTCATACAAATATGAACATTATTTTATTCACCATAGCATCGTTTTTGTAGACATTAATCTAGCCCAGAAGCAAATATGAGACCTAAGATGGAGCATGCTCACCCAGAAGGTACTGAATGTCCTGCGCACTGGCGGAACACTCGAAAAACTGATGAGCACCGGACTCCGACAGGATGGTTGTCTAGCTCGTAGACTACTCTTGTGAGGCCTACCACCCTCACCACAGGGAACAGGTAGCCTGTGATCCCGTCGATAGGAGTGGACCGCTACGAGGTGGATCCCATACACCACAGAATCCGATCATCTCGAAAAAGACGCCTATTTTAGAAAAGAACAATCATACGGCAATCTCCGTTATTGATTAAGTAATTACACACGCATTTCATTGCTAAACAGTTTATAAATGGAGGAAAATGAGTATAAACACGACATTTTCTAACTTGAGTCATGTCGCCTTGAGCACAGAGCGTGGATAACATCGTAAGGACACAGATGTTTGTAATAAAAGTGTTGTTTATGTTTGTATTTTAATATTAATACCTAGGTAAAGAAAAATATCTTGAGAGAAGACTTTTGAAACTTATTTTACTAACAGTCCACAGTGGCTGGATTCTTAACCTCCTAATTTTAAAAATTAAAGTAAGTTTGTTTGTTACGCTTTTACGCCTAAATGTCTGAACAGATTTTGGAAGAGAGATGACCCTTTTTTTTTACGTGGTAAAATCATCAAATGAGTCCTCCCACCCGTGGAAGAGCGGGAGGGACTGTCAGACTCATACTGACTATAATCCACGGTGTCCTTCAATAGCTCTTTACGTTCCGGGGTCACGGTAATTCGTACAGTCCCGAGACCTCGGCAGGCTTTGGCCCTCTAGAGGGGGGGCCCGTCATTTTGCTGACACTCTGAAGTGCGCGTGGAACACAACGCGCCGTCGACCCGGGCATGGTCCATGGTCGGACAGTGAGTTGCCCATTACTCGCTGCCTGCATGCCCGCAGAGAGATGACCCTGGACACTGTTTATGCTTCTTTAAAGAAAACGTGACTTCTTTAAAGGCACTAGTATTTCTTTGTATGATAGATACTTCTGTTTATTCCTCGATTAGAAATCACTAGCAAACATAATAAATTCTCTTTTCCAGGAAATGAAAAGGATGTAATATGGCCAAAGGCCGAAGAAATGTGCAGACAAAGGATAAGCAGATTCAATAAAAATATGTAGCTTAGAGGTAAGCTAGGTAGTTTAGGGGCTTCACAATAATGTACGTTATCCACGGGTAACTGATGATGGACAGAAAGAGAAAGTGAGATGACCTGGACCCGCACTATGATGGCTGGTCCGGAGGCGAAGTGGCTGGATGGTATTCGAAAAGAGTACCTACCTACTTGGAAAAATATGGAGATCCCTTTGCCTAGCAGCAGGATATTAACAAAAATATAGCTTACAGGATAGTTTGTAATAATTTGTAATAAGCAGGTCACAACCTCCTCTAGGTTGACCTGCGAGATGCCACTAAAAAAAGGACTATTTCAAGTTCTAAAGTAATGTTGAAGTCTGGTCTGTGATGAGTGTATTCTGTGGTTTAAACACGTGACCTGACACTATGGTATCAATGTTGACACATCCATTAATGAATATTCATTATTACTACCGCTGTTAGGTACACAGAACCTGCTCTTACATCATTGTTTTTAGTATTCTGATACAAAACTATACTAATTGTTTAATGTCATGCTAGGATATTATAAGGATAAGCTCGTGGCTAAATAATTACAGCCACACAGGCCAATCGTCTGGGTTAAGCCGCATTGGACTGTGGATGGGTGACCGTCTGTCATAGTGAGTTTCCTCCGTACCTTGGAAAGTACGTTAAGCCGTTGGTGCTGACCGTCATTTGTAGATCTTCGACAGCCGTTACTGTCAGTCAGAAGCTCATAAGTCTGACGACCGATATTACCATGAGGTATCGTATTGCCCAGTTACTGGGTTTTGGAGGTCCGATAGACAGTCGCTCCTTGTAAAATACTGATATTCAGCTGTATCTGGTTCGACTGGAAGCCGACCACAATATAGTTGGGAAAAGGTTAGGCAGATGATGATGTCATGTCATGCTAGGATATTGTCAATTAAAAATACATTAGAAAGTGAGTCCAGTCCTTAACTCGATCGCCTGGATATAGGTAACTTAAACCAAACTAGGTCGCGCGTAATTATAGTTACGTAAACGGTCACTAGGGTGTGTGACACCCTTGCTTTAATAAAATAAAAATCCATACAATATACGGAAAAGGGTTCTTACGAACTAAAAAAAAATTCTAAAAAAAAATTAAAATTCGATTTGGTGAAAGTCTGTTAAAGCAAATGATTAGTTGTCTCGGTTCTTTTGTGTGTTGTCCTAATGTTTGTTCTTCAAAGTCAAAAATATCGCACAGGCACTGAACTATGACCTATCCGTACGACAGCTGACAATTGATGTTCAGTCTATTGTTGTCATGCGTCTTCTCTCGCCCACATAAGAACGTACTTCGGTACGGCAAGAGATAAATATAGGAGAGGCAGGACTGAAGAATTGACCTAGTAAACTATTAAAGGATTTATTGTTAGTAAGACCAATATGTTTTAATTAATTTTTAGCTGTTCCCCGCTGTTCCACCACAGCTGCTTTTTTTATCGTGGTAAAATCATCAAATGAGTCCCAGGGCAGGGCGGGAGGGACTGTCAGACTTGACTGACTAAAATCCACGGTGTCCTTCAATAGCCCTTTACGTACCGAGGTCACGGAAATTCGTTAGTCCCGCGATCCCGGCTGGCTTTGGCCCTCTACAGGCCCCGTGGCTCCTATTTATAGTAGCGTGATGTGACAAAGCCTAAAGTTTTCCTCGATAAATGGAAAATCCAATATTAAAACATTTCAATTCGAAACCAAACAAACAAAATCTTCAGCTTTATAATATTAAATACCTACCTATAACGCATCATAACAAAGTTAGGCTAAGTCACAAATTTGCCAACCCAAATGTTGTTTAAGTTCAGGAATAAGACGCGAACTTATTGGGCTACTAACCGACACGTACTTAGAATTAAAGGTAGCACTTAAAAAAATCCTCCCCACATGGGAAACGAACCCAGGATACTCGTAGATCGAATACAATCTCTAAAGTAGCTACAGATGGTCGCGGGACTGTACGAATTACCGTGACCCCGGAACGTAAAGGGCTATTGAAGGACACCGTAGATTTTGGTCAGTACGAGTCTGACAGTCCCTCCCGCACTGCCCTGGGTGGGAGGACTCATTTGATGATTTTAACACGTAAAAAAAAAGTAGTGTTGGCGACTGGCTGGGATGCCACCTTTTCTTTTTAAGAACTATTTTTTATAATGATTTTGTCTGTTCAAATAAATGTCGTTGTTGTTGTCAAGTGTCCAATTTGCCTTGCAAGTATAGTTTATCAAGTTACTAGCTTTTGCCCGCGGCTTCGCTCGCGTAGAATTTGGTCTGCCTCATTAAGTTACGTGACATTTTTTTTAATACTTATATTTTTTTTATGTAACTTTACATAGTACATCCCAGATTTCTAACTTCAAAATTAGTTTCCATACAATCTTTGAACACCTATACCTAACATTTAGAGGGAATCTCTTGAGGTTGGAATTATTTGAATTCCTTTCTAAGTGCTCAATATTTTAGAAGGCCAAAGCCTGCCGGGGTCGCGGGACTTACGAATTACCGTGACCTCGGTACGTAAACCGTAGCACTGGTAATAACATCCCTCATGTACACAATAAGCTAATAAAATTCCCTATCTCATAAACTACTGAACCGATTTTGATGAAACTTGCAGTATTCCCTAAGTTAAACGATACCTAGCACAAAAAAAAATATTTAAATCGGACGTGAAGTTCTTGAGATATGCGAAAAATGAATCAGTCGATGCCTACTCCTTACTGTTAAGGAGTTGTACCTTCCATCATCAGCTCAGCTACATAAGATGATGATTACCATACGCAAGTACTTAAATTACTTCATAAAATTTACGAAAAACGATGCGTGGGCCTATAAAATTTGAGGGTTGCCCTCGATTTCTCCAAGATCCAATCATCAGATCCTGATTTGGTGACAATGGTGGTCCCACAGGAAGCACCAGCTTTCAAACAAAAAAAGAATCATGAAAATCGGTTCACCCAGTCGGTCGTAATGCGGTAACAAACATAAAATTGATAACCTCCTCCTTCTTCTTTTGAAGTCGGTTAAAAACTATCCTATGTCCTTTCTCAAGTTCCAAACTATGTCTGTACCAAATTTTACACAAATCGGTTCAGTAGTTTAGGCGTGAAGAAAAGACAGACAGACAGACAGACAGACAGACAGAGTTACTTTCGCATTTATAATATTAGTTTGGAAAGTTTGGAAGAGTTTGGATTTCTGTTAATAAATTTAATTATTCATTCTATCAGTGTTTCCATCATCCTCCAATTTCAAATTACCTACAGTCCATTTTGCTCACCAACATTTTTGGTCCATTCTCGCCTAAAAACAAACCATTTTCAACATTTTCATTTTGACGTAAGTTTTTTTCAATTTTCATTTCGCTTAGTAAACATTCATTTCGTCATTCTTATTCATTAACCATGGTGGAAACACGTAGTCAAAGCAAGGCAAACAAGGATACTACGGCCACGGAAGTCGATCTGACGCAGCCCGAACGTCGCGAACGTTCACGGGGCGGCGCCCGGCCGGCTTTGGCAACAGCAACAGAGGATGCTTTGGCATTACCAATTAGCTCGACTACACAGCCCGCGGGCACTGAACCTTGCGACCAGGCACAACCTAGCCTCGCAATTTGTCCAAGCGTTCGATCTAATTCGGTTTTAGACGCAAATGCAAAAGCACCCTCACGCAGCGCACATAGTGTTCATAGTTCAGTACAGTCGTGCAGTGAACGCACTCACTCCTCGAGGTCTTCGGCGACCTTCCGCGCTCAACAACTGGCCATCAAAGCTGACGCAATGCGGCGCCGAGTGGAGCGTGCACGACAACAAGCTGAGCGTGAGGCGGAACGTGACCGTGAGCTTGCCCGCCTCGAAGCTGAGGCGCAAGAGACGGAACTACAAGCCAGTCTAGCCGCTGTGGAAGCATCAGATAAGTCTTCTAAATCCCATTGTTCACGTTTGTCTTTTCATTCCACAAAACGCACCACGGCGTGGGTCCACGAGCAGAACATGAGCACGGTAACTAACGCAAACATGCCTGGTGAGGCACCGACTGTCACCTTGGGCAACCCCCAAGGACAACATTCACAGCCGGCCGCTCCTACCAACACGGTATCGTTCTGTGTACCGAATGTCAACCATGCAGCCCCGTCGTCATTTACATGCACCGCCGGTAACAGTATGTTGGCGACTGGCTGGGATGCCACCTTTTCTTTTTAAGAACTATTTTTTATAATGATTTTGTCTGTTCAAATAAATGTCGTTTGTTGTTGTCAAGTGTCCAATTTGCCTTGCAAGTATAGTTTATCAAGTTATTTCTGTTAATAAATTTAATTATTCATTCTATCAGTGTTTCTATCATCCTCCAATTTCAAATTACCTACAGTCCATTTTGCTCACCAACATTTTTCAAGTTGGACGGGTTGGTGGTTTCTAATATCTCTCCCAACCTGTGCGCCACGAATGGTTTAAACGTCCGAGCATCACTCCGAATCCACTTAAGGACGGTGGTTGAGTCTGTCCAAAAAGTGATCTCGGAGGGCTTGATTCGATGAGCTTGCAAAATTGTTTGCGCGAAACGAGAGGCTATGAGCGCAGCTTGTAGTTCAATGCGTGGAATTGAGACCGGCCTTAAGGGCGAAACGCGTGCTTTACTGCCGATTAGAGTCGTAGACACGGAGTTGTCATCGTAACTAAAACGCCAATAGGCAGCACATGCATAAGCTTGTTCGCCACCATCGGCTACTACATGCAGTTGGGTATCCACTACATCTGTCCTAGTCATATACCAACGAGGTATTTTTATATTGGATGCGACCTGCAATTGTAGAAACCAGTCTTTACATTCATTTACGTACGTATCGGGAAACGGTGAGTCCCAGCCGACCCCTGCCCTCCATAGTTTCTGTATCAGAATGCGGCCCCAGATGATGACCGGCATTAATAAGCCGAGTGGGTCATAGACCTTCATGACGTTTGACAGGAGACTACGTTTGGTTAAGGTGTCGGCCGGTAACTGCGAAACTGCTCGGAAACCCAGCGAATCCTGACGTGGGTTCCACTTAACACCCAATACGCCAACCTCGCTACTAGGCGGTAAATAAACGTCGGAGGTTGCGTCGCTTCGAAGTTCCTTTGGGATGAGTGAAAGTGCCTCCGGAACGTTTGACGTCCACGCGCGCATCTTAAAACCACAGGCTTTGTGAACGGTGACTACGTCGGCGGCCAACTGCGCCGCGTCGGTGACACTGGAGTGGCTACCTAAATAGTCGTCCATATAGTGGTCGTCAATTATTGCCTTACAGGCGGCAGGGTAATCAGCTTGGAGTGTTCTTGCATTTTTGTTTTTAATGTAGAGTGCGATGAAAGGACTCGAAACCGCGCCGAAAATCATAGAGGACATACGAAACTCTTTCAGTTCGCCTTCTTTGTTACGCCAGAGGAAGCGTTGGGCGTCTCTGTCTCTTGGAGCGATTTTTATTTGAGGGAACATTTCTTTTATGTCACCGTTTAGAGCCACGGCTCCTTCTCTAAAGCGGAACAAGATATCCAGTAAAGAACAAAGTAAGTCCGGACCTTGTAGGAGCAGGCTGTTTAAACTTACACCCTTCGTTGCCGCGGCGGCGTCGTGGACCGCTCTGAGTTTCTTCTTTTGGGGGTGAAATACGCCGAAAATAGGCAGGTACCAGCGAATACCAGTTTCTACGTCAACGCAGAAACTATTTGGTGGTTTTCGATGGTGATAGGTGATCGGTTCGCACTCCTCAGCGTAGCCTTTTACGATAACATCGTCTATGAATTTGTTAAAGGCTGTGGCAAACGATTCATCTTTTGCCATCTGGCGTTCGAGGGCCTTGAAGCGCGATAATGCCTGCGGATAACTGTCAGGTATAGTCTTCGGCAGTTCTTTCTTCCAGGGTAGGCCAACTTCAAAATGTCCGTCATCAAGTTGGCGCGCCGATGATTCGATAATATCTACGGCTCGTTTATCGTCATCGTTTGGGCGAGGGGCGCTTTTCGTTATGCCTAAGGCATCGATGTCATATTGACTTTTGATGAGAATGTCTAAATCGTCCGATACGAGGTTCACAAATTCGAGTGGCTTAGACGAAACGGAAAGCGCGCCGTGAATTACCCAACCTAACAAAGTTCTCGAGGCGACAGGATCACTCTTCTTGCCACATCGCACTTCGCGACTTAGAGACAGGTGCCAATCGGGCGCACCAATGAGGACAGTAGGGGTGACGTCAGTGAATGAAAGTTCGTCGGATAAATCTACTAAGTGGTCATAGTCTGAGAAAATAATTTTGCCTGGGTGTTGCGCGCGCAACCCCAAAGGTTTGATCGCCCGCGCGTGTTTTACTAAATAACGATCAGACAAATTTCGACCTCGAACATAAAAGTCTACGTAACTTACGTCAACTTCTTTTGTCATACCACTGACGCCTTCAATGCGCAGCCGTTCCTGACAGGTGGGTTTGGCGCCGATGCGCGCAGCAACCTCGCCGTCAATGAGCGTCGCAGTACTGCCCTCATCGAGTAACGCCGTCGTCTGGAACTCGCCGTCAGGACCCTCGAGCACGATCGGGACTACCTTCAGCAGCCCGCGAGGGCGATCTGTTGACTGTGGAGTCCCTGTGACATTTATTAAGATATCTGATGTATTTTCAATTTTGACAGATGGTTCATTTTTGTTGGTTAAATTGTCCACGTAGACAAGAGTGGGTGGTTCAGCAAACAAAGTTTGAATGTTGTTGCATTGGCTGCTGGATGCTACGCTAGGTTTGGAGTTTGCTGTCATTGTGCCGTGCAGGAGCGCGTTGTGACGTTTCGGGCATCCGTCTACTCCACAACGTTTGGCGCGACAAAAATTCCAAGTGTGTGGGTTGGACTTCAAACACCGGTAGCATATTTTTGTTTCACGGACCCAACGCCATCTGTCGTCTAATGAAAGCGCTAAGAAAATTTTACAGGTTTTTATGTTGTGAGATCCTCCTTTTTTACAATAGGTACAACGCTCGGGCACTTTGTCGTTAGATACGGTAGCATGAATTGTTTCCTTCTTCACTTGGAATTTAGAAGGATGCGTTGTGTTCTGTGCCTTAACCGTACTGTCGGCAACAAAGTTATATTTTAACTGTTTATCAGCCTCTACTAAAAGAAATCGTGACAAAATATCCAATTTTGTGAGGTTTGGTTGGTCGGGTGCATAAACGGAAGCAAAGTCCGTAAAACGAGCGCGCGTGTGCTCGCTCAACTTCATCAATATGCACCGAAAGAGCTCTGGTGACCATAAATATTCGCTCTGATTAAGTAGCTTAAGCGTTGTCACGAAGTTGCGTAATTTATTTGCTAAACGGTTTAATTCTTCGGGAGAACTTAGCTTGTGACTGTTGCGCAGCTCGGTGACCTCGCGGGCGATGAGAAGTTCCGGGCGCGCGTACGTCTGCTCTAGGGCGCTCACAATGTCGTCCGGTTCCCCAGAAGTCCACAAAAGAGACGCCACGGCCTGGTACGCCGGACCGCGCACAGCGTTGTTTAAACGATCTAAATTATCTGACGGAGAAAAATTAGATTTAGTTCGTTCATAACTTCTCTTGAACGCCATCCACTGACTAACTTCGCCCGAGAACGTGACGAGTTCCGGTCTCTTTGGTCTGTTGGAAAGGGCGTTTATAGCTTGGGTAAGCTGAGTTACGGGGTCTGAGATAGGGCGTTCAGTCGTATTTAACTGTTGTGTTGTGTCGTTGTGGTAATTCTTACCGGCGGTGCATGTAAATGACGACGGGGCTGCATGGTTGACATTCGTGGCGCACAGGTTGGGAGAGATATTAGAAACCACCAACCCGTCCAACTGGAGGTGGATCCCTACCTCTCTCAACGTCGCCGACGATGCTACAAAACCTAAAAAATTAAACCTCACACAGTCTCATCGATGGTTTACAGGTCCTCCGTTTCTGTTACAGCCGCCATACGCCTGGCCGACCGAGCGAGTTGCTGACATCGAGGAGACTCTACCAGACCTCGAGTTAAAATCGGAGCTGGTGGGGTTGCTCCTCGACGTTCCGTTCTCGAGTCCAGTACCTGACGCGACGCGTTTCAGCTCTTGGCTGCGCCTTTTGCGCGCTACCGCCCGTGTTCTCCAGGGTGCGCGATTGTTCCGGCTTAAATTGTCTCGGCCAATAGATCAAAATTCTAATATATACATCGACGGCACCACATCTCCTTCACAACTTCACGCGGCGGACATCATAACAGCTGAGAAGATGATACTCCAACGAGCTCAGAGAGACAGCTTCCCCGATGAGCTGAAAGCAGTCGAATCTTCACAGCCCGTGCCCAAAAACAGCCGAATAGCAAAACTCGCGCTAACTCTTGACCAGGATGGCTTGCTGCGACTGGACTCACGGATAAAGTATGCGCCAGGAGTGAGTGAGAGAGCCATATCGCCTGCAATTCTGGATGGTCGCCATCACGTCACACGACTCATCATCCTTCATGAACATATTCACGCCGCACATTGTTTCAACGAACTTGTCCTTAATGAGCTCAGGCAGAAGTTTTGGATACTCAAAGCAAGAAACAGCATCCGTAGCGTAGCCAAAGCCTGTCTCCAATGTAGAAGGTGGAAGGGTCAACCTGCTCAACCTCAAATCGGCAATCTACCGGAAGAGCGTCTCGACCATCACAAGAGGCCGTTCACGCACGTGGGCCTAGATTATTTCGGTCCGATCACTGTCACAATATTCCGACGCCATGAAAAACGCTACGTCGCGCTGTACACATGCCTAGTAACGAGAGCCATCCACTTAGAACTTGTTACCTCACTTTCATCCGATGCTGCCATTATGAGCCTAAGACGTTTTATAGCTCGCCGAGGATCGCCTTCAACAATATTTACAGATAATGGCACCAACTTCACCGGAGCCTCCCGAGAGCTACGCTCGTTACAAGACAACACAGTGCAGTAATACGCCACAAACCACAAGATTAAATGGCGTTTCATCCCACCGGCATCACCGTTCATGGGCGGAGCATGGGAAAGATTGATAAGAACCGTAAAAACAGCCCTGAGAGCCTGCCTCGCCGAAAAAGTTTTAAAAGAAGACGTACTCTCCACACTACTCCTTGAGGCAGAGGCCATAATAAATTCGAGACCTCTCACGTATGTGCCATCTTCAACCGACTCACCAGAAGCGATCACTCCTTTCCATTTTATCCTGGGATCCTCTTCAGTCGTACCTTGGACCAGCACGCTCACAGACGCAGACTTAGACAGAAGGTGTGACTGGCGTCGAAGCTTACGTCTGGCAGATCAGTTTTGGGCACGATGGTTGCGCGAGTACCTGCCCACGCTCCGAGCAAGGGGACCCTCCACCAACACATTCAGTTTCAGTGAGGGAGACGTGGTTCTAATCGCCGACCCTACCCTTCCTCGCGGCTTATGGCCGTTAGGAAGAATAGTGTCGATCTACCCAGGGCCAGACGGAGCGGTCCGCGTGGCAGACGTCCGCACTAGGGGCGGCATACTGCGCCGACCGGCCCGTAAGCTCGTGTTAATGGAAGCTGCTTCCCAGCCAGTAGCCACAGGTTGTTAGTGTTCCACTGGGGGTCCGGTATGTTGGCGACTGGCTGGGATGCCACCTTTTCTTTTTAAGAACTATTTTTTATAATGATTTTGTCTGTTCAAATAAATGTCGTTGTTGTTGTCAAGTGTCCAATTTGCCTTGCAAGTATAGTTTATCAAGTTATTTCTGTTAATAAATTTAATTATTCATTCTATCAGTGTTTCCATCATCCTCCAATTTCAAATTACCTACAGTCCATTTTGCTCACCAACAAGTAGCTAGAGATCGCATTCAATCAACGCTTTTGGAATGGTGGAATTTGCTTGTTTGTTTAAAATTTGATAATAATCAATGAATAATGATAATAGTTATTGAATTTTAATGTTTTCTTTGTATATTTATACCGCTAAGATAAGAGAAATCTATCATTTTAAGATGGTGTTTATAAAGTAAAATATGTGATACTTAGTCTTTATCTATTTCAATAGAGACCGAAAAAGTATTAACAAAATTAATAATGGTAAATTAAATTAATTCAATGTTGAAGTTGAATGTTGAAGTTATTATATCTGTCTGGTTTCGTTTAGTTACATGACAACCAGCGATTATCGAACAAACATACAGTTCGTGTCTAGGGGATGTAGGCAGGGGTGCCAGGTGTCTCGACACGCTATGTAAACTAATCGCGCAAAACTATCCCATTCCCGTCAAAAATACACGCACGATCACACCCTGACACGCATTCATGTCAAACAGAACCAAAAACAAAAGAGCAATTACAATAATTAGAAAAAAAAAACATGTAAACTTTTTGCTGTCACACCTCAGAAATCAGACGTTTCTAAACGAGCGACCATCAATACAATCGCGACAATATCCATACATAGAAATGTGGGATGATTCCATTTTTGAATTGATAAGCGTCTCGCGTGCTGTGAAGTTGGCAACGTGTTCTAACAATCGACCAATCACAGCCCGCGATCCGGCCGCAGCGCGGAGGCGAAGCAAGCCTCAAAAATCCCCACCGGGCCGGCAAGCTGATCAAATCTTCGAGTTGTGTAGTGCGAGAGTCGCGTATAGTGTATAAGTTAATTTATTACAAACAAAGTATTTTTTAATAATCAAACATGAGGGAAATCGTGCACCTCCAAGCCGGCCAGTGCGGAAACCAGATTGGAGCTAAGGTATGTATTCCCGCTCTTGTTTTCATTTTAGAGTCGCCGGTATTGGAACCGTTGCTAACGGTCTTTACTAAGGAATCCGCTAGAAATACAATTGGAATTGTACTTAGAGTCATGTTAGTTCACTGTTTAAGTCATGATGTAGCAATGAATGCCATTGTTAAGTGATTTTTCATACAAAACTAGGTCTTGCGTACAATGTTGTGTTCTTGCATAGCTCCGTTCATAATTCGGGAATAGACAATGACGGAACGGTTATTTTATTTTTCGCGCTCGAACGCACCCGTAAGGAGGGCACCACTGTCATCCCCTAACGCGCATGACAAAAACTATGTTGCACCGGTAAAGTGTAATAAAACATGTATAATATGTAGATAAACAATCGCTTTTTTATCAGAAGGTCAACAAAAGACAATGACATGATAATCAAATTAATTTTTGTGACACAAAAAATGTCTCTCACACGTATTATGCAGATTATTTTTTCAGATCTTGTAAATTAGGTCTTATCGATTTTGCAAGAGGTTTTTCCGGCAAAATTTTATCTTCAAAATACTTTGCCGGCTGTATATTTTGATTAGAAGTTTCCAGAGAGGTCGCACTTAATTTTGTAGGTACGTATAACATTCTAAAATAGTCAAACATTTTTCGCCGTCTAACAAATATGTGGCACTATTTCATTGGTCAATACTCCATCTACGGAGATTCTACCTATGAAACTGGTTAAGAATCTAATCACTCGTGAATTAATCTAAATAATATACTTGTTTTATAACTATAACGGACTCGTTTGGCCACATAAATCCTCTTTTAATCTATTCGCTTAATGTCAATCGTAAAAAAAAAACAATTTGACAGATGGCGAATCAAGTTTGAATTAAGATCTCCTTTCTCCATCACTCGTATCCGTTTTGCAGTTGTATAATTCAAGTTCTGATTGAATCGTCTTGGAAAGGAAACAATAAATTGAAGCTGGAACAACAATCATAGATAAATTGCAGGAAGATTGCACTGTAATTTGTTTAGACAGCTTTAGATTCTGAGTTAATACAGGAAGGATTAGATAATAATTCTGACCTCTAGTCATCCGTTCACACTTGACAGATTGAAATCAAATGGCATAAAAAAAAACTGCATCAAGCAAAAACTTATATGTCCTAGATAAAGTTGGAATCAACTTCAAAGTGTTTTGCAACGATTTTTAACAGTGATTTAACCAAAACTTTATAATTATACTCCTGTCGTCTTGCTATACCAATTCTTCATCTATATCTTGCAAATCCGTCAGTTGGACAACGTTAAAGCGACGTCCCACATACAGCTTAGCTACTTACCTTGCAAATTAGCAGTAATTAAAATACTTTCTTTATCAAATACTACAGAGAAACTACCGCTGTACATCGTTGATGCATGAAAAACATGCTTACGATGGTCTAGCGCCTCACACTTGCAGAAACTAATGTCTCTCGTCTTTTTTCTTGGATCTGTTCCAATTCTTATTGACATTCAAGCTGTGTCAGCATTATGCTTGGACAAAACAAGCTATTGTGACAAATCGAGGTCAATTAAAATTAAATATAAGCAAAAATCATCAATCTTTCTTGTTTTTAATTCAATGAAGACAATGTATAAACTGATTCCGGATTGAATTTAACAGTAAATGTTATCCTCTATGCTCTGGTGGTCTTTTAGCATTCGAGGTTTGGAGTTATTATTCATTAGGAAATCGAACGTAGTTGCCAATTTTTGACTAGCTTTACAAGATTCTAATTTATTTCCATACAGTAAATATGCCAAAGCAGGCTCCATCTTCGAGAACATGGACATTTTGATGCCACTTGACATCCTTCGACGCTCAAGCTATATTTGCATCTCTGTATTTGGGTGTGACACATGTTTAAACTTTCTCGGAGACCTAAATACTGTACCAGTGCTCGCTCGTACACACTCCTTTATTTTGAATCCAAAACAAGATCACATAAATCTTCTAGCGCCCTAAAATAAACAACATCAATACGAAGAGCTACCAACATCAAAAACTTATATTTAGCCCGTATTTATCAACAAGAACCTTTCAAAAACTAACGATGTTGTACTAAAGAGTTCTCATCGAATTGAAACACAGATTGTTATTGATTGAGCAAGCTCTCATGACTATTTACGTCTGTAAGTCATTAGTTAGTCAGAATTATGAATCATTCAGTCTTGGTATTTGAATGCGAGGCAGATACATATACAGGAATACGTATAACAGCTGTGTTAACATCTTAAAGTAAAGTGGCCATTTTCAAAATATACGTAAGTGTCGATATTTTAAAGGAAATTCCATCTAACTTTATCATAGACATGTGAGGTTTATTTTTTTACATCCTTCTATTTAATGACATCATTGACGCGTCAACTTTGCCTCTCAGATGCGTAAGCAAACCTTGGAACAGTAAAAAACCTTGTAAGCAAAACATATGAGTAGGTACAATATATTTAATATTACTCATCATTGTAGTAAATGATGTATAGTAACTATTGGCATTGTATTAAATCAGATAGTTGCGAGCAATTTCACCCGTTCACTGCCCGAGAAAATTGTCTATGACGTCGGCCATTTTTTTTATAAAGATCATTGTGCCGTGAAGCTTTTTTAGTAATTTATTGATATGGCTGATATATAAACAGTTAAAAGAATTTTGCACACACCGAAATAATGTAAAGGAAGTTATAAAAGTAGGCAGGTAATAAAAACGAAATAAGAAAAGTTAGAGGATATATTATAATGACGAAAACCAACTTGCAACAAAAAGAGAAGACCCAAAAACGTATTTATAGTCGATTACGTATCATCTAAAACCGATTTCACGATCAATTACCGATTTATCAGACAACGAACTATAAAGTTAATAGGAAAGATAAAATGCAATTAAGAGCCAATGCAATAGTGGAGAGCAATTCGTACAAACGCATTTGAGATGACCATTAAGATCTGGCTTTTCTCATTCTTAATTGTGCTCATAAGTGAGCTATCTTATCAGACGTTTGGAAAGACGAGATTAGAGAGTTGAATGACCCGACGGAAGCCGGTCGATGCCCATTTATAAATAGCGGGTATAGTCGCCCTGGTTGCCATAGAGTTGCATGCGCAGTACCGTTAGCATATAACTATAACGCACAGCATGCATATCTCAGATGGATTAACTACAGGAAGTCGACGATGGAGCCAACAAATGATAAACTGTGTTAAATTCTGGAGCAATGAACTCCGGAATTTGCAAGGTCTAAATCGATTGGAAATGATTCCGAGTATCAGGCGGCAAATAAATTGAAAAGCAGATAACATTGATTTTGAGAGCGCAATTGTCCATTCACATGTCTAGCCAGAAAATAAAGAAAGCAATACAGCATTACATAATGTTACTATTCAAAGAGATGCATTGCAAAAAGTCAAAGACAAAACTCTCATTCATCATGTTCAACCTGCGAAAGTCAGTCACATAGTGAGCGGACTGTAAGGTGAAATCTAACACAATGGTAATAGTATTACAACCATGAAACCATTACAAGACGCCATAGTTTCCCTTCGTCTGTTCACACGATACTTTCGACTTGTCTGCTCTATCTAGTTACTCAGAAAGCAAGCCTTTCGAACAGGCCTTTCACTTTCGTTATTAAAAATCATTACAATTTCATCTACGAAAGTCTTGATGAATTGACGTATTGCGGATTGGATTTTTATCGAGATTTGTTTGCAATTATGTTAAGACAGTATAAAAGACATTATCTATCTTTTTTAATAATTATGCTAAATTCTAATTTGTGAGAGGCGAAATTACAGTAAAAAATTTGAACACCTTTCCAGAAAGGTAAAATTGGTCGTTGACCACAGTCATAATTTAAAGCTAATAAAGTATTTTATGTTACCATAAATGAACACTTAAATGATCTAATCCAGCTAGGTAATAAAATTCGTTAAACTCATTCCGCACACCTCTTTTGGTGATGAGAACTCTGAAACACTTTAAGAATATCCAAAATTAAAATCGATTCATTTAAAAAATACCAAACGCCTCATATGGATCGAGTTAATTTATACATCTACGCTAAACAAATAAGAGTCGAAGTTAAACCCTGAACCAAAAAGGCAGCCATGTTAGTCATATTACCATATTTGTACATGTCGAGTTGTACCCACTCGCAGATGACATCACTAGGATCGGCGCGCACACGCCGCTGAATTTTAATGTACTAACAACACGACAACGATCGCTACATACAACCTTGGGTTGCTAAGTATTTTCACCAGCAGTTCAACAAATTACGTAAGCGTAAAAAAATTGATTTACGATGCTGTAAGCTCTCAGTGAACGATCGTAAAGCTTAGATTATCGCGCGATACAATACAAGTTTCGGCAATGCCCAAAACTCGGTTCCAAACTCTGATCACTAAATTGGTAGGCGTGGCGATTACGTCAGTTAATTGCATATATCCGCAACTACGGATTTATTACGTACTTTAATCTTCGAAAATAAACATACAGTAATTGTCTCATTGCGAAATTTCGGCGACCATATGGTCGTCAGCCCTGAAATCAGGTCATGAATTTCAAGGGGCATCGAAAAATTGAATGCTAATAAGCCTTGTCGTTCGAGACATTCTCCACTTATACGGCAAGATAAACCAAATACGGGAGGACGTGGGCGTCGCCGTCGTCGAGGCGAGCTATTGTGCCTCCGTCATAACTCATGCCATTGTCTTGCGTAACCCTTCCCGAAGTTGAACGTTCATTAATGATGTATTATGTATCCTGTCTACCTCATACGACGGTTCATTGAGCTTTATAACCTTTAGAAAACTACATTTGAATAGAATCACGAAAGTGTCCATTGAAACTCGAAAGGTAGTCGCTAGGGACGACTCTCCCGTGATATTAACACAACGCAGAACCGGTTGGAAAGTAGCGTCGGCGCACTTACAAATAGTCTGCCAAGAGCTTTCGTGTAGGCATCTTAATTGACTGCATTCTATAACGCGCTCACTATACCACTGCTTTCGTTCCGCTAACGGTATCACTTTTGTTCCAGTTCTGGGAGATCATCTCCGACGAGCACGGCATCGACCCCACCGGCGCCTACCATGGCGACTCGGACCTGCAGCTGGAGCGCATCAACGTTTACTACAATGAGGCCTCCGGCGGCAAGTACGTGCCCCGCGCCATCCTCGTCGACCTCGAGCCCGGCACTATGGACTCGGTGCGCTCGGGACCCTTCGGACAGATCTTCCGACCAGACAACTTCGTGTTCGGACAGTCTGGAGCCGGTAACAACTGGGCTAAGGGTCACTACACAGAAGGCGCCGAGCTAGTTGACTCTGTTCTTGACGTCGTACGCAAAGAATCCGAATCCTGCGATTGCCTACAGGGCTTCCAGCTCACACACTCACTTGGCGGTGGTACCGGTTCCGGTATGGGTACACTCCTTATCTCAAAGATCCGTGAAGAGTACCCTGACAGAATCATGAACACATACTCAGTCGTCCCCTCACCCAAAGTATCAGACACCGTCGTCGAACCCTACAATGCGACTCTCTCAGTTCATCAGCTCGTAGAAAACACAGACGAAACCTACTGTATCGACAACGAGGCCCTTTATGACATCTGCTTCCGCACACTCAAACTATCCACACCCACCTATGGCGATCTCAACCACTTGGTCTCCCTCACAATGTCCGGTGTCACCACCTGCCTTAGGTTCCCCGGTCAGTTGAACGCTGATCTCCGCAAACTTGCCGTCAACATGGTTCCCTTCCCCCGTCTCCACTTCTTCATGCCCGGCTTCGCTCCCCTCACATCCCGCGGAAGCAGACAATACCGCGCCCTCACCGTGCCCGAGCTCACACAGCAGATGTTCGACGCCAAGAACATGATGGCGGCATGCGACCCGCGCCACGGCCGCTACCTGACCGTGGCCGCCATCTTCCGTGGACGCATGTCCATGAAGGAGGTGGACGAGCAGATGCTCAACATCCAGAACAAGAACTCGTCGTACTTCGTGGAATGGATCCCGAACAACGTGAAGACCGCCGTGTGCGACATCCCACCTCGTGGCCTCAAGATGGCCGCCACCTTCATCGGCAACTCCACTGCCATCCAGGAGCTGTTCAAGCGCATCTCGGAGCAGTTCACCGCTATGTTCAGGCGCAAGGCTTTCTTGCATTGGTACACCGGCGAGGGCATGGACGAGATGGAGTTCACCGAGGCGGAGAGCAACATGAACGACTTGGTGTCCGAATACCAGCAGTACCAGGAGGCCACCGCCGACGAGGACGCAGAGTTTGACGAGGAAGCAGAACAGGAGCTCGACCACTAGAAGGTGCGCGCCGCACTGCTACACACATAGTACATTGCCATTGTATTTACTGGTTACTTTATGTTTAAGTAACATTAATGATTCCTACGATGTGTTTTGAATGAAAAGACATGCTTTCTAACTTTTAACAGAACGCACGACTAAAACCCCGGATTTGACATTATGAGACTCGTGGGCATATTTTATGTAATTTTATACATATACATTCCTAGTGATTCCATGCCTGGCCTCGTTGAGAACAAGATCTGAAAGTTTCTAAGGCTGATAGACACTCTTTATGTATTTATGATAAAGTTAGAATGTCTCAAAACATGGGCATACAAAAGAAAGAATATAGAGTGCTTCAATAACCGAAGTTTTATTACGATTAAAATTGTTTTCAACAATATAATTTAATGTATATAATAAAGATTTTTATTTATGTGATTGTTTTCTTTCTATCTACCCCATTTATCAAGGTGGACAAGAATTACGTCAGGATTTAAATAAAAATAAGATTCCAAGCATTAAAATAATTATGAATTCGTCGTTGAAGGTAACTCGTTATCCACTGATGATATCAACAACAATTTATAATAGAGGACAAACAACTTTGGGAGCCATGACATAATCCACAGATAAGATATTCTATTATCTATGACCAAAAATATCACGACCTACATGGACATTGGACACGTGGCACACACGTAATAAATAACTAACAATGAAATCCATTGTTACGACCAATTATCTTAAATACCTATTTAAGGCAGAGAGCGATTCATTTAATAACTTGGTAACAGTAAAAAAGTAGGCATAAGACAACGCACCTGACATCATCGCCTTGGTTTAAATTTAGAAATGCACTTATACGGCGGCCATTTTAAGTGGACACTGTCAATTCCCGTTACAGCCTCTATTTGTTGCAATAAACGAATTGGATGGGGGCCGTGAGGTATCAATTTAAATTGGTCAGGTGATATCTGGATGATGTCATCGCATTCGTCATAAACAAACAACTTATGTCATGTGGGTTTGTGTGACATTCGAGTACTAAGATTACGCTGTTGTTCCATATAACCGAATGACAATGAATGACATTTTGCGGTTTTGTTGTGGTCCTTCAGTCATTTGGAATCAGAAGTCTTTAATCATTCCTGGAACTTAATACACTCAGGCTTTTGAAAATTTTTCCTTAGGGAGGACTCATTTGATGATTTTACCATGATAAAAAAGTACCTACTTGAACGACTACAAAAATAAGAAACAGACCACGACAGTATGTCTAGCTAGATGTCTAGGTACAGTAATACTTATCTAATTGCTTATCTACGAATAGAGCACCAGGATCTGCCGCAGCTATTGTTTCTTTCAGTTCAGTCAGATTGCTTCCACCAGATTACGTCTTTAATGCTGTCCAAAATAAAAATAAATAGCAGCATGACAACATTTTGACAGGTCTCTATGTTGAAAAATGGAATGCATTGAATTTAAAAGCACTGAAGCATAGACATTGATTGAATTAAAAACTAAACCAGACTAAACAAAGGAGGCTGCATACAAAAAAGTCTGAGCAAAAAAGGTAATAAAGGATTATATTCGCTAACAAAAAACAAATGTCTATAGAATTATAATTACTCTTAGCGTTACTTTTACGAACTGTGAAGTCTGAGAATCATTAGATAAACAACAAGTTCTCGTCATCTACCACTGTTGGATCATCGAAGTCTAGGAATTCCTAAAAAGGTAAGTATATCGACTGTAGGAATCAACCCGAAGACAGGTATCATGGCTATAGGTATCACGGACGGTGCAGCTGTTACTTGTCGCATTGTTGGTCCTCCCTATTTAGTAATCTATCTACTCAACCTATCGTAGTTGTTGGAAATTGGTCTTTCCCAAATTGCGCTGCAACACCCTGTCTGCCACACCAAATACCAGTGTTTTAAAAGAGATTTGAGTGATTTATACGAGTATATTCTTTCTGAGAAGATAATTTAGGGAAGCTTACTCAGTCATCCAAAAATATAAATTATTTTTTTTGGATTTTAAGAACAACAAAGATATTGTTCATCCTACACAGTTCTTATAAACCTTGCAATGGTCTAGGCCAATTAATATTTCGAGCCTGATCATTCAGCCAAAGATATTGCTTTTCTAAAAAGGTTAACTTCACAAAAAAACAAGGAGGTTATTCTCAAATCCTGCAATGCTACGAACCATAGACAAAACTGCACTAATCCAAAAATAGAGACTGATGCCATAATGTTTTCATAATAAAGTGCTCACATTATTATAGAGTGACTACATCGCCGATAAGCTGACATTCTGCGACAATTGGGTCACAGTTCTCCGACATACACCTAAAACATGCAATTATGTATATAGACAGTATAGACATAATATTGTTGATCTTGAAAAATTATTATTTACATTTACTATTAAAAATTTAGGTTTTCACACGTAATTATGCGTTGAAACATGCGTGTGATGATTATTTTATCTTTTCGAGATATTTTTGCTGGCAGCCTACTTATTTTTTTGTAATAGTTGCATAACTATCTGTTGTAGCCTTGTAGCTGTTTAATACTGTTTACAGATAGTTATTTCTTAGCGATTATTCACTTGAAGTATTGGTCCCATTAATTAAGTTGTACTTGACAATAAAATTTCTCAATGAGCCTACGGAATTTTGCATTAAGGGATGCGTTCTACAGGGTTATATTCTGGGTCCCTTATGAGTTATTTGACGCTTTTTACATATTTATATTTCAGATATTTGTTTTAGTATGATATTTCAATCTGGCCACATACATAAATATGTACATATAATAAACTATAACAAGTTATAATAGCATTACTATGAGATACCTAGGAGTCACAATGAGCCGTCCCTTCAATTAATAGACGTCATTGCTGCCTGTTAGTGTTACATCAGAGAGTGGATTTGTGAACTAAATCGAAGGTGAATTGGATTGGAATTGTTCGATGTGATAACACTGTTCTATTGCAGGAGAAGCTCCTGGCTAAAACAGAGAAACGAAAACAAGTGCTCAAAAGTACTCAATCTCGTTCAGGACCCGGATCGACAGCGTGTTCGTTTATATAGTATGGAATGTAGTTTAGACTGTCAGCATAGTGACGGGGCCCCCTGTAGAGGGCCAAAGACTCACGAATTACCGTGACCCCGGTACGTAAAGGGCTATTGAAGGACACCGTGGATTTTAGTCAGTACGAGTCTGACAGTCCCTCCCTCTCTGCCCTGGGTGGGAGGACTCATGTGATGATTTTACCACGTAAAAAAATAAACTCGTTCAGGACATGACCCCGCATTAACGTGTCTTCCACGTTAATGCGGGATCCTACCTATTTTTTTGCCTTCAAGAACAACGCCTGCTGTTATAGACATACTTGCCTATTTAAATGACCCTATTGCTAACTGATACAGGTAGTTTAACAAGACAACAGATGCATTAAGGGGGTGATTTTTATTAAATGAAGACAGATGTATAAGTTTGAAACAGAAACAAATAATTTAAGTATAACAGAGAAAGTTTTAATTTTAAACGCTGTAACATACATTAAATATCAGTTCTTTCTCTCATTTTGTAAGATTTTGCTGAACTAGTACTTTTATGGAGTGAAAATTCAGCCTGGCAGTACCCAACACAATTTAACAGGCAGAAAGCAGGATAATTTATGCACCATAGAATCCCCATTGCGTACTTTACACACACTTTCAGTTGCAATCTCACGAATTTTGACGGAAATTCTAAATCGATTCCAAACTACATTGCTTCATTTGGTTTAAGACATCTGCACCACAACGTAAATAAAACAATAAATAGACAAAATCAAAATGAAAGGCAATTCAATCGTAAAGTAAGTTATGAGTTACGCAAAAATTCCGCTACTGGTCTAAAGTTTTAATTAATTCATTCACCGATCGATGATGGTATTTTCTCATTCTTAATAAAGCCATTCCTTATCTAAACACAGCAGGATATCCCATTAATAAAAACAAACACTTATCTATGGAACATAAAATAAAATTCTCCGCATTGCGAATAAACATCGATAAAAAAACGAAGTTGTAAAATACTTTCTTTAAATACGCTTTCACTTCTTATTTTATTTTTACTTCGTACAGCTTTATTTACAAGAATTACTGCTGTTAAATTAACTTTCTCGATTAATTAGTAATGCATGTGACGTCTTTATTTTTATGTAATGATTAAAACTTAAATGTCACTTTAATTAAGCTTGACGTTATAATCAAGCCTGACTTGCTAAAGAGACTTGATTTCTTGAAGTGCATACAAACAGGGTATGATACCAGCCACGGGCATAATACAGCAGTAACCATGGATTTTCTTGCCGGTTCTTCTCCATGGAAACGACAAACCCGAACCGTGACAATTTTTCGTCGTTTTACAAGAGCCCATTGAGGCCCATGTGGAATAAAATAATTTTGACATTTCGCTGCTGTTATATGATGTAGTCATCAGTGGTATGGAAGTCTGGCAACCAAACAGCGTTCCAAGGATAGTAATTATAACCCAGTACTTAACTACAAACCATAGAGGTCTCAAGTAGGCAGGACTGCCAGCTTGATGAAGCGACTTGATGTAAGTAAAATATTGATGTTCAGCTCAATTTAGTTGGATTGAAAGCTGACCTCAAAATAGTTGGGAAAATAAATTATATTATAAAATGAGGGATCATTATCTTGTCCAATTCCCAATTTATTTTAGGCCGGCGCAGCATAATATCAAACAGACCAGTCGTATGTTCAATGTCTGCATTTCATTATTTATCACTATCAGAGAACTTTGCCCGACAGGTTTTCTTAACACCTCGAACATAATTAAAACGTTTATGTAACCTACTAATTAGGTACCCATTGGCATTTATAGTTATTTACATATTGTTATTAGTCATGGCGGATATCCTAGTCTCGGCGGCCATCCGTTCTGAATTCAAACTTCGAAGTTATTTTTTTTATTCTTTGAAATTATGTCAGAAAGATACATTAAAAAGAAGGTTTTGTCTATGGTTGTTATTGAGACCGCGTCTATGGTCTATGGGCCAGTCTCGAAACGAATCAATTATGTTCACCGTTACGATTTGATTGTAACGCGGATCGTATTGTAAGATTTGCGAGACTTTATTGGAATTCAGATATTTCTAGGCCAAGAGCCTGGCAATTGAGGAATTTAAACAATAGAGGAAAATAAATATGATATTGTTTTTTAACATTAGCTAGACTTAGCTTAGGATGTAATTCTAAAATGAATTGATAATTTAATTTGACATCAAATGTAATAACGAGGTATTGTTCTCAATTTTTTGCTCAAAAAAGGAAGATTTCCTGTTTATGGTTATGAAATAATGTCTAGAAGACAATCCATTGTCGTTGCGTCAGCAGTCACAGGTCCAAGCGCACTCTCTGTTCACTTTCATAATCTGATATGAGTCTGTAAAGCCGATCAGACCTGCGAGAGTTAGGCACAGAACTAACGGATTTACGCGCTACCGAGGCACTGGAAATTGTACTACAAGCATCTATCCATAGGACGATCTCCGGCCACCGTAGGCGCGGGCATGCGGGCGGCGAGTAATGGGCGACTCGCAGCCCGACCATGGACCATGCCCGGGTCGACGGCGCGTTGTGTTCCACGCGCGCCTCAAGGAGTGTCAGCATATTGACGGGGCCTGTAGAGGGCCAAAGCCTGCCGGGGTCGCGGGACTTACCCATCACCGTGACCCCGGTACGTAAAGGGCTAGTGAAGGACACCGTGGATTTTAGTCAGTACAAGTCTGACAGTCCCTCCCGCCCTGCCCTGGGTGGGAGGACTCATTTGATGATTTTACCACGCAAAAAAAAAAAAAGGATCTATCCATTACTTTTCTAACTTCGAGGTGCTTTTTTTTATTGTTGTAAAATCATCAATGAGTCCTCCCACCCAGGGCAGAGCGGGAGGGACTGTCAGACTCGTACTGACTAAAATCCACGGTGTCCTTCGATAGCCCTTTACGTACCGGGGTTATGGTAATTCGTGAGTCCCGCGACCAACTTCGAGGAGCTACTGAGAAATTCAAACAGAAAAAGACAATATAGCTCTTTACCCTAAACCTGGAACCCGGAAAACGAACCCACAACATTACTCATAGCAGTCGCGCTTACGACGACGAGACCAACGGGCAGTTCAATTGGATTGACATTATTATAACACTAGCTTCCGCCCGCGACTCCGTGTCCACGCGGATGTCGGTCATCGCGTGGATGGTAGATTTTTTTTTCTACGTATTTTTCCAGGATAAAAAGTATCTCATTTTATGCCCAGGATAATAAGGTATAATTATACCAAGTTTCATCGAAATCGAACCGTTAGTGTTCACGTGATGCCTGCATATACAGACAGACAGACAGACAGACAGACAAAATTTTTTTAATCACATATTTGGGTTTGGTATCGATCCAGCAACACCCCCTGCTATTTATTTTTTCAATATTTTCAATGTACAGAATTGACCCTTCTACAGATTTATCAAATGTAAGTATAGATTACTAGGTAGTAAAATATTTTTTTTTAATTGCGGATTTTTTACCCAACTGCCAAAGAAGGGTTATGTTTTAATGTTTGCAGTCATAATATCTGCGTCAATATTTTAGTTGCCATAGCCTTTTCCTCTCATTTTAATATTATTCGTAGAAAACCTTAGCAACACTGACGACGTAGGAGTTTGAGTCTGTCACTCGAAGGCGTTGATCCAAGGCTGTTGGCGCACACTGAATGAGTGACGTATCTACGATGTAAGAATGATCTAGTTGCTAGTCAATTGTTTTTGTAGTATTCCATTTCCAATTTTGAAAAAAGAAAAGGAATGCCCATTTAAATGAGGAAATAATGAATATGTACCCTCCGTTTTGAGTGAACGAAGGGACTTTATATTTCTGAAATTCCACTAATAAGTACTACTTCTGTAAGGGATCTATTAGGCGTATCACAGTTGTAAATGTCCTTTTGAGCCTATTGGCTTTGTTTTGTTTTGTCTCATGCTTGATTTTGTCGCTGGATCCAAGACAATTAAATTCATTCTCCGGGACGTTTTCGAGCCTCATTGTCTCGGCACTTTTCTGGTGGTCGAAACATGCTTCTTTCGTTCAGGAGTTGCAGCAGTTTAATAATAGAGCGATGGGGACTCGTCCAAACGAGAACTAACTAGCCTGGTATCTGCCTTTTCCACACTTTACACACGAGACAAGGTCGTCCTGCTGTCACCATTTATCCCGTTAGTACTTTATGTTACATAATTTACAAACAGCACACAGACGAAGCCGCAGGAAACGGCTGTTCTACTTCTAATCGTAAAATGTCAATCAAAATCAATTTCCAAGGTTGTTGCCAACTTCCTAACAACACGGCGACACCCACACTGTGCGTTTGCGCCTGTTCCCGAACTACAGTAGACACATTAGAACGGTTCATAAAGTAGTTTCACACTGGGCGAGTTGTTTGGTGAGTGAGTGGTCCTTTACCACCGAAAGACGATGTATTGAAGTAATACCATGTTCATGTAGCAATAAAGTTCATTGTTATACCTACCAATAAATATTTCTATCCTTTTAATGTGTATTAATCCTCAACTCTATTGATCCTCCTGGTGGGCGGACTGTCAGACACTTAAACACTAAACCAACACGTTCTTCCTCCTCGTTCCTTGGAGCTGTACCTAGTGCGTGAACATATTATTTTGCATTCCTGCAGAAATCACTCCAGCAGAAACATATTTAAATCCTGACCCATATTCCTCGCTTTGCCCATGTAAAACCAGCTTTAAGTCGCTAACTACCTAAATACTCCACACGACGTCAACTCCAAGCCGTTCAGTTTTTGTCCACAATCACACTCGGTTTCACTCGCATTGTATTACCGCTGTCAAAATACAGACAAGTGATGTAACGAAACAACTTCGCTTTTACAAACATTTATTATGTAAAACTTGTAACGAGTGATTCATATTTTTAGCCGTGTAGGAGGATTTTATGAAGAAACCTTTCGTATCCTCTGGCCTTAAGCACAAGGCTTTTTAAATGCCTAGATAATAGAGCCAAAGTTCTCTGAAGATAAGTATTAAAGTTGAGGTTTCATTGATATTAAGGTTGAGACTACATTAGGCAGCGATTTGGGAGGAGCTGATGTACGATGTTGCCATATACTTGAGCATTCGTTTATTTGTTTTAGTTGTTCATGTTTCACAGATCGTGTGGCGACCTAGTGTAGCCTCAACCTCAGCCTCAAGCTTTTCTCTGAGGAAACCCACTAGCTACTAAGCTACCGGAATAACTCCTTGAATCGCCTCCCACGCATTTGAAACTGAAAGTCAAAATGTCAGTGTGCTAGAACTATAGCCACAGATTACTATAGTTACCAATATTCCCAGTGGAGACAACGCTTTAACTGTCACTTTTGGCAGGCCAGACAATTTAACAATAACATAAGGAATTTCTGACTTCAAGCACTCTCTTCCCTTCTTCTTTGCCTTGCAGGGTCCCCAATGACATTTATTTCTCTCCTTTTATATTCTGAAAAACGATAGGAACCTAAACATAATGAAATGACATCAACAATTTAACAGAACCGATCTAATTGCTGAACAGTAGCCCCCGCAGTTTCACACAGCAACAAATCACCATAGAAACAATTGAAAACTACTATCAAAGCAAAACAACCAATTACCTTTATTACGAACATGAATAATAAGACATCTATGCGCAGCGCTAAATATACTTAAGTTGTCTATGACATCACTAGTAAAGCTGTGACCACACTTATCATAACGTAACGCCTGCAACTCATGAGGGGGCAGAGGTATACCAAATTTTACCCATATTACGCAAGATATGTTCTCTCATTCTGATCATTATCATGTCATAATCTTCCCACTGCTGGGACCTAGACCTTCTCTATATAAAAGGGTATCGGCACCGACTTGGCCCTTTTCGTACACAAATCTCCGAAACCTTAAGAATTTGGTATCCACGTGACTATCACAATAAAAGCCATAATATAGCGGGTCCTACACAGGCACGCGTCAAGAATACCAAAGTCGTAAGGTATCGGAGACTTGTGTCGCTTTGTGTACGAAGGTGCTTACGAGTTACAGGTCCTGGGTTTCTATTTCTACTATGAAGTTCCTGATGAAAACACTGAATAATACTCGTACTTTGCCCGAGAGTTGAATTTTTAAACCAGGGCTTCTTAATCAGCAATATCGGTCTTCTGAAACACTATCAGACGTCTGGACTTCTTCAGCAATGACAGGTTCTGAAACACCACTGACGAGACGTCTTCTGTGTGCCAAATACATTATTATATTTATAAACATCAAGTTGGTACCAACATTATTAGTTAGTAAGTTACAAACGTTTCATTCAAAAACGGTAGAATAGTTGAAAATTAGAAGATGTCGTACCATAGGCACGAAAAAAAAGAAGTTAAGTCACTGCCTAATAGCCGGGCCACACTAACGGCATTTCTCGTTGATTTTTGTGTCTTTAATTGTTCGTATAAACATCTATTAACGCGAAAATCAACGGCATTTCCCGTAAGCGTGGCCCAAGTGTAAGGCAGTTTACAGCCTTAACTTGAGTGACACAGTCTCGCGCGCAGACGACCTTAGCTGTCAATCAATGTTGTATGTATGTTCGTTGGTTCGTATGTCACACCTATGTATAGATTTGAGGTTTGACGTATAAGCTAATTGAATTGAGTACTTAGATTGAAATGAGAAAAGTTTTGACTGACGTGTGAATGGAAGAAACGGTGAGGATACGTGTGTCGGATTGTAAGAAAGTTGATGGCTTGAATGGTGACGTGAAGTTTTGATGCCCTTCTAATTTTATAGACTGAAGACCTTGAACAATGGCTGGGACAGACTGGGTGTTGAAGGCAGAATACAGTTGCTTGTGTCTTAGCTTGTGTGAAACTGATGTCTAGCCCAGTCTAGCCGAGGTCGCGGGTCTTCTAACTGTGACCCCGGAAAGTAAAGGGCTATTGAAGGACACTATGAATTTTAGTCAGAATTCATTTAAAGATTTTACCACAATACAAAAAAGTCGTATTTGCAATAGGTTGAGTTCAATAAGGTGGAATAACTAGTTTCACGGTGAAATAAAATGACCGCAGTTGTAAGACATGGCCGGGTCTCGGAACGAAAATATTAGAAAATATAAATTACATATGTTCAAATATCTCTGTTTAGGAATAAGTACAATGACTGGCTAACATAGATTACTTTTTTCTTATAAGACGGTATTAAAAGCAGCACACGGTTTAAACTAAATTAATGTAGGTCCCTGTGTCTTGTGTTCTGAACTACGAGGAACCTTCACCACACGATGCAGTTGTAATAGGCAGTGTTTACCGTTACTGCATAACATCAGGTGGGCAGTGGGCGCCATGATTGATTTAAATTAATTAGACCCATTATTATGTATTTAGCGCAAAACGAGAGCCATAGACAATGTAAATTGTACTTGCTGCATAGTGCCACAATAGTGATTTTGATTGAGCTTGCTTCACAGCTCGAATGCCATAATTATAAGGAGCGAATTGTCAAAAAAAGAAGAAAATAGTTTCGTTTTTTTATAAAAAAAAAATATGGTAGCTTTCGTTTCGAGTACTTACTGCCTTTTGCGCTTTTAATTAATATGATAATCTTCTGGTTAATTTCTAGTTATAACAAAACCCTAAAATGCTATTTAAAAAGTTAAACAATGCTGCCAGTACACAGGTAAATATTACAAAATGATTTTTTTTATTACAAAAATAAACCTAATAACATTTATATTTTAGTTTTATTTCCTTCCCACATCAAGTGAAATAAATATAAAACATGATTTAAACATGACTTCGCAACATTTCAGCGTGTTTACCATACTCGGTGTAAGTATTACCAAACATACGCCATATTGTATGATCGATGGTCGTAGAAAGTTCTGACTCATCAGGTTTTACGAAATAAGTCCGTATTGCGGAGAAGATGAGGTTTGTTTACATTGCTGGCTTGATGGATCAAAAAAAATAAGTTAGATTTAATGATCGTCCTCCTTCAAAGCGTTTCGATGACATAGTGTTCAATAGTTCATTGGCTTGCCACAAAAATTAGCTTTAAAGATCACATAAAGTCGTTCCAAATTATCTTCCTATATATATTTATTAACTAGCGACCCTACTTTGCACGGCTGTAATCTCTACTATATTATGCATGTTGAATACATATAAACCTTTCTCTTGAATCACTCTATGCATTAAAAAACGGCATCAAAATCTGTTGCGTAGTTTTAAAGATATAAGCATGTATAGGGACAGACATACAGCGGGAAGCGACTTTGTTTTATACTATGTAGTTATAGTGATAATTGGTCTTAACTTGTAACGGGATAATTTGTTTTTTTTCATCGATCGGTCAACAGTCGATCAATCATTTGTTCCGTTCGCCTGTTATTAGCTGTTATAGGCCACAGCTGGTCATATTGGTCACGACATGAGCTTTGCAAAGTGTGTGGGCTTATCAATGTTTGAAGGTTTTGTCACAACAGCGGTCCAAAGAGTTTTTTTTATAAAGAAAAAAACAATATTAAGTGATTTCCTGTTAAATTCAAAATACAATAACTCAAAGAATTACCAATTAAGAAGTCAATAGAAAGTTAGCCTACCTTAAAAACAGATCTACTGGCAATTGACTCTAAAAACCAAAGAACCTAGATGGTAGATATAGCTTCTAATGTGAAATTTTCTACTTATTGAAACTTCAGTTTGTCAAAAACGGACTATTGATAAAAAAACAGCTCAAAGATGTCATTCAATGAACATCATCCAACTCTCAACAAACGCCAGACACACCACGGCGCCACAGAGTGGAGAAATTCGTACATCTCCAGTGCGAACAGATGGTCAGACTGCGATGACGCACTAGTCTGTGCCTATAGTCGATACTAACCTATTTACTTACTTGATGGGCAAAGACAAACAATATGTCTGATGGAATTTTCGGAAATGAACACTGATTTTAGGGAAAATGATTTGTTGTTATTTTCATTTCATGTGGGCTGGGGGGAAATTCACGTGAGATTTTAAGTATTTTTTTAAATTAATTTGGTAAAGTGATCAAATGAGTCCCCCCATCTAGGGCACAGCGGGAGGGACTGTCAGACTCGTATTGACTCAAATCCACGGTATCAATAGCCCTTTACGTAAGGCGAAAACTAGGCGTGTGCCCTGTCGGACACGCCTAATTTTCTCGGAACTCGTAGCCAGACGAGCAGTTCCGTTCGTAACTTTAAAAGGAAGTTAGCTTACGATAATACCAATGAAGGAATTTTTCGATCGTCCTGCCACCGTCTTTCTACTAAGAAACGTATGTCAAGCTAGTTTTCACTAACACAATCATTGCGGTCTTGTGAATGCCTTAAAAAAATATTTAAGTAACGATTGATTAGGTATAGAAAAGTTGGATTAACATGAGCTATCGATGGCTTATGTCAATATAGTCCCCTGTAGTCCTCTGTAAAATCGTGTCGTAAAATATACATACAAACCCTTTGAAAGCAGATGTCCGTTATCTATCCCTCCAGAGCAGGTTTTAGCTAATCTTTTACCTAACTAAGATTGAAGAATATTGTCTTAAAGCTAGATACGACACTAAGATTAACAGATAGTCTAGATACGTATTGAATTTCTGATTTGATCATCTACTTTTACTGTTGACTGTACTTACCTAAAATAATAACAAAACACTTTGCGGAGTCTTCTTCTTTCTTAAAGTAATTTTTAATAAAAAAAATACGAAACAGCTAAAAAAACAAAAACGTTCCTAATTTAAAAGTTGGTAAGTGCATGTCAACGACCGGGAGTGCCTGCTGTGTGACGTCACACGTCACTGCGGTATGGATGGCGGCGCCCGTATCGAGCTGGGACGCTCCCGTGAAATTGCGGACAAGAGGCGAGCCATATGGACGCTATTTTGACTTTCCCAGACATTTTCTAGCTGATAAGATAATAAATCAACACGTCAAGTGCGAGTCGGACTCGCGCATCGAGGGTTCCGTAATAACTTGTAGATTTTCTTTTTTTTTTTAATGGTGATGAACTTAAAGAATATGTTTCAGTTTTGTAAGGGACCTGTACCATTTAGAGAGTTGGAAAACTAAATAGAATTAAGTAAGATTTTTAATCGACTTAACAAAAAATACCATCATCTGAATTTTATTTACAGATGGTCCCTTGATAATCAGTAAGACGGGATTCTAGAGAAATCGAGAGAATTCTTCAATAAATCAAAGCAAATCAAACTGCGATTGCTGTTATCTCTTATTTGTGCTTTATTTACTCAATCACACAACAAAATATCTCGTCTGTACCCACTAAAAAGATAAAATAAAAAACTAAAAAAGAATGAACCGACTCTAAAAAAACTAAAAAAATGTAAAATACATATTGGGGTAGGTTGATGTGCTGACGTCTGTACCGTAAAAAGTCTTGTAAAAATTAGAGACTGATAATATCGATTTATATTAACCGTTGGTCAATCATAAAAAAAAACTGCTAAATGTGGCATTGATGTCTACCGGTCCTGCCTACTCCTTTAGGGACATACTTTCCTACAAGCGTAACGGAATGTTATGCACAATGTAGGTTTATTTTTTACCCGACTGCGCCAGAAGGAGGGTTATATAACATTAAATAAACTATTTATTAACAGGAAGGAAGCTATAACAATAATGAGGAAAATAATAATAATATTAATAAATATTCATTGCCCCATCATTCCTATTTTTTGCAAACAGCCTTTAGGGTGCCTTTCCACCAGAGAAGTGCTGTGCTGCGAGAATGTAAAAGCTGAGCTACGAAACTGTGTGACCGTTTCCACTGATGCTACGCTATGTAGCTGTGCGAGTAAGGCCTCATTTAGACAAGGCGAGAACTTGCATGCAAGTTTGACTACATTGCGGTATTTGTTTAACCAACTGAATTTTTTGCTCCTCCATAGTCCGGAGTGTAACGCTGCTCGCATGCAATTTCTTGCATCGTCTAAATGAGGCCTAAGATGTGCTCTGAAGATCGCCGCCGCAAAATCGCTGCGCGAGATAGATGCGCAGCGCGAGCTATGCGATGAATCGATAGTTGGGAAGACGACCCATAGCAGGCATCCATAGCACGCATCCATAGCACGCATCCATAACACACATCCATAGCACGCATCCATAGCATCCTTCCATATAAAAAAACACATCTTAGTTGAATCCGTTTCCGCCAGTGCTAAGCTTTCAATGAATATGATTGGTGGATAGCAAACGCATCCATAGCAACGTAGCATAGCACATCTTTTTTTTTTTTCGTGGTAAAATCATCAAATGAGTACTCCCACCCAGGGCAGGGCGGGAGGGACTGTCAGACTTGTACTGACTAAAATCCACGGTGTCCTTCACTAGCCCTTTACGTACCGGGGTCACGGTAATTCGTAAGTCCCGCGACCGGCATAGCACATCTCTGGTGGAAAGCAGCCTTAAAAACAATGAGATGGAATTTCTACCAACTGTACAAGTCATTTTACAAAATCATTAAAATATATTTTAGTTATAGATAAATTAAATCTGGTAGGATTAAGTAATTCGATTGAATTGTTGTTATGCTTAATAATTCGCCGGCCGGTATCAGCGCCATGACGAGCCAGGCATCGCCAGTATTTGCCATCGCCAGTCGCCATCATATTGGAGTACCAACCTCACAAAATGATACATCTGTGACTCAGAACGAAAATTACGGCATTTTAACAATGACATTAAACAAAACATAATCGTGCAATCAATGTATTAACTTATAATTCATTTGTTTACATAAATTTATCTTTTAAAAAAGTTGAAAAACGCGAGAAATATTAAATTTGTCACTAAAATAGGACGCCAATTATTTTTGTTACGTTGGCAGCCATGGCCGCGATATGGCGTCATCCGACCAATAGGAAAACAGCTGCGAAAACTGGGCTTTCCACGTATCGATATGAGATATCGATATCTACTGATTACTTTTAGAAAAATTTTCAATTATTTGCTTACAATCTCTTCTATTTTGAATATTAAAAAAAGAATTAAATGTAGTGTAAGATGTACTTGTATGTAGACCACGCGCTAGAAATCAAGAAAATGTCACCGTGATATGTTATTGAACAAAAGACTTCAACTTGCTTAATATTTGTTTTTTTTACATTAATTTCATAAGCCATATTAGTAGTAGCTAAATAAAATACTCACGATGTTTAATATAAATAGTAGCTTTTGCAAGCGGCTTCACTCGGGTCATTTAATAATTTGATAATCAATCATTCGATTGTTTTCCTCGGGAACAGAACTTTTTTCGGGGTGAAACCGTGGTCAACTTCGTGCACCTGGGACTGGATGGGGTATCGTCGAATGTCTCCCCCCGCTCTGGAAAATATGGAATCCCTTCCGCTTCAGAGCATCCCTTGCTCTATCAGACTCGTACTGACCAAATCCAAGGTGTTCATTCAATTGCTCATTACATTTAGGGGTTACGGTAACCTGCTTAGACAGTCCCCCGACCCCGACTTAATGAATTTATAGCAGTAGTTTAATGATTAAATATAAATAAATAAATAAATATTCCACAACTATCACACAACGCCATCTAGTCCCAAGCTAAGCAGAGCTTGTGTTATGGGTACTAGACAACTGATAAACATACTTATATATTTCTAAATACATACGTATTATAGATAAATTACACCCAGACGCAGAACAAATGATCGTGCTCATCACACAAACAATTGTCCTGGGTGGGAATCGAACCCACGACCTCCGGCATAGCAGTCAGGGTCACTAACCACTAGACCAACAGGCCTGTCGAGATTAAATAGAAAGAAGGTAATAGACGCTGGAATAAAGATAAAACTATGAGATTCACTTCAACTGCGATAAAACAAGGTATTTCGCAAGATGAGTTGATAAGAGTTTGACAATGCACCTATTGTCATTAGTAGTGCTTTTATGTGGTTTTATTAAGAACATTTTTCGTAATACTTACTTATGTTGCTCGCGTGTGGTGGACTCTTATCTCGTTAAATCAAGTTGAATATTATCTGACAATTAAAATAAGTATTCAGTGTATTAATAATTATTTTACTACTACCACGGAATACTTAATAATACTACGTACAGGACACAAAAAAATCAATCAATCACACTTCGCAAAAAAATCAATCAATCTATGCTCGAGAAAATAAAGTACATTTACTCACACCTACTTTTATAAAAACATACACATCGCGTGCGCAAGCCAAAATGTACTGAATGACTACGCACGAGAGTTTATCTTGGTTTATCTGACGCTAGCGACTCTTGAAAGTCACAATCGGCGCGCATAGGGTTGCTACTTGCGAGCTTAGGCGAGAAACGAGGGATAGTAAAAGTAATAAGGTAGGTGTATTGTATGCATTTGTTAAAGGACATTATTAACACAAATAGCTATGTTCCTCAAGGAATTTTATTTTTATCATCAGCCTATATTTCCTGGTTTCGTGATTGATTAATACATACTACATATATGCATCACTTGTACTTTTACGTAACTGAAATAAATGAGCGACCGGAGCGTATGCGAAACAAGCGGCGCGCGGCAACCGACTTTTTAGCCATTACAAAGTGGTGCCCGCTGCAACTGCCGGGGTCGCGGGACTGTCTAAATGGGTAACCGTGACCCTGGAACGTAAACTGCAATTGAAGGTGGATTTAGCCAAAACGAGTCTCTTTCGCTCTACCCAAGGCGAAAGGACTCATTTCATGATTTTAACAACTAAAAAAAAAGAGAACTGCCATCTACACACTGCACAGAATAATATTAACTATAAATTACAGATATTTTATGCGTGACAATTAAGTTAATGGTAATTACTTATTTTAATACTATTTATCGTAATTTAAAATACCTTAATTTAAATAAATGTATTTGATTACTTCATGAAACTAGTTACTTAGACAGATCCTTAATTAACATAGATAAAATGTTATTTCACACTCACAAATTAGTCGTCTCTGAATACCCAATACTAGTATTTCAAAAGTATGTCGCAATGCGACAAACTTTATCGATACTTCACACTACTGGTTTCAGTACAGCACTATCGTATCCGTAGCTTAGGTCGATCGGACGAAACGGAACAAAATTATTCTTCAAGCGACCACGAGAGTACGTGGTGCGTGCGGAGCAGAAAAACAATTTTTATAGTTACTAAGTAAAATAGTTCATATTAAACAAAATGAGGGAAATCGTGCACATTCAGGCCGGACAATGCGGTAACCAGATTGGAGCCAAGGTAAGCTATTCTTTTGTTTCTCAATCATCTAAATTCGAACGTGGGCATAGCGGCCGGCATTTTGTGACGCCGGCCTCACGCCACGACTCGAAATATGAAACAATTGACGACTGTTTCCTTTATTAATTTACGCTAATGTTGTCTAAATTGTGTTCAATTAACGGTGGTCGAGTGTTTGTCATATTTAGAGTCAGTGGGTGTGGTCGTGGATTACGGAGTTTTCGTTGAACTTTTTGTTCTACTTTATCGTGTCAATTTTCTCATGAGTTTCGCGTTTATACTATCACGTCAGCAGATATCGTGTAAATATTATGTAAAAGGAGAGTTCTGGTGAATGCCGCACCTAACTTGATATCTGGTAGCTATCGATCGATACGTAGGCAGGAACCTCTGAAGTCGGTTGTCGCCTACTTCCACGTGTTAGTCGCCGGTTGGCGGATATACTAAGGATTTGGATTATTGATTTTTCGATTGAATATGATTGAATCATACACCTGACAAGTTCCAAGTCAATGTCATATGACAGGTATGTAGGTAGAACCTATACCGGTATGCCAACTGTGCCACTATCCTGTTTCAAACAAAGGAATTCAATTCAATAGTTTTTTCTTTCAACTTTTACTTGGTTCTCGATACTTTAAGTTGTAACGGTCATTGATAACAATGAGCGAACTTCAATGGAACTATCAATGTAAGTTCCCGCCTTAAAAAAACCGTTACAACAATTAAAGGGCACGCATGTTTTGTATCCCGCTCAAGGCTGCCGGCTCGCGTCCCATGATAAGGGCCGGCCAATCGTAGGCCAGCATTTATAACGTTCGAAATTCGAGTCCTGTTTTCCGTTGATGCCGGGAACCGCCAAATGTTACGCCAGCTGCCGCGGGCGCGATACTTTTTTTTCATTCAGAAAAAAAAGTTTTTTTTTTAAATTGTACACTTAGTACCTGCTTACTCCAATTTGAATAGGGGCGCATTCGTTTTTTAATAATCACTCATTCAATTTTGAAAAAAAAAAGGATGTAATTTTTAGTCTACATTACTAAACTTATGACAACATTCCTGAGACATACCTACTTCTAGGTACCTACCGTATTAAATTCGTAAACAACTAAGTAGGTATCACAAGATAATTTGATAATTTCTAAAATTCCGTTTTACTTCATCACAAAAAAAAATCAACAACTAATAAAAAAGCTCTCGCGTAATTGCAGATTTTAATTTCATGCGCTCATCGCAAAAAAGTTAATTATGAAATTTAAATAGGTAGTAGCTACCGCGGTTAGACACGAAGTTCAATGGCCGACGCTTCTTCCGCAGTAGCCGAAATAGCACATGTTTGAAGCAAAGTTTACGACGAGAGAACCAACCTCTCACGAATTTCACAATCGGGAACTGTTGCTGATGTTTAGAAGACTCTTTGATGTACTAAAATTGGATAGCTGGAAAATAGATAGGAAGTTATTTTCAAATCTGATGTAACTTTAAAATAACAATATACAAGCTCAGTAACGTATCTCTTTGGTTGTAAACTCATGAATGAATAGTAAATAAAAAACCAAAGAATGTTGGCAAGCACGGTGGGTACCTGTAAGGACATTTGCTAAAGTAAAACAGCCGACCCATTTCTTACGGTCACTGTTGTAAATTAATAGAATTAGTATTTACTTCTGGCTTCCTTGACAGTTTGAACACCTAAACAAATTAAGCAAGTACCTACTTGCCTAGGTACTTACCTAGGTACTTTAAAATTGACCTCATTCAAAAAATATCTCGAACAAATTACATTAATCTATCCTACAATAGCCATAAAAGCATTCAATTTAATAAGATTAATTGGTTAAAAACACGTGAACGAACCAATTACAGTAGGGCCTCGTTAATCCGGACTCCCGCTTTTTCGGTGATCGCTGTAATCCGGCGGTTACAAAGATATGAAGTGTTAGCTGATGAGGAGATTGTGCAAGCAACAATGTGTGAGGATGATGAGCAAGATCAAAACTATAGCGTTGATGTTCTCACCTCCAAGAAAGTTGGTAATTCAGAGGCAGTGGGATCTATAAACACTGCTTTAAAATGGGCTGAAAGTAACCAATTTGATAGCCACAAAATTATGTTTCTCCTTCGACTTAGACACCGGGCTTTTAAAATTACAACCTTTTTCAGGAAGAAATATGTAATTTTAACTTACTATTTTTCTTGCATACCTAGCTGTAATTTTGAACATGTTCATTTTTGTCTTTATAATTTAACAAAAAAAAAATGATTAAAGAATCTAAGCTTAAACATAGGTTTTATTACCATTAAATATGACATACTACAATCCGGACGCCTCGATAACCCGCAAGGGGTCTTGTTTTTGCCTCTCCGGATTAACGAGGTCCTACTGTATTTAATTAATCAATTGAATAATGACAAATAGGATTTCTAAACGTAATTTAGTTAAACTTGTTAATTCAGATGGCATTTGAACGATCTAGTTGAAAAGACAATTGCCGATCAACCAATTAAAGTGTATACGGTATTTTTCAAGTATTTTACTTTTCTAATGAAATAAATACCTGGTTGAGCAAATAAATAATTGAGTACCTATGTTATTGCATTATCAATCGTGACTTGTTCCACCTATCTTGTTATAGGTTTTAAAGAATTACACGTACAGATAGGTATTAATGAAATAACGCAATTTAGAACCTAGGCACTTGGATAGTTGGTTATGTACTTGGGAAAAACATCGTTTTTGATAAGCAGGTGCGATAGTATTCAGCATTTCTAGATATAAATCGAAGCAAACGTAAAAAGAATCCAATACAAATACCGTTCATTTTTCCCTGTTGACGCAAATACTTGTTATTTTTGTAAAAAAAAAACATTCAATGAACTTTCATTTGAATGTCTGCTTACTACGTATACCTAGGTTAGTAAGATCCCGGTTTATTCAACGTGTGCGGGATGTCGGAAGCGATTTTTCCAGCATGTTTGGCAAACTGCCCAAAACTCTTTGAATAGCCGCCATGCAGCGGACAGCTTTTATTTCTTTCGCTTTCAAGAAATGTGAAGCGCTTTTGAGAAATGCAGCGATACGTTCTTGAGAAATTTTAAGTGTTTTAAGGAAAATGTACATTTTAAAGTCTGCTTGAAATCTTGGCAAATTGACTTGTAGGGTTTGAGTATTGAGAGTGGAAATGAGTAGGTTAATTGGTATTTTTTAGTAGAAGAGTACAATTAGTTGAATGAGTAGAAATGCGTTCCACATAATAATGGTTAATGTAAACCTACGACTCAAAGAAACCCACCGCCATCAACATTCACCGTCGCGTCATTGTTTTACCTAAATTGCTAATAAGGCGTACTTTTCAAAACTTTCATAGTTATTTGCATGTCTCTGATGGTAATTGCCGACGACACGCGACTGTCTCCGTGCCAGTCTGTGATTTTACGAGCTAAGCCAATCCCGCGGCGTCTTCCGCGTTGACCCGCTTCTTGTAGCGTGATCAACGTATCGAACGACTGACTTTCCGGCTATAAACTGTTCCGAATCGGTTGTAACTTCAATTTATGAGATGATAAAGACCGTATTCCTATTACTTTATGATGTTTCAAGGTATATTGGATGTTACGCGCTTCATTGAAGGTACATGAAGTGTCCTACTTGTGTGCCTACCAACAAGGCGCTATATTATGCTGTTATGATGAAGTCGTGGTATGAATAATCGTAACACGTCCACCACTATGACGCACACTCCTTTTATTTAAGACTTCCTCGAAAAGTTCCAAAGTGTATTGTTGCTATTGAATCGATATCAAAGATTATAATAATACTCAAACAGATAATCTTTACAACAACAAATTCATAAACAAGATAAAACTGCAGGGCAGGGTTCATTGGAATTTTATTTAAATCGTGTAGCCTATCCAAGAGGAAAGTGAGGCAATAAATAGCGTATTGAATAAGCACTAAGCTTGTCCTTTTTCAGACGGAAATATTGCCTATTGTTAGCGTTAACGACTCCTGAAAAGTACAGTCATGATTAAAACATGCTACGTGACTGCACTGTTTAAAAAATATTTCTCTTTAACATTATAATCTCGCCACGAATGAGTCAACAACGGATCTTATCGGCCGTTCTCTATCCGTAGAGTTTCATTTACTTAGAAAGCCTCTCAATTGAATTGCGATAAAATCTCATTGGAACATTAATGGATGACTTGTGTTTTGCGCTAACAAATTATGCTCGATTCGTCCTAAAAATGCCACGCGAGTGTCGTGTGCGCACAGCAACCCCGACCCGCTTGATTTATTGTTCGACAGGCTGTCGGACCAAACGAGAAACTTGCTCCGCGCTCTCCTCTTTTAAGGCAACATGACATAAACACGAAAGTGGGCGGCCATAATGTTTTTGCTGCAATTATGCTTATTCATCGGTTCAAGACGTGATTTAAATCGTTGATGTACCTTTATGGTAGTGGGTTGGATCGATAATGTCGACCTCGTAAATATGTTAATGTCGAGGCAACGCTTCGGGAGCCCCTGTTTGTTGCGAACCCCGTCGCCGGGGAGACCGTGACTCATCCTACGCACACACAGACGCCCCGCCTTGTGCTAATAGATATTCTCGCTTCGTTAACTTTCAACTCGCTTCGTTTCGATAAGAAGTTACCTGGTTATTGATGTGTTGTTCATTTTAATAAGTATTGTTTGTGATTGTTTCAGTTCTGGGAGATCATCTCCGACGAGCACGGCATCGACCCCACCGGCGCCTACCATGGCGACTCGGACCTGCAGCTGGAGCGCATCAACGTTTACTACAATGAGGCCTCCGGCGGCAAGTACGTGCCCCGCGCCATCCTCGTCGACCTCGAGCCCGGTACTATGGACTCGGTGCGCTCGGGACCCTTCGGACAGATCTTCCGACCAGACAACTTCGTGTTCGGACAGTCCGGAGCCGGTAACAACTGGGCTAAGGGTCACTACACCGAGGGTGCTGAGCTGGTAGATTCAGTATTAGACGTCGTACGCAAGGAAGCAGAGTCATGTGACTGCCTCCAAGGATTCCAACTCACACACTCGCTTGGCGGCGGCACTGGTTCCGGAATGGGCACACTTCTTATCTCCAAAATCAGAGAGGAATATCCCGACAGAATTATGAACACATACTCAGTTGTACCTTCGCCCAAAGTGTCAGACACAGTAGTAGAACCTTACAACGCCACACTATCAGTCCACCAGTTAGTAGAAAACACAGACGAGACCTACTGTATCGACAATGAGGCATTATACGACATCTGCTTCCGCACGCTCAAACTATCCACACCCACGTACGGCGACCTCAACCACCTGGTGTCGCTCACCATGTCCGGCGTGACGACGTGTCTGCGGTTCCCTGGCCAGCTGAATGCGGATCTCCGCAAGCTGGCGGTCAACATGGTGCCGTTCCCACGTCTCCACTTCTTCATGCCCGGCTTCGCTCCCCTGACATCTCGCGGCAGCCAGCAATACCGCGCCCTCACCGTGCCCGAGCTCACGCAGCAAATGTTCGACGCCAAGAACATGATGGCGGCATGCGACCCGCGCCACGGCCGCTACCTGACCGTGGCCGCCATCTTCCGTGGACGCATGTCCATGAAGGAGGTGGACGAGCAGATGCTCAACATCCAGAACAAGAACTCGTCGTACTTCGTGGAATGGATCCCGAACAACGTGAAGACCGCCGTGTGCGACATCCCACCTCGTGGCCTCAAGATGGCCGCCACCTTCATCGGCAACTCCACTGCCATCCAGGAGCTGTTCAAGCGCATCTCGGAGCAGTTCACCGCTATGTTCAGGCGCAAGGCTTTCTTGCATTGGTACACCGGCGAGGGCATGGACGAGATGGAGTTCACCGAGGCGGAGAGCAACATGAACGACTTGGTGTCCGAATACCAGCAGTACCAGGAGGCCACCGCCGACGAGGACGCAGAGTTCGACGAGGAAGCAGAGCAGGAGATCGAGGACAACTAAGCACTCACACCCAACTTCCCCTCCCTAAACCCCAACACCTACCCCCCTGCTCCCGATCCGAGCGTCCGGCGCGTCGCACGGGACTTTTGATTTGCATTAGTATTTCCGTGTAACTACCGTCGTTGACTTATTTATGTTACGTAGGACGTACCTACACTTTGGTGACGTCGCGTCTACATTCCCGTGTGTGTTTTCCTTGACCGAAGGGCGACTCTCGGATGTTTATGGCTGTAAACAGGTTCCCCCTGCGACGTGGGCCCTTCGCCTGACCACCAGCACAGTGCTGTCCACACACTGATGACACAAAGGAAAAGATCTTTTTTTTTGATAAGGCTGAACTATTTTTTAATGCCTAAGTTTAATTTTAATACTTTCGTTTGATACTGTTCAGATAATGTGTTATTAATTAATTGGCTTTTTTACTAAGAAGCTAGTACAACATTCGAAATCGATCAAAGGTTTTTAATTATTATATTCCAGTGAGTAATAAAACTACAATGATTTTACTTGACTCGTTTTATTTTCTTGACTATCCCTAATAATAAAGTAATGAACACTTACGGGACACTAACACACAGATTCTTCCGTTTATCACTCCTGACTAAAACGATGAGTTTTGCAATAAATTGGTTCCTAATATCAATAGCAGCTTGACCTTCGTGTGATGTCGAATGAGAAGGCACTGAAGTTGTCCATCAGTGTACCAATGAAATCCTTTGCCACGCCGCCAGTGGGCGCTGGAAACTTGCTGACCACAAAATAATATACCGCCGTGTACAACTAGTATACCATAGAGACTGAAGATTCATCAAGAATCCACTAGTTTCAAACCTAATAAGGACACCAGCCAGCATGAAGTAACTTTGTACTTTTATCCGACATCAAAAAAGAAGGAGATTCTCAATTCCACATTTTTTCCCCTACACACTACACAAAGTTAACAGCAGCTTTTCCAGACCTTCGAATAATTTAGCTACCAGGAGGTATTGAAGGGAAGTGAGCAGTCATTTAGTAAGTCTAAAAGTAGGTTCCATAGTAGAGAGCGTATAAACGCAATGGATTGAGGCCTGCATAACTATAAAACTAGCTATGATTATGCATTTGCATTAGCCGGACGTGGCCGTTTCTTCATCAACGGTGGATAACGGTGCTCAATGCATTGTCATTAGTGCGTTATCAGCACATGGGACTAAAATAACTACATAGGTAGTAGCTACTTCAACGGAGTGCAAAACAGGAAAATTGGTTGGGGATCAACGAAGGAAAATGTGCTGAAGGCAGCATCATTCATTATAAATAGATCAGCAAATCTATTGTTACAAAGGATTGCTTGGCTCTCTGGGTAATATGTGCGGTAGCTACTTGTAGCCTGATGAATAATTATGAGCAACGAGCAATCATTGTTTTGTAGCTAGCTAGAGCAGTTTTAGATCATTGCAACTTAAACCAATATATTGGGGTCGAAGGAAACTTGAAAGTAAGGAACTTTGTGTCTGTAAGGCCGGGACTCCACCAAAGCGGAGATGTGTTCGAATAACCAATCAGATTTCGACCGAAGCTAAGCGGAGAGGAGATGTGGGTTTCTGATTGGTTATTCAAGCACATCTCCGCTCGTCTCCGCTATAGTGGAGTCCCGGCCTAAAGCTCCTTACCTACTCCTGTTTTTACCATCTAAGGATCTTATCACTAATATAAAAAAATTAAGGTTAAAGCTTTGAAACTAAAGTTAGTAGAAGTTTTTCAAGAGATATTTTAACTTTTTTTTGTCATCCGGAAGTTTTCAGAGAGATTATGGTGATAAATTCGGAATAAATTAATCTTACATTTTACTGCCCCGTTGGTGAAGTGGTCGTAAGGGGCGTACTGCTGAACTTAAGATTCTGGGTTCAATTCCTAGAATTGGGTTCATTTCCAGAAATTTCAGCAGCCAGGAAATCTGAATTTGTACCTGGTTACTTAGCAATAGGTTCACCCTCACTTAGAACTGACGAAATGTCGAGATAGAAGTCGTAAGTAGAGGTAAAAGCGCCTCTTAAATAATTTATTGACAATTCAAAACCAAGACATATCTACCTACCAATATATATATTATTTTTTAAAGAGAAATTCATAGTTTTCAATCTCACAGCTTTACAAAGGTGCAGTGCAGTAGATCTTTAATCTATTAATGAAAATCCAATTATTACCTTTTAGACTTATTTAATACAGAAAGTACTTATATTAATCATGACTTATTTTTATGTAACTAACCTTGTATTTTACATAATTGGAATGTAAGAATAGGTACAATAATGATACTATGATTAAAACAGGTAAGTAGATGAAATACCTAAGCCCTAAATAAAGATGCAACATTTCTTCAGCGATAATAAATTCAGTTACATTGCATCTTACTGAGTATTTTGATAACTTATAATACCATCAATCTTTCATCCAGTCCGGAGCTGACGAAATCTTTACTCAGACAACAACTCCAAATTATCCTTCATGAAATCCAAATTGCTGAACTGACATTCACTTATATGATCTAATATAATATCAACAGTTTCGTCATTAATCTTGCCAGCATCGTTTAATATTTTCAGTAAACCAGTCAAAGTGAATATTGATTTTACACAAATTCCATTTTGTTTGAGTACACTAGCGCCACCTTGGTCTCTGTCGAGAACTACGACGGCGTGTGTGACGATCAAACCTTCAGAACGTAAAGTGCCAACAGTTTCCATTAAACTGCCGCCAGATGTCACTACGTCCTCCACAACAAGGCATTTCTGGTTTTTCTCGAAGATTCCTTCTAGGATTCTTTTGGTGGCATAAAGTTTTGTTTCTTTTCGTTTCATGATCATGGGTGTGTTCGTGTTGACGGACATGACGGCAGCGAGTGGGAGGGCGGCATAGGGGACGCCACACAGTAACTCGTGGTCGATTTCCGTTGCTAGTTTCTCTAAATGTTGTGCCACGGAAAGCTGAAACATAAAATAGATCATACATTACAGTTGTTTTTAAGGATACCAGGCTCAATATGTTTGCGGATTGTAAACGAGTCGGAATAAACAGGACATATTGACTTTATTTCACGACGAAATATGGGCTCAACATCTTAATTACCTGTTAAAAGAATTAATTAGAACGAATTAATTAAAATACAATTTTAGAGTTTTGTTTGAATAAACGACCTTCATCATACATACGGATCATTGAGAGGCTTTGGAACTGTTGTTTAACTGGCTGAACATGCCCTGGGTTCTAACTATGCCTTAACATCATCAGCCTATAATGGTTCCAACTGCTGGGACAATAGCCTCCTCAAGTCCTACTGCGAGAGAGTGAGCCGTAATCCACCACGCGAGCCCAGTGAGTGTTGGTAGATGTCAAAATATTTTCGGATTTCTGTTTGTAGGACATGCCATGCCATTTGTGTTCCCACGATGGTTTACCTTCACCATTTTGAGAGCAGTGGTGGTGAAATAAATTACACAAAGTGATGCCTGTCAAACAACTCGTAAATTGGGGCCGCTACCACTAGGCCTTCACTGCCCCCTTTTGGGTGGAATATGAAATCTCGACGGACAAAATATCGATAAATGTTAATTCGACGCTATAAAACTGCAAGCCACGTAACTGCGAAAAACCGTCTCTGCGAAACTGCGAAGCTACTACACTTCGATGTCACGTTACTGCGAAAGATCTTCATTGCGATGCTACTCGACTTCGATGAACATTATCCAAGTCGCTGGCAATATAACTAGCTTTTGCCCGAGTCTCGGATAGTGTTAATCGTCAAGTAGCATCGCTGTGGAAACCTTTCGCGATAACGTGTATCGAAATCAGTTACTACCGTAGTGAAGATCTTTCGCGGTAGTGGGCATCGAAGTGAAGTGGCTTCGCACAGATGGTCTTTCGCAGTAACGTTCTTCGCAATTTATAACCGACTTCAAAAAGGAGGAAGTTCTTATGTAGCAACAAATAAGCATATATAGATATTTTGTCCGTCGAGGTTATGTATTCTAAATAATAAAGTCTGTGTATGTCGTAATTTTTACCATGATCTGTGGATGCGACACGATGACTCGCAGGTCGAAGTAGATGGGTGTGCGTCTGCCAATCTTGGCTTCAATGTCTCCAAGACGGACTGCTCCTGCGTCGAACAGGCGCACCGCCAGCTGCTCCAGAGTAGACATCATCTATAAAATACAAGGGCACGGGATTAGTTATGAACTTCATGAAGAATCATTCAACAAAGTCTTGTAGCACGAAATATGTCCATACTATTGCGGTATTTGAATGTAACGTGTTCCGTTTCACTTGTATCTGTGGTTGACTGCATTTGAAAAGTATTAAACCGGGACTAAGACAGTGATGGGTAAGACTGATGATGGATGGAGAGGAAGGCCAAAGAAAATATTGAGGGATTGTGTGAGGAATGATATGAAAGAAAAATATGCTTTGAAGCCGACAGAGTATGGAAGAAGAAAAATGTTGCGCGAACCTCAAGTAAAAATAAATAGAACGCACTATACCTACCCATTCGTGCACGTTTTAATCGTTGAATATCTATAGTTTTTTTAACGAATTAATGTTTATTTATTTATTTAAGGAACTTTAACGATGATGCCTTGAAAAAGGTAACAAACATTATGTTGTAATTAAATCTGACATGTTCCGAGCAGTATTTATTTCCGTGATAATTAAACCGGTTGAATTTAATACATTGATTAAATATTATATGTTTGTCACTGTCTTAAATTTGTGTGGAACTTTAACTGTAACAGGGTTATTTAATTTTAATTTAATATTGCGCAATCTAAAAGAATTTGGAGACATTAAAGTTTGGCCAGTGGTCTTAATAGCCCACAGCATCTGCCTCTTACATTTTTTACGATGTAAAATTTTAGATTTATAACAATAACGTACATTTTAGGCATAATTATGTGCTGTATGTACTTAATTTCTTTGATTCTGCACTATCTTACAATATTTGTCTTGGCTATAAGAGATTTGTTTAATCTACATCGCAGCAACTTAGTAGCCAGTCTGCGGGGTATGTCCCAAATCGTTCCTGCCCTTGCCTTTAAAGGATGGTTATCACCAATTTATCTACCCGTGGGATATTTTTGTAGTTGTACTGGCAAAGCCGCAGACAACAGCTAGTTTCTTTATAAAAAGTGTGTGTTCTAAGACAGGAAATATCAAACCAACTAAAGCATATATAAATAATAGGAAAGCTTGCTTTTTTAGCACCAGTTTCTAGAAAAATTATTACCTAAAGCTTATGTAGAAAGCCTAATAGTGGTAAGATCCTAAATGTCATACTTCTACAGGTTTCATCATTTAAGAAAACCGTCGTATCTATAAACAACAAGAGTCAATGACATATCGCTGGCATACTAACGAGCATTGATATCAACCAATTAGATACCTATGTTTTTGCAATAATAAGGTTTCAAATCACGCTATCATCTAACAAAAAAAAGACCACTATCTTGAGCTGTTTAACTGGTGTTTAACGGCGAGTTAAACAACTGATAAAAACCTGTAAATAGAGAAACAACGTAACGAGTCGTGTGTCCAAACCCAGCCAAATATTTGTGAGCATGTATTTCATCACCACTGCTCTCAAAACGATGACGGAAAACATCGTGAGGAATCCGGCATCTCCAAGAACCGACATTTTGTAAAAACGGCAGGTGACATCTATTTATGACTCACTCCGTCTCACAAAGAGAAGGCCTGTGCCCCAGCAGTGGGAGCATTACAGGGTGATGATGATGATGATGAAATACCATCGTACGGGCTGCCAAGGTAACGGTAACCCGACCAAGATGCGAAAAAGGACAAAAAAGAAGTTCTCCTATCTAAATATGTAGATTGCCCACTCCAGTACCACAGCCTCATCATATTGCATAACAATTTCTCAGCTGGCATCACCCGCGTGTCCTCCAGTCACGTGGCTTGCTCACCATGTGCCGTTCACGTGACAGATACATAATACAACGTTATATAAAATGTTTAAAGCCACCACGGTTCTTCCTGCTGATCAGAATATAAAAGAATTAGCTGTTGCCAACAGCTTCATCCGCTACAAGCTACAACTCGATGAAATTATCCCAAGAGAACATAAAATCGGGATAAAAACTATCCTACGTGTTAAACCAGTCGCGGGACTGTACGTACTTTTAGTCAGTACGAGTCTGACAGTTCCTCCCGCTCTGCCCTGGGTGGGAGGACTCATTTGGTGATTTTACCACGATAAAAAGCCTTCTTTGGCATTGTTGTCAATATTTTTCTATTCGAAGTGAAAGTCTCGTATTGGATTTTAGCTTCTGAATATCATTTCATTAAGTTTATTTTAATTATGGGTTATAGTTTCTTAATTAGGTGACGGTTCATTGAATTGAGCTGATGTAAAAAGTGACTCTAAGTATGCCGCTGCAAAGATTTCCATGTATCTCGACTATTGTAAAAATTTTGGCGATTGGAAAAGAGTGTCCATGGAGTTTCTTGCTGATTCTTCTCCATAGAGATCTACGCTTTGGAATGAGCACCTATGGTACTTTCACAGTTTTTATGTCTTGTGACTGGGACTGTAGCACCATAACTATTTTTAGTACTAGTTTTATTTTATGTCTTTTGACAATTCAAAAGTGCCTGTAATTGGCCTACTTGAAATAAATGATTTGATTTGATTTATACGATCACGAACCATCAGCTGTTTTCCACTGCACTGTTTAGCGGTTCTGTGGTTTCTTATAAAATGTTAATCAATTATATTGTTGTGATCAATTGACACTTAAAAACGATACTTACATAATATTTTAATGACCAATTTAACCAATTGGTGGCAATGACATCGTATAATTTGTCGGCACTACAAACCATAGTGATTTTATCAATAATATGTGCAAAAAATAAGGCAGTTATAGTAAGACCCTGATTAGGAAAAGACAAGAAAGCTCAGTGATATACGTTCAAAATAAGTGACTTACTATAATTTTAACAACGTAGTGTTGTCCTCGTATCTTTCAAGATAAGCTTAATGCTCTAATTCAGAAGTTTTATTTAAATATCTACAAAATTAGAACAGTGACTGTCATTGTATTTACCATTATGTCACTAGACACCTTGATTTTTTCAAATTACAATCGCGAGTTAAAGTAAACTTGAGTACTCAATAGCTAGTTTAGAATAATATAAATAGTACAATTTCAAAGGTTTAGTTAACTTTAAATTTATACCAAATTCATTCAAATCACGCTACTAATAAAATAAAAAATCACGCTATTAATAAAATAAATACGATATTTACCAAGATATCCCGGATTAATTCAATGTAAGTGATACTTTTGCTCGCTAGTGTATTTTCAAAAGTGTTAAAGTAAAATTCAAGTCTTTTTTTTCAGCGTTGTAAAATCATCAAATGAGTCCTCCCACCCAGGGTAGAGCGGGAAGGACTGTCAGACTCGTACTGACTAAAATCCACAGTGTCCTTCAGTAGGCCTTTACGTTCCGGGGTTACGGTAATTCGTGAGTCCAGAAAAAGAATCAGCTGTTATTTATTTATCACAAGGATATACATAATGAATGTAAATGCCTACAAGGAATGGAGACTTTCTCAGTGCCAGTAGGTAATAAACAAAATGCGCTTTAATACACATAAACAACTGATTATGATATAGGTATTTACAATTATAAACAAATTACTTACGTATCTTCAAGGAATTCCGTTTCAAAACTTGTTAACTCTTTTCTCTATGCACGTCAGCTCAGTTCGGAGGACCACGGGTCATTAACGTTAGTTTTGGAGCCACAATGGTGCATTGGGGGCCGAAATATTTGAACCTCAACACTTATGATCAATGACCAATAAATAAATAATGGCTTCCGCGAGACGATACAGATAGGTAAGTACTTTTGAATTAATTTAAATTATTTAAAAACAACACAATTATATCTCAATTCAGATTTAAAATCAATAAACTTTTTGATTTGATCCGCAAAAAAAGAAGAATAAAATGAAGTATCACTGCATTTTTTTAAATTCGATATTAGATTTCGTAATTTAAAAATGTCACTTCACTGATCCACGAATTTTCATTTCTCAAAATGGCGAAATATTCAAATCATCTATTTATTAATGCACACATGTATTCGTTAGCTATCTGACAGACATAATGAAATAAACAAGGTGTAGTCTGTTAACTAAGAAATAAGTTTAACAACTTGCTTAACATATAGTTTATGTGCGCGGAGTCACTCGCTTGTTTTTTTTAAATGATATTGGGAACATTCCATGCACGTTTATAACAAACACGATTTTTTAAACATTTAAATAACCAGCAGTACTCGATAAATAATTAATAATATTATGTAGTAAGCAGAAATTTTATAACACTAGACAAAATTAGGCAGCATCTTGAAATTTAAGCTTGTAATTCGAAATTCAAAAACTTCTTGGCTATACCTACTCGTACTTGGAAAGTTGGAATTTTGGGAGGTTATTGAAGTATTAGATCTTTTTTTTTTTTTTTTTATCGTGGTAAAATCATCAAATGAGTCCTCCCACCCAGGGCAGGGCGGGAGGGACTGTCAGACTTGTACTGACTAAAATCCACGGTGTCCTTCAGTACCCCTTTACGTACCGGGGTCACGGTAATCTGTGAGTCCCGCGACCCCGGCAGGCTTTGGCCCTCTACAGGCCCCGTCACTATGCTGACACTCCTTGAGGCGCGCGTGGAACACAACGCGCCGTCGACCCGGGCATGGTCCATGGTCGGACAGCGAGTCGCCCATTACTCGCTGCCCGCATGCCCGCGCGAAGTATTAGATCTAATGGATCTAATTGCTTTAATTATAAATCTGGTATATTGTGCACAATTGGAAAAGTCAATGATGACCCGATTTGAGTAGCAAATTTTTTTTATTTTTTTTTATCTACGTTCTCTCACAACGTGGGACCAAAGAGGTAGCCATGTTTATTTTTATTATTTCTATAAATAATTAATTAATTAAAACATCTATACTGACAAACTTTCCACGGCACTATTAGCGTGAAATCTCTGCGTCTCATAATGCTATAAGAATTTATGTAGTTGATAAGCAAATGACTCAGTAATGTTGACAGGTCCATTTTGTAGAAGGTCAGCTAAGTTGTCTGACACATCATAATATGCACATTAAAATTGAGAAAAAGAATGCGAAGACTACTGGAGACTTCCCCAATTAAGAGCCAAATTTCTATCAACGTTGCGATTTCTATCTTTGATCGTGGGCTTTTACAAATATTTAAGCTTATATACAACGTGTGAGAATCCGTGACACATAAGAAATATTAAAAACAGCGTAGTAGCCTCTGCGCCCACCGTTCCGTTGTTCTTTTAAAAGTACCATAGATTAGATAGAACAGAACAATGTTTTTCATTTTGATGAATATATTCGAAACTTTTTGAATTGCTCTACTCCCTACGACGGAAAAAAAGAAAAAAAAAAGTGTTTTTTTTTTCTTTTAGAAATCGTTTTAGAATGCGTTCTAAAGTAGACATTTAAACAAAGACATTAAAATATATAAGTATGAGCCATTTAAACAACTTTATAATCTAAGGTTAATAATACGAAATTACACTAATGTAACGGCAAAATGTTTTCTTAGAACATTAATCAGCATTACATTTTTTTTTCTTCTGTTCCAAACGAAGCGAGAACTTTCTAGAATTTCCCCCGTTGTTTCTAAGAACTATTGCGTTAAATAACCAACTAATGAATTGTTAACAGGTATTTTTCCGTTTAGAAGATTTATGTAATGACTGGGGCTCTGCTCGTGACTTTGTCCGCGCGAATTTCGAACGACTCCACTGTACTTCCGGTCGCTTTAAACACCCCGTAGGGATCGAATTTCATGAATTCCGTCTTAGTGAGCACCTACAACCTAAAACGAACCCCCATGCAGAATTTGAGACTCTTAGCACTTTTAGTTAGGGGAACAGTGTATAAGACGGGGACGCGCGGTATAACACAACACTAACGTAGCGCAAACGCAACCAGGACGTCATTTGCAAGCGGCCATTAGCAAATGGCGCCCTGATAGCGCTTGCGTTACGTTAGAAATGTGTTAAGTTTGCCTCAAGTGCGTGATTTCCCGTCATACCCCGTGTCTCCGTCTTATACACTGTTCCCTTACTGAGATTTCATGATGAGTGAGTGACCTTTCGGTTTATATAATTATAAATATTCTTAGATAGAAGATAGATATCATTAGCCAACCTTATCTCACCGTCCTTATCTGTTGATCAAAAGATTCAGTGTGAGCTAACCAGTTGATGACCGCTCTACTAATATTTTTTACCACCTGCTTTTCACTGCCACTTCGTATCTTGTCTGCCTGCGTTAAATTTGTAATAGTTCGGCTAATAAGACAGTTAAAAAAATATATAACTCGAGAATTATACTCCAACCAGTTTTTTTTTAGAAATGGTTCTTTAGTTCTGGCGATTGTCCTCTACATGCAAACAAAACCTCTGTATAAATTGTATTTAGTGAGGATAAAGCGTAGTTACGAGTACCGCATTTGTGTACCTAAGTACCTACCTACATACTTTTTAAAAAAAAGAACGGCGTAATATGTTTACTTGGGAGATAAGGAGATCTAGATTTAATTGCTGAATTCAAAGTCGCCGTTGCTGCGTCGGCGTCGACGTGTCTTCCATTCTGTACAAATAATTACCTTTATCCCCGAAAAGGTAGTGAAAAGTGTCCATACCGCAGAAAAATCCCATATCCTAAAACGCAATAATACGAGTATCAGAAGAAAACTTTGTCCGAACTGAGAATCGAAACCACATACGATCTTCGATATTACGTTCTCTTGCCGCACAGACAATAGACATTATTCCATCTGCCTAGCCTTTTCCCAACTATATTGGGGTCGGCTTCCAGTCAAACCAGATGCAGCTGGATATCAGTATTTTACATGGAGCGACTGCCTGTCGGACTTCCACAACCCAATAACTGGGTAATACGATACCCCATGGTAAGACTGGTTGTCAGACTTATGAGCTTCTGACTAACAATAACGACTGTCAAAGATCAACAAATGACAACCGGGACCAACGGCTTTACGTGCCTTCCGAGGCACGGAGGAAACTCGCTATGACAGATGGTCACCCATCCACAGACCAACCTCGGCAAGCGCGGCTTGACCCAGAAGATCGGCCTGTGCGGCTGTAATTACTTAGCCACGAGCTCCTCCTACAATAGAAATGATTCAAAATAGAATATTCAAGTTACAAATACGGAGCAAGTGACCTTTTTAGAAACGAGTCATTTCATTAGATAGCTACATATAAAGTAGTCCACTTAATTAAAAATGGTAGAACACCACCTGATCCGGTATTTAATGTAGACAACAATATATTAAATGAGTGTGATGCTATCATAATTATCTACATCTGAGATGAAATTTAAAACCATCTTTGATGGAATGATGTTGTGGTCTTCTGGAATTATCAGAATCTATGAAGAAATTCAATGCTACAAGGAGGGAGCTACGGTTCAGTCACAGAATACTTATATGTATTTGGGGAAAACTGACTTTAATAATAATTATTAACATTATTTATGATTTTTTTTTTTTTTTCGTGGTAAAATCATCAAATGAGTCCTCCCACCCAGGGCAGGGCGGGAGGGACTGTCAGACTTGTACTGACTAAAATCCACGGTGTCCTTCAATAGCCCTTTACGTACCGGGGTCACGGTAATCCCTTGGTCCCGCGACCCCAGCAGGCTTTGGCCCTCTACAGGCCCCGTCATTATGCTGACACTCTTTGAGGCGCGCGTGGAACACAACGCGCCGTCGACCCGGGCATGGTCCATGGTCGGACAGCGAGTCGCCCATTACTCGCTGCCCGCATGCCCGCGCCTACGGTGGCCGGAGATCGTCCTGCGACGTCCGACGCCGTGGGCGTCTACCACTGCGGCTGGGGTGGAGGGAGGACGCTGTCCTCTCCCTCAGGCGGCCCGCCTCCTCCTTCACAAGCATGACTGCTTCGCAGAAGGAGGCGACCGCTTCCCACTCCGTCTCGCCCCGCAGCATGGCCTCGACCAATGCAGGGCGCGAGAGGTCTCCGCCTATCGCCGTCGTGAGGACACGGCGGTGCTCTGCCCAAGCGGGGCAGTCCTGCACCGTATGCTCCACCGTGTCCTCCGGACGATCCTCGCAGTGGTGACACCCAGGCGTTTCTTCCCTCCCTATCAGACACAGGAACCTCCCGAAACTTCAGTGTCCGGTGAGGACCTGCGTCATGCGGTAGGTCAGGACGCCGTGACGCCTATCCAGCCACTCCTCAAAGAGGGGTCTTACCGCCGCGATTGCGGCGTGCCCGAACATTATTTAAGATACGACAAATTTTGGAAAAGTGGACAAATGTTGACGAAAATGGTAGATTGACATAAGATAACGAAAATCTATAAATTAACAGTAATGGCTGCTCTCAAGATTCTGGAACTACCCTTCATATTTCAGGAAGTAACTCTGTCGGATTGGGAGGGAGGAAACACCCGGAAGTCACCACTGTGTTGAACGTCCCCGGAGGACACGGTAGAGCATACCGTGTGGAGGTCTGCCGAGCTTGGACGGAGCTCCGCCGTGCCCTTACGGAGACGATGGACTTTAGGTTAGGTTAATACCCTAAAATAGCAAGGCTTAGGGCAAGAGGACCCATTTCAGGATTTTACCACCCATAAAATGCGTAGAAAGAAACAATAAAGTTTAGAAATAGAAAAATAACTACGCGTGTGGCAAATAATTTTCAGATTGAAACACTAAACATCCACTTTTTATTTTATTTTCTTTTTTTGTCGTCCGCCTACAAGAATAGACACGGCATTCCTAAGTTTTGAACCAAAAAGCAAACTGACAGAATGGCTATTCGACAACATGACTTTTGGAAATAGAACCTTATTAGTATTTAGTTGAAAGGCTATTTTGCAGTAAACTGCTATGAGAGGAGCGCAGAAAGTGAATGAATTTTTATTTTCCTTGTTTTGTCTGCCATGTCGGGGATTTGTGACTATTTTCAGAAAGGTAGACGTTTCTAAATTAAATTAATTTGAAACTGAACATTGTTTTCCTTCGTTTTGTGTGGAAAATGTAATTATTTTCGCTTGTCAAGTGATAATTGGCGGGAAATGTGAAGATTTTTTCACTCGACAAACAACAGAGATGTGGTTTCAAAAAATAATCAGTAAATAAATCATTTTTAAGAAACTTTGATTACTTTTGCTAGATGAAAATGGTTCTGTTAAAACTAAGTAACTTTTTTTTTAGCGTGGTAATATCATCAAATGAGACCTCCCACCCAGGACAGGGCGGGATTGGACTGTCAGACTTGTACTGACCAAAATCCACAGTGTCCTTCAATAGCCCTTTACGTTCCGGGATCACGGTATTCGTTAGGTCTGCGATCCCGGCAGGCTTTGGCCCTCTACAGGCCCTGTCACTACTATCAATACTAGGCATAGTGTTGACATACAACAATATTATAGAAGTGGATTATGGATTGGAATTCAAAATACATAATTAAAAAAAAAACGACCAGGTAAGTAGATTATTATTATTTGGCACAATAATTGCGAATAGCGCCATCTATGCTGTAACTACCACACTACAGTCAACCGCACTTGAACTTATCTTTACGCGCTGATTCTTTTCTAGGGTAAGCAGGCCTAGCGGTCGCTCACTTATACGCCAAATAACATGCCGGGTGAAAGATCAGTAGCCCTCGTCTAACCAGCATGTCGACGATGAAGAGTCAATATATAATATCTAACATTTTGGCCATTTTTGTTTTATTGCATTATTTATTGTAGAATAGAGTAATGCACATGCTGACAAAGATCTTAGGTCTGTTTCTTATTAATTTTGCAAGATAAACAATTATTGCAATATATACTAAGTGGTGTTACGTCATTTACGATGGCAATATACAGGGTGTCCCAAAACTCAACGTCAAGCCGAAACGGGGTGACAGGATTGATCATAACCATCACGAGAAAAATCTGAAAAAAAATCTATCCCATGCAGTTTGAAAATTATGGGCATTTTAAGAAAAACCTAGAAATGTGATCAAACTGTACCATTTTTCGGTTATTGTGGTTATTCTTTTTTATTTTTGTTCATTTGAACTTTGGAAACGTAATCCTTAATAACATTTCTAGAATCCCAATAAAAAATAATGACACAATTGCCTCAAGTTTCCGAGAATTGAGACTATTTGTTAAACTACGAATTTAAAATTTTCTAGATTCGTCGACTTTGACAGGCCCTCCTATAAAAAAAATGTACTAGAGTGCCTTGGCAAGTGGCATTAAAAGTTGGCGCATTTAATCAGAATTCTAAAATGGTACAATACTTGTTAGTTCCATACAATAGAAAAGAGTAAAAAAATTAAAACCTCAAGTAACCCGAATTTTGCTATCACATTTTACTCAGTTAAAATGTTTTTAATTCGCACAAGCTGTAGGTAGGTTCTTAATTTTAAGACAAAATGATGAGAGAGATGGATAATGGGTATGTTTGTCATGAGTGAGCGAGACAGATAGTGACGCCACTTTTACCAAAGTGAAAAAAAGTTAGTAAAATAATTAGGTTTGTTGGACTAAAAGTCAGATAGAGAAAAAACATTTTTATTACAATAATAAATAATAAATGTTCAAATTGTTTACCATCAGCCTCAATACAAGCCCTACATCTTCTTAAAAAAGATCTACTTATAAGTCGGGCATATCTTCGAGAGTTGATCGCCTCAGCTGCTTGAGAAATGCGTTCACGCAGGTCGGCTACGTGATCAATGGGCTTTGAGTAAACTTTTTCTTTGAGAACTCCCCAATAGAAAAAATCCAGGGGATTTAAATCTGGTGAACGGGCGGGCCACAAGATAGTGCCTGAACGTCCAATCCACCTTCCCGGATATTCCTGGTCAAGGAAATCTCTTACTTGCACTGCGAAATGCGTACCCATACCCATTATCCATCTCTCTCATCATTTTGTCTTAAAATTAAGAACCTACCTAGAGCTTGTGCGAATTAAAAACATTTTAACTGAGTAAAACGTGATAGCAAAAATCGGGTTACTTGAGGTTTTAATTTTTTTACTCTTTTCTATTGTATGGAACTAACAAGTATTGTACCATTTTAGAATTCTGATTAAATGCGCCAACTTTTAATGCCACTTGCCAAGGCACTCTAGTACATTTTTTTTATAGGAGGGCCTGTCAAAGTCGACGAATCTTGAAAATTTTAAATTCGTAGTTTAACAAATAGTCTCAATTCTCGGAAACTTGAGGCAATTGTGTCATTATTTTTTATTGGGATTCTAGAAATGTTATTTAGGATTACGTTTCCAAAGTTCAAATGAACAAAAATAAAAAAGAATAACCACAATAACCGAAAAATGGTACAGTTTGATCAAATTTCTAGGTTTTTCTTAAAATGCCCATAATTTTCAAACTGCATGGGATAGATTTTTTTTCAGATTTTTCTCGTGATGGTTATGATCAATCCTGTCACCCCGTTTCGGCTTGACGTTGAGTTTTGGGACACCCTGTATACTAATAAAATCTATCTAAAATATATCTAAAAACTAATAAAATCATTGATTAATATATTAATATTGTAGTCATAAGCACAATATTGTAGTCACTTTACATAAAACATTTAAAAAATCAAATATACTAAAAAAATAATTAAACGGACTTGAAACGTTTTTTTCGCCTCCTGTAAAGTTGCGTTTTTGCAGTTATTATTTATTGACTCTTCATCGTCGATGTCTAGAAGACAGCTAAGCTAATGTAATACTTTGATATAAATGGGAAAACATGATTCTGTTAAGGATCTAGTTCTAGACGGAATCACTGAACCAAGACCAGTGAAGGCCAGAAGTGTTGTGTTTAAATGCCATCAAAGGCGCATTTAGGTAATTAAATTTTTCAACGGGATTTTTGATTGCATATCAACTATCTACCAAACTAGTTTCATGTTTTTTAAATAGAATTTCCAATAGTTAAGACATGGAACTTGGTTTAGTAACTTGTAGATTTTTATTAGACTTTTTGAAGGAAGACAGCCTGCCCTCTCTCCTCGTTTGGCGTAATTTGGGATAGGCCTAAATCCAGCAGTGGACTGGGTTTGGCTAATATTTATTGATTAAACTTCCGAGTTCATTCACTTGTTTACATTCAACTAGTTACTACCTTATTTACTGGTCGCGAATTGACGCATTACCAACCCAAAATTGCCAATAAACTCATTAAAATCCAAAATAAATGTTCAAATAGATCGTACACGGAACTTGTAATAGGGTAACGTCCTATTTCACGTAAACATTGCTGGATCGCAGAGATAGTTCCCGGTAAAAAAATAAACAGCTGTGAGGCAGCCGCCATAGTTGCCATAGACTGCGCAATGTCCATCGACAATGGCGCAACTTTTTTTTTCTGTTATGGTTACGCTTACAGCTACGTCCGGAATTTACGCGGGCTTTGTTTGATATTATAATAAACAAAACATAGGAGTTTAGAAGAATCTACCTAAAATAAAATGGCGGTGATATTATAAAATGAATTCCGTGGAAGGAATGGTTGCCTTATTTTATCTACATTTATTTGATTTTCCTTACACGTGGTATTTGGTGTCATCATGTGTAATTTTTAGTTATTTGCTGGATGAAAGTAGTCGGTGATCGAATGAAATGAATGGCGTGTGATTGGAGTGGACTGCTAGACTGCTAGATGGTGATGATAATGTGTCATTTGAGCATTGTAATCTAAAGAAGAACATAGGCCATGTTGAACAATAGACATCCTACACCTGCTATTGTAATGATGTATGAAAAATGTAAGTGAAAACCAGATGAAATTTTTGTTTCCTCAAAAATTCCAAAAACACAAAAACAGAAAGGATAATTATCGAAAAACTAACATAAGCCGAAGTAAATTTCCAACGATATGATGGCATAAAATAAACTCAGATTCAAACTGTTTATATTACAATCCTTTGAAGAGACTGCACATCTAATTTAATATCAGATGAGTCACATTAGACATCACCATAAAATACCAAACCAAACATTAAAAGTAACAGTTTCAGTTGACTCTCAAAGTTAACTAAACAACATAACTAAAAATACACATTTAAACAAAATAAAAAAGTTAAAAATGAGTTTAGTTTCCTGCGAGTGCTGGCGCCAGTAGCTAGCTCGACAGTCAACGACATTACTGGCACGATGCCAGCGCGACTAGCTTCCTTACTCGCTTCAAAATGGACTGTCTTCATTACTTTATGAATTTTGGGTAGTTTTGGTATACCTACCTACAACTCTTTTGGAAAGTGAAGTTAAAAGAAATAAAATAATTCTTTACCTATTTAAAAGAGATGTTTTACGTTTGTTACAGTTTTGTAACATTATCACATATTTCGCTAAGAAAAGAAAAGGAAAATTCAAAAAAAGTTTCCTAGAGGTTATCAAAAAAAAAAACGACGTGTTGCACTCTGGGAGTGCTGGCAGAAGTGGAAACTTCAATACAAATGTAGTAATAAACACACACGAACATTCGCGCAAACGCCCTGCGCCGTCTTACGAATTTTCGATCAGGTCACGTGGCCTGAGGCGAGTTTAACATTTTTTACTCATTCCAAAAAAAGTGCACAACGCCGCTAAAGAAATTTTTTTTTTCAAATTAAATTACGGGTTTTTAAAGTGACATGCGATAGCGTTGTTGAAAACGTTAATAATTTAGTTGGGATTGACATAAGCTGTCGAATAATTCAATTTTTTCAAACATGTTGAAAGTCTTAAGAATACGAAAGCAATTTAAAGGGACTCGTCATCGTCAGGCCAGTAGCTATGCTATCGGATCCTTAAAAAACAATTTCTAGGCTGCACGCTATTAAATACCAAACGTTGTTAGAACTACAGTTCCACCGCTGAGGCAGCGCTACACACAAGGTTGTTTGTTAAGAGCTTTTCAAGCCCAATTCGGCTAACAAACATATATTTAATTAATACAAGTTGATTCAACAAAAACGCATGTACACTGTACAGTGCGCGCAGAAGCCATAAAAGTGCAACAAGGAAAAGGGGCCACCATGTTAAACGTCAGATTATGCACTGTTTATGCACCAGCCCATGCTCTGACCAGACTGACCAACGCAATAACAATGATACTTGCTCGTTTGGACAACTGGCGGCGTCTGGGCATCCTTAAAAGGAACGGTGCCACTTCTTAAGGGGGTTTGACTTCAATTGTGTGTGAATTGCTGTTAAAAACTCGTTTCATTTGCTAATATTAAGAAAAGAAATGTGTTCCAGTAGACTGAATGGAAAAACCTTTGGTGCATTGCCATTTGTTTTTGGAAATATTTACGTTCAAACTTATTTTCAAATAGCAAGGAAGTCAATGACGACGTTAATGCAAAATTGGTAAATTCTGCGGCTTTTGAGCCATCAGTATCATGATGGTGATTGCATTCTATCAATAGCAGTACCGATGCTTTTTTTTTTTTTTTTTTATCGTGGTAAAATCATCAAATGAGTCCTCCCACCCAGGGCAGGGCGGGAGGGACTGTCAGACTTGTACTGACTAAAATCCACGGTGTCCTTCACTATCCCTTTACGTACTGGGGTCACGGTAATCCCTTGGTCCCGCGACCAGCAGTACCGATGCTGGATAAGTCGAAAAGCTGAAAAAGCAGCAAAAGAAATTGGTATTGTCTATGCCGTCACGAGCCAGCTTCTAACCGTTATTTCTTTCAGAATTTGTTAAAAACAAGTTCACATGATCCCTATCAGTCGCAAGTCAGAAAACTTTTTACGTCGGTAGATTACAAACACGGTGAAATTCCTCGAGCATGCAGTGTCGACTCGTAAAGAACCCTTTTAGAGATAAAGTAAGAAGTTTACAACATTGCTTTCGAAAGAGTTTTTACTTAAAAAATATGTGCACTTTGGATCAACACTTTGGCTTTGTTGGTGTAACAAATTAACGGGATCGTGATTTTCTTTTACAAATAGGATTCACTGTCTCAACTTTTTTTTTATACTAAGTAGGTACAGACGCCAGCAGGTCAACCTACTCCAATCTGTCAATTTTTAACCTTCCGCTACTACTAGTTCTTCTTGACTTTCCATGTAGAAAGATTAAGCCCCTTCGTACACTTTTTTTTTTTCTATCGTGGTAAAATCATCAAATGAGTCCTCCCACCCAGGGCAGGGCGGGAGGGACTGTCAGACTTGTACTGACTAAAATCCACGGTGTCCTTCAATAGCCCTTTACGTACCGGGGTTACGGTAATGGAAAAGTCCCGCGACCCCGACAGGCTATGGCCCTCTACAGGCCCCGTCATTATGCTGACACTCCTTGAGGCGCGCGTGGAACACAACGCGCCGTCGACCCGGGCATGGTCCATGGTCGGACACCGAGTCGCCCATTTCTAGCCGCCCGCATGCCCGCGATGAATGACATCCGCTAGGATATCTTTTGTCGTTATTATAAGAGTGGATATATTTTTTTTAATTTTCTTAAAAAAATAAAACGTTGCCCCACAGGAATTTCTCCTGTATCGTGGGTGCGTTTACAAACATATAAACTCACATACACAAACGCCCAGACCCGGATCAACTACTTGTAGATGATACAAATATTTGCTCCATGTGGGAATCGAGGTCGCGGGACTGCACAAATTACCGTGACCCCGGAGCGTAAAGTGCTATTGAAGGACACTGTGGATTTTAGTCAGTACGAGTCTGACAGTCCCTCCCGCTCTGCCCTGAGTGGGAGAACTCTTTTAAAGATTTTACCAAGATAAAAATAAAATGTGGGAATCGAACCCGCGACACGCAGCGCAGCAGTCCAATTGCTCAGCCACTGCGCTAACCGCGTCGTCAATATATGGTAACGTACCTATTTTAGAAACATGAAGGTACGGAGAAACCAAACACAAGGGATTCACTTTCCACCACGGTATCGACACTAATCCTCAACGGACGCTCTATAATAATTATGCTCGGAGAATAAAAAGTAGTGAAACTGTAGAAAATATAAGAAAGACATTCAACTGTCTGCGGTTCACATCAACTGTGATAGAATATAATTTAACTACATACTTACTTCGGTTTTTTTTTTTTAAATCAGCAGGTTTGATTCCTGGCGAGGAACATTGCCAAAAATGCCATTATTTTCATCAAAATCGATATTCAATCTGTGTGTGTAATGTGAAATTTTGGAGCTTCGATACCATACATAATAAAATCTAATCATAAAATTACTTCCTTGATCGTGAAATCAATTGCTCTTCGGTAAAAAATAATTAAAATGTTCCACCTCTGAAACCTGTACCAAATTATCTTTAAAAAAGTTAGATCTACAAATATCTAGCCAGAGCAGACTTTGATAGTATAAGCCATAATAATAAATACTCGTATTTGTTTTGCCACCCGTAGCGTGTTACGTTGTTTTTTTGTACCTGGCTGTTTTCCTGACAATATATAGGGAGTCCATTACGGAGTTTCTTAGGTTATCACTTTTTCACAACAATTCACTTTTATATTAAACCTTTTAAACAGTTTTACAACATTAATTAAATCAAAACAAAAGTTTACTTGTTTACTTTTCACTTGACATTACATCAGACGTCAATTATGACAGTTCAAGGCGCCATCTGGCGATTCGCTGATTAACGATTATAAAATAATCGATATTTTTAACTAATAGTTTGCAAATCATAGAAAATATAAAATACCTGATTTAGCAAACCTAAATAATTCTAAGATAACGGAAATAAAAAATATTAATAAAATGAAATATCCGTAAACGGAAGTGATTTAGTTTTTTCAATATGGACTTTTTTCTCGAACATTCTAAGGCCGCGAAACATTTATTATCTGTGAAGTTTTTGCGTGAATTGTCTGTGACAGAATGTTGTCACAGAAAAATGTCAATTTTGCCTAATTAATATTCAGGGGTAATTGTTATTGTTAATTACGAGGAATTATAAATTAGACCACGAAATCGTATGGATTTAATTTAGTGAAATGGCTTTAGGCTTAAACACGTGACGTTGGACAGTTTTTTGTGAGTTTGGTGTATTTTTGAGGAATTGAGTGTTTTCCTTGGAGTGTTTGTAATTGGTAACCAAGAGAGATTCTCCCTGGACTTGGGTAAAGTGAATTTCTTGGGCACCCGAATTCTGCCTTGATTTCCGGCCGACGCGCCAGTGATGGTTAGTCGTCACATTCTGCCCGAGCCGGCTTCCAGTCACCATCAAACTTATTTACTTTTTGGCGAAGGTGAGTTCTTTTATTGTAACGGTGTCTGAGGTTGTTCGGTGAGCTCTTCCCCGGTTGTTGAGAGAATATAGTCGTAACTCGTGAAAACTTATTGCAGGATTCTTAATTGCGCCAGGAATGCGCAATTAACGGATTTGTTGTTCGGGATTCCTGTTCTGACCAGCGACCAGGATCGGAGCGTTCCGCTTCAGCCGCCGTTGATGTGTCTTCCTTCAGAGTGAACTGTGAGTATTAAACATCGCTATTTACTGAAGATAGGCCGTAGGTGTTTTCTCGGTGTCTACCACAGTGTTAATTTATAGGTTATTCGTGGACCCCGTGGTGACGTGGCGGATGCCACGCTGGAGCGGTATTTGAATGGAGAACCTGATGTCCATTACATGCTCAGGCTACTTGATTTCCCCGCTCGGTCCCGTTAAGGAAAGCAATTTGGTTCCACGTATATTATTGGGTCTCCGTATGGCAAATTACAGGAAGGCAGCTTGAGAAGCTCGTCCCGCCGCCAGGATCCAGCAGGCCGTTGGGGCCTGGACGCGGGACCCGTTGCTCGGGCTCGCCTGAAGCCACCTGCGGAGCCAGCGGCACAGCGAGCGGCACGGTTGCGAAGCCCGCAGGCGGTCGCGCCGTGCGAGACGGTTTTTTTTTTAACTCCTTTTTTTTTTACTCCTTATTTTTTTTATATTTTAATCCGGCTCCCGTTGTAAACCGGAGCCTGTAAACCGGTCTATATTATACCGGGTCTGGATGTCGGTGTTCCACCGATTTTCAAATTGAGGATCTTGGGCTAGTTCTTCATTCACCCGGATGTAGGGTGAACATCTTCAGCTTCAGGATCCGGGACTCTCCCAGTCCCTGGCGCCCATTTGTTAATTTTAATTTGAATTTAAATGGAACGTTCTAGTTTGGATATAATTTAACTTTTAACTTTTTCTCGGAACAGTACTCGGCAGGTTTATCTCCAACTCCCCACGCCCATAGCTCTTTCCGTTAAAGTATAAACTGGCTAGCCACCTTTAGTTAAAACTAAGATCTTAATTTAATTTTCTCGACCTACTTGTCATAGCTACTAAACAATAAATGTCACATCAAATTTATTATGTATAATATTAAACCAGTTTTTATATAATTTGTTGTTTCCTTATAGTTGTTTCCCCAACCGAGAGGGAGAAAATATTTTATGTAACAGTGGCGACCAACGTGTGTATTAGTTGGAGATAGAGGTTACGTCTCTGGCTGTACCTTATAAACCGGAGTACTGTTTCTGGAACCTTCCATTTATTTTAATTTTAAGGAAAAACCGTCTTGCAGAATCCTTTGCCTGTTTATGTTTGTGCTGTCTTATACAATTTTACCTTTTACATTTTACAATTATTTACTTTTTATTTTTTTTACTTCTTGCTGCGTTATACAATTCTATTTTTTTACACGTGCCCCAATATATTGTACCAAGACTTTTGTCTTTTAAAAAAATAAAAATAAATAAGAACCCTAATATCGTGTTATCTATAAGATTGCTATTAATGTAACTGTTTATTTTATTATAGTTAATGTTTACACTTTGTTGGAATTTGTAAATTGTGACGGCCAGTTTATCTTAGATTCAGTTTTTTTTAAAATTTCAAATATGGAACGCCCTATTAAATTTAATTTGCTTCGGAAAGATGAGCTCATGTATGAAGTACTGATCCGGGACGCTAAACCTGCCACAACCGTAGAGGAACTACGTGTGCAAATTAGAGAACTTAGTAAATTGGTTAGTTCCGATGAAATCGTGGAAACAGATAGAGATCCAGAGTCAGAATTAAAGATAATTAAGTCCAAATTGCCAGAAATTAATGAAGTTCTGGATAAGTATCCCAGCAGTTTTAAAAAATTTAACCGCGCCAGGGCTTTGGCTTTCCATCTATTTCATCGTTTGGGTAGGATATCTTATCCAACCGAGCTTGAAGCCGATTACGCAGCCGTTGATAAGCAACTTAGCAGTTTCTTAGCAAGAATTGATTCGGTCAACACGAGCTTCCACCAATCCTTTACTTCCGCCGAGGAGGCACCGGAGGTGCTGTCTAATTTGCAGACGAAAGACGTCATCATTTCCTGCAAAAAAGACACAGTCAAAAGCCTAGGTGTAAAATTTAATGGGACAGGTTGCGTGAAAGCGTTCATTGAGCGTCTCGAGGAGCTCTGCGAGGCCAGAGGTATCGACGAGTCTTCCTTGCATCAGTCAGCTCTGGACATTTTCTCTGACGGAGCTTTATTATGGTACCGTGGCATTAAAGCGGTGGTTAGTGATTGGCCGGAACTGAAAAAGCAGTTACTTGCAGATTTCGCTCCACCTGATTACGACATGCGTCTCATGTCGGAAATCTCAAACAGAACACAGGGGTCGACGGAGCAGTCTTGTATTTTTATAGCGGTTATGGAGAACATGTTCAATAGGCTTTCTTTTAGGGTTCCAGAGCACGATCGGTTGGCACGGATTAAGTACAACATGAGACCAGAATACACTTCGGGGTTGTGTTTATTCACCATCAATACGCTCCGCGAGTTGAAGGAGAAGTGCAGGCAACTGGAGTCGGGCTTTCACAGCAAGGCTCAGTTCCATGAGCCGCCCAAACCAACGTCTTCCTTCGTCGCAGCTGACTTAGCTTACCAATCCCCGAAGGGTTCAAGGGTTGAAGCCGTGCAAACAGATTCGGGTTCGTTGTTTTGTGTTCGTTGTAGGGTTAAGGGGCACTCGTTATCGAATTGTACTTCAAAGGAAATCGTTTGTTACCGTTGCGGCAAGAAGGGCGTACGTGCACCATCGTGCCCTACGTGCAATAAAAAGCAGAAGGAGGTTCAGTCCTGTCCAACCTGCATTTCAAAAAACTAAATGTCCGGAACTACAGTCAAAATTTTGATAAGTCCGATTGGGACAACCATTTAAAATTTTTAAAATTATTTTTTAGTACATTAAGGGTGAATACAGTACATTATAAGACTTCGGACGATAGTCGTCCACATTTAACTATATCTATATACGATGAGCAGTATTACGGATTACTCGACTCGGGTTCTTGCATTTCGGTATTGGGTTCCGATGTTGGTCAGCACTTTATAAGGGCTGGTGCAACTGTGCACGCCGATAAACAGTTGGGCAGCATAGTAACTGCAAATGATTCGCGAGCATCCGTGGAGGGTTATTTATTTTTACCAGTATCTCTCATGGGAGTAACTAAGGTGATTAAATTTTATATTATTCCAGATATTACCACACCGTTAATTTTAGGTGTTGATTTTTGGAAGGCCTTTAATTTGGCACCAAAAATTTTTAATACTTTACCATTTCAATATTTTAAACGTAAAAGAGGTCATTCTTGCGTCTCGGAGGTTAGGCATCTACAGCCGTTTGATGAGTTAACACCGGATCAAAAGATTGAAGCGGAGTTAATAATTAAAGATTTTGAAAAGGTCTCCTTTGAGGTAAAAGGATTAGGTCGTACCCAACTGCTGCGCCATAAAATAGATACGGGAGATGTTCCTCCTATTAAACAGCGTTATTACCCTTTGTCGCCTGAACGCCTCAAGGAACTCAACCGTCAGCTGGATGAGATGTTGGAGATGGGAGTGGTGGAACCTAGCAACAGCGCATGGAATAATCCGGTTCTGTTGGCTCCAAAACAAAACGGAGAATGGAGATTTTGCTTGGACAGCCGAAAACTGAATGCGGTCAGTAAGCATGATGCGTATCCACTACCCTACATCTCTCGCATCTTAGACCAGTTGCGTGACGCGCGTTATCTTTCATCCATTGACCTTAAATCGGCCTTCTGGCAAATAGAACTGGACTCTGTTTCGTCCAAGGAGAAAACCGCGTTCACAGTCCCCGGTCGAGGTTTGTTCCAGTTTAAAGTTATGTGCTTTGGGTTGACTGGAGCCCCAGCCACCCAACAGCGATTAATGGACAGACTTTTCGGTCCGGAGTTCCATAACAAGGTCTTTGTATATTTAGATGACTTAATTATTTGCTCATCAACCTTCGAGGAGCACACTTCGCTTCTAAAACGGGTTTTAGACAAGTTAACGCAGGCTAATTTAACAATTAATTTACCTAAGTGCTGTTTCTTTCGACGCGAACTTAAATATCTAGGCTACATAGTAGACGAGCGAGGCTTACACACTGATCCGTCGAAAATTCAGTCAATTGTCGATTTTCCAACTCCTACAACTCGTAAGCAAGTGAAAATGTTTCTTGGAACGGCCTCATATTATAGACGTTTTATTAAAAACTTTAGCTCCATAGCGGCCCCTTTGAATGCGCTAACAAGTACTAGCAAAAAGGCGCCTCCTTTCAAGTGGACGGCTGAGACCGAATCCGCGTTCTCAACCTTGAAAGAGGCATTGGTGTCAGCTCCAGTATTAGCTTGCCCAGATTTCTCTCAACCTTTTGAGATTCATTGTGACGCATCCAGTTTTGGGATAGCGGGCACTCTGACTCAGGTTGTTAATGGGGAGGAGCACCCAATCGCCTACTGCAGTCGTTCGCTTAATCCGGCGGAACGCAATTATTCAGCGACGGAGCGTGAGGCACTAGCGGTGGTCTTCGCCGTAGAACACTTTCGTCCTTACGTTGAAGGCGGTCCTGAATTTAAAGTGGTAACCGACCACTCAAGTTTAAAATGGTTCTTTAATTTAACCAATCCATCTGGGCGGTTGGCCCGTTGGGGTTGTCGGTTATCACCTTACAATTTTACCATTGAGCACCGCAAAGGTAAGGACAATGTGGTTCCAGATGCCTTATCGCGTGGCGTTCCGGTGCTGGAAATTAAAGCGTCCGACACTGACACTTGGTTTAAGGGGGTGTGGGATAAATGCGTCAGTACACCTAGGTCGTGCCCTAACTATATTATTAAAGGGGATAAACTTTACCGCTATTCTAAAAATAAATTCGGTGTAGCTAGCGACAATGATTGGAAGCAGGTAGTACCGGAGAGCAATCGTGAAGAACTGCTTAGGAGTCACCACAGTGGCGAATTAGCACCACACTTTGGAGTGTTTAAAACTTATAAAAGACTCGCTCTCCGATACTACTGGCCAAACATGTACAAAGATGTGGTTAGCTACGTCGGTAAATGTGATAAATGCGCAGCATACAAACACTCACAACAGCCTCCTTCCGGTCTCTTAGGCGATGCGAAAGACTGTTCCAAACCTTTCGAAACTATAAGCATCGACTTAGTAGGTCCGTTACCACGGTCAAGAGCGGGATTCACGTATCTGTTTGTTGTCGTGTGCTGTTTCACGAAGTATTGTCTGCTGTTTCCTTTACGTAGAGCTGTTGGTAAGGCTATAGCACAGAAACTAGAAGACGGCGTTTTCCTGGTACACGGTATACCCCGTACGGTGATAGCAGACAACGGGACGCAATTCACGGGCAACGAGATTCGATCACTACTACAGAGGTACAAAATACCTCAAGTTCACTTCACACCTCGTTATTGCCCAAGCGTGAACACCGTTGAACGCTATAACCGTACCATAATGACCGCGGTATCAATACTCGTGGAGGATGATCATCGATCTTGGGACGTAAACATTTCCAAGATCCAATTTGCTATGAACACCTCCACGAATGAAGTTACTCGTTTCACCCCGTTCTTTCTAGTACATGGCAGAGAAGCAGTTAGTAGTGGTGATGTCTTCGGCAATGATACCGTTGGACAGCTCACTCTAGCTTGCTCTCCGCGCAGTTCATATGCAGACCAGCTAGGAACGTTACGTGGTATCTGCGATAAAGTAAAGGAAGCGCTCATACAATCACATACTCGTAGTGCTCGTTATTATAATAAAAGTAGGAGGCAGGCGGAGTTTGAGGTAGGCGACACTGTGTGGAAGAAAACTTATCCCCAGAGTGACGCTTCCAAATTCTTTATGGCCAAATTAGCACCTAAGTACGAAAAATGTATTATTAGGAAAAAACTTTCACCCTTAGTGTATGAATTGGAAGGCTGTAGTTCCGGCAAAAATCTGGGCACATGGCATATTAAGGATATGAAACCACCATGTGGCCATGATTAATTCTTTTTTTTTAAATTTAATTCCTATTTAAAATAAATATTTTACTTTTTGCATGTCGTAGTTGGTCGCAGTAACCATTGAGGGCTGTATATGCCTTGAGGTTGCTGGTTTTTATTTTAGCTTTGTGGGATTTTATTTCCACGGCGCTATATTACAGTTGGATTTAAGTATTTTCCACTGTTTTTACGGTTTGTAGTGGTACACAGGTTTCTACTGTGTCCACGTTTGTTAACCATATTTGGGAGTGGTTGTTGCATGTTTAACAACCCTGTTGGGAGTCTAAAACTCCGGATTGCTGGTAAGGCAGCAAAATGATAGTCCTGAGATTGGAGGCCATAATGGCGGGCGTGTAGGCTGCATTGATGGAATACGTTTAAGATGGTATTTTTTTTAATTAGGGGCGAAAACCGTTACTTTCCATTTTGGGAAGACGGTTAGCCAATTTTCATTTGTTTGTAGAATTTAATTTTTTCCAGTTTATTATTTGGATACCAGCCAGCATTACTGTTGGTAGTCCATTAGTTTAAGATGTGAATGGTGGTGTACGATAGAGTAGGTAGGTCTGTCTTACATAGATATAGTAAGTCAGACTGGGATAGTTCGTCGGGAGTTATTTTCAAAATTTTGTTTAATCCCTTTGGAGCTTGTCTTTTACATGTTCGTAAATGGATTAGACTCGCTCCAGGAGAAATTTTTGTAAACAATCGTACACCAGCTTCCATAACATTTTTTCTCTTCGGTTCGTTCTCCATTCCTCGTTTCAGGCTTGGACGTTGTGGATTTTTGTAGGCGTGTTAGGCCCTTTGGAGTCTGCTTCAACGCTGGAGGGCCAGCGTCGAGATTTGCCCTAGTGGGTCAAATCTCTGGTGGTTGGGGAGGTACTGTTACGTTGTTTTTTTGTACCTGGCTGTTTTCCTGACAATATATAGGGAGTCCATTACGGAGTTTCTTAGGTTATCACTTTTTCACAACAATTCACTTTTATATTAAACCTTTTAAACAGTTTTACAACATTAATTAAATCAAAACAAAAGTTTACTTGTTTACTTTTCACTTGACATTACATCAGACGTCAATTATGACAGTTCAAGGCGCCATCTGGCGATTCGCTGATTAACGATTATAAAATAATCGATATTTTTAACTAATAGTTTGCAAATCATAGAAAATATAAAATACCTGATTTAGCAAACCTAAATAATTCTAAGATAACGGAAATAAAAAATATTAATAAAATGAAATATCCGTAAACGGAAGTGATTTAGTTTTTTCAATATGGACTTTTTTCTCGAACATTCTAAGGCCGCGAAACATTTATTATCTGTGAAGTTTTTGCGTGAATTGTCTGTGACAGAATGTTGTCACAGAAAAATGTCAATTTTGCCTAATTAATATTCAGGGGTAATTGTTATTGTTAATTACGAGGAATTATAAATTAGACCACGAAATCGTATGGATTTAATTTAGTGAAATGGCTTTAGGCTTAAACACGTGACGTTGGACAGTTTTTTGTGAGTTTGGTGTATTTTTGAGGAATTGAGTGTTTTCCTTGGAGTGTTTGTAATTGGTAACCAAGAGAGATTCTCCCTGGACTTGGGTAAAGTGAATTTCTTGGGCACCCGAATTCTGCCTTGATTTCCGGCCGACGCGCCAGTGATGGTTAGTCGTCACATTCTGCCCGAGCCGGCTTCCAGTCACCATCAAACTTATTTACTTTTTGGCGAAGGTGAGTTCTTTTATTGTAACGGTGTCTGAGGTTGTTCGGTGAGCTCTTCCCCGGTTGTTGAGAGAATATAGTCGTAACTCGTGAAAACTTATTGCAGGATTCTTAATTGCGCCAGGAATGCGCAATTAACGGATTTGTTGTTCGGGATTCCTGTTCTGACCAGCGACCAGGATCGGAGCGTTCCGCTTCAGCCGCCGTTGATGTGTCTTCCTTCAGAGTGAACTGTGAGTATTAAACATCGCTATTTACTGAAGATAGGCCGTAGGTGTTTTCTCGGTGTCTACCACAGTGTTAATTTATAGGTTATTCGTGGACCCCGTGGTGACGTGGCGGATGCCACGCTGGAGCGGTATTTGAATGGAGAACCTGATGTCCATTACATGCTCAGGCTACTTGATTTCCCCGCTCGGTCCCGTTAAGGAAAGCAATTTGGTTCCACGTATATTATTGGGTCTCCGTATGGCAAATTACAGGAAGGCAGCTTGAGAAGCTCGTCCCGCCGCCAGGATCCAGCAGGCCGTTGGGGCCTGGACGCGGGACCCGTTGCTCGGGCTCGCCTGAAGCCACCTGCGGAGCCAGCGGCACAGCGAGCGGCACGGTTGCGAAGCCCGCAGGCGGTCGCGCCGTGCGAGACGGTTTTTTTTTTAACTCCTTTTTTTTTTACTCCTTATTTTTTTTATATTTTAATCCGGCTCCCGTTGTAAACCGGAGCCTGTAAACCGGTCTATATTATACCGGGTCTGGATGTCGGTGTTCCACCGATTTTCAAATTGAGGATCTTGGGCTAGTTCTTCATTCACCCGGATGTAGGGTGAACATCTTCAGCTTCAGGATCCGGGACTCTCCCAGTCCCTGGCGCCCATTTGTTAATTTTAATTTGAATTTAAATGGAACGTTCTAGTTTGGATATAATTTAACTTTTAACTTTTTCTCGGAACAGTACTCGGCAGGTTTATCTCCAACTCCCCACGCCCATAGCTCTTTCCGTTAAAGTATAAACTGGCTAGCCACCTTTAGTTAAAACTAAGATCTTAATTTAATTTTCTCGACCTACTTGTCATAGCTACTAAACAATAAATGTCACATCAAATTTATTATGTATAATATTAAACCAGTTTTTATATAATTTGTTGTTTCCTTATAGTTGTTTCCCCAACCGAGAGGGAGAAAATATTTTATGTAACAAGCGTTCAGAAATTAATCAATCTTCCGGTCTTTGTAGGTGAAGACTGCGCAGTGCCATTTTAATTAGTATCCACCTAATTGATTGCTTTTTTGCTAGCTTATGTAATAGGGTCAGGCACGCCGCAATTGCGGCGGTAAGACCCCTCTTTGAGGAGTGGCTGGATAGGCGTCACGGCGTCCTGACCTACCGCATGATGCAGGTCCTCATCGGACACGGAAGTTTCGGGAGGTACCTGTGTCTAATAAGGAGGGAAGAAACGCCTGGGTGTCACCACTATGAGGATCGTCCGGAGAACACGGTGGAGCAAACGGTGCAGGACTGCCCCGCTTGGGCAGAGCACCGCCGTGTGCTCACGACGGCGATAGGCGGAGACCTCTCGCGCCCGGCATTGGTCGAAGCCATGCTGCGGGGCGAGACGGAGTGGGAAGCGGTCGCCTCCTTCTGCGAAGCAGTCATGCTCACGAAGGAGGAGGCGGGCCGCGTGAGGGAGAGAACATCGACCTCCCTCCACCCCAGCCGCAGTGGTAGACGCCCACGGCGTCGGACGTCGCAAGACGATCTCCGGCCACCGTAGGCCAGAGATCGTCTTGCGACGTCCACCGTAGGCGGGCATGCGGGCGACTCGCTGACCGACCATGGACCTTGCCCGGGTCGATTATGTAATAGGGTAATTGACTGAAAAATCGATTTATTCCGTCAGTTAAAGTAAGAAAATTATGTATTTGACAAGAATTTAGGTTGAATATTTTTATTACTATTTATTTTTAATTTATAGACTTTTTTGCCACCCACTTTCGAAAAAAAATCTGTTAAAGTTTTTAATAACTTTTAGACCACAGAATAATTTACCTCTTACGACTAAATATCAATTAGGTACCATTTGAGTAGGTAGATGAATTCTTCTGAAACACGCAATCAGCAGAGTCCAAAATAGCTTAACAAGAAAAACCTTCGACCAATGGACTACGAGTAATATAAGAAATGTCTCATCATCAGTGACCTTAGGCCGATGATGATGATACTTCGTAGCGACAGATGAGCAACTGACACAATCCCCTTATCTAGAAAACTATGACTTTCTTAAGCGAGTGCATCGCGTATGTAAATTAATTTGTTCCGGTCTAGTTTTTAGCTGTGGCTTGTAATCTAGATTATCTGTGAGCTATCAGACTTTATTATTACTATGTAGTTCGCCGTGTCGTGCGTTGTAACCAAGTCGAAGGCAGATTATGTTTTTCGATTTATAAATTGAAAATATTGTACAGACATGAGCATTTGAGCAAGCAACTCCACGCTATCATTTTTTTACAATCAAACATTATCTTCTGAGTTAAAATCGATAACGAACAAAGTAAATTTTGTAAAAAAATAGACTATCATCAAATGAGTCCTCCCACCCAGGGCAGAGCGGGAGGGACTGTCAGACTCGTACTGACTAAAATCCACGGTGTCCTTCAATAGCCCTTCACGTTCCGGGGGCACGATAATTTGTACAGTCTCGTGACCGAAGACTGACATGCTAAAGAATATTTGTGTATTTTCAATTCAGAAATCAGCGTATTTACTTTACGTCACTAATTTGTGCTTGAGCCTCATTATCCTTTGCTGTCCTCGAATTAAGCAGTTTGGTTTGAAACTTAATGATTATTCTGGGTTTTTATTTGGAGCTGCTATTCAAATGTTTTTCCCTTGAAAAGGGTCCTAAATGTTAATTATTCCGTTATACCATCAGGAATTTCTCAACTGCAGTAACTTAGTCCGAAATTCTGGACTAGTCACCAATAGGCCCCCTTTTACACATAACTAGCAAAATACGAGTGTACCTACACGTCACAACTAAAATAGTAAGATAATAATTAATTAGGACTTCAAAACCATCGTCCCTTTGAAATCTGCAACGTAAATTGAAAAACCATAGACGCACTGAGTTACACGGCACACCACATTTGGCTCTGTGCCCGACAGAATTAGCACTCGGTTATTATCTCCCCTTTTAGGGACAAGCTTGGATACAGGACTTTTTGTTTCACTCTCTTTGGGGCTGATAGGGTTGCCAGTTCATTAAATTAAATGTTTATTAAGGTGTAGAAGCTACATTTTCCAGTGTCAATTTCCTGAATTTCGATATGATATAAAAAATAGTTGGAACTAAATTGCTTCGACTTCGAGTAGTACGTAAATGAAAATGAATTTTATTTGTAATTATATCGTGTATAATAATTGTCTGTTTATCACTACTTTTATCTAGTACTCTTTTATGTTGGAGAAAGTGACGTGAGTGACTTTTTTTTTAACGAGGTAAAATCATCGAATGAGTCCAGGGCAAGACGGAAGGGACTGTCAGACTTGTACTAACTAAAATCGACGGTGTCCGTCAATAGCCCTTTGCCTTCCGGAGCCACTGTTACTAGTCCCGCGACTCCGGTGGTCTGGAGACCAAAACTTCAAACAAACGAAGTCGACAGCAGAACCTAGTCAATAGATAAAGAGGACATACAATACCAAAGCAACTAAACAACATATTATATTCCTCACTTCCCATGTTAGTATTCATGAACACAAAGAAGTGGTTGTTCAAATCAAATGAGTAGCGACTGTGATGATCCGTGATGGTGTTGATTACAACATGGCTACCGTTTGGTTTCAAATTCGGTAACCACATAGCCTTGTTATCATAAAATAACTAAGATGTATGTACTTCTTGATCTTACAATTTAAAAAAAAAAACGTGAAATTAATCGCTAAAACGGTAAAAGTGATTTTATTCAACGATGGATGACCCAGAGATAAAAAATACATAACAAAATGACATAAGGTACTGAACATTTTATATCTGCTGTAGAAATCCGAATCATTTTGAATACAATTGCCACTTTTCTATGCCCTATACAAAAATACTATTATTTATATCTTTTCATAATTTCAAAGATAATTAAAGAATTTATTCGTTTCCTTATCGAAATTAGAAAGGAAATTGTTTCACCGTCTTTTTGTCAGCTATGTGCACTGATCAGTTTAAATTATTATATACTTTTATAAAAGTCATCCATTCACATTTAGTCACACTTTCATTTGTTTTAAGCTTCTTTTTTTGGAACAAAATAAAATTAATAATAACTTTCAGTAGCAATATAAGACGTAAGAATAGAAGTAAAAAATCTAGATTGACATAATAAATCAATAAGACGCCAAAAAGTGCTACTGTATTTAATGCATTCGTTTTTAGTGTCTACATTTATTTTAATACCTTCTCTCAATATTAATCCATGTTAGCTGTCAGTCTACCGTGGCGTGAATATGATTTATATTCGAAAAGTAGCAGCTAAAAGCTTTGTTAAGATCTAATAAGAGCGGTCACTATTCGGACACTTAGATTAATTCCAGTTAGGTCAAAGAAATATGAAGACATACTTCTGAAATACTGGAAAGGGTGAAGTAATCAGCAAGTACGAGTACCTAGTATCAGTCGAGATGCTGGTCAAAAACAAACCTATCGTTAAAAAAAAGAAGTATTGTTAGTCAAGGGGACAGATAGGCAGATGATATTGTTGCCATCACAGATAACTGACCAAAACTTCATTAATGATGATATGCTTTAAGGAAATGAGTTCGATTGTGCCCTCACTATTGGATTAAGTGAGCTCATAAACGTTACAGAATAGCAATACCCATAGAGGCCTATTTCCAGCAGTTGCTGAACCGTCTGTGGTTGATAATGAGGTCAAAGAAGTACAGTTCAAATAAGGTAATAACGGCTGGCAACCCTGTAATCACAGGTCTAGCTGTCAAATTGACAGTAAAAATGGCGGTGATTTTGCGCGGGCTATTGTCTGACGGCCATTAAATAAATCTGAGTTTATTTATCGAAAATACTGTTAGAAGTCCGGTGCATAAAATACTGTACAATTAAGGGGAAAGTATGGCTACCTTTCAATTGAGGATTTGCAATCGATATAGCTATAGATTTGCAATTTTTATTTGACAGATGAACTTTTCTAAGGCCATAAAATAGTTCATCCTCTATGGTCCGAAAAAGTATCCATTAAAATCATCCTAATAAGTACGTAGTGGCCTAATTTCTGCTTTCTTGTTTATCATTAATTTAACGAGTGCCCTAAAAAGCCCTTAATGATTCTTAAATGGAAATATGATGAAGCGTTAATAGTGTAAAAAGGTAAATGTAAAAGTGACCTCGAGAAGAAAATTAGTCAATCCTTTTCCGTAGGTTAAGTAGGTGTTAGTAAATCATTTTGTTTTGTTTTGTGCTACTTTGAGAAGGGTCGAGCCACAGAACTTGAAATATTTTATGATGAGTTTTTTCTTTATATTTTTCCTAGATACCTAAATATAATATAACGTTCTTTTCATTCGTGTCACCATATAAACTTTGGCTTGTAATTCTCGGTGAATAGTGATATTCTATCAGTGGTAAAAATCGACAGTGTATTTCACTGACTTATGATACCGAAAAGCTTATGTCAGTCCCGTTGATAGTCGTTGTAGAAAAGCGAAACGCTTTGAAAGAGATTATCAATTGTCTCTGATAGCCGGGCTTATAGTCATTATATATGTTTATATGAAAGGTCCATTAAACCCATAATCAACGGCATTTACCGTTAGCGTGGCCCTAGCACACGCTCAAAATCTCAAATGCATTTTTTTTACTTATTGAATAGCATTTTTAAGACATCATAGACAACCACAAGAAAAAATACTATTTGACTGAAAAATTATAATTAGTCCGTCACTTACATTATCAAAAAATATTCTACCCGTATTTTTTCTTTTGTTGCGTAAACCAAAATTGACGAAGAGACGATGCTTTCAAAATTGGCAATACGTCACAATTTAGTACAATTTCTATTGAATTCTGACGTCTCGAGTTTTGATGCGTTGTATTTTGGTGAATATTCATTGATTTACAAAAGAAAAAATACGTGTCCGTTATTTTTTTAAACTCTAAATGACGGACTAATTATATTTGTAATTTATAGCTACTGTTAAAAAACCAATTGTAGTATTTCTGAATTATTTGAAGCGGCGTGAGAAAACAGTTTATGGAAGGAACTATACGTTACTACTATACGTTATGGAAAAATGCAATAATATGAATTGAATATTTTATAAAGACAGCACCATACCGCTAACGATTGCAACCATAAGCAGCCTTGGTATCGATTGCTATGATTAATTTAATGAAGTTTGCATTGGTTTGAAGATGGCATGGATACATAAATGATTGATAGTTCTCGTATTGCCAACGTGGGACAGTTTAAATCACCACATTTCTATTTAAAATAAGTTAATTGAAGTAAACTAGCAAAAACAATTTTAAAGAGTGTAAAAGATTTAAAAAAGTGATGGTAAGTATTGAAGACCCGCTTGCCAGACCACTAATTACTTAAAATGCTTAACTTTACCTAATCGTACTGACGCCTCACATCAACCTACCCCAATCTATCTTTCTTTAATATATTTTCAACAAAAAAACAGACGAATTAGTGAATACCAATCTGTAGTTTCGACCCTGGGGTACCACTGCACACTATGTTTTATCACTAGAGATTTAGAGATTATAAATATTCAGTTTTTAACATGCATAGTTAAAACCGAAGAATAAACTTATTGATTGAAAATTGTTCAGGCTCATAAAAGAACTTTAACAATCAACTGTGAGTTTTTTATTACTCAAAAATGGACTGATAAAAAATGCCAATACCTCTATGTATGCTTGTTTTTTAATAAATAAAAATACCATTAGAGCAGCCTTTCTTTCTTTAATTGTAAAACAATTACTCAATGAATCATAAACAAAAGAGTTTTATATTCAATAAAAATTTCTCAGTCATAAAGTAAGATCTATGGCTGCACAAAGAGTGCACTTACGTGAAAGTATTGCTCAGTAATAACGGAATTTATTATGAGTCAGCGTTCACTCAAGATGGCAATAAAACTGACTATTTGATAGTGTTGACCAGACAGAAATATTGGTGTGTTGAAATGTTAGGAGATTCAATTTGATGGATGATTTGAAAAGCAGCCATGTTGCATTTAGAGAATATGACTTCACGAGGAATGTTTCAGTGCATTTGATTCGAATGCCACGAAGGTCTAATCAGCCACTTTAGCTAGATATTACTTAGATTTGGCTTATTTTCACTTAGGTATATAACATTATTTTTTGTTTATGCCACTACTCTACGTAGTATTATTATATATTGTGTTTATGCGAAATCCGAAACGTGTCTAGTATTTTTGTGTAAATAAACTATGTTAAAAATTTCAAAACTGAACCATAAAAAATCACAAAATTAGAAGCTTGTTAAGTTACTTGGTTGTCCTTTCAAAAACATGCTCGTTTCTCGCTCGGTGATTGTATTGTAATTAATTGGTGATGAAAGTTAAAATTAAATTTTACCAATTGGAATTGTTGGAATCAATTCAGTTACTGCTACTGATCAAACTGTATTCAGGTTTCGCATATACTAAAAATAATGTTGTATGTAACTTTAGCGGAATCATAAAATGAAATTCGTAAGAAAAGTTTCATCATCATTATATCAGTCGTAGGACGTCCACTGCTGAACACAGGCCTCCCCCATAGATTACCAATAGGACCGGTTGGTAGTCTTCATCAGGTCGTCGGTCTACCGTGTGATGGATCTCACGCTGCACATGGCCGCTCAGTGCGTGGTCTCCTTTGGTGAACCTTACGGCTCTCTCGGCCATCAGTTCTATGTGCTATGTGATCTGTCCACTGTTACTTCAACTTATTAATTCGTTGAGCCATGTCGTTCATACTCTTCTCTATGGCTCCAGCAACAGGATAGGTAGTAAAATTCAATGTTTATTTGTAAAATATAACCAAATTTTTTACTCTGAAAACACGAAAGAGTGGACAAAACAAACATAATTTTCCTGCTTTCATAAAATATTCTTTTTTCTAATTTATTTTAAGTTTCTTCTTCTAATATTCACAATTAAGTACATAACAGAAAAGCCTTTGACCTTTTTTGAGAACATATTTCATATTCTATGTAAAATAACGCCTTTTGAACTTAAAGTTAAGTCCATTCATCCCCTAAAAAGAGGCCGGCCTTATTACTAAAAAACCCTACCAATTTTGTAACTTCGATGACTCACAGAACTGAAACTTTTCTCGTCTAAAAGGAAGTCTGCTTACAGACAAAATACTGAACTTATGAACTTCAGGCAGCCTTATAATAATTTCAAGCCTTAATTTTTTCAGGACACATCTACTCCTTAATTACTTACATACCCCCACTTTGGTCTAGTAGTTGCAAGTCCAACATGCTGTCCTGGGTTCGATTTTCGAGCTAACTAAAATGTTATTGGGTTTTCCATCAGGAATCTCTGAAGCTGCCATGGAGTCTGATCTGTGCCATATATGGAACTGAAACGTAACTTGCGAAATGTTGGTATACTACTAAAAAAATAGAAAGAAAATGTATTTATTGGAACAAAACAAATAACAAAATAAAATACCCATATTTAAAAAAAAAACGAATATGAAAGTGATTCTGTAGGGGTCCTAGTCCAGCTGGACTAACTTTTTTAAAAAAGATTAGGTATATTTAATTGTTACATAACGAATAAATTAAAAAAAAATGCTGTTTCCCGCTTTTTATTTAATTGTGGGAGATTGTGGGAGACTCATGCCCAAACATTTCCGAAGCCTGTATTTCGGTAGATAATCAAATAATTTCTGCCAAAACCTTTAGTGATTTCAAGCTTGATGTTATATAAAGAGTTTTTCCTCAAAAGAGTTTAAAGTCGTCTGCGGTCGTCGGCATAGAGAATGTAATTAGTGCTTGAATTAATTTATAATTTATGGTTTCATTGTCGACGTGAACTTGTGTCCGCCTGGTGAATCATTGCTCTGGGTTGCCAGTTACTTGTGGGAGAAGTCTAAGTTCGTTACCTTTTGTTACGCTCAAAAATTGGAGTTGTTTGTTAAGTTGGTCATTATTTTAAATAAGAAAGTGGTTTGCTCATATTTTAATGGGAATATACGTTTTCCGAACACTCCGTATATTAAATTACTTACTACTTTGTAGCTAACGAGTCTAACATAGATTATAGTTATAGGCAGTTGAAAAGGAATTATAATGAAGCTTATTTTATTCAAAATTACTACTTGGCATTACAAAAAATACCAGAAATCTCAGTAATTACCAATATCAGCAAAACAAACATGATAAAATTCTGAATATTTTTTCAGTAATGCATGCGTCATTCGCAAACCTTTTATCAGCATCTCTTATCAACAAAATTTCAATCCAGTATATTAGTTTTGCTTACCATATCAATTTTCAGTTCACTACCAAACCTCCACCAAGATACATCTTCCCTAAAATCGGGGAGAATTTCCTACGCTGGCCACACACTCACCCCGAGTAGAACCGAGCCGTTCGCCGTTCACCGTTCCTTTTTCATTTCATTTCATTCGGGTCGTCCGTCCGTGCGTGTGACGGGAACGCGCTAACAACAAACTCATATTATTTAGTTTATTAAATAGGAAATATAACAGAACAAATATGAGGGAAATAGTGCACCTCCAGGCCGGACAATGCGGTAACCAGATCGGAGCCAAAGTGAGTACTGATTTTAATTTAAAAACTTTTAAATTCGCAACGTTCTTTTTGACAGTTATGTAGTTGTCAAGATTTGAAACTTATTTATTAAGAAGACTGTCTCTTGACCAAGGAATTGTGTGTTCGTCTTATACATATAATAAAAATTAAACGAATTTTGAAACAAATATAAGATGCAGATTTTACCAACTTAGATACTTTTCTGAATTTTTCTGAATTAAAAACAATTAAAGTTTATATTGTTGAAATATTACAGTTATGAAGTATTAAACCAGTTCAGGGATTTACTAAATATTTCCTGTTATTTGTTATCTTGTGTTGTGAATTTGTGAAGTATGTGGGTATCGAAAGATAACGAATTTCTTATCAACATAAAAAACTTTCAGGAATGAGGGTATTTATCTGTTTATTGCCCTTTACTGTAAACAACACAAATTCGTTCATTCCATATGCCATAAACTACAGAATTTTTTATAATCTACAATGGAAAATACCTAAGACAAACACATAAAGTTTTATAACAAGAACATCAATTGAATATGATACCGATGATCATCACGTTTATAAAAATATTAAACACGGCACGTTTCGAAGTGACAATAGAAATGATGACATGTCAAATGTTGATTCCATTGCTGATTGATCATAAAAATATATGCATTTTTAACTTTGAAATGACACTGGCCTAAATACTGAATTGACAATTATTGAGTTTATTTACGAAAAAGTTTGGCAGAAAGAGTTTTTATTATGTAAAGGTAAAAGTCACTTTGACCGTTTTGAGGGTGGGCTTAAGCATTCAAGTCGATTGCTCATAGACTTATTCCTTAGAAAATGTCAAGATCTGAAAAAGTTGAAAGTCAAATCAAAGGCACTTCCGAACGTGCCTAAAACAATATATATAAATTATTTTATATTATAAATTAATATAATTATATATTATAATATATTCTAGTTTCGCATTGAAAAGGATGGTCAAGAAATAGCTTAGTTATACTTTAAAAAAACTGTATCCGTAGGTATTTGGCCCAAGTTATAACTTAAGTTAGAGTTAAGTTATCGTCAGCCGAAAATAAGAAATATGCAAAGTACCAAATTATTATTGCAGACGGAGCTAATTATGCAAATACTGAGCACATTGACTTGACCCTTGTTGAGTTTTAATTAGAATTGCTTGATTGCTGTAAAATTTACATTTTTTCATTACTTGACGCAATGAGCGCATCGGAGTCTGTTAAAAAAGTTTACATAGGTACATAATCAGATCTATCTATCTATCAATATGGTTGGGTTATATTAGGATAGGATAATATGATCTCTAAGGGACATGAAATCGGGTGCGAGCCTTTTGCCAATACGAGTAAGAAGTCACGTTTTGAGAAAATCCTGCTATAAAAAAAAACAATATCACACACTTATGAAAAACCTACATCGGTTTGACGACAAAGTCATAAGTAACGTTTAAATAATGTTTAAAGGGAAATGGTTTACAAATATTAAATGAATAAGTACAACTAAGTTTATCAGCATAGAAAATCAGGCTTATCTACATTGTTGGGTTTGTCGCAAAAAATAACTTTGGTTTAACGACACGGCTTTAACACTCCATAACAGATGACTAATTTTAATGTTTAAACCTGTCTGAATATCATAGGATCACTGCAATTTGTGATGTTGCAATTTTGACAAATTCAATTAACCGTTATTTTAACGCTGGATTTAATTTCAGACTTACAAACACAATAACAGCAGTTAACGGTTAAATATTCAATAAGAAAAAAAAAACAAATTAATTAAATGGCTTTCTCAAAAGAAACAGCAGCTGGCAAAAATAGCAAAGTCAAGGTTCCTTCCGTGTCAATTTGATAATTGATTAATATAAAATGGTTGCCGTTTCAGTCCTTGACATTGAAGTACCTACCTGCAATATCAGGTGTTAAAACTACACGATAGATATCTTCACACTCTCTTGAACATATAGGATTAGCAGAGCTCTAAGCTTAGGTAATTCAAGGCTTGATACCACTTGAAAGCACATGCAACACCGATTATTCGTTCATTAATCGAAGACTTCCAAGGTGACTGTACTGTTGAGTTACAAGATTTTTATCAAAGGATTTCGGAAGTTTTTCTCATAGCCTAACAAATATTTATTGTTAAATTGTTCTACTATAATCTACACCCCAATAATCGTAGGAATTTAATTTTTTATTCAAATTTAGGTTTAACGTGTCAACGAAATCTATGAAAACTTTTGGAAGAGGAACTGAGATAGATCGTAACGATTTAAAAATTGTGGCAAAATATAATATGTAATGTTGGCTGAACCGATATACTTACTTATTTCCTTTTTTGTCCTGACTAAGTCCAAAGATGATGTGGTTTACGTTTGTATGCAAAGATTTTTTCCTTCGATTTTAGCACAGCAACAAAATTATAGTGTTATCTACGGTCACCATTGCGTGTTATTGCTACCGGTACATACTATCGCGTGAACGAAACTAAACCGGCACATTACACTACCATGAGAAACAATCATTAATTTTCAAGTTAAATGCAACCTCAACAAAAATCTTAATCTCTTTACAATAAAAAAAAAACATTTGTTTATGGTAAGAAAAACAAAAAGTTTGAATTTTGTTCTGTGATTACTTACCATAAAAAAATACACATAACCCCATTTTTATACTATTTTCTTTAAGTGTCACATTTCATTTTAAACTAATGTCAAAACATGTCAAAAAGTTTACTTTCTTTGTGAGTACATAAAAAGCGTTGTTCTTTTTTTAGGGTTCCGTACGTCTGAATACAAAAACGGAACCCTTATAGGATCACTCGTGTGTCTGTCCGTCCGTCGCTTACAGTCAATTATCTCCGAATCTATTAGACCGATTAAGTTGAAATTTGGTACACATATCAATTCCTGTGACCCAAACACAGAGGTGTGACGTGAGCAGATGAAATCTGTATATGGGGGGTCATTTTTGGGGGGGAAGGGGAAAATTAAAAAAAAAAAATCTGAAAACTGCATCGTGTGGCATATCAAATGAAAGGTCTTATTGAGAAGATCTTAAATGTATTTTTTTGTAATTTTAAAATAAATAGTTTCCAAGTTATTTAAGAAAATAGACGAAAATTGACCATTCCCCCCCCCTTATCTCCGAAACTGCTGAACCTAAAATTTTGAAAAAAATACAGAAATTAGTTTTCTCCTTATAGATTATAGGAAAACCTATAAGAAGTCCATGATATTAAAATAACATGGTAAATCACTCAATATTGTGCGTACCAACTTACATTAGCAGGTGGAATGTGTGGGAGAACATATTTTTTATAAGTAATGGCACGGAACCCTTGGTGCGCGAGTCCGACTCGCACTTGCCTGGTTTTTATTCTTTCAAAGAGCAGAGATCTATTATTACGGCGGCTTTCATTCTGCTAAGTGTAACGGTCGTCGGTCGTCTTGCTACGCTTTTACAACTTTTATTGGAGCAAAGCAAATTTATATGCTTTCTAATGTAAAATGGTTACTTTTTACAATTTTTCGGTTTCAGTAACGTTTTCTGAAGACGCTTGTCAAATGATTTCAGTTTTGCAATAAAAAATAGAAGTGTTAGGATATAACTGAGATAGCTAACTAGCGGTATCTACTCGTAATTAGTTTAACAGCAAAACTAGCTGTTTACTGTTGCGGCTTTCACTGCGCAGTTAATTCGTAGACTTATTAATAATCGTTTAGATACGTAATTTGTTTATTAATCCTCACTAAGCAGAATTAACTATTATAAATTGAAGCAAATTCTCTCATAGGTCACTAACTCTTTGTTAACTTTATGCATTCATGATTTTTTCACTTAATACTTCTCCGTCTATGGTATGCTGTTCTTTTTTTATTTGATTTAAATTGTAGGTTTTCGAAAAAAGAACAAAGAGGTCTACTACCAAAAGAGGTCGTAATCATAACCGCACTATTTGAACCGAACACCAATAAACGTTTGACTTTATTACTTTTGTAAATGGAACAGTACATTGACTTGGCACAGTAATTAGAAGTACTGGAGTATTAATGTGGAAGTCACGTTTCTTTCCTTTCAAAGCTCTCTAAGGCAGGTGTGAATGAAATACGGTGAACGAAATTTATGAATAACATTAAAACAATGTCCTTGAAGAACATTTTTTGACATCTTGTCATGTTCTTTTGAAAGGATTAACCCGAGTTAACCTAATGTCAAATGTTGTGTTTAGTTGATAAAAAATATTTGAGTCAATCGAATAAATTAAGTTGAGGTTCGATATCTGATTTAATTTCTTTCTTTGGTTACCATCTGACATCATTCAGCCATATGATTTGAGAACAAGGATGATCTGCAGACGTTGCATGACACTAATGACAGTAGTATTTTTTAATTAATGACCAAAATGTTAACTTAGAATGACAGTTGGATTTAAAAATAAGATTACGTTTTTCCTAGTATATCAATCTCAAAACTTATTTTTACAGTTCCTTATCTTCCTAAAAACTTCAGATGATTCAAAATAATTATCCCCAGCTGACTGTGATTCACCTTCTATTTAAAATTCGTAGTTACTTTACAATTTTAACTTAAAATGGCGACTGATTCTTGACAGGAAACGTCAGTGTCACTGTCAGTGGGTAATTCGGAGATGATTGACTCTCACCGTGAGTTAGCGGTGTACAATAATTCATACCTATTGTCATTATGTACTACTACTACTATTAGGTAAAGCGAGCTAGGAACCGTTATTAGAAGTCATATACTTTTATATATACGTAAGTACGTAGTTAGTAAAAAAATCTAATGGATATTATATGACTGATGTGTGATTGAAATGTATTGTAGTAGGAACTGAAGATTTTAAGTGTCAATCAATATGAGGTTTATGTAGGTTAATGTTTTATGCTCGTTTCTTATAATACGAAGTTAGACACATAATTGAATGTTCAAAGTGAAATTTACAAATTAAGTACTCAGCTCAGCGAAATCCTCATCACGTGTCGATAAACTTAAACTTTGTCAGACCAATACGTAGCAACCTACGTAGCTCTAACATGTGTAAGATTCCTTATCATAGAAACAAGTTAAAGACATTAACAAATTAAATAATAAAGTTTTCCAATCTGAAACCGATAATCAACATACAATATTGCTTACATAGCCTTGCAACAATAGTATCAGTTACAGGAAACCAGTCATAAAAAGGAAGGAAAAAACAGACAGAACGCGGGGTCTGTCTGTGTGTGTCGTAGCATAGACTATATTATTGTTCTCTACATCCACATTCCTGTAGCAGATATATTACCTCTGACAGCAACTTGACAGCAACCATATCGCTAAGTACATAAAGATCATTATTATTTGGAAAGTTATGAAAAGTCAGAGGTAACTGCAAAAGTACTGTAGATACCTACGTCAAATCATTTGCCAGTAAATTTTAAATCCTGTTCCGATACGTTCGATCAATGAAAAATAAAATTATCTACAGCCAGTATTCAGAAGTGTTAAATTTTAATGTGTTAATTTGAAATGCCTATTTTCACATTAGTTCCTCATAAAGAGGTAAACACGAAGGTTAGATTAACGTCTTGAAACCGGATATCTATTTTGATATTCTCATTGTTTTTTGGAAAACGTAGCAGGACCCAAAATAGTTCCCTGAAGAACCCTGTTTGTTTATATTAGTGATCTTAAAATGTTTGCAAGCAAAACTGACTATAGTGTAATTTTGTGATGTAATTTAACCCTTCTGGATTGAGTTCAGTCATAAATTCATAAGCCACAAAATATTAATTGCCTGTTTTGATAAAAAAGACAAGGTTAACAATGTCGAAAGCCTTTCTTTGAGAAAATATAAACAAACTAGTAGAAAATTAACAAAATAAAGTCTCCCGTTTATTTGTTGCCATAAACATGGTCTAGTCTAACAAAAACAAGTCTTTGATCTAATAAAAGTCCGACTAGACATTTATGGGATTAGTATTAGAAAATGGAGAAAATATTATCGAAAATATGTTCTATCTTTTATGTGAAAAATGAATTGATTTCGACGGCGCGGCGATGGTCCAAGATTAGCAGTTCTAAGTTCTTGTAACAAAAACAATGTACCTAAAATAGTTAATTGACTTTTTTCCCGCCTACCGGTTATAATGCAAACTAACCAATTATAAAAACAATACTTAGTTAATTTTTTAGAACCCGTATTTGAAATATGACTGGCTAGAATATTCCAAGAAAGCTTGATTAAAAACTCTTCTGTCTATTAATAGAGCTACTGTTTAAAAGGAAAAGATATTGCTTGATCATGCGAAGATCATTTATCAAATAGAACTGACGTATAAGGCTCGATTATTCTACCATCTTTGCTAACAATAACGCCTCATGTTCGGCATTATAATCATTTTATTCAATTACAAATGCATAAGTCATCATTTAGAGATAATACGTGTTTATTTTGAAAATTTCAACACAATTACATTCGTCACGCCTATTGAAAATTATTAACATGCTTTTCTTAGTAAAAATCAAAATATCTGGCATCGAATGACTCTTTCACGGAATTTTGAGGAAAAAAAGATAGGTACTGCAGTTTCGGGAAAATCATGTTAATCAGATTCTGTTGTGTTTAACAGATTAGTCACAATTTTTCTTTCAATTGGATACTGCTGAATACGTAAGCGACAGTAATCTATACCTTCGCACAAATAAATTAGTTTCAGTAAATGACTCATGGAAACAAACCTGCTATGGACGTGTTTTCGTTAAATTCTCTTTCTTTTACAACCTTTTTGGATACGTTATGGTCCGACGATCATTAAAAAATAGGCGTCTGCATAAAATACTATCCGTTAACAATAAAAAACAATAAGTCATACAAGATCATTCGAAATTCAGAAATCGCTCGACAGCCGGCCGTGAATCATGATAACGCTGGGAAGTTGCAGGCATGCGCTGAATTTGTCATTAGCTGCTAATAATGGCGGCAAGCGCCATAATGTCGCGCATTGTCTATGGTCGTCGTCAGCTGACGAATATCCGGCCTGTTTTTGTCTCGCTTTTATGGTGGGTGATCTTATTTGGACGTCTGACGAATTAATTTGCAACATAAGGGATTTCTTGCCCATTTGTGCGATTGTAAAGCTGCTTTTGAGGTTATCTTGGTTTACAAACGTCAGTTGGTTTATCAAGTTGAAATCACAATGGCTACTTTAATTTTATGTTGCGATACTTTTTTGGTCTATTTAATGAGATACTTCGAAGCATCTTGGCATCAAGAATGCTAGATCTAGATCTAATTCCTAATGAAAATAAAGTAGCAGCTGCACTGCCCTCTTCGCTTGACGTCATAAATTGTCTATGACGCAGAACTCAACTCATAGACAATTTACTACTTTTTAAAGTTAAATGGCGGCAAGCGTCTAGCCTAGTTATTTTACGAAGTAAGGTTATAATTGTTACCGTGTCTTATTAAATACATTTTAAATAAACAAAACATTAAACGGTTGCCATATTTCAATTTAATAAATATTTTGTTATTCTTTTGAGCATTACGAGCCTCTGACATGGCTTTGGACTTATACTATACTAGCGGCCCGCCCCGGCTCCACACGGGTGCAATCTCTATGATGTTATGCATGATAAATACATATAAACCTTCCATTTGAATCACTCTATTTATTTAAAAAAAACCCGCATCAGAATCCGTTGCGTAGTTTTAAAGATTTAAGCATATATAGGGACAGACAGGCAGCATGCGACTTTGTTTTATACTATGTAGTGATAAGTCTAGATTGCTTGACGATGTTTTCCGTCAGTGATGTCCAATATGAACTTTAAAGTACATTTGAATTGAAAAAGACACGATGACCTGAATTTGCCTCTAAGAGACAACCTAGTTATCTTGAAGTTAGTCTTCTAGCATTCGCTTGTTGATTCTTAAATCCGGCAGTCGGAAAGCTATCCCATAGGTAGGGAAACATCCACAGTTTCTCTTTATAATACTAAAGTTATTATTAACCACTAATTGCTCAGCATAAGCTTCGTTTATCGAGTGGATAACTTTACTGAATGTTCCTTGTAACATACATTGTATATTTTTCTATAAATAGGTCGCTTGTTGAGGTCTTTCTTTTAAAGATCACAGTTTTTATGACGTCTCCTTTTAAACTTACTCACTTTCCCGTTATTATTGGAGGATATCCCAGTCTATCGTACATACACAAGTCAATAATTTTCCTATCAAAAAAACCCAACCGAGGGTTCAGTTTCCTTAACCTTTTCTATGTATGCAAAGTCAATGTTAAGCAAAATGGACATATTTGCCCGTTACGTGGCACGTGACGTCTGTCTAACCGCCAGCAGATGACCCATGCTCCCATGCACGTCTTGCATAAGCAGGTACCATTCTAGAAAGCTCCAATCACTGCCCGATAAAATAAGGCGTGGTATGTGTGACGTCCAAGTTGGGAACTTAGGTCCGACATAAAAATACACTTGCGTCACGACAGCTGATACACCTACGTCTTTTACTCGTAAAAGAAGCAAGTGAAGGAAAACCATCGATTTAATATGAATAAATAAACAGCACAACGATATCTAAGCCACATATTTTCTTAGACGTTTCAAAGGAAGGTCTCATTTGATCCACTTCCTAAATTAAAATTACTTCTGAAAGAGTTCCCATATCTCTCCAGTTCGTGTCCTTGAGAAACGCGAATTAAATTCTAAAGGCGGTTTGTGTCTGTGTATGTATTGATGTGTTTACATACGTTTAGTTATAATTTTACCTGCTATTGAGTCAGACGTGTTGTGCGCTACATCGAAGGAAAATTGTAAGTAAAATTATCTTCTGTTTAATTAAATCGTGCGAATTTAAAAGCAGTTTGCTGCTGTTATTTTCTCGGATATTTGTGAACGGATTTTCGTGTAAGTTTAACTGTAAGACGGCTTAATTTTCAGTGAACAGAATGGCGTTTGAATCATGCCGCTGTGATTACAAATAGCGGAATGATTTAACAATTAATCTGATGTATCCGATTAATCAATATTGTCTCTGGTGAAGTGCAAAGGCAACCATCAACATTTTCTAATAACAGAAATATTGTTACCGCATCAGTTTTAAGAGCTTTTCTTAGATAAAAATCCATAATTTCTATTTAATTTCACGCGTAGTTTCACTTAAGCATAACTGAAAATACGATCAAAACTGTTGATATATAATCTTTAATTTCTTGGGTTCTGTTTTGTCAGCCATTTTCGAGCGTTCCCTATCCTGTTCTCTATTTAAAAAACATAGCAGAAAACAATTGACGCACAACAAAATGGAGCGTTACTTTTAACACGACTTTAATGGACGTCAAAGTAGGCCAGTTCCGTAGAATTTTAACGATTGCTACAGTTACGTCTTAAGTGTGTTATCCTTACAATTTGGGCCAGTTAATTTCATGTACGGCTTGGTGTGTGGTGTTGACTTTGACGCGATTAAGAATAATTAAGCTAACAGGAAATATTTTGAGGAGTTCACCATAAGTTCTGTTACTATTTTACTGGAGTAATACTTAGTAGACTTATCTTTAAAACGTCATCTACAAAATGATTTCACTTTTTGCAGACAAACCAATCAGGTTCTCAAAACTTGTATCTTAATCCTTTTAGCATCTTTTCCTTATACAAACTGTTCTTACTCGGCAATCAATACCAAAAGTATGTAAATTCATGCATCTCAATAGGTAGACAGACGTATAATCAGAATGATATTCTTTGTTCTAAAACAATGAGGATTCCCGCCTTGTGTACGTGGGCGTAACTCATGTTGATTCAAACAAAACATTTCATGCAAAATAACAAGTTTAAAAATAAACTCCATGGTAGTGATGCACGGTGCCATCCGATACTTACTGTATCGATACTTGCTTTTTAGAATGCGCTACTCCGATATTATGGATCAATACAAAAATACCGGTATCGAAACGAATGGATCGTAACGTGCCATATTGTGCCAAATTGCATGATGAATTTTAAAGAAGGGAAGACCCAAAAGGCTTGCAAAAGAATGCCTGGAATATTGCCTGGTCTTTACACGGAGGTATTAGTGCGATACGATACTTGCATTTGTACAAATGATGTTATAATACTTATACAGGTATCGTGTGCAGAAGACTTTATCAATGCGATTTGATATTTGGAAAATCAGAACTCATTCGACAAGATAGGTACTAGAATCGTATCGCATAGCTACGATCCGGATCGATCCAAAGTATCGATAAAAATGCAAAGTATCGTACATCTCTAGTCAATGGATCCTATGGTTTTATGCATTGCATGTAGTTGGCAGACAAGAATCTCCACAGCGCATACAGAATAGATTCAACCACAGATAAGCTATTGGTTTATTTACTCAGTAAACTGAGAAGGCAAGGGCATTGATACAGATTAAAAATAACGTTCTGCGTACAACGTTCAAGGATTGATTACTGTTTTCAATTTGTGTTGCTCTTTAGAGTTATGGGTCCCTGGTAACTTCAATTCTTTGCGAGTTTGCTTCACTTGGGTTTTTCTGTACTGATTATTGGTTTTCTATTCATTTCAATTAATTTTCAATGCTTTTATGATTTCTATTGTCCTAGTTGTATTTTCCAGTCAATCATGCATTGTCATAGTGCACAATAAAATGTTTAGTTCCTTCTTTGATATCTGTAGCGTTTGTCAAACAACAATAACAATGCTACGCCCCCAAAGATTGTAAACAGGCCCGTAACATAAAGGTTCAATGCTAGCTATTATTTGTATTCTGAATTATGTCTTTCTGTGGAGATCTTGAACATGTTCGATGGAGTCAACTGTGTTCTTTTTTTCTGTGATATCAATGACTGTTTATGACCTTTATCATCTCAAATGTCATAATATTGACATTGGCATTTAAACTAACCACTTGTAGCTAAAAATCAACATTCATATTACTTGTGTCAACACATGGTTTTGGCTGTAATTCGACCTTCTTTACACAAACAAGTTTACAATGTTTCAAAAAAATGATCTTTGTCGAATATCGGTCAACTGGAATAAAGTTTTCGATAGCTTATGTCTTCCCCTAGTCTCCAAGTAGTTTCTTAGTAAATGTATCACTTGTTTTACTATTTTCTCTCTCTTTACCTTCATTATTTCCATAGTGTATCTTCCTTTAATTCTCATTATCTTGTTATTCTGTCTCATTGATTTCAGTATCCGTTTCATTGACATATTCTTATCCGAGTGTATTGACCATTTCAATGCCAGGGCCGATCGAATGCGTGTGTGTAGGTATTGTACGTTTCTCACTAACAAAAAGATCTTGTTAAGATTACTTCCACAAGGTTGTAAAAGAACTGCTGAAAGCGGCTTTTTTGTAAGAGGACTAGCTAGTTTAGCTCCTAGCTAGATAATGACAGCACAATACGGGTAATAATAAGAGTGCCTTGCAGCGTCGCCCCAGTGTCCAAACTAGAGTTTGGTATTCACTAAGCTACTGACAGCGACGTGTTGTGACTTTATCTGAAGGCTTTCTGTGTTATGACGAGTTCGTCGTAGCGTACAGCCTAAAAAAATATAGTTGGAGAATAGCCTAGCTGGTCGACATATTTGGGTTTTGGCTAATCTAACAAAATTATAAATGTTAAACGTTTGAATGTTTGGATGGATGGATGTTTATTACTCAATCAAATCAGAGCAACTGAACAAATCTTCAAATGTTTGACTCGGAGACAGTTTTATAGTCTGAAATAACACATAGGTTACCTTTTATACCGGCATTACGTTCCCGTCCGTTTTTATTTTTTGTCGTGGTAAAATCATCAAATAAGTCCCACCCAGGGCAGAGCGGGAGGGACTGTCAGACTGGTACTGACTAAAATCCACGGTGTCCTTCATAGCCCTTTACGTTCCGAGGTCACGGTAATTCGTGAGTCCCGCGACCCCGGCAGGCTTTGGATCTCTACAGATTGCAAAACCGAAATAGATGCATTAATCACTGTCGATATTAATATTTAAACCATTTGAAGACCTAAGTGTGAGGAGTTCATGATACTTAGATCGCTTTTAAATTGCCTGTTCAGAAAAAAAGTTGTATCCATAATGTATTGCCGGCTAATATCGCTACTTGTTATCAATATTGATTGTCAGGTTGATTGCTGATAAGGATATCATGTATGATGTTTATCCCTTGCCTAGTTTTCTAAATTTAGAGCTGATGCATAACCTAAAATTATTATTTCAGATTATAATAAAACATTTACCGTTTACGTCTGTGTTTGTTTATGGGACTAACTGCGCATAATTTTATTGGATTTTCCTCTTTATAACCATTTGTCCTCTACCAGTATAGCGAAATAATTATAACATAAAATCACGCTTGCTTCCTTTAAAGCAGTTAGGCAAATCTATATTAATTTGTGTGTGTAAACATTTCGCTAATCCAATGTAATAGGAGTCGACTTATTGCCATCAACCAGGCACAACTCCGCATTACGAGCAGGTGCCCTACGAGAGTAGCGAGAGTAGTTCCGCTGAGGAAACGAGATGGCGCTAGACGACTTGTATAGCTTTGTCTCTTTCCCACAGCGGAACTACTCTCGCTTTAAGACGTTATGGTAGGCCCCCAGCTACTGAGATATTCCAGATAGGTACTAAAACACTGACTAAGCTGATAATAAAACCTAAGTCTTATGCTACTAAACCACTACCAGACATGATTATTACTTAGATTAATCATCTTGTTAATGATTCAATTTTTATGATATTTGTGTTAACTAAGCTAAAATAAACGAAATTATTCACGACGATATTACGAGTACTATCTTTCTAAGCTTGATTCATAGATAATTGTGTAGTTCAACATTTTCTGTGAATAACTGTTGACAGACTAACTTTTTATCGTAAATTACTCACGCGTTCAGTTTCTTAGAAATAAATGAATGTAGGAGATTATATTTGACAGAAATAGACTAATGTTCAGACAGATTAAAGTGAATCATACAATGACAATGGACTTTTGGCGCCATCTGATGCTCTCTCTCTGCCTAGCCTTTTCCCAACTATATTGGGGTCGGCTTCCAGTCAAACCAGATGCAGCTGGATATCAGTATTTTACATGGAGCGACTGCCTGTCGGACCTCCACAACCCAGTAACTGGGTAATACGATATCCCATGGAAAGACTGGTTGTCAGACTTTAGAGCTTCTGACTAATAGTAACGACTGTCAAAGATCTACAAATGACAGCCGGGACCAACGGCTTTACGTGCTTTCCGAGGCACGGAGGAAACTCGCTATGACAGACGGTCACCCATCCACAGACCAACCTCGTCAAGCGCGGCTTTACCTGAAAGATCGGCCTGTGCGGCTGTATTTATTTAGCCACGAGCACCTCCGATGTCGCCATCTGATGCATTGAATCTTTTTTTTTTCAGTTAAAGTTTTGGATCATTGTTCTTAGCTCACATCTTGCATGTTGCACCTGTATTTTGTTCGATCTAAATATAAAATCCAATGTCGGATTCACTCTGTTTGTGAGTCGGTAGACTAGACTATTAAAGAGATTTTAAAGTTGCTTGTATATGTTTTAATGTCTTTGCGCTAAATCTACCTTGCTGTCGTCTGGTCAAAAATCTTTTACAAACGTGATAGGTAATAATTCCCAAAGTCACGCCATAATGGTCAAAGTCAATTTGATGATCTAGCTAGCTGGATCGTGCGTAATCCTTTAATTGAATGATTCGCCTAATTCTGTCTCAGGCCGCACAGGGCAAACTTCTGAGTTCACACACAATTTGTGAACACAATCTTCCATCTTGAATTTATGAATCAGCCTGTCGGAGACTGTAGAAAAGTTTCCAAGTTTTGTTTGGGTTGGGGACAAAGATCTGTGGTTTTATTGTTACTTTTTTATTTCATTTGTTACGGACTAAAAACAGTACACTACAATATTTTACATTAAAGATACTTGTAGCTTTGAGTAAAATTGTTGTCGTTCAAAGTATAAAGCCTCTTTTGTCTTTGAGAATGCAAAACCTTGGGTGGCGCTGAGGTGATTTTTTTATCAATGGAAAGCTCAAGAGCCATAGATTCAAGTTATCAAATTTTCTCGCTAATGGGAGTAAGTATTACAGCTAGGCTTGTTATGATTTCTAGGCCTTTACTGTTCCTAAAATGGTATTTCCAGCGTAATTACGTGCGTGTCATGCCATAGAAATGTTAAAAAAAAAAACAACAGAAAACACTTATCTACGGTCGTACCCATAGATGGTACAATAGTACTTGTTTTTTGTTGTACCATAGACAATTTTTGGCTTTTATAACATAGATTAGCACAACCAAAAAGGGCCTCAAATTCGTGATGAAGGTTAATTTAGGCTGTTCACCGCTTCCTCTGAACACCTTGAATTAAATAATAAATAAATAAATAAATAAATATTCCACAACTATCACACAACGCCATCTAGTCCCAAGCTAAGCAGAGCTTGTGTTATGGGTACTAGACAACTGATAAACATACTTATATATTTCTAAATCTAAATACATACATATTATAGATAAATTACACCCAGACACAGAACAAATGATCGTGCTCATCACACAAACATTTGTCCTGGGTGGGAATCGAACCCACGACCTCCGGCATAGCAGTCAGGGTCACTAACCACTAGACCAACAGGCCTGTCTAATTGTGAGTCAACTGTAATTTTGTGGTTGCCACAAGACCTTAGGATAGATTGCTTCCGTGGCAATTTACTTTGACTGATAGATATTACTAACAACTACAATTTCCCTCTTGAGATGGAAATCCTTTCATTATGTTTTTGAGCTCATCTGCTGACTACTCTGCCTGAATGACTAGTTGCTGCCCGCAAATTCTGCTGCTTTCTACAAGGATTTTATGAGAAGTTTAGTAGATTGTCTACCTATTACTCGTTACTAAAACTTGAGACCAGAGGTCCTAGAAATAATTTTACGTATTTGATCATACAGCGAACTTGAAGCATTACCTACGACGTAACTTTGAAACGAGGATCTATTTTATTTCATCAAATTTTATTCAACGTTCTCCTTTTATTTTACGTTACGAAAACATGAAAACTCGTGATAGAGCCTCATAGCTAGCTTGATCTTTCTTCTCATAACGAAGTCTTTATTTATTTGACTACAAATTAATATTTCATAATTTAATTTCGCTATTAAGTACCCCAAAAATGCACCTTAGGCCATCACCACGTCTCTCAGCAATTTCTACGTAATTGTATGAACCCATCGTCTTATAATTAATTACCTGCAATGATTACATGCAATTTCCCGCTGTCTGCAATGTCGCCAGTTAAATAAAATACAATACATAATTACTTTTTTTTTTCCTGCAGTGTCGGGGTCGGTGTCCCCTGGCGCTGAGTAATCGCTAATCTGTCTGTCTGTGGTCGATGGTACTTAACTACTGCACGATGTAAATTCATGCTTTGAACTGTGGGGGATAAGCAGGGAAGGTTTTATTGTATTCGAGAACATTTTATTTGATTTTTACTTGAAGAAAATTCGCAATAGTTTTTAATACCTATTATTCTGCAATTCTGCCGTCGTACTTGAAAACACAGTAATTTAAGTTGTAGTGTTTTCATTTACGACCAGTATTATTGATGAATGATTGAACATTAACAAATGAGATCGCTTTATTGTTTTTGAATGCTAGTTATTTTGTTTCTATCAGTTTTATTGAATAGTTTTACATAAATAACACCACTTTGAATAAGGTAAATGTCAACAATAATGTAGGTATTGTGTCATTCAGGTATAATTTATAAAAGCGCATCTATTTATTATTGGAGTTGGAAATTACCCCATCGATTTTATTGTTTGTCCTGTTTTGTACCATATATCACTTAAAAAGCTATTTATAACAACATATTATTAGTTTTCCTTAACAAACTAACTAAACACAACATATTTCATTTTATAACAGAGAATGCTGCTCTAATTCTCCTTTTTTTTTATATAAAAAAAAGGATAAAGAAATCGTTCCCGCTTAAAATTTCAATATGGCTGCTACTTCTGTTTCTTTTTTTTCAAACTGAGTGCAATTGGCTAATGAATGTTTACATTCAGCCTTGTTTCAACACTCCGGCAAAGATGTTTACGTTGGATATTTTTAAAATAAGCTGAGTTGTTTTACGTTCATAAATGGTTGGTGAAGAGTCAGCACTTTGCTCAAGTAAGAGCAATGGATGTTTATTATTTTCTTTTTTTTTTCTCGATAATTGGAAAAAAGATTAAAACGTGTAACGAGGTGACGCATGTCACACCCGTCATGTTGGTTGACAGGTTCTAATAACAACAAACATGTCTGTTATCCATTACATCGCCAATAGGAAGTTTTCTTCCCAAACTGTCATTAGTGTCAAACTTTCGTTAATGCCACTGGGAACTATTCTTCCCAAAAACATAACTTAAAAAAAAAGAAAAAAATATCGCCTACCGCGAATATTTTCCCTTAAAAAGCCAATGGAGACTTTATTCGAAAAAAAACAACTTACTAACTGCATGGTCATTTGTTTTATTCCCTTGCACAATTATTTGACCTCTGATTTTGTGTCATTATCCACACAACAATGACCTTTAAACTCGTGACATAAGATTGCTATTGAGTTGTTGCTGTCAGGGGTAAAATAACCGAGAAATTATTTAAGTACGTAGATAATTGAAGTTTAAGTATTTTGAAATATCGTGTGGATTTATTGTTTAGTAAAAGACTTTCCGTACACACGTGAGATAATTTTATTATAATGACAGTTCAACAAACCATAGATTTACATCACAGACATTCATCTTGACATAAGAGTTCCACAGACTAAAATTCTCATCACATATCGTCCGTTTTGGACGGACTTTCAAATAATATATTATTCATGCTTTTATTATTAAAAGTAACTCTATTTATAGAAGTCAAACCAGGGATGCAAAATCTATCAAAAAAATTAAAAAGTTCATTAGCGTTTTTTTCTGATAATGTTTCTATCTAAATACTGAAGCGACACACAGAGGTTACGGGGAAAAGAGGAACTAATATTTATGGTGCCTTATACACGTTCCACTCCTTTATGAGAAGGCGTTTTTTTACAAAGTATGTACTTGTATGATCGTTTTCTCTTCTCTATCAACAGCATCTGTTTCAAAGGCCAACCCTAAACCCTAATAACCTAAGGTAAACCCTATAACTTTAACACGTGACCGCTTTTTCTAACTGTAAAACTTTAGGTGGTTGAATTTTATTAATGGCCAGGCTTATCCGTGCTGTTGAAGAAGGTCTTATAAAACCGTGTAGTGAAAGAAAAATGTACATCAGCTGCTTCTCATCCCGTCGCGTTCGAATAAAGGAAACTGGAATTAGGGTTTCCTGCTGTCAACCTGTCATTTCGCTATTTTTGTACTTTTGTATCGTGTGCACACGACACATCCTCACATGTCCGCCGTTTATATTCATTACCTACCCCACGATCAATATTTTAACGTCCAGTCTCCAGACATGTGGATTTAAGTCTGCCCAGTGTCGTCTTACAAGGTATATTTAGTCTTCCATTTATGGCAACACTCCCGGAGGCTGGCCGAAAATAAAATGCAGTCTGATGTCAACGGCCAACAGGCGATGCAACAAGAAAAAGAATACAACGTTCTATTTTCAAATTGCAGTGGAGAGCGTCTCCAAGATGGCGAGTAACAAAAAAGGTTACAGTTTTGTGAGCCGGAATTCTAGTTTTGAAATCAGAACGCTTTAAAATCAAAGATTTAAGCTTGTAAACTGTCAAACTAAGGAGTATAGACACTGATGTTATAGCTATTAGTGGATGCCATCACATAATAAGTGTCTAGGAAATGGTTTTAAATTATACTAAGTAGCTAACGCGTTGCATCGAGAATAGGATTACTTGAAATCTCCTTGGGAATGTTTGCCTAGCTGGAATATGAGAGAACACGCATTGGATGCGTTGATAACTTAGGGTTATTTCTTACGTGGGTGGTTAACAAAGACAATGTGATTTTCGAGAATATCTGAATGTTGAAATCTCAGATTTGAACTAAATCTTAAAGTAAAAGACGCTTACGAGAGCAGAAACCGGCCTTTCTCTTCTTTGGAATATTCCTGGAATCAGTCATCCCGTTAAAGGATAATGCAAATAAGGAAAATGTAAAGATAAATTCAATCTGCAAGACCATCAACGCGAATCATCAACGCAGTACTTTCTGCTGCGTTTGGTCATAAAATTCCCTATCAGACTTCAGCGATCTTCGTCTTAATGGATTTCCTACGTCTTGTCAAATCATCGCGCGATCACAATTAATTATAACAAAACCTTTTTAGTGTCGAGGTACAGTTATCTCTGGTTGCACGGTTCGCGCGCTCACCATCTTTAAAAGCAGTGCTGCCAGCCTTTTCGCTCTCGCAGATTTTATGGGAAATTTTATATTTTTGTAATGATCGTGTGACAGGTAGTACTTTCACTTTAATGTTCTTTATTGATTTGTAGCCGTAACCTTTTTATTATCACGACTTTGGTATTGCCATGAAAAATGTTTTGTACAGTTATTTGTTGTGCTCATTGATATTTCGGTCAGATCTTCTCAGAAGTTGCAATTTCGTGAACAGATTGACTTTTTAGTTGTCACTTTTTACTACAGTCGAAAAAGTTTCAGTCGTTTGTTCTCACGACTTGTTTTTTAAAATGAATGAAAAAATCCATCCATTATATCCATTATATATGGTTATAATTTAATGATTTTGGACTAACATTACCAAAATGCTTGGTGATTGTATTGTACTACTGACGCTTCGACACAAAAAATATTTTAATCTAACTATTGGTTTACCAACACGAAAATGTAGTTATGTATTTTAAAACGACACACGCGACAATTCTAACTTACAACCGGTAATTGTAAACACATCAATAAAAAAGTTAAAAAATAACGGTCACGTTCCCGCCACTAGCGTAATTACCACAGATAACTGACGCACGAAGGTGACCTTTTAAAAAGTTTATTTAAAATGAAAGAAAACTCAAAAGATAAATAAATAACATGGAGACAAATATATTTAGAAGCTATAAATCCTAGATTTTAGATTCGTTTTGTTGCATTTGTTCAGAAAAAAGACAGTGTCTTGTTTTTGCACATCTACTGGATAAGGTTAAGTTTTTTGTCTAAGGACAGGAAACCTCCTCGAGTGCCCGAGGCTGGAAGTTCCTTTCCGGATACGTCCGGGGGGAAGCCCAGATTCTCGGGACGGTGCGCCCCGGGATGCGGGCAAGTACTCCCCTATGGGGTCTCCTTGCCCGTATGCCAATGTCCTGTCGCGTCGCTCCACCACGTGTCCCTCTGCTCAGCAGAGGGCACAGTGGTTCGAGCAAGAGCGGGCTCGGCGTGCACTTACCCTGCCGCCGGGCAGGCAAGAGGAGGTATTGCACTCCCACTTCCTCTTGCCACCGCTATTCTCGTAGCCCCGAAGATTGTCAGGATCACGTCTCTGACTTTCGACGGGGGCCGAGGGCCTTGGCTTAACCGCCCGGGCCGCGAGGTAGAAAACCTCTATAAAAAGTCACCCCGAATCTCAAGCGGCGGAGCACCGCGAGGAGATGTATGGCTGACGGGAGTTCTTTTGAACAATCAGTCGCTAGTGCTACCCTCGCCAGGGTACCGGCCGACCCCCTGGCGAGTAAAAAATGTTGTAGGCTTACCTAGGTACAGGGGTCTCTGCCTAGATGGACCGTTTTTCCCCCACACTCGTGGGAATTATATGGAGAATTTAAAAAAATCCCCCCCCCCAACAACCGGCAGTCGCCGCAGCGAGCCAAGGTGGCTCACGTGCCTGTGAGGTGGAGTCGCTGGACTTGTCCAGCACGTCCGCCTCACCGGCACCGACGGAGCGGGCACAGAGTGCCGCTCGAAACGAGAGCATGGTGCTGACCTCTAAGTCGGAGTCCGACTCGTCAGACGCCATGAGCGCCCAGAGCCCTGGCTCAAGGCGCGGAGGAACAGGGGCCGCCGAGAGGAGGAAACGCTTCCTCAAGCGGCCCCACTCGTCGTCCGAGGACGACGAGCCTGCCTCGGGCCGGAAGATCCCCACCAGTGTGCGGGGTAAAGGCCGAGGCAGGACCGGAGGAAGAGGCAGCGCGGAGCCCTCCCTAGAAGAGACCATCAGGGCCGCCGTCCGCTCACTGGCCTCAAACAAGCCGGGGAAAAGGGCCACCAAAGATCGGGCCGCGGGAGCGGCCACGGCCACGATCATGGCGGCAGTGGCGGCGGCTAGCCTCGGCCAGGCTCCGCCCGCATCACCGACGACAGCGGACGAAATGTCCCAAATGCGGGCGGAGGTCGCCCGTTTGACGGCTGCGATGGAGGTTCTCCAGAAGGAGAACCTCCATCTAAAGACAGAACTGGCCGGGCTGCAAAAGGCAGGCCGCCGGGAGGAGGTTCAGCAGACGCAGACGCAGAAGCGAAACAAGGAGCCGGGCGCCCTGCCCGCGCCAACAGAGGACAGCAACGCTGTCCTAAAACTGGTGCGGCAGGAGCTGGCCGCGTTCAACCAGCGCTTTGCGGTGCTGGAAGGCCGCATCCTGCGCCCCCCGCTCGCGGCAACCTCGTATGCGGCTGCTGCGGCCTCAGTGCCGCCTAAGCCGGCCCCTGAGAAGCGGGCTGCGGCGAAGCCTTCAGCACCGCCAAAACAGGCCCCGGGGAAGAAGGCACCGACAAGGGCGGTCTCGGCGAGGGGTGTCCCGGCGGCAGCGACAGCTCCCAAAATACCGGCCTCGTCGGTGAGCGCAGCAGCCCCCTCCGCTCCAAAAACATCGGCGGCAAAGAAGAGGAGTGCCCCGGCGGCGGCAGCGACCGAGCTGTCTCCACAGCCTCCTCCAGCCGACGCCGAATGGCAGGTGGCTGGAGAGAAGGCTGCCAAGAAGAGGCAGAGGCGGCGGCGGCGGCAGCGCGGAAGACGAACCGTCGCGGCTAGACTTCGCGCCCCTAAGACCGCGGCTGTAGTAATAACTCTGCAGCCGGAAGCGGTCAAGAGGGGAGTGACCTACCGCGACGTGTTCGCGAAGGCGAGGGAGGCGGTGGACCTCCGAGAGCTGAGAGTCGACGGGGGCCTCCGGGTGCACGTCACCGCGACGGGGGCCAGACTTCTGTCCATCCCCGGCGCGGCCAGCGGCCCTACCGCTGACGCTCTGGCCGAAAGGCTCAGAGCGTCCCTAGACGCGGAGGAGGCCCGGGTGTCCAGGCCCATTAAACGCGCTGACTTGCGCATTATGGGCCTGGACGACTCGGTCTCGGAGGGGGAGGTAGTGGCCGCCGTTGCCAGGGCTGGAGAATGCCCTGCCGACCAAGTCAAGGCAGGCATCCTACGCCCTGGCTTCGCGGGGCTGCTGACCATTACAGTCAGCTGCCCCGTACCGGCGGCCAAAAAGATAGAGGAGAGCCGAAGGCTCCTGGTTGGCTGGGTGTCCGCGCAGGTAAAACTGCTGGAGCCCAGGCCTCTGAGGTGCTTCCGCTGCCAAGTGGGTAACCACGCGGCATGCAAGTGCACCTCGGAGGTCGACCGCAGCGACGACTGCTTCCGCTGCGGTCAGCCCGGTCACAAGGCCGGCTCGTGTTCCGCCCCGCCGCACTGCTTCGCATGTGCGGCGGCTGGCAAGCCGGCCGATCACCGGGCAGGGGGCAAGTCCTGCGCCCCGCCCGCTAAAACCAGGAGCAGAGGTAGGCCCTCTGCTACCGCCGTTCCCGCTGCCGCAGCTCCTGCTGCCGCCGCCGCCGCCACTGCCGCCGCCGCCGCCGCCAATGCCGCCGCCGCCGCTGCCGCCGTGGCCGCACCCTCGCCGAGGGCCCTGGAGGAGGCTGCAATGGACTCCGATTAATGGCTCCATTGCGCTTCCTCCAGGCGAACATCAACCACTGCGCCGCTGCTCAGGATCTCCTGCTCCAGAGCATGGCGCAGTGGTTGATAAATGTCGCCGTGGTCGCCGAGCCGTATTTTGTCCCGCCCAGGAATGACTGGGTGGCGGACCTGAACGGCTCGGTGACCCTCATCTCGTCGGCCGCCGCCGGTACCCCCGCCCCTCGATCGCGTCGAGAGAGGGCGTGGGATCGTCGCAGCACGGTTCGGGGAGATCGCCGTGATAGGCGTTTATTTCTCCCCGAACCGAACTATCGCCGAGTTCCAGGACTCCCTATCGGAGCTGGGAGACGTCGTCGTCGCTTTCGGTTCCCTCCCCGCGCTCGTCCTCGGGGACTTCAACGCCAAAAATGTGGCTTGGGGTTCCCGGGTTACGGACTACACGCGGGGCAGGATGCTCGAGCACTGGGCCCTGGCGCATGGCCTAGTCATCGAGAACCGGGGTTCCGTCCCCACGTGCGTGCGGTGGACGGGCGATTCGGTGGTGGACATCACGTTCGCCACCTCTGGCCTGTCGCCGCGCGTCACAGACTGGCGCGTTGTAGAGGAGGTGGAGACCTATTCCGACCACCGGTATATCCGGTTCGACGTCTCCGCCCAGACCTCAGACGCGCCGGTCCGACGGAACCCAAGTGGTCCGCGATGGGCGCTGAAGCAGCTGGACCGGGAGCTATTCCTGGAAGCCTCGATCGTGCAGGCCTGGGTGTCACCACCGGACAGGCCTGCCGACATCAACGACGAGGCGGGGTGGTTCCAGGAGGCCATGTCGGAGATCTGCGACGTGGCCATGCCCCGGGTTCGGCTAGGACGCGCCCGGCGTCAGTTGTACTGGTGGTCGCGCGAGCTAGCAGCGCTGCGCGAGGCGTGCGTTGCCGCGCGACGCCGGTACACCAGGTTCCGCAGGCGCCGCACCCGACCTCCGGATGCGGTGGCTGTAGAGACGGAGCTGCAGGATGGCTACAGGGCAGCGAAGACCGCCCTCCGCGACGAGATCTGGCGGGCCAAGGAATTGGCCCGCAAGGAGATGCTGGAGGCTCTGGACTTTACAAAAAAGATAACAGGACTGATTTGAAAAATTATAGACCAATTGCAAAAATTCCTGTATTTTCAAAAATTATTGAGAAAGTAATATATAACTGCATCTATGCCTATTTTGAAAAATTCAAACTGTTCTGCAATGAACAAAAAGGATTCAGAAAGAATATCAATATTAATATGGCTCTATTTGATTTACTATCAAGTGTCTTGATGTCAGTCGATAAAAGAAATCGGGTATGTGCTATATACACTGATATGACGAAAGCATTTGATTTTGTAAATCATACAATTTTACTAGAAAAATTATATTGTTATGGTATTAGAGGCAATATCCATAAACTCATAAAATCCTACCTAAGTAATAGATGTCAATGTACAGAAATCTCTAGAATTTGCCCAGTTACTAAATTAGAAAAAACATATACCTCTGGAGCAAAGCAAATAAAATATGTTGTGCCTCAGGGCAGTGTTCTGGGACCCTTGTTATTTTTGATATATATTAATGACCTACCGAAAATGACAAGGCAAGAAATGGTACTATTTGCTGATGACAGCACGGCTATTATAAAATGCAATAATCCAAATAATTACCAACTTGACATTAATAATACTCTTAATAAAATAATTAATTGGCTTAATAATAACAATCTAGTGATTAACCTAAATAAAACCAAAGTGATGCACTTCCATCAGCGACTTGAAAATGCTCCAGTTGATATCACCTATGGTAATTCTAGAATAGAAGAAGCAAGCAATGCAAAATTTTTAGGTATTACTATAGACAACAAATTGACTTGGAAACCACACCTAGAAGAAATTTGCAAACGATTAAGCAAGTCAGCATACCTTCTATTTCAACTGTCAAAAAAAGTGAATATTGAGACACTATTAACCGCGTATCATGGACTAGTATCATCGGTTTTGCGATATGGTGTAATTTTCTGGGGACAGTCAACAAACCGAGAACTCGTGTTCAAAATGCAAAAGAGATGTGTACGGGCGATGTGTGGATTGAAAAAGACAGACAGTTGTATTCCATATTTTAAAAAAATTAATATTTTACCTCTCCCGGCTTTGTACATCTTCGAAACTTCATTATTCATTAAAAACAATTCCCATTTGTTCCAAAAACTAGCTACAGTAAAGAAAATGCCTGTACGCACTCAATACTTAAACACACTGAGCCATGTGAAATGTAGAACAGCATTGATGAAGAAAAGTTTCTTTGGTATTGCTCTTCGAGTCTATAACAAAATACCCGACGCAATTAAATGCTTGCCAGTAAAGAAGTTTAAAACTACCCTACACCAGCTGCTACTTCACAAATGCTATTATACATTGGACGAGTTCTTGAATGACAATTTTTAATTATTCCTAATTGTAAAAAATAATTTTAGAAATTTAATCGGTAACAATTTATTAATATTGTAATTACACATCTTTTTATTTTTTCTTTCATGTATAATAATTAGTCTTTAACTTACCCTTCTAACATAAATATTTGTATGTCATAACTGACAAAACATAGCGCACCTAAACCTATTTACCATAAGATCTTATTATGTAATACCTATGTTTGACAAATAAATGATTCTGATTCTGATTCTGATTCCATGGGGCCGGCCCTATAAGTGGGTGAGAGAGAAGCTCCGCCCCTGGGCTCCCCCGTTGACGCAGAGTCTCCAGCCTCAGTTCGTGGAGGACGTGGTGAGCGCCCTGTTCCCCTCGCGGGAGGAGCACACCCCCCCCGCCCATGGTTCCGTCTCCGGCGGTGCCTGAAGCTGACGCAAACGCGGACCACAGCGACGACGACGTCTACGACGCTCCGGAGGTGACCGAGGTAGACCTGAGAGTGGCGGTACAACGGCTCAAAGCCAAAAATACCGCCCCAGGACCCGACGGCTTGCCAGGAAAAGCCTGGGTCCTGGCCTCGGGGACTCTCGGGCCTCGACTGGGTGGGCTCTTTAGCGCGTGCCTGGAGAGGGGCCAGTTCCCACTTCGTTGGAAGACGGGGAAACTGGTCCTGATCCAGAAGCCCGGGCGCCCTGCGGACTCTCCGTCCGCATTCCGGCCCATCGTGTTGCTCGACGAGGTGGGCAAGCTCTTTGAAAGAGTCATTGCAAACCGCCTCGTCGGGCACCTGAATCGGGTGGGCCCGGACCTTGCGGAGAGCCAGTTTGGCTTCCGCAGGGGCGCTCGACGGTGGATGCGATCACGCGCGTGAGAGCCCTCACGACGGGGGATGCGGTTTCCCGGGGCAGGGTCGTCTTGGGGGTGTCTTTAGACATCTCCAATGCCTTTAACACCCTGCCCTGGAGTTGCATCAGGGAGGCACTCCGGTATCACCGGGTGCCGACCTACCTCCGTCGTATAGTCGAGGACTACCTGACGGACAGAGCCGTCATCTACCCCGGTCACCGGGGAGAGTGGAACCGGCGAGAGATGTCGTGCGGTGTTCCACAGGGATCGGTCTTGGGGCCGCTCCTGTGGAACATCGGTTACGACTGGGTGCTGCGCGGCGACCTCCCTGACGGCGTCGGCGTAATTTGTTACGCCGACGACACGCTCGTCCTGGCGAAGGGAGAGTCGCACCAGGCGGCGGCCGACGTGGCGACGCAGGCGGTAGCGACAGTCGCTAATAGGATCCGGCAGTTGGGACTCGACGTGGCGCTGCACAAAACGGAGGCCATGTGTTTTCATGGCCGTCTGAACGCGCCACGTTCAGAGTCCCACATTACGGTGGAGGGGGTTCGCATCGGCGTCGGAAGGACGATGAAGTACCTGGGACTCGTCCTCGACAGCCGGTGGAACTTCAGGGAGCATTTCCTGCATTTGGCCCCAAGGCTGAACCGGGCAGCAGCCGCTCTCAAGCGGCTCCTGCCCAATCTCGGCGGGCCAAATGCCTCCTGCCGGAGGCTGTACGCCGGTGTCGTGCGGTCCATGGCCCTCTACGGGGCCCCCGTGTGGGCCCTAAGCATCCGGACGCGACCACTCAAGCTGGTCGCATGCCAGAGGGTCATGGCTATCCGGATGATCCGGGGATACCGCACGATCGCCGGTGAATCAGCCAACCTCCTAGCAGGATTGCTGCCCTGGGATCTGGAGGCGACTGCCCTCCAGCGCGTCTATGAATGGCGCGTGGAGGCGCAGCGTCGGGGCGAATCCCCGCTGCCTCGACAAGTCGAGGCGCGGCGGGAAGAGCTCCGGCGTGATCTCAGGGCAGTATGGAGGGAGCGACTGTCGCAACCGAGGTCCGGGCACGCCGCAATCGCGGCGGTAAGACCCCTCTTTGAGGAGTGGCTGGATAGGCGTCACGGCGTCCTTACCTACCGCATGACGCAGGTCCTCACCGGACACGGAAGTTTCGGGAGGTTCCTGTGTCTGATAGGGAGGGAAGAAACGCCTGGGTGTCACCACTGCGAGGATCGTCCGGAGGACACGGTGGAGCATACGGTGCAGGACTGCCCCGCTTGGGCAGAGCACCGCCGTGTCCTCACGACGGCGATAGGCGGAGACCTCTCGCGCCCGGCATTGGTCGAGGCCATGCTGCGGGGCGAGACGGAGTGGGAAGCGGTCGCCTCCTTCTGCGAAGCAGTCATGCTCGTGAAGGAGGAGGCGGGCCGCCTTAGGGAGAGGACAGCGTCCTCCCTCCACCCCAGCCGCAGTGGTAGACGCCCACGGCGTCGGACGTCGCAGGACGATCTCCGGCCACCGTAGGCGCGGGCATGCGGGCAGCGAGTAATGGGCGACTTGCTGTCCGACCATGGACCATGCCCGGGTCGACGGCGCGTTGTGTTCCACGCGCGCCTCAAAGAGTGTCAGCATATTGACGGGGCCTGTAGAGGGCCAAAGCCTGCCGGGGTCGCGGGACCAAGGGATTACCGTGACCCCGGTACGTAAAGGGCTAGTGAAGGACACCGTGGATTTTAGTCAGTACAAGTCTGACAGTCCCTCCCGCCCTGCCCTGGGTGGGAGGACTCATTTGATGATTTTACCACGCAAAAAAAAAAAAAAAAAAAAAAAAAAAAAAAAAAAAAAAAAAAAAAAAAATTACAACCTTGAGACATAAAATTGAAAACATGAATAATTAATGTATTATTAAAAACAAACACTGTTATTATGATTCTTCTCTCCTCTATTCTTATAGAACGTAATATTTTTGTTATTATTTGGGGTCGTATATATAAAATATATATACCTATTGTTTATTCTCTTAGTTGCCAGTATTGAGAAGGCTAAACATGAAAAAAAAGGTTTCGTTATATTTATTTTCATCAAATTTTCATATCCTATCGCGTTTTGGTAGTTTCCCCATATACTAACTAAATTAGAGCCAGCCAAATTGCACATGCACTTCCGGCGCCACAAGCGGTCAATACCGGTAATTAGAGAAGCCCGTCCGATGCCACTGCACTCGATACCGGTACCGATACCGGGAAGTCAGTAGACAGTAGTTATACACCGACCGCTAGGGTTGCTGATTGAAAAATCAATAATGCAGTGTTGTTAAAGTTGTTTGATTGTACTTTTAAGAACTTTTGAAAGATCATTAGATATGTTTATGTAAAATATAATTATATGAAGTGATTCTACAAAGTTCATTATTTCTAAACAGCCAAATAACTAGAACTAAAAAAGGCTGATGTTATGTGATTAAACGTCTAATTCAAATATATTTCACAGGCAACATGGTTCACTCTGAAAAATGACGTAAAACCCGCCAGATTTGATCACGCTCGACCGAAGTGAAATGACGTTTTGTGAATTTGTAGTCATATAAAAATTAAATAAATATTTCCTTTAGCTAATAAGCAATGTCTAGGAAGAATAAAACGATAGCTTAGCTCAGTCTAATTATGTTTCGGGAAATCACGTCAACACCTGTACCTCGTCATTGTTTCCTTATTACCAGCTTAACTCATTGGGTTGCCCCTTAACCTAGACAGATCGATAGTGTCTAGACTGGTCGTCAACTTCTCGTCATAAACACACAGTATACGACATTACGGGTAAATTAACGCTATATACCACATAGTTCGGAGCATAGACTTAGGAGTTTTGATATCATTGTCTATGCCCCAAACAAATTGTATTAACACACGTAGCATGACACCGTAGAAACGGATCTGTTGGCAGAAGAATAGAAAAAAAAAATACAGAGTGTAGGGAAATTTTATATCGTCTCAAACATAATTGTAGAAAAGAAAGGAAGAAAGAAAGTAAATGTTTCTTCAGTCGTATGATCGTCGCATGTCGGAAAAAAAGGCAAATTATATTGAAAAAACTTTTTGGTAGAATAGAGATTTAATTGGTGCAGAACTGCTTACTTATTTAGAACAAATTTATTATGCCTTGTGAACTAAAGTATTAGAAATTACATATCACGAACAAGTTACATAATACGAAGAATCGTGATCTCACGATAATCACTTTTAATGTAGTAGTAGTAATCGAAACTGCTAAGTGTAAAACTATAAGTGTGGAGTGCTACAGGGTTCGATATTAGTGCCAAGAATAATAAATAGATTCTTCCAGAGCGAATATCTTAGCATATCATTTTGCAACTTAACCGTGGGACAGATACCTTTTTTTTAGACGATAACTTTTGTACCCCTATCTGGCATAAGGTAAGGCTCATAAGTAGATCTATATTTAGCAGATATTATTGTATATTTATGCTAGGGCTAAAGCAGAGATATCGCATAAGGTGGTGTGACCACATTCCAGGGTAGATGTCCTGGGCTAGATAAGATTAGCCGTCCATTTGCATGGTGGGTGTCCCACGTTTTATGAGGTACCACACTATATTTGAATCCACTTAGTATGCTCGTATGCGGAATGTATTTATGAAATGGAGTTGTTGGAAAAGAGATTATGTGAATCGATTTGCATATGCATTGTATTACTGCTGAAATAATGACTATTAAATAAGCTATTTTACTCTATTTTATGAAGGCCTATCAAATTGGGATGTTAGTATATGGGTAATACGAGATACATATTAAAAACAAATGTTCTTGAAACTATAATAAACCTTTAAAAAAACAAACTCCGAGTATACGAAATTGCTCTGTCTTTTTTTAAAGTGAAAACTTCTTTAGCGGCGTTGTGCACTTTTTTTTGGAATGGGTAAAAAATGTTAAACTCGCGTCAGGACACGTGACCTGATCGAAATTTCGTAAGACGGCGCAGGGCGCTTGCGCGAATGTTCGTGTGTGTTTATTACTATTGAAGTTTTCACTTCTGCCGGCACTCCCAGAGTGCACCCGTTTTTTTTAATCAAGTTATTGGCAACTGTAAGTCCCAGTCGTACAATCCTATACTTAATCTTTATTACAATAAAGATTTAGACGACCAACCAGACCAACAGCTTCTGTGTACACACAGAAGCTGTTGGTAAACTTTTTTTTTTAAATAAATGAACACAGTGTTCCAAATAAAACAATTTCAGTTTTCAAGTCAATGTTCCCTCCGTACGCAGATTACCGAAACTGAAGTCATTACTAATGCAGGAGAACGACAGGTCAACGTTTTGAGACATTACAGAAATAAGGGCGAGTGGAGACACGCGACCACCACACTCCAACCTATGGTTGTACAAGTATTAGGTTGGTAACCTGGTTGGACGTGGTCGAAGATAATTGATAGCAACCTACATAGATGAAAGATTGTATGTAATGTAGGGTAGTTTTTGTAATTATGTATGTTTGGCCGCGATCTAGTTTTTTTTCATGGTCCATTTTGTGTTGTACATGGCAATGGGTAAAACTAGTTACATGTTTAATGTAGTCATCATAAAAATGAATTTTTATCGTGTGTTCAACTCAGACAAATGCCTAATCTCGCAACAGCGTCGGAAATATTATCGTTATCACAATTTATTCGGAACTGACTTCTATATTTTTTTATTTAAATCCATTAAAATGCGAAAACTTTCTCTACTATCTTTTGCTGCCAAACAACATCAATCATAAAGAACTATAAGAAAATAGTAGTAAACTCACTTTCATAGCCGAAGAAACCATATGGAGTAACAAAACTAGACTTGGCCGGTCGCCAACCAAGAACGGCTTAGTGCCAACTCCGTGCGTTTGTCTAAATTAATAATTTACCTTTGCAAATGTCCTGAGACTATCTAGTATCGATCCATCTACTGTTGGGAACTTACCGGTGTGGCAAATTCCCACGTTTTATATTTACCTAGAGCAGTGTTCCGCAAACTTTTTGTGTTCAAGGGACACCTAGGAAAACGAAAAAAAATTGAGGTACACCACAAATTAAAAAACAGTTTTTAAGTAATATTAATCAACTTTTATTATTAATCAACAAACTTAAACTTTAAATTTCAGAAAAGGTATTTTATGCGAAAAATGAGACTGTTTAATTGAGCATAGACGGTCTAAATTTTTCTTACTAAAAATAATTTTATAAGATAACCTTATTTTTCCACGGCACACCAACTAATGATCACGGTACACCAGTGTGCCGCGGCACACACTTTGCGGAACACTGACCTAGAGAAGCCTTCCTTTAACCTCTCGGGCGCGTTACGTACACCCGGGTGTACATAAGCGAAAACGCCCCAGCGCCTTACGTACACACGTCTGTACATAACAGACAGTCGCTCATTGGACGTTGATTTTTATCATTTTCAATTATAAATCGCCCGAGAGGTTAAGCCTTCGTCTATTTTCTATTTGACCATTCCATCTGTAGTCGTACATTCTTCTTAGTTAATCTCGCATTATTATGGTATCGCCGTTTTGCTTTTTATCTTCATTCAAATCATTATCTCTTCTTGAATTAATTTGAACTATTTCAGCAGCAATCACTTCAATTTTCATTACCTCCTTTATAGGTTAGAGCAGCATTTTTTCTTTCATGCTTCACCATCATAGTAACGATCCTCTTTTTATCCATATCATCTTTTGCATCTTCTACAATCTTTCATTTTTGTGTTCTTCTCCTACCAAATCAATTCAAAATTAGCACATATCATTTTCTATAGATCTCTATAATCCATCATAACAAAGGCTTTGGAATGTGCAACTACAGCACTTTCACAAGTTATTATGTATTGTATCTGGGACTGTTATTTAGCTTCATTTGTTTTCTTTATAGATAATCCAAATGTCGTGTAAAAGTCTACTTAAATGCTTTGAATTTGAGTCCATCTTTCAACTCAGCCTCCTTCTCTTCATAACCCCACATATTGCATCTCTTCTCCAACTGCCCTGAGGATTCTTGATATAAATTCGAAGACAACAATGATTTATTCTGCATTTGTCAGCGGGCCTATTGTCTGCAATGGACTGTCAATAGTCTGTGATTGGCTGTAATTGGTGCATACGGGTGAACATTGCACCGTCGCGTCGATGTGCTCTGGGTTTTATTGATTGAGTTACGACTGTGTACCGATATTGGTTGACATCTTGCGGAACCTATTTAATTATGTAATTTTGGCCCCTGTGGTTTTACCCGCTGCTCGGCTCCTATTAGTCGTAATTTGATGTTATATAGCCTAAAGCCTTCCTTGATAAATGGACTTTTCAACAAAAAATGCATTTTTCAAATCGAACCAGTAGTTTCTAAGATTAGAGCGTTCAACAAAACAAACAAATTCTTTAGCTTTAAAATATTAGTTAAGATATTGACTTACGCGTGTTCTTGAGCGAATTTATAAGGTACAGGTAATCATTAGATCTCACAATAAGACGGATATAAAATATAAATATACTTAGCTGTTGTAGAATAATTTCCATTCTTGAAACACATTGTCATAATAGACACATTATCAGATTAAAATATTTGATTTGACATCGCCTTTCAAATACTCACCAAACCCACATTCATAGAAAGCTATCAAAGTAAACAAATTAAGTACATACAGGTTGTCGGAAAACACGTATTTCCGTGTGTTAGCGTTATCAATTCGTTTATCTCGACAATTTCCCCGTAACTTCGGTAACTTGGGCTTTATTTATGGTGTTTACTTGTCTTTGGTAAGTTATGGGGACTAGCTCTAAAATATGTTGTTTTCTGATGAAAAATAACTAGATGAGTACAAAGGGCCGATTTCACGGTAGAATTTGAACGCGATCAACCTTTCTTAACCTGGTTCAACAACTGTCAACATCTTTATTGTTAGGAATATTAAGACTGACAGCTGCTGAACGCGGTTTCTTTTTCATCCATAATACAAAGATTTCTAAAAAGTTATTTGTTATGCTGCTAATTCCATCGTATAAGGTAGCAGATGTTTCTGTTAACGTTCAAAAATCAAATAAGTAAATGAAACAGTCTAAAAAAATATCCCAATCACAACACTAATAAATACGAAGATAACAACAACTTATCGTATCGCCCTATAACCTTTCTATTTTAGAGAAATTACTAACAGCCAATAACGGTCACTGTTATCATAATTTTTGTTATCTAAATATTATTTTAGAACAAAAATCAGACAGGTCATAACATGTTTTCCTAATTGTATAGAGACAGACAGATGTTCGTTCCGAAATAAGAGATGACAGAACGAAGGGGAAGAGGCGCCATTGCATGTCGTGAATCAATGATCTCTTCTTGTTGTTGTTTTTGAAAACATCCGGCTGTGAATGTGCTTGAATAGCACTTTAGTATTTTTGTTACGACTTATGTGTTTTTTCGGTTTGGATAATTAAATCAAAAATGTTTATACAACAAAAGTTACTGAGGCAATTGCGTACTTAATTCTTCAACAAGCCTGATGTTCAAAATCTAATTTATATTTTTAATAGGGCGATTGTGCACTACAAGGAATTTTACTGTCCGGCAGTCCGATTTTTTTCGGTCCGATATGGCACGCCATATAATGTATATACTAGTTTGTGCACTATACGTAATTTTACCGTCCGACATTTTACTTTTCCCCATTCCGGAACGGTCATCGTTCAGAGTAATTTCGCGTACGTGGCGTTTGGTTTCAAAGACAGAGCTACCCTAAACAGAGGCGTATCATCCGAGTAAAGACGGACAAGTGCACAAGCCAACCATCCGTTTTTTTCATGCCACTTCGGACCGTAAAAAATCGGATGTTCGGACAGTAAAATTCCTTGTAGTGCACAATCGCCCTTAGTCTTTGTTCGCAGCGTTCTTTTCGACAACTCTAGAATGTTGCCAATTCTGACTTTTTATTTACCCCGAATTATTTTGTCCCAAAATTCTAATGTTTATTTTTCTTTGTCCTCAGTTCTGGGAGATCATATCGGAGGAGCACGGCATCGACCCCACCGGTGTCTACAGAGGCACCAGCGATCTTCAACTTGAACGAATCTCCGTATACTACAATGAGGCCTCTGGTCAGTATTCTTATAAAATCGTCCTCTTTTAAATTATCTAGGAATGTCAAAGCTTGTTTCATGTGGCCATAGACAAGTGAATTTTTACTTTTCACAAACAAAATGTCACTTTTTTATAAGTAACTGGCTGGTATTAGAAGTTAAAAACAATAAAATATTGCCACGTCACAAAAAGTTCACAAGATTCTGAATTACTGTAATAAATAGCAGCTCATAAACAATAAAAATATGTAGTCAACCGTTGGTGGCGCCAGTACAATGTGCACGCAAGCAACAAATTCCTTTTTGCCATATGGCCATAATGTCATATAGTATACGTCACAGCCTTGAGTCCTTGAACTTAGGAACGTTTCACAGTCCAACTTCAAGGCTATATTTTAGTTGTGAATAGTCAGCTGTTCTTTCAATTTATTCAGTAAAAAAAATACCACTGGATATCGTTCTCTTGATGTTTTTGAAATTAATATAATAATTGGCTTTGCTCACTAATTAAAATATTCGTTTGCTTGGAGGTCAAAAATAATTCAAAGAAATACTGAGATAATAAAAAATATCCTAAAACAGATAATTCTAAGGAATTTTTTACTAAGATATAAAATATCACATGCACTGATTCAGTTCATGGCATTGTGTGCCAATTTTTATCGATAACGATTCAAACGTTAAAACGTGAAATCTTACACACGGACAGAACGAGAGTGACAGGAAATTTTAATTATTTTGAATTTGGAAAACACAACAGATGGCTTGGATTCTCAAATAATTAAGGTTCAATCAAATAAAAAGTAATTTCAGTACGTAAATTATTATCTAGACACCAACCAATCAAAAACAGCTGCTATCAAACTACCATACTGCCGTAATTAGTTGACCTTATACGTCCATTGCCGCTTTTCTTTAAAATGAATTCACCAAGTACTTAGCAGACGATCAGTGGATATCAAACTACACAATAATGGCAGCTTTAGACTGTCTATGGTTAAGGGAGTATGTGGTTATTCCAGCTCATTATTCGGTCTGGTAGGCAGTAACTAGTCGATCTTTTATAGACCGGCAATTATAGTAGTTTTCAACTTTCGAGGCTTTTAATGTCTTGGAGTTTCTTGAAGATTATTCATTATTTATTACACTAGCTTTTGCCCGCGGCTTCGCTCGCGTAGAATTTGGTCTGCCTCATTAAGTTACGTGACATTTTTTTTTAATATTTATATTTTTTTATGTAACTTCACATCGTACATCCCAGATTTCTGACTTCAAAATTAGTTTCCATACAATCTTTGAACACTTATACCTAATATTTAGAGGGAATCTCTTGAAGGTGGAATTATCTGAATTCCTTTCTAAGTGCTCATTATTTTAGAGGGCCAAAGCCTGCCGGGGTCGCGGGACTTACGAATTACCGTGAACCCGGTACGTAAACCGTAGCACTGGTAATAACATCCCTCATGTACACAATAAGTTAATAAAAATCCCTATCTCAAAAACTACTGAACCGATTTTGATGAAACTTGCAGTATTCCCTAAGTTGAACGATACCTAGCACAAAAAAAAATATTTAAATAGGACGTGAAGTTCCGGAGATATGCGAACAATGAATCAGTCGATGCCTACTCCTTACTGTTAAGGAGTTTTACCGTTCATCATCAGCTCAACTACATAGGATGATGATAACCATACGCAAGTACTTAAATTACTTCATAAGATTTACGAAAAACGATACGTGGGCCTATAAAATTTGAGGGTTGCCCTCGATTTCTCCAAGATCCAATCATCAGATCCTGATTTGGTGACAATGGGACCACACGGGAAGCACCAGCTTTCAAACAAAAAAAGAATCATGAAAATCGGTTCACCCAGTCAGTCGGTATTCGGTAACAACCTACTGTTAAGGAATTGTACCTTCCATCATCAGCTCAGCTACATAATATGATGATTACCATACGCAAGTACTTAAATTACTTCATAAGATTTACGAAAAACGATGGGTGAGCCTATAAAATTTGAGGGTTGCCCTCGATTTCTCCAAGATCCAATCATCAGATCCTGATTTGGTGACAATGGGATCACACAGGAAGCACCAGCTTTCAAAAAAAAAAAGAATCATGAAAATCAGTTCACCCAGTCGGTCGTTATTCGGTAACAAACTACTGTTAAGGAGTTGTACCTTCCATCATCAGCTCAGCTACATAAGATGATGATTACCATACGCAAGTACTTAAATTACTTCATAAGATTTACGAAAAACGATGGGTGAGCCTATAAAATTTGAGGGTTGCCCTCGATTTCTCCAAGATCCAATCATCAGATCCTGATTTGGTGACAATGGGACCACACGGGAAGCACCAGCTTTCAAACAAAAAAAGAATCATGAAAATCGGTTCACCCAGTCGGTCGGTATTCGGTAACAACCTACTGTTAAGGAGTTGTACCTTCCATCATCAGCTCAGCTACATAATATGATGATTACCATACGCAAGTACTTAAATTACTTCATAAGATTTACGAAAAACGATGGGTGAACCTGATTTGGTGACAATGAGACCACACGGAAAGCACCAGCTTTCAAACAAAAAAAGAATCATGAAAATCAGTTCACCCAGTCGGTCGTAATGCGGTAACAAACATAAATTTGATAACCTCCTCCTTTTTTTGAAGTCGGTTAAAAACTATCCTATGTCCTTTCTCAAGTTCCAAACTATGTCTGTATCAAATTTCACACAAATCGGTTCAGTAGTTTAGGCGTGAAGAAAAGACAGACAGACAGACAGACAGACAGACAGACAGACAGAGTTACTTTCGCATTTATAATATTAGTTTGATTTTTATGTAGCTTCGATAAAGATTTTCAAAGCTTTTTATTAGCAAATTAAGATAGGTAGTTAATTTAGAACCATACTTATAGCAGCTGTCAATTACCTGTCAAAACAAAACGTTAGATGAAAAACAAGATGTCGGATAATGTCATCTAGATTTCTCCCGCCAATACTTTCAAATTAAAATCGAAACGTTCTTAAATTGAATCTAAAATGAATTCTGCATCAATCTGGTGTGAAACAAAAAGAATATTAATTTAATAATCTTAATAAGTAAATTGTTATCTCGCGTTTTCCATTAAAGATTAAAAATGTTTGATTAAATCCGTTCACTCCAATTAAAAATAATGGAATAGAAAGTATACGTCAAGAGAAAATAATAAAATGGCGACAGTTTGTAACAAGCGGCTAATTATAAAATATCTAATGGTTGCTTCTTGTGTTCTAAGTGTAACGTTTATTTTTGTTATTAATTGCAATAATTTAGGATGCATTTTATTTAAATACTAAAATGAATAAATTACTTAAATTATCTTTTTTTTTTTAAATATTGCTTTTATAATTTTGATATAATTATAATTGGACAGGGTTAACAGAAATAATCTGCAACATTATGGTCAAATAAAGACGAAAAGATAAGGTCTTGCAATAATATAAATAAACCTAAATCAGTACTATTTCGTATTGCAATATTCTTGCATAACACACCATTCAGAATCGTCATCACATTTCTTGATGTTAACACACAACTGTCATGTCGGACACATACCCAACAATTAAAAGTGATTTACAACAATTAAACTCTTCTTACATATGATTGACTTAAATAGTTGCAGTGCAATGAACTCATGCAAGACTAATCCGTGTTGGGGAGAATTAAGAATTACCAGACGTAAAAATTATAATTGGTTTTTCGGTGTTGAAAATTTCGGTATTTTAGTGTCCCTCCTTTCATTTATTAACCTTCTAAAACCTTGCGATTAATCTTCTAGAATCTAGTTAGGTTTAGACATTCTACTTGTTCATGGAGTTTTCTAGCAGCAGCATTACAATGCCTGTTATCAACAGCATCAGCACATTTGGATCTAAGTGATTCTGACTAAGTTCACTGTCCCAAACTCTTTTATGCCTACCGAGGTCGCGGGACCGTTTGTTGAGGACACTGTGATCCTGGAGCGCAAAGGGCAATGGAAAGAAAAGGGTGTATTAGTAAGAGTCTGATAGTTCCTGACGCTAAACGCAAAACGGGAGCACATTTGATGACGTTAACAACCAATAAAATGTGCAGCAGCATTCGCATTTTGGACAATAGACTCCTTTTTGCACTATGCCCAAAATTCATAAATCTGTGGATCGAACAAACTTCTATCCTAAAGTTCCAAATTCCTAGATAAATCGAAGTATCTCAAATTCTTGCCACACGGAAATCGAATCTCAAAGCACTCGGTCCGTCGATCTGCCATTTGATACGCGTATCGCAGTGCGGCTGACCGCATGCCCGCTGTCTAACAGTGCCAGTACAGTTACTGTTATTATTCACATTGCTACGTTGGCCTACAGTTCGATGCGCCCGTCTTTATTGCAGTGCTTGTATGAAGGCAATTTGATGACGAGAAAAAAAGTTAGAGGAGAATTGAGATATGATACCCGTATAAAGTATGTCATTAAAGATGATTTGGGGTCATATCTAAAGGCAGTATTTAGAGAAAAATGGAGGTATGAATGTTGTCACCGTTATTTATCGTTCAAGACCTTTAAACCAAAAAATAAATTCACTTGCAGCTTGGTCCTCTTCTTTGCCAATAAGGATTAATGTTCTAAATGCACAGCTTAAGTGCCTGTACTTGTTATCATCAATTACTTTGTCTATCAAGTTTATCCTAGCTTTCCTATCTTAGAAACCTAGGACCTAGGAAAGTGGCAGTCGCTCTTAAAGCGTGTCCTAAAACTAAACATGATTTTCATCTACATTTAAGTAGCTTATATAAAGACTATTATTTTACTTTTCCATCACCACCCTGGCTGATTGAATGTTAACCTTGTCAACGCCCTACAAATAACATTCAACAATTAGGAACAGTCCAGTAAAATAGTCTTCCACAAAACAAATTGCCGGTTCTACCGATAAAATTATCGCTCCAAAACACAGACCGTTAAACTGCCTACATTATTCAGCCATTATCTTCCATTTGATTACCTAGAAACAATTTCAATGTCCAGCACAAAGTTCTCTTTGTGAAGTTTAAGTTCAAGATAATGGTGTGAACGACCTCCCGTGGAACACTCGGAACCGACCACTGTGACCGATCATTGTCTAACTTGCGATTTTGCACACGAGTGCAATTCTTAAAGTTAGGTAGATATAGTTAGGTCTTGAGGAAGTGAGCTGACAAGTTGGATTGGTATCTACAGATGGATTATTTTAGCTGTGGGAAGAAAAGGTGATGAACTGGAAAAGTAAAAATAATAATCAGCTCACTTTCAGAATTGTTTACAATAATAAGGTCTATCAATATCCGATCATTGTTTTCGATGAATCAATCATAGTAGAACTGGCCTCGGCATCACGTCCGCCTACAAAGGCTTCCATTGTCAGGTCAAGCAGAAAAACTGATCTCAGATGATAAGAACGAGTCAATTTTGCGACATAATTCAGTTTCAAAACTTGAATTCACAATGCATTTTCCTGTTCAATGTCCTTGTTTTTTCATCAACTCAATGACATGGAAAATTGGTTGTCTGATTGAACCCAAATAAAATGGCTAAATTTTGTTTCTTTTTTGTCCACAGTTGCGACGGCGGAGAACGGGGGCAAGTACGTCCCCCGCGCCATCCTCCTCGACCTCGAGCCAGGCACAATGGACGCAGTCCGCTCAGGGGCATACGGGCAGCTCTTCCGGCCAGACAACTTCGTATTCGGCCAGTCCGGCGCAGGCAACAACTGGGCCAAGGGACACTACACCGAGGGCGCAGAACTCGTCGACGCAGTACTCGATGTAGTCCGCAAGGAGTGCGAGAACTGCGACTGTCTGCAGGGCTTCCAGCTCACACACTCGCTGGGCGGCGGCACCGGCTCCGGCATGGGCACGCTGCTCATCTCTAAGATCCGCGAGGAGTACCCCGACCGGATCATGAACACATACTCCGTTGTGCCCTCGCCCAAGGTGTCCGACACAGTGGTGGAACCCTACAACGCAGTGCTCTCTATTCATCAACTAGTCGAAAACACAGATGAAACCTACTGCATAGACAACGAAGCTCTCTACGACATTTGCTACAGAACCCTCAAAGTGCCCAACCCCACGTACGGCGACCTCAACCACCTGGTGTCGCTCACCATGTCCGGTGTGACGACGTGTCTGCGGTTCCCTGGCCAGCTGAATGCGGATCTCCGCAAGCTGGCGGTCAACATGGTACCGTTCCCACGTCTCCACTTCTTTATGCCCGGCTTCGCTCCCCTGACATCTCGCGGCAGCCAGCAATACCGTGCCCTCACCGTGCCCGAGCTCACGCAGCAGATGTTCGACGCCAAGAACATGATGGCGGCATGCGACCCGCGCCACGGCCGCTACCTGACCGTGGCCGCCATCTTCCGTGGACGCATGTCCATGAAGGAGGTGGACGAGCAGATGCTCTCGATTCAAAACAAGAACAGCAGCTTCTTTGTTGAATGGATCCCGAACAATGTGAAGACTGCCGTGTGCGACATCCCGCCCAAGGGTCTGAAAATGTCGTCGACGTTTATCGGAAACACGACAGCTATCCAGGAGCTGTTCAAGAGAATATCGGAGCAGTTCACCGCTATGTTCAGGCGCAAGGCCTTCTTGCATTGGTACACCGGCGAGGGCATGGACGAGATGGAGTTCAATGAAGCCGAGAGCAATGTGAACGACTTGGTGTCCGAGTACCAGCAGTACCAGGAGGCGACGGCGGAGGACGACACGGAGTTTGACCAGGAGGACATGGAGGAGCTGGCACAGGACGAGCACCACGACTAGACGCGTCACGCGCGCTACTCTCACTAAGTCTTAGTATAACGTACTGTAAGCCTACCACCACACAGACCATTAGATCGTATTTTTGCAATATATTTTCCTTTAAAGTAGTAAAAGTGTGCCCTATTCCTGTGTCGTGGTAGATTGTAAGTTACAGATGTAAGGGCTGGAGCCCTTGCTGGACCAGTTTTGTATCACTTTTTGTATGTTTTCCAAAAGTAAGTAGAGGCTAAGTCGCGTGCATTTATTACCAAAGTGTCCTTCAGGACCAACGAACGTTTTCCGAATTCTACATCCTTCGCACTGACTCGTCAAAGACATTGACG